>CM068371.1:195158644-195896144 GCA_034769895.1 Magicicada septendecula | reverse complement strand
TAGACAATACGCAATTTCTACACTTCAGAAAAACAGCGGCAGTTTGGTAGTTACCGGATTTGTTCAAGGAAGGCCAACCTCAATTACAGTTGACACAGGCGCAACAGTTTCTACTGTGCGCCCCGACGTGGTGAAAGATCTCAAGCCAATCTGGTGCTCTTGCATCTTGAGAACAGCTACTGGACGGCCTGTAAAAGTGTATGGAAAAATGGAGATACACCTACGCCTCGGTCGACTTAAGTTTAATCATCAAGTACTAGTTGCAGACATTGTGGATGAAGCAATTCTTGGTGTGGACGTTATGAACGCATACGGATTTATAGTCGACTTCAAGAACAATGTTGAGAAAAGGAGGCGAAGACGTAATGCTATCAACAATGACGACAACAGAAATATCGATGGACGTCTTAAACCAAGTGGCCGTAACTGTTCAGCAAAACTCCGAAAAGATCATCATGGTTAGAACCGATGTAGATACTAGGGGAAACCAGTGCTCTATATTCGAACCCCAGGTAGTCAGCACACCGGGCATACTAATTACCAAAAGATTAGTAAAACCTGACGAAACCGGAAATGTACCTATTAGAGGGGCGAATATTTTAGATGAAGCTATCACTTTACAAAGCAATACGCTCCTAGGCAAATTGACTCCTGTGACCTGGGTAGCCGGAATAACGCAACGAAGATCCAGTGCTTCGGATAATTCCAAATTACCAGAGGAACTGCAAGAATTATTGAACAGATCTTCTAACTACCTCTCAAGTGGTGAGGTAAAAGAACTTAGACAGTTTTTACACGAATTCAAAGATTGTTTTGCAGTTCGGAGACAGTCACTGGGAAGAACCTCCCTTGTGCAACATCGCATCAATACCGGGGACACAACACCGATACACAACCTCCTCGAAGGCCTCCATTATCTAAACAAGAGGAAATGTCTCGGTTAGTACAGGACATGTTGACAGAGGGAGTAATCGAACCTTCGTCAAGTGCTTGGTCTTCTCCTGTAGTGCTGGTAGCGAAGAAGGATGGTGGATTGCGTTTCTGCGTAGACTACCGGAGGTTAAATGACGTTACAAAAAAGACTGCTATCCATTACCTCGCGTCAACGATACACTCGACACGTTGTCCGGAGCACAGTGGTTTTCCACATTGGACCTGAAGAGTGGTTATCGGCAAGTGGGTCTTCATCAAGAAGACAAGGAAAAGACAGTTTTCTCGACCCCAAGTGGCTTATTCCAATTCAACTTCATGCTATTTGGAGTCTGTAATGCACCGGCAACATTTAAGAGATTGATGGACCTGATACTCCGAGACCTGACGTGGAAAACTTGCCTTGTTTACTTAGACGATGTCATAGTGATCGGGAAGACTTTTGAAGACCTTTTGGAAAACCTTAAGGAAGTGCTAACTAGAATTCACGGTGCACAACTGAAGCTGAGCCCGAAGAAGTGTTCTCTATTCCAGAAGGAAGTACAGTATCTGGGCCATCTGGTTTTGGCAGCGGTTGTTAGCATGGATCCTAATAAAGTAGACACCGTAAGAGACTGGCCAGTTCCGAAGAGTAAACACGAAGTTCGGAGTTTCCTGGGGTTATGCTCATATTACCGACGTTTTGTGAAAGGCTGCGCTACTATTGCCAAACCACTACATGAGCTAACGGAAAATAAACGAAACTTCCAGTGGTCGAGAGAGTGTGACCAAGCATTTAGAACGTTGAAGATTGAATTATGTTCGCAGCCAATTCTCGCTTTTCCAGCTTCCGAAGGGAAGTACATCGTAGACACAGACGCAAGCAATACTGGTCTAGGAGCAGTTTTGTCTCAAGTGCAAAATGGTGAAGAACGAGTAATAGCGTATTACAGCATTATTACAGTATTACTTTCTAAACCCGAGAGAAATTATTGTGTCACAAGGAGAGAGTTGCTGGCAATCGTCCGAGCGTTGGAGCACTTCCATAAATAGCTCTATGGAAGAGAGTTTTCACTACGTACCGACCATGCCGCGCTTGCATGGCTCTTAAGATTTAAAAATCATTTAAAAATCCGGAAGACAGTTGGCAAGGTGGCTTGAACGTCTGCAAGAGTACAACTTCAAGGTACAACATCGGCGGGGGCGCCTGCATGGTAATGCAGATGGCTTATCACGAAGACCGTGCCCGGAAGACGGCCGACATTGCCACAGAAAGGAAGAACAAAACTCAAGCGAACATGTTGAAGCCATCACTGTGGATTTCCTGGCTGACGGCTGGACAACACAAGACTGTCGACAAGAACAGATGACTGATGAAGACATTGGACCGATCTTGACAGCAAAAGAGGAAGGTCGCCGCCCGGATCGGCAAGATATCTGCCATGGTTCCGAAGTGCTGAAGGGCTACTGGACACACTGGGAATCTCTCACTTTAGAAAATGGATTGCTGCAAAGGGCTTGGGAAAGTGCAGCTGGACGAGACGTGGTCATGCAGTTGATAGTTCCCCGAAGTAAAGTGCAGTCTGTTTTGAAGGAGATGCATGATGGAACATCTGGAGGCCATCTTGGCGTTAACAAAACCCTTGACAAAATACGGAAGCGATTCTATTGGCTTCATCTTCGCCACGACGGCGACGTAGAGGAATGGGTTTGGACGTGTGAAATATGTGCTACAAGCAAGGGTCCACAAACCACAAGCAGAGGAAAAATGAGACAGTATAACGTTGGACTACGTTTCGAGAGGATTGCCATAGACATTGCTGGACCATTCCCAGTTACCGACGATGGAAACCGGTACTTCATGGTTGTAGGCGACTATTTTACTAAGTGGGTGGAAGCCTACGCAACTCCAAATCAGGAGGTTACCACTGTGGCAAAGCAGTTAGTTCACAACTTCTGTTGTCGTTATGGAGCCCCTATTGAAATCCATACGGATCAAGGCAGAAATTTCGAATCAGGAGTGTTTAAAGAATTATGCCGTCTACTCGGAATTCGAAAGACCAGGACAACGCCTCTGCATCGTCAGTCGGACGGGATGGCTGAGAGATTCAATAGGACACTTGAACAGCATCTTTCGAAGGTTGTTGACGAGAAACAAACAGACTGGGACCAACGTATACCACCATTCCTCATGGCGTATAGATCATCAGTACACGACACAACCGGCATGACTCCAGCAAAATTGGTGTTTGGGCGGGAGATTCGTCCTGGAGAGTTAATGTTCGGATCACCTGAGACTCAGTCCCAAGAGTCGCAGAACTATTCCTCGCAATTAGAAAACCAACTGCGAGGAATGAATCACTTGGTAAGAGGACGGCTGAAGATTGCCAGTGGTAAAATAAAATCTCGGTATGACATTCATGACATTCGCAGCAATAGTGTGAGTTTCCAAGAAGGAGATCAGGTCTGGTTGTTCAATCCAAAGCGCCGTCGTGGTCGCTCACCTAAGCTTCAGTCTAACTGGAAAGGACCCTACACTGTGAAAAAAAGAATTAACGATGTTGTTTATCGGATTCAACAGGAAGGACAGCGAAAGTTCTAGGTCGTCCACCTAGATCGCCTGGTTAAGTACAATGTTAAAGACGTTTTGCCAGTTCGGGACGAACAGGCTTAAGGAGGAGGAAGTGTTACCACGTCACAGAACAATCTACGTGTTTATCGAACGTTCCAGAGAGATCCAGAATGTAAGCGTGTGGCGTACGTGCTTGTAGACGCATTTTACGAGAATCTTCTTGACTGTGTTGGGTTTCGCTATGGCGCTCGGACTGTGTCAAGGCCGCAGTTAATTACGTAGTTCATACGCACTCTACGACGCAATTAGGAATCGTCTAGATATTCAACTGGCTCTAAATACCGGTACTCAACGACGTTCAGTTTAATATTAGGCGAATTTTTGACTGTGCGGTTCGAGAGTATTAGTGCGATATATTTACAGAGCGGTTCGAGTTATTACTGTGTACGTTCAAGTAGTTATTAGTGAAGTGTTGCGTTTTATAATCGGACGGTATAATTGTAATACAATTGCCTTTAATATTAGTGACATTTATTTGCGTGTGAACACTTTTTATTTGATTTGTTGTAGCAGACTGTGTTGTTAATTACGAACTGTTTACTGTAACAATTAAATCTGGTGATTAGTGACTTAATTGGTGTCTTGTACTTATTTTGTTTCGACTGTACCTACGACGATCGAGTAGACCGTCGTAACATACTGTTACAAACACAAGTTTATGGTACATCTATCTAACAAGTAAAATTGGATATTACTTGTAATCATATTGTTGTAATTTATAGTCCAGAATACTATAGAATATTGTAAATTTATGTATATGTCCACAATCACATAATGATTGTCTAAATTAATGATTGTTTTTAATACCAGTAGTGAGTGAAACATGTTAAAAATAACTTTTAATGATTACATAGTTGAACATTCCTTAATCTGTTTTTAATTTTAAACGTTTTATGTAGCAATTTAATATCTAATTGTTGATTATTGCTTTTATAATTATTTAAACATATCATCACATATAGTAATTTAAATTGTAATAGCTTTTGAATTATGTTCTGTGATTTATAATTTTCTCGTTGTCTTAAAGAAAACATTTGAAAATGTAAACAAAGTATCTTAACTCCTTCACATATACATTGATACATACATACGCACACGCGTGTACGCACAAACACGCACACACACAAACACGTTCACCCAAATAATTGTTCTGTTATGTTTTACATTTCTTTTTTATTCATTCACAGGTCTTGATGATGACAATAAACATTGTCGAAACGTCGATACAAATAAGTTAAAATTTGTGTTATATTTCTTTGACCGATTCTCACAAACCATTCACTGAAAAATTTGTTTAAAGCACATTTGAATTATTTTTAAAAATAAATATTTACATATTTGTACCTTCACGGTGAGACTTGCCCTAAGAGACTAGTAGCAGTAACCACAACGTTGTAACAGATTTATGTGCACACGTACGTGACATGCACTAGTGTCTTGTTCTTCTTCAAGAATTAGGCGAAGGGCCACCTGTTCTGTTGAGCTATTTTTTACGAGTTCTTCCCAAATCTGCTTTATCTTTTGTCAGGTAATAAATCTGTAGGGAAGTCTGTCTTGTCGCATCCTGTTAACAAGCGCATTCCACTTTGTTCGACACTTCAAGATACTACTATTTATGAAACAAATTTCGAAGTCGTGCCTGATTGTGTCATTGATGATCCCGTCGTTTTCAGGACATTCTTCCACATATCGTAAAAACCACATCTCAGCTGCCGGTGAAAACCACATCCTACTAAAATCAATTTTGTTGGTTGTAACATATGCTTCAGACCCATGTAATGGGGTAGATACTGCCACGACTTTATAAAATTTCTCTACATACTTTCCTACCTACCGTTCTCCCAGTGCCACAAATTGCCTAAAGTCTCTTAACCTTTTGTACAGTGTGTTGCCAAAACTCATAAATAACATTGTGACCAAAACATTACGAGGGTACTGGAAGTTCAATAGGTCTAACGGGGTAAAAATCCTTTATTTGTGACAGTTTATTGTTTTTATCCTTAAACGCATCAATTTCGTTTTACTGATGGAATTGCGTAGATTGTATTGTGGCGTATGTTGGTCAAGTTTGTATAGCCTATTGATAGAGTACTGTGTCTTGGAAAATCACCTGGTCATTTGCATATGAAAATGCATTTAAGGCTGTTGTACCGTTTACGTGGATGCCCTTAACCGTAGCCTACATGTGCATATGTAAGTAGGCCTACTCATAATCCATTTACAGCAAATCCTATTACGTTGTTTATAGAACCGGTAAAATTTGTACAATATTTTAACTAAAAACAACAAATGTTTCACTATTTACGATTGTATTTCTTGGTATATTGTTTGATGTAGTTTAGATTTTCTATAAAAGATAATCAAAAAGTCTCGATTAACGCATATAAACAAAATATATTTTTGATTTTATTCCTCAAAGAATATGAGAAGGAAAACTGTCTGATTTACTCATCCAAGACGCACTTAAAAAAGTTCAGAATTATGTAACATAATATTATGTTATGTTATAATATTATGTTTTGTTATTTATGTAACATAAGCAACAAAATCAGCAACTAGTTGAACGAGCCAAGCGATGTCAAGGGATTGTGCCAGATGAAGTGCATGACCGTCGCCCGCTGTTGTGCCGCATCCCGAGGGTCTTATAGACCTCCCGCCGCGGGGACCGTAAGTCACTGGATTCTAGGTGTGGCCTGCTACCGGCCGTGAGCCAAGCGAGTTTCCAGACTTAATTTGGCCTTTGGCATTTGTCCATCTATCTGTCTAGTTGGAGTATGTGTCATGATAACATCAATCGAATGTTCGTAAAACTTGGTATACATTCTGTAGCGTGACAGAAAATCCACTACATTTTAAGTCATGTGAAATCATAAAGTTTAATTACACCAACAAATGTTATAATAATATTGAATGACATTTAAATAAATCAAAGGAATGAACCACGATAAAATAAAAATCCTCATTACATTATATATAAAAACCACTGTCTAAAAAACCAAAGAAAGTATCGAAGCAACTCATAGTATAATATCAGTAATTTACCCAGGAAGCTAGGAGGAGTAGAGCAGTAAAGCAGTAGAGCAGTAAAGCAGTAAAGCAGTAGAGCAGTAAAGCAGTAAAGCAGTAGAGCAGTAGAGCAGTAAAGGAGTAGAGCAAGAAGAAGACAAGAAAACCAGAAGAATGAAGACTAGAAGAGGGACAAGAATGAAGACTAGAAGAAGGACAAGAAGGAAGACCAGAAGGAAGATACGAAGAAGGACAAGAAAGAAGACAGGAGGAGAGGAAGAAATAGTATGAAAGAAACACCGTTGTAAAACCTATTATTATATAAACTACTATCAACCCCTGTGACGATTTAAATAAAAGAAATAATCAAGAAAATAAAAATTAAAAAAAAATTAAGGTTGCGAGCTCTTAAACCATTTAAATCTCACTGTATTAATATAAAATACCTGTATGTACTCAGTATGAGAGGAAGCAGTAATTAATTAGTTATAAGATACTCTAATAAAAAGATAAATTGTAAAGAGTTATGAATATCGTATTTAACCCTTTGCTTGTAAGCAGGCGCTGTCCTGTTGATTCCAGACTCGACATGTTTTCCGAGTCTTGTGTGAGTAAGAATAAGATAAAAAAACTAATGTTAATAATTAAAAAATCTGAAGACGTAAATAGTCGCTAAAACAACTGATTTAAATTATGTATATTTGTTTAGGGATAGTTTGTATAAATAAAAAGGTTAACTTAAATATAGTTAGGAACTATATTCTCGCGCGGAAATTGTCCCACTAACTTTTGCCCAGTACCAGGCGAAGGGAGCGGAATTTCTCTCTCTTGCAATGGTGACTTCGTACAGTATAGACGTAGGAGCTGTGCGCTTAAAATATGTTAACTATATTTTGTCTCACCTTAAGTTGGTGTACCAGATGTAGCTGTTTAAAGCATCTGGATGTGTTAATAAATATAGTCATGTAAATAGACAAGAAATTTAAAGTAAAAAAAAAATCGAAACGTAAAAAAGGAGTGTAACACAAGATGACTTCGTGCTTCAACAAATAACAACAATTCCAAAGTCATACCCGGAGATGTGAAATATCAGAAGCCACAAACTCTACTGCACGTGACAGAATATGCAGATCAGGACATCCGAGAATCTACAAGATCATCGTAGATATCTACACGACGTATTGTTCAACCTGCGAACTTTTGGAGCCCTTTACAGAGGAAGGCCAGACCGAGATGACGACGTAGCTGTTCCTGTTTCCCAAGACGGATACCCCAGGACGAGTCTTCTGCATACCAATTAAAAGGTGACTCGATAGCCTGTCTATCGAGGGTTACTAATATTTGTTACACAACACATCTTGAAAGAGACTTTTCAGAAACTATTAACTTTGTAAAGACTTATAAATTAAATCTAAGAATTTCATGTAACTATTCTAACTTCATACGTTGTAACAATTTATATGCTAATGTAGAGTAACATAATTCAAGCAATAATACCATTCTTCCAATGGTTGAATAAAAGAAAGTCTTGCAAGCTAATATCTTGAAATGAGTATAATTAAAAGTCTTAATTAAAGAAATACAGAAAGTTGACCCGGATCCGAGGTATAGCTATATAAAATCAAGTTTGATCTCAAAGTTTAAAGAAACCTTTCAAATAACTTAATAATTGAATTAGTAATGTCATGGGATCTGTCAGTATATGTTTTTTTAAATGTTAAATAAAGAGAAGTTTTCTTGTTACACACATATGAGGAGTGCTTAAATCAATTGTATACCTTGCCATTGTTTCCTTACACAGTTAGTAAGTAATTTGTTACATTAATTATTTGTGATCAATTCTGTTACAACGTAGGCAGCCCATCTAATTAACGGAGTTTAATTACGAGGGGTTCCCTGGATTTGTAACGCGGCGAAAAGACGTTACAAAACTGAGCCACTCTGCTTACTTGTAAAAAAATAAAAGGGTAATTGTTTACAGAGTGTCACAAAAGTGCGGCACTCTGCTAAATTTTATAAAGGTGTTTTAAGCAAACAAAATTGCGTCATTCAAAAAAAAAAAAAAGGAAACAAAGGAAAGAGTTTTAATTGTGTATATAGTGTCACAAACAAAATTGCATTCACTATGCGTGGATAAATTGTATGATCAACAACTAAATATATAATATTGATATATGCACTCAGAAAGTTACTTTAATAAATGTAATGTTCAAAACATATTTAATAGTATATTAAGTTACGTAGATGGTAGTATGTATAAGTAAAATATCCTTAGCGTCATACAATGCATGTAGCTTTTGCATTCTATAGGCCAGTAGGAACCTGCATAATTCGATGTAAGTACTTGCATACATGAATTGTGACCAAGCATAACAATTTTGGTCAACCGAACCAACCGAACAGGTTTGTTTACGACAATCTATGACCTGTTGTTTCCTGAATCATTCTGCACAGTGTATGTCCAACTATCTAGCTTACATACACTAGTAACACTAGAAAGTGTTATAAAAAAAAAAATTTTTGATTAAAAATAACTTTGTTAATAATAATAAAGTAATTAAGTAGAAGTTCGTGATTTAAAACTTGTGAACAAAAATAAGTAATTATTTAATTGAGAAAAGTTTATGAATGAACGGAGCCAAAGTGTTGTCTAAGCGGAATAATAATAATAGAATCTAGCGTCTGCGCTCCCCTTCTCTTGTTTAAACCGGTATACAGTAGTTGTGTTATTCAGTCGCATTGTGGAGAACAATAAGAGTAAAACCCCCTTTTCTCACTGACACGCTCAACCCTCCTTTGTTAACTAAATATGTAGGCCACCCTCTGACCTACATTCCAGTAAACAGCTGATCGGCTATTTAACTTTGAAAGATATGTGTGTGTGATTTCTGTCTCTCCCTTAGAAGAGAAATTGTTCTTTTCTAATTCGTGTAAATTGATTACTTATGAATTTATTATATGTATATGTAATATATGTGTAATATACTAGTATTAATTGTAAGTACGTGCTAATGTGTTACAACAAAATGGCCCAATTTAACCCGGATTGGTTATTAAAAGACGAGCTGTCTTACGAAGCCCTTTTGCGTGGACTACCCCATGCTGATGTAACAGTCGCGGAATTACGAAGTTCAATTCGCGAATGTGGATTTGATGCGCCCGTGCAATTAAACAATCTAAGCCAACTCGATTATGAAAGCGAGAAAGAAATTTGTAATGCCAAGTATAGTGAACTATACTTATTGTCTCAAACACTCCAAGACGAGAAATCTCCGGCAAAAATTTTGCGGACTACCCAGAGAATAGAGCATTTAACCAGGCGAATAAAAAATTTGTCGATCTGGCCGAATCTCACAGAAATACCCGTTGATGTACAAAAGCTAGCAGACGAAGCTCTACGCCGCTTACCTTCAATTATCAACGATTTAAGACGAAAATCCGACTCATTCAGGATGGACGAAATAGAGAAATCATTAATGAAATTACACATCTCCCCAGTACAATCCCCCACCACTGGTTTACCTCCGCCTAACTCGGATCGGAACTCACCTATCGTATCGCAAGTGCAAGCGAACCCAGAACAAAAAACTGATACAGATGTAAGTGTCCCTCCTCCCGAGCATTTTCAGTTTCGTCCCGGAAATAATGAATTGACCAACACCCCCAATGAATCTAATCGCCCTCATCGAGGAATTACCCCTATGAACTATAACGCAGATCTATACGGAAAAATGACTCACCCTGTGGAGAAGATTTTAACCGAAATCCCTTATACAGATGGTTTAAATGTTTCCAAGTTACTAACATTTATTAGTTATCTTCTTCAGATAAAGGATCTACAGTAGCTGAATGACTGGCAAATTTTACAAGTTCTGTTACCAAAGTGTAAACCCCCGTTAAAAAATCGTGTGCTAGAAGCCCTAACCTCTACTTTCCCAGTAGAAGAGCTACATAGCTCTTTAATAAAATACTTTATTCCCACCGGCATCTATGAAGAAATAAAAAGGAAGACAGTACTCCGAGTACAAGGACATCAGGAGAGATTAGCTCACTACATCTCCGATATTAGGGAGTCCTCTCGACTACTACGTGTAAGCTGGAATGAAACACAACTGGTGGACACCATTTTAATAGGAGTGTCACCTGAAGAAAGATCTCGACTATCATTGATGAATAGACCCAATACAATTGCTGATCTAGAACAGTGCAGTATCCATTCTTCAAATGTATGGTACTCAGATCAAAATAGAGAAGCAATGAAAACCTCTGGAACTAATAGACATCAATTGCGAGCACTACTGCCTGATGTAACAACCTCGTATGAAAGACAAGTTTCTAGTAGACCTCACCATGTACGCAAAGCTGGTAAGTTAACTGTAAACCCAGATAAAGCGGAAACCAAGTACCCACCTCGCAGAAAACCCACCTGTTATAATTGTGGCAAATATGGGCACATAAGAAGAGAGTGCAAAAGTAAGCCATTGGAACGGAATAACCCCAATTCAAAAAACATGTAAGGCAGGGAGACCCGAAAACCTGTGTCTTCCGCAGCTACTCAAAATTGGGTAAACTAAAAGAAACCAGTAATAATAAGAATGAATTCTTCTGTAACCAAGTGAAAAACAAAAAAGGTGCGAAAGATATCGACCCCTATGTGCGATAATTTCGTGAAAAGTGTAATGCGATTAATAGATGTAAATGGAAAAAAAATCTACTACCATTAATACAAGTCGACTTAGGCGTTACATCCCCCATCGCCTTAATTGATTCGGGATCTAGTAGAAGCTTAATCAGCCAAGAATTAGCGGACATGTTAGCTAAACATCATCTAGTAAAACGGAACCAACCTGTGAATATAAAGTGTGCTACCGCTGATAAACGTAAAATAAATATAAACCTGAGCATTACCGTTAAGGTTAAAATAAAAAACCTAAGTTGGATATTTACAATGTTAGTATGTAAAGAATTAGGACCTGATTTAATATTAGGTGCGATTTTATTAGTAAGACAGGAATGATTCTTGACATCTACGAGCGAGAATTTTATTTCAGATTTGACCGTGCAAGAAAACATAAATTTGATAGTAATGAAGATAAACGTTGTTCATCTACTGCACATGTAATACACCAAGATTCAGATTTATCTCACCTAGAACGAAGAGATAGAGTCAAAATAGTAAAACTAATAAAAGAATTTTCCTCGGTTCTTACACCAAAACTAGGACTGACGGACCTAATAGAGTATAAAATTAATCTGAGTGATCAGAAAGTAATACGACTACCCCCGTACAAGTTGTCGCCTCCCAAGATGGAAGTCATGCGAAACCATATCAATAAGTTATTGGATCAAGGAGTCATAGAACCCTCTACGTCCCCATATTCTTCACCCTCCTTTTTAGTACCGAAAGGACCAGATAAATACCGACTAGTTGTAGACTACAGGCAATTAAATAAAAGAATAGAATTTGAATCAATCCCTCTTCCAGACATCCATAGTGCGTTTCATTATTTTACTAAAGCAATGGTTTTTACGGTAATGGATCTAAATCAAGCTTTTCACCAAATACCTCTTTCAGAAGAATCCAAACGTCTAACCGCGTTTGCAGTTCCTTTTAACTTGTACCAATTTACTAGGGTACCCTTTGGAATATCTCAAGGAAGTTCCGTATGTAGTAGACTATTGGAGAAGATATTTCACGACATTAAATTTAAATATGTGTACCACTATTTGGACGACATCGTAATATACAGTGAATCAATGGAACAACATCTCAGACATTTGCGTGAAGTGTTATCTCGTTTACTAAAAGCAGGATTAACGGTGAACCCAAATAAGGTAAGTTTTGCTGTCCCTCAGTTTTCTTTCTTAGGACACATAGTGAAAGCGAATGGAAAGGTAAGCATTGACCCCGAACGTACCCGTGCTATTAGAGAATTTGCACCCCCACGAGATGCAAAAGGTATAGCCCGATTTTTAGGTATGGTGAATTATTTCCACAAATATATTCCCCATCTTGCCGAAATAGCAGCACCCCTAAACTCCTTACGAAAGAAGGGAACAAAGTTCGAATGGAGCTCAATACATCAAAACGCGTTTGAGCAACTTAAAGAAAGCATTATATCTCCCCCAGTTTTGCAATTAGCTGATTTCACAAAACCATTCGTCGTGCAAACCGACAGTTCCAGTGTAGCGTTAGGTGCAGTGATATACCAAGAGATAGATAACTGTAGACTACCAATTAGTTATGCATCACGAACACTGAGCGATCAAGAAAGAAAGTATTCTGCATATGAATTGGAATGTTTAGCAATTGTTTTTTGCATTCGAAAAGTTTAAACCCTTCCTAGAACATAAAGAATTTCTTTTAGAAACCGACAATCAGGCGTTATCATGGTTATTGAATCACCCTAAACAATTAGGACGAATTGGCAGATGGATATTGAAATTAAACTGCTACAAATTCAGAGTGCAGCATATTAAAGGTACTCAAAATGTAGTCGCCGATACCCTGTCCCGTATGTTCCAGTCACCCACTAAAACTTCCGAAAACATAGTGAAGCCGGAAATAGCAAGTGCGAACGCCGTAATTACTGAATTCCCCCTTGCCTTTACAAACATTGCCCTATATCAACAACAAGACCCCTTACTGAAGCCTATTATAGAACAACTTACCCAAGGTATTAAATCCGAGAAGTACGTATTGAGTAAGAATGTACTGTGTCTCAAAATAAGAGACGGAAAGGAATTAAGAATAATAGCCCCTGATGTAATTAAGCCCATGCTAATGGAATACTTCCATTCATCTACCATAGGAGCCCATATGGGAATCAATAAGACGATACATCGTATTCGAAAGGAATATCATTGGAACAATATGAACTGCGAAATAGCTACCTTCGTAAAGAAATGTTCATTATGCGGCCTTAGCAAACCCGCCAGAAATACTCAAGTAAGCCAATTGATATCAGAAATCCCAAAGACCCCTTTTTCGAAACTTTATCTAGATTTCTCAGGTCCGTATCCACGATCAAAATCAGGAAATACCATGTTACTGATATGTGTAGATTCGTTCACCAAATTTGTTTGGATGTATCCCATGCGACGAGCATTAGCGTCGACAACAGTTAAAATACTACAGGAAAGATTATTTAAAGATTACGGTACTCCAGTACGTATAGTATCTGATAACGGCCCGCAGTTTAAAGCAAAAGAATTTAGGAATATGTGTTTCAAGTTAGGGATAGACCATATAACCACTACAGAGTATCGACCGCAAGGCAATATTGCTGAAAGGTATCTACGAAACCTCAAATCTGCGCTAATCGCCTATCATGCGAACGATCACACGTCGTGGGACCAAAATCTATCCTGGATTCAATACGCTTTTAATTCAGCTTACCACGAAGGTCACAAGTCGACCCCGTTCGAGTTACTATACAAGTATCGACCAAACCACCCTTTGTCCACAAGATGGAATATACACGATCTGCTGCCTCCGCAAATAACGGATAAGCAGATAAAGCGAATATGGAACAAAGCCCGCTCTAACTTGAGAGCAAGCTTGGAAAAATCCAGAAGATACCACGAGAAAGGTAATCACAGCAACTCAGTCAGGTACCAAGTAGGTGACTTAGTAATGTACAAGACTCACCCCATTAGTAGTGCGATTGATAAGACCACCTCGAAACTATCATTCAGATGGTGTGGCCCTTACAAAATCCAAAAGTACCTAACTCCAGTTACAGTAGCCCTGTGCGAACCTGCAACTCAGAAATATGTGCGGAGAACGCATATTTCGCAACTAAAGTTGTATAAGAAGAAGTGACGTTATAGTATAACCCAAAAAGAAAAGGGAATACTAGGCAGTAAAGAAAATTATATTTCTGAATCCACGTAAGAAATGTAAAACGTAGAGTTTGGAAACGAGGCCTGATCAACCTGAGTTCCAGTTCTGCGAAGTATGCATTAATGAATAATCATTAACTAGATGGGTACTAACACTCATTAACTACATGAGTTATATAGGACTCACAGAAGAAAAGATAGAATTCTAAATAGTAAAGATTTAGGAAGTTACTCTATAGAAGAGAGAGTAAGACAAACAAAAAAACCGGTAGTAAAATTAAGTGATAGAGATAAGAAAGAGTTTTGTGTTTTAATTGTGTAAATATTTAGTGTAAATAGTATAAAAAAAAAAGGTAGTTCATAAGAATATAAAGTGTACTGTGTTGTAACTATAGGTAATAACTATGTGGACAACGTTGTAAAGTGTACAACAACTATGTGAAAGAAATTACACACACTAAACCCATTCAATATCCCAGTGCCCAATAGTGAGTTAGAAAAAAAAAAAGCTTAACCGTAGCGTGCAATTTAAGCGGTGGAGTATGTGACGATTTAAATAAAAGAAATAATCAAGAAAATAAAAATTAAAAAAAAATTAAGGTTGCGAGCTCTTAAGCCATTTAAATCTCACTGTATTAATATAAAATACCTGTATGTACTCAGTATGAGAGGAAGCAGTAATTAATTAGTTATAAGATACTCTAATAAAAAGATAAATTGTAAAGAGTTATGAATATCGTATTTAACCCTTTGCTTGTAAGCAGGCGCTGTCCTGTTGATTCCAGACTCGACATGTTTTCCGAGTCTTGTGTGAGTAAGAATAAGATAAAAAAACTAATGTTAATAATTAAAAAATCTGAAGACGTAAATAGTCGCTAAAACAACTGATTTAAATTATGTATATTTGTTTAGGGATAGTTTGTATAAATAAAAAGGTTAACTTAAATATAGTTAGGAACTATATTCTCGCGCGGAAATTGTCCCACTAACTTTTGCCCAGTACCAGGCGAAGGGAGCGGAATTTCTCTCTCTTGCAATGGTGACTTCGTACAGTATAGACGTAGGAGCTGTGCGCTTAAAATATGTTAACTATATTTTGTCTCACCTTAAGTTGGTGTACCAGATGTAGCTGTTTAAAGCATCTGGATGTGTTAATTAATATAGTCATGTAAATAGACAAGAAATTTAAAGTAAAAAAAAATCGAAACGTAAAAAAGGAGTGTAACACAAGATGACTTCGTGCTTCAACAAATAACAACAATTCCAAAGTCATACCCGGAGATGTGAAATATCAGAAGCCACAAACTCTACTGCACGTGACAGAATATGCAGATCAGGACATCCGAGAATCTACAAGATCATCGTAGATATCTACACGACGTATTGTTCAACCTGCGAACTTTTGGAGCCCTTTACAGAGGAAGGCCAGACCGAGATGACGACGTAGCTGTTCCTGTTTCCCAAGACGGATACCCCAGGACGAGTCTTCTGCATACCAATTAAAAGGTGACTCGATAGCCTGTCTATCGAGGGTTACTAATATTTGTTACACAACACATCTTGAAAGAGACTTTTCAGAAACTATTAACTTTGTAAAGACTTATAAATTAAATCTAAGAATTTCATGTAACTATTCTAACTTCATACGTTGTAACAATTTATATGCTAATGTAGAGTAACATAATTCAAGCAATAATACCATTCTTCCAATGGTTGAATAAAAGAAAGTCTTGCAAGCTAATATCTTGAAATGAGTATAATTAAAAGTCTTAATTAAAGAAATACAGAAAGTTGACCCGGATCAGAGGTATAGCTACATAAAATCAAGTTTGATCTCAAAGTTTAAAGAAACCTTTCAAATAACTTAATAATTGAATTAGTAATGTCATGGGATCTGTCAGTATATGTTTTTTTAAATGTTAAATAAAGAGAAGTTTTCTTGTTACACACATATGAGGAGTGCTTAAATCAATTGTATACCTTGCCATTGTTTCCTTACACAGTTAGTAAGTAATTTGTTACATTAATTATTTGTGATCAATTCTGTTACAACGTAGGCAGCCCATCTAATTAACGGAGTTTAATTACGAGGGGTTCCCTGGATTTGTAACGCGGCGAAAAGACGTTACACCCCAAACCCACAAAAACTATGCAAAAGAAAGTATAACATACCCAAAATCCTATAAAAATGTAATTATTTAGAAAACTAAAGTGCTGTATAGCGTTATAAGAAGTGAACCGACTAAAGCTATTGTGTAATAAAGAAAATAAACTAGTCTTAACAGTCCATGATTACTAAAGGTCTGGTCTGAGATAATAAGACTCAAAATATCAGAACCAACAGTGAAAGTGAATTTGTGTAAGTGTTTTTTAGAAAGGCAATAAACTTAAAGTTGGTGATACTATAACTTATCAGTATGCTATATCACAACTTTAATATCTAATAATAAACAGCATAATAAAATAATAAAATGGAAGATTTCCAGTATTTTATTATTTTAATGTAAATCTTTATTTACAAGACATTTGTAAAAAATGATAATAAATAGAGTATGGGAGTTCATGTTTACTGATGTAGGGGATCACAAATAATAATGGTTTAGACCAGAAAGGACTGGCATTAATATAGTATTAATAAGTGTAAAATGTTTAAATAGACTGTTTATTCACAGTCCTAAAAACAATGTGTTAGTAAAATGTATTTGTAAGAGTTATTAGAAAATAAGATTTATGTTATGTGTTCTAAAAAGAATTATGTTTGCTAAATAATAGCCTACATACCATTAATAATGTTCCAATAGGTATGCTATGTTAACTCAAAACTAGTTAAACGATATATGTTCAAACCATGTCTGCAATATGTTCAATTGTGCAGATTGCTAAACAATGTTCATAATTATTTATTTTAATAACCGTAGTGTTAATTAACTACTACACCACACAATAAGTTATAAACCATGTTATTTTCATATAATTGTAATTATGTAAAATCAGAGGAGGAGTTAAGTTTAAATTTATTTGAGAAAGACAGAAATATAAAATTCTAAAAATCTAGGCCATCTGGTGAATTCACAGAAACAATATAAACCAGTATAATTCACTTATAAATCCTGTAAACTAGCAAGATTTATATAAGATAACTCAGTTAATCACTACTAGGAATGATCCTATGAGTTAAAATGATAATAAGGAAATACACCTTAAAACATTGTAAATTTTCAAAATATATAAATTAATTAATTTTAAAGAGCAATGTCAAATTTACAGATTAACACAAGAAACCAGTTCAAAGGTTTAATTTATATGTACTTAAGGAAAGGAATAGGAATATGAATAATTAAAATTTATTATAATAGTATTAATAATATTTAAAATGGAGGAAATTCATATAAAGACGGAAATCCAATTTTGAGCCTATATTTCCAAAAAGTGAACAAAATTTGTTAATTTCCACAAAATGTCTACAGATATGGACTATAATACATCAATTTAAGGGGAATGAGATGATTAAACCAACAATAAGGTTCATAATTCATAAAAGTGATGAATAAAATAGATAAATTCCATATATAATGTAATATTTTATCATGTGTATGGGTAATCGAAATATGTTAACAATACTTTTTCAAAGATTAACTGGGCCAGATTTATGACCAAGTTAATTAGTCTTTTGTTGAATATCAAGCTGAATAGTTGTGTGACAAAACGTTCTTTAAATCGAGTCGAAAATGGTACTAGCGTTTAGCCATTAAAATAAGTGAAACGAGAGTTAGACGAATTAGACACTTTTTAAAACTAAAGCTATCAAAACGTTCACGACAATAGTGAAAACAAACATCTAACTTCATGATACGAGTGACAGAAAACAGTAAAACATTATATTTAATCTGATTCACTCTACAAATCCTAACCATAACTTGAGAAACTTAACCCCAGAAGTGAACACATACAGAATAAACTAACTAACACAAGTTTACACGGAACACTTCGTCAGAATACACCAAATAACTTAACAGACATATTACACCAGTGCGGGAAGATTTCAGACATTCACAAAGGTAATTTTGTCGTGATTTTCGGACATGTCGAGTTCACAGTAACTACACCAGAAATAGTAGCGGCCATCTTTTAATTCCGCAGAGCCTGCCTTCTTTATCTTCCAGCAGTGACGTCATCGTCTGCATATTGGTTTGACCACATACATACACATTACTTATTGGAATTATTTAAATTTTATTGAATAATAATTATTGTATTTGTGTTAAGTGTTAATGTTATACTTTCTCGTCACCCTTCTCTGACTATTAATCCTAATCGCTCAAAGAACCTGTCTTTTAATATAATATATCATAAATTTTGTTCTGTATGACACAATCGATAATTCCCGAGACAGAGTCGATAATTGCTCTCCATCGATAAAAAATCGATTATTTATTTGAATTGTCAATAAATCTTTATATTTCCATTATTTCTTATCTGTTACTTATTTCACAGGTTAATTTAAGAGTATTTATTAAGGCTGAAGGACTTAAATAAGAAGAAAATATTTTATTTGAACGAGATATTGGACCAGCCAGAAAAGTCACCAATCGATTATTAACTGGAGTTAATCTATTTAACTCCCGACTTGGTTCAAATCTTCAAGAAGTGCTCGACGGTCAATAAATACCTACCTGTTATTAAAATTTTTACAAGAACATTTTAAAACAGATTTATTTCTTATATACACACTTTAATAAACATAAACGAAATTTTTTAATATACGAAAATTTTATTTTTATGAAATTTTCTATCAACTTTTTATCTTTTGTAACGACCGGCATACAGAGGTCTCGTTACAATATTCATGTACAGGTCCTTATTGTTTTGAGATCAATCGCCTCAAAAATATGGGAGCGGGAGGCAAAAATGTGAATATTAATTTTTTTGCATATTTGAAAGTCGTTGTTGTTTTATTTAAAACCACACTATCGCCGTTTTCTTTTAAGATTTATAGGAGTAATATGTTGAGTCTTGGCGATCCGCACATCGCAAGCATATGCGACCTACTTGGCAACATTCTGTAGCAAAGTGCGACTATACTAATAGGCTGTTGAAAAAAATGTATAATGCCAATATGGATTACAAATAGTATCTTATTATTTTATTTGTTGTTATCATCTTACTATTACAATGGGGGGGGGTCAAAAAACATTTTCAAAATCAGTGTAGGATATAAAATTAAAGGGAATTTTAACCACTATATCATGTTAGAACGTTAGGGGCCTAAAAAGGGATCAAAAATTTGAGAAAATTGTAAAAGTCTAGCCTGATGTCATACTAAAGGGACTTATTACGTTTGAATATTACCAAGTTTGAATACTACGTTTTGCTATAACCATTTTATAATTTTAAATAAAAATAAAATTAAAATTTTAAGAAAATTATAAAACTCTATGTAGGGGTCAAGTTATAAAGAATATTCAAAACAAAAACTCGGTATCTGTAATAATTTGAGAGAGCTAGTGTCTCGCAGCAATTCTTGCAAATTTTGGATAGGTTTCAAAAAGTTTATAAGCTATGTTTACAAAAACCTTTGCATATTGTTGTGTATAACTATGAAAAGTATTAGGTGTAAACAGGTCTATAGATATCTATGGAAACATAGCAAACGTAAAAGACAGGGCTAAACAATGTCATTTGACATTATGATTATAAGTCTAACTAAAAAAACCGATGCAATAGTTAGAAAGTTTTAGTATTTAGTACGTCTTTTTTTATCGTTATTTTACTAAGAAAATAGTAGAACAGTCCAGATTTTCGTGTTTTTTCTGATAATTTAAAAAGTAACCTGTTATTGAAATTTATCTGACTTAACAATAAATATAGGCCTATTTCGTTCAAAATGTGAAAATCCGAAATCAGTTAATACCCGTTTTATCTAATTAAAACTAGTTTTATGAGAGCCTCTTCTTTAATACAAGTATTAACAAAAAGTATACACGCATTTCATATTGTGGTTTCGCTGACGACTAGTGAGAACCAAAGTCAACTGAACAATGCGGAAAAACAAGGAAAGTTTTTTGGAGAAAATTCTTATATTTGAAAATTAAAAGGAGAGTCAATACAGTGTAATAGCCCGAGATATTTTCAATAAAGTTCTGGCTGAAGTTGAAGAGGCACAATCTGCCGTGAAAAAGAAACCTTTGGAGTACAGGGGATTGACAAGATTCAATGTGTTGAAAATTTATGAAACAAAGAACCTGGTGTCCAAGGGTAAACCTGTGAAATATTACTTACTACCTGCTGAGGAAATCTTCAATTTAATTGAAGCAGCTCATCTTAGTGCAGGGCACGGAGGTTGAGTAGACTGAAAAATGAAACTTCGAGGTAATATGCTAATGTTACGACTGAAATGATAAATATTTTCTTATCATTGTGGGAGACATGTAACGAAAGAAAAATAGGAAAAGAAAAGGCTTGATTTCGCACAGAAATGAATAGTCGATGTCAAGTAGACCTAGTAGACACGCAGGGACAAACTGATTGCGGGTTCAAGTTTGTCGTGGTCAACCAGGATCATCTTCCAAAGTTGTTTTATTTCGAGCACTGCAAACCAAAAGAGCTGAAGAAGTAGCCTTCCAACTGATGAATATATTTTTAACATTTGGCGCCCCTTGCATCTTACAATGGCAGAGAGTTTGTCAAGTCTGTCATCAAGGAACTAACTACACTCTGGCCTGAGCTAAAGTTGGTCAACAAGGCACAGTCAAAGCCAAGGGTCAAAAGAGCGGGGAAATCAAGATATTAAAATATGCTTGTTTCGCGGATGCAAGACACAACAACACTGGCCTCCTTTTTGTTCAGTTTATAAAAAATCGAGAACTTCATTCAGGAATAAAGCAATCACCCTATCGGGCTATGTTTGGTATTGGGCCAAGGGTAGAAATTACTACCTCAGAAACCATGTTCTCAGAAACGTAGAAGACGAGGAAGACCTCCAGGACATGAATCGAGGACATGAATGGACAACAGAATAAAGCTGAGAGTTTTGGCAAAGAAGAAGGAAACGAGGCTATGTCTAGTGTGATTGACTTTATATCAGCAAGGAAAGCAGCTCATTAAAAGTTGTCCAAACAGTCCAAAAAAAATGAAACGTGTCTCCGATGCCACCCATCCCCCAACTGAAGTGGCAGGTATTGTCATATCCACCCATTCCAGATGTGGCCAGAGAAAAGACAGAATTTTGAAATGTCATAAGTGTTGTGTTAGAAAAAATGATGATTTACACAATATCGGAACCAAGGATGGAAAAGTGGTTAAATTATATTGAAGGTAGGTTTCATATCTTTTATGTATATGTTACCCTATTATTTAAAGCATCTTTCCGACCTTTTGTACCCCTTGTCTAGCCTTTTCCACCAATTTTACCTCTTTCTTGATAACACATTATTATTATTTAAGAATTAGCCTTATAATGATGATGTAGAGGGTGTTTGCAAGCTAATTAAGGAAAAATATTATAATGTGTAATTCGGAATTCGACTTTGTCAGAAGTTCCTGACGCCAGAAGAGGTTCCAGAAACCGATATTTCTTTGAGAACGGCGGCCAGAAAGCGACGATGGCATCACAAGGCACGTTGTGTTTGTAAGAAAGCGTGCAGTTCCAAGAGATGCTTGTTCAAGAAGAAAGTAGTACTCTGTAACTCTGTCATGACAGTTTTCCTTGCGGTAAAAATAATTAAAAAATGGCTTTATAATATCTTCTTAAAGTTTATTTACAGTAGTTTAGTGTCGTTGTTTACACTTTTGTCTTCCAGTAAGGAATAAAAAACATGCATTTTCTCAAAAAATATTTTTTAATAGTTATTTTTTATTTTTTATTCTCTTTCTTCTCGATTAAATGACATTTTAGTTGATATTAGTATTCAATAGCCTAAACGAGTTTAACTACAAATTATTTCTTGGATTTCGTTGTCCATGACGTGTCCGTTACTTAACTAAATATCACTATAATATTGACGACTCGGAACACAAAGTTTTTTATAAGTAAAAACGTAAAGTTTTACCTTACAGCCTAAACCGGCTTTCACCTATAGAAGGCTTCATCAGAGGCTGTCGTTAGTAGCGCTGCTCGTCTTGTTGTTGGCGACGAGAAAGTGTTTCGAAAGATTGAAGCTGTGTGTGTGTGGTGAGATGTGTTCGAATAATGCGTGCGATTTGAATTGTGTCTGTTCGTTTAGGATGTCGTTTTTATTTGTTTTTGTGTGTTTGTATATTTCTAATTGTTCTAGAGTGTCTAGTTTTCGGCCTTTTGTGTGTACGTGTAGTATGTTCATGTTATTGTCGATGTTTTTATATGTGTGGTTTGCTTCAATGAGGTGGTTTGCGAAGGTAGATTCTGTAGTGGTGTGGAGTGCTTTTGTGTGTTCAATGTATCTCTGTTTGAAGCTACGTCCTGTCTGTGGCCTATGTAGAATTTACTGCAATTTGAACAATTTAGTTTATATACACCGGGTAGATCGAATTTGTTTTGTGCTTTGGGCATGCGTTTTGATAGTGTGTGTTCTGTTTTGTTAGTAGTTTTGTAAGCGATTCTGTATCCTGCTTTTTTGAATTTGTGGGCAATTTTTTCTGTTTGTTTGTTGATGTATGTTAGTGTTATGAATTTGTTGTTTTCTGTCTTTGTCTGTTGTTTGTTTTGTGTTTTGTGTAGGAGTTTACTGACTATATCTGTCATAACAAATTATTTAGTGAAAAATAGAACTGTCTAACATATATAGTGAAGTAGTTTAGTATTGACAAGTTAATACTAATATTGACGAAGGGGGGCTGATAACACTAGTTCTAACTGGGTAAATCGGGTAGTAACTGATTTTGGGTTTTCACGGGAACATATATACACGGTAACATAAGTCGTACAAATTAAATTTTGAAATATTTGAGTGTTTTTGATATTATAATTTTTTGTATAGTTTTGGTATTATAATGTAAACAAATTCCAGCAAGCAGAATTTCTGAGTAAGTTTTATATTCTACGATTCTCTCACACTAAAACTATTAACTTACCAGAGGTGAAATATGATTATATGGTATGGTTATACCAAATTCCTTGTATGATCAAAATATTTTACAAAATAGGTTACCCCACGATTAGAAGTCATGAAGCTTTCATATATATTTCAACATTACGGCCATAGCTGTATACAATATATAAACATTCACACACTTACATGCAATCTATTCATTTATCGAGTAAGTTTGTTACCAGCTCTGTTAGTTTCGCAGTAAAGCAAGTAAGTTTAATTAAATTAATTTGTATTAGCAGTTTTAATTTTATTCTTGCTACAACACACCCAGCAACAATAATACTTCAGCAGCAGCTGCAGCACCAAGTTTACTTTTTATACTGGTAATTTAGCCAGGTTTGCTAATTTAGATTACATTCTACTTCCAATATCACCTTCTTACTCCTACATTAAGGAGTGAAGTGGTTGTGCGCCATGGTGATCAACCGGTGTAGGTTCCCATAAGCTTTAAAACGAGTAACTGCAATATGCCACACAACTAATATACCGAGCAACGAATTTCAGTTTTAAATAAGTTAGCATGAAAGTTGAGTTACTAGGGAAATCACGTTTAGTGTACTTATATGTAGCAGTAGGCGTTCCATTGTAACTTACATATTAGGCAGCTTTATGTGTTCTCGGACTCATCTCCTTTAAGCCCGCCAATGGCTAAATAAAAGAACCTCGTACTCAGTAGTTAGATAATAGAGTATGTTTGATACCATACGAACGAAACAAATG
Organism: Magicicada septendecula; assembly: GCA_034769895.1. Taxonomy (NCBI): domain Eukaryota; kingdom Metazoa; phylum Arthropoda; class Insecta; order Hemiptera; family Cicadidae; genus Magicicada; species Magicicada septendecula. The sequence goes on along the minus strand of CM068371.1, from coordinate 195,871,964 downwards.
ACTGAAATAGTTTAATTATTTAAATACTTTCAATTGTCTATTGTATTTTAAATATTCCTTGACCCTAGCTTTAATTGTAGTAAATAGTGACTTATTAAAAAGTTTGTTTTTGCTAGCGCGTGCCCATGCGTGTCCATTTTACAATTTAAAATTTTTGTTTTCTCACTAGTATTAATGAACATGCTATTTTTATGCTATTCTTCTCCCTTCAAGCATTAAGCCCTTTGCGCTCTCTGGCCGTGGTGCAACTCACGTTCCACTACAACAACTAACTTATCATTGTTTATTGTGTAAATTATACAATATTAAATTTCTCTACACTCTCGGACATAGGCTACGTATGCGTTTCATGTGCTCTCGGACACGTAAGCACGGACTCGTGTGACACCAGTACGTGATGTTTCGCCTACGCGTATGAGCAAACACATGTCCTGTTGCCCAGGGCGGAATACGCACCACGTTTGGTTTGCGGCTAAACACACAGGGTTAAACATCCAAGCTTATTACAGCGTTAATAATAACTAACATTATACTAGAACATATCTTCCTTTAAACGCGTGTGGAACAATAGTATCTACTACAGTGAGCAAAAGCTGACCTCTGTTCACAACGAAACGCTTACAGAGACGATGACTTAGTGAAAGTAATACTATTCACCTCTCCCCCACATACACACACATACTTAATACACAAGCTACATTTTAACTTATTCTGGTGTAAGAATTTTCAAATTTGTTGTTATACAATTTATTCAGCGTTTTTTACAAAAGTATTTTTATCGTGTTAATCAACTGTTATTTATTTCAAAATTACAGATTAAATTTTAAACTTACAGGCCTTCAGTAGATAGTAGTTGATGTGTTGGTGATATTCATTACAGCTGTGTCGAACATCAATCATGTAGTTTATACATCAATGCATATAGGCTTACAGGGAGATTGTGGAATCTGAAGGTAACAGAAGTACAATAGAGTAACGCTTGACAGAAATAGGTGCTATAGGAGTAATGCTAGTTAGTAGTAACAGTAGTTACTGTTGTTGTTGTTGATGATGCTTATCACTGCTTTTGCTTCTGTTTAGTTGTAACCACAGTTAAGTTTGTACTTGTCGTTATCAACAGTGGACGCTGGAAATACGTTTTTCCCAATATGTCTGTTATACCTACTTAGCTTCTGCTGGCAGTTTTCTTGTTTTTTTTTTTTAATTTATATTAGTGAATCCGATTTCATGGCTAGCAAAATATATGTATTTGAGCCACCTAAATGCCACCATTTTGGCCCCGTTGAGATTAAAATCTATTTTTTTATAACTATAATAATTTATTAAACGTAAACGGTTCAATTTTAACAAAACATGTGCCGTTTTTAAATAAAGAGAATGATACACCTAAATATCTCCAAAATATGAAATTAGAAATAAATTAGTCTAACACTTTCTCTGTAACAAAAAATAAAAATAATTGTCTAATTTAAGAAAGAGATAATACAAACATTGATAATACAATAAAGATAACTACAAACATTGTTATTTAATTTGTATTTAATTTTTTAGAATATATCGCGTTCTTATAACTCGTTTACAACAGTTTAGGTGTCAGAGAATCTGGAAGTTATTACTTTAAAACTTAATTTATTGCTTTTTTGATACTTTCTGAAGTTATATAAAATATCTTTAATTTATTTACTGAACATTAGTTAGATTCGATTATTAATTGAAATTGAAATTTTTTTTAAATGTATTTTTAAATCACAGAATATTAGCTTTTACCATAACTAGTAAATTGTAAGAAACATTTCTTGGCGTTTTTATTTGTGGTACATTATACGATTTAGTATGTATATCTTATTTATTAAGAAATAAGATTTTTTACAAAATAAGGATTAAGACGAGTATTTTCTTTGCTGTATTTTGAAACAATTTTAACGAGGATATATTAATAATTCAGTTGTGCAACTGTTAATTTTACTTAATTCAGTGTATTTTGTGTAATTTTTGTAAACAGTGGCTGTTCACAGGGTGCAGTCTATGTAACTTATTTGTTTATTAATGTTGTATGAATAAAATAAAATTTCACTTATCAAAAAATGAATTAATTATTTTAATGCTAAATTAGGCCTATGAATAAATAATAATCATCATTCATTATTTATTAGTATTTTACATAAAATTATATACGAGTTACGTTATCATTATATAATAATAAAATAAACTTTTTTGAACTAAATAAAATTATTATATGCACCGGAATAAAATGCCACTTAATCCGCTGGATGGGGTCGTTAAGAATGTTAACAACCATCTTAACATTAGGTGCACCTTTTTAGTAGCCATAAGAATAACATTTTTTGAAGTGAAAGGGGCAAGCAGGTTGGCAGACGGCACAGCCCCATTAATCTCGACAACGCTAATTTGAAACTAACCCTAACTGTGATTTTTAAAGATTCGAGTAGTATAAAGATTACATGAAAGTGGTACACTTTATTTTAGATAGTTCTATTTCCACTGATAGTATTATTACGGTTTAGTGTTGTTATTACACTATCAGGAACGTAATAAAATAATTCAAATTGGTGTCTTCTATATAAGTACAATTTCAGTATATGAGTGCCAAAAAAACGTGATATTTTAGAAATAGATAAGAAAAATGAAAGAATCACACTGTTACATTTACTACTCGGAACATTGATGTGACCATATATGACAAAGTATTACTACTAATACTACCTGATACTACTAGTATTATTAAACACTCCTAGGGGTTGTGGGAATAATATTCTCTCAGTAGTTGCATTTTACCAGCCTAAACGTATGTAAGGAAAAACGTTTTTCTGGAATTTCTCATTAACTTAAACATATAATTTATACCATATTACAGAGGAAATTTCTGATTGTAATACAAAGTCAAAAAGAGAAAATCGATTTTTTTCATGTGTCTAAAAGTGACCCCTCTTAACGATAATAGAACACAACGGTGATGGACATCAGTGGTGGTAAATTTTTGAATGCGGAGCCATCGAATAGGAGTGTAAGAATATATTATTTAATAGATCAGTGGTGGGCTACACAAGAGAAACCACTAAATACGGAAGCAAGTTAAAAAAGTAAGCTAACTAGAGTATATTCAAGGATAGCGATTTGTGCAAAGTGGTTATTGCGTAAGGGAATGAGAGGCAAGAGTCCGCACTTAAAATACAATAACAAATTCTCAGCTACTGAATCAAAATAAAGTTTATTGAAAATTACTGGCTTATTTGTTACACTATATAGTAACAAATGTAATGAGTACACAACAATTTTGACTACAGTATTTGGTAAAAAAAAATTAAAAAACAAAAGCATGTAAAATAGGAAAGTTGCCCCAACCTTGGGGCAAGAGTCCGGTCTGTGTAGGGTAAGAGTCCTACTGACACTTATCACACATGAAATGGCCCAATCCACTGTAATTCGTGGACGGCTCTTCCCACCACGTACTATACTGACGACACATGATCCAGTCGACTGTAGGGGGGGGATTCGTAAAGGTGCCCACAACCTCCGCAATAATAATCAACTTTCCCGGAACACGATATTCCTCTTCTTCCATTGAAATTTAGACTTTGAAATCAGCGGGACTCTCCAGCACACACTTCTGGAACGCTTAACAACAATTGTAGGCCGAATGCAAGTTTTATTTACTTGTAATGTGAAGTTTGTTTATGTGGGGTAAGATTCCGCACAGGAGACCAAGAGAACTCTTGCCCCCGGAAACTTGCCCCACTGTGTTCTATACTTTTTGCTGACTCATTATGATTCAATAAAATAAGATTGACCACTAACTTTAGTTGACATGTAACCTCAGACTTACCTTTTAATAATGTACTGTAGAAAACTAATAATAAGAAAGTATATATTTGAAAAAAATACTCTTAAATTACACTGTAAAATAACTTCAACTTCCACAAAATTAAACAACGTTACTGTTCACTGACCGTAATAGCGTAATAGTGTTCACATCTTGTTTGCTGTGTCCAGCCAGCAGAATGCATTTGGGATGTTCGTCGTGAACAGCCCAGACATCAACTCACGACGTCTATTAAGAAAACTAGTAACTACGACGTATTAGGGATCTTGCCCCGTGCGGACTCTTGCCCCACACTACTGTATTATCTAATGCGAGACTGTTAACAAGGTGACATTTAAAGTTTGTTACATTACTGTCTATTCGACAATCTGTGGCTTCAAGAATCGTTGTTTATTGTTTTATTTACATATCTATAACTGTAATTAAAGTTATAGTTAGCGATTTAATCTGGATGTTGTTTTTACTGTACAACATGATGATCCGTGAGACCGTCGGAACATTGGTGTCATAAGTGGTATAGGACATTTAACAGTGGAAACAGTGGACGCTTCGTAGAAGAGTTTAGTGTTTGTGGTAATTAATTTACAGAATGGATACCAGTCAGATGATGGAAACTTTCCAACCACTACTACTGCAAACACAGGAATGACACCGACGGGAAGCAGAAGAAGCAGAAAACCGCCAGAAATCGCTAATGTTGGAAACAGAAGACCAACAAAAAAGACTCTTGCCGAAAACACGGTTACAGCATAAAACACTGTTGCTCGAGTCGGGGGCTATTCAGGAATCAAGAAACGAAAATATGTTTCAAGGATTGTTGTTTTATTTATACTTAGTTGTAATTAGCGACTTTATCTGGTGTCAGTTATTCTGTTTCCAATATATAACACAGCGATCCGTGCAGCCGTCGTAACAAAATATATGTATAGTTTGTGATGATGAAGATGACATACATGAGTAACACTCATTTAAATTTCTTTTATAAAGACGCCGTGTTACTTGAAATTAAACATTTCTTAACTATTACGCCTTATTATATCTGGTTTTAACAACCACTCGAACGTAGTATTTTCATTAAAGCGCAATCAGTCCTGGATTCAACAGTTCGTAATCTGAAGAAGATACATAATCGGCATATCTGCGTGTAAATTTTTTTAGTAAAACAAATCTAATTGGGAGTAAAGCATTTTAGTAACGTTAACCGAATTATGTCTTTCTGTTGTTATAGTGGGGTGGAACATGTGTCTGAAGGGTAGTTCGGACCGAGAGACGTCTACTGTTGTGCCAATCAATTGAGTACGGCGCCAATCGCGGTCTGTTCTTAATGGCAAAATTACTAAACAAACAAAACACACACACACACACACACACACACACACACACACACACACACACACACACACACACACACACACATTGACGCGCAATGCCAGATTTACGTTCACATTAAACTACGCGTCAAAAAATCTATGCCAAAATATTTTCTCGCACAATATGCGTTTTTGTTAAAAAAAAATCACTCTACAGATTGTTTGTAATTTATACTCGCCTACTGTAGACTAAATTCTGCGATAAATCTATAGAAATATAGAGAAGTAAATTTTTCAGTATAGCCTACCTGTATTCAAAATTCTACGACTTGTAGTATGGTATTTATGTAGCTCACTACACAAAACACCTCAGTAGAATTTTTTGAATTGTAAGCTACAGATGAAAATATTTTTTAATTTTATGAACACGTATATAATATATGCAAGTGAATTCGTTATAGTTCTGAAAATTCAAAGAAGCTCTCACCTATTATAACAGCGCTAAACGGGTGAAGCCTGCTGTTCTGGAGTTTTTAATATCTGCGGAACATACTAGTATTAAATTATTTGGAACTCTACCTTTATGGGTACCCGCAGTACATTTTCGATGTTTTTAAAATGCGATTGTATTGATATATTACGATGTAGAAAAGAAGACGTGTACTAATTGTAAATTGTCCTGTTTCTTAATGTAAAGGGAAAATACGTGTTGTTTTCATTTGGGAGGTTAGGTAACAATGGTTTTGGGTGTTTAGTTTACTGCTGAAATAAGTAAAAGCCATAGCTGAGAAAACATGACGTTTAATGTGTATATAATGTGCTTATAACACAGTAACACTTAAAATAAAGAACGTAACATTTCCAAGTTGACAAATTAACAAAACTACAATAACAAATGTAAACTGAAAAGTATAAATATTTATGGTTAATATAAAAAACAAAAAACATACGCTCTACATATTGTACATAATGGACGTTTCTTTTTGGTTAGCCACAAAACGACAATTGGTTGGAAAACGAATATTACCGAAAAAAAACGAGTTCTGCTACAAAAAAGTGACATGTATAGTAATAGGTAAGTCCCTTTACTTCGAGTTGGGTTTTTTCTTGGTTTTAGCAAACAAAATTTTACATTACACACGTATTGGTTTCCATGTGTAATTTCAGTTTTCATGTTAACCTAACAACAACTCTTGGCGTCACAGCACGCGCCGGTTCCATTGAAAAAACGACACACAAAACCAATTGCAATCGCAAGCCAACTATTTTGCAACATATGAAATTAAAATTTATGTACTTCTTTCCCCTATATGTGCGATATTTACTATATATCAAAGCCAAAAAAATTGCATAATCAAAATATCGAATTAACTGCCGGTACGCATAAATGTAGAGTTCCAATTATTTTCATTATATACGTAGCTGGGGGTGCGTGAGTTACGTAGTACACTTGCCGAAACTCACTATCCATATGTACTGTCAATGGCGTATTCGCCTATAGAAAGCGGTCAAGGAGAGAGCTGTCGGGGGCCTCGAAATGAAGTGGGGCCTCGTATTCCTGTTGAAAAATAACCATGTTTTAACTAATCTGCACAAATGCATATACGGAAGAGAATCTTAGGATGTCTCCGTGCGTGTATGTGTTAATTTGAAGTGTACTAATAAGGGGAAAGGTTGTAATCTTTAGAGAATAATGAAACATGTAAACCACGGTTGTCACATACATTTAATCCACCGGTCCAGTAGCTGCCGAATGTAATGTATGTAGAAACTTTAAAGTTAATTGGTTTTATCCATTCTGAATACAGTTTTTTTCTGTGTCAATTAACAGATGGAACATAATTACATAACGCTTCCGGGCTGAAAGGCCGTGGTCGAATGCTTGCTGTTATGGTGCTAGACGTTTCGGCCACACCACCACACAGCGGGAAAAATTCGAACGCTATGGTTCTCAGAACATCGGGGACAGAGAACAAGACCGCGACAGGATGGACAGGATGGTCGTCAATCTTTCGAACCGTCAGCTGACACCACAGGAGACCTCAGTGTTGGCCAAAGGGGAGAAATTTGCGGTTACCCCGAGGAGAGTACCGGTGGAGGAAATAGTTGCGAGCGTGGAGGCAGGTATCCGAGGACTCCCCCGAGACCAGGCAGATGAGATACGGTTGGAAGCTGCCAGGGGCCTTAAAAGGGCCGTTCCGCCAAAATGCAATCTTTTGTCGGTGGAACTGCGGGCCTTGAGAGATCTGAGAAGGGATGACTCCATTGTCATCGTGCCGGCGGATAAGGGGAGCGCTACAGTGGTCTTGATCACCGAAGACTATGTGATGAATTAAAAATTATTTAAATAGCACAAATTAAAATTTTTGTTCTTATAACAAGTGAGAGTATTATCCACCCCTTATCTGTACCTAGATTCCTGTATCAACGTGCAAATTGTCCAGTACGAACACGCAAAGTACAATGTTATTAAGCGAAAAATAATATTTCTTTTAATTAAGTAAAAGACGTATTAATAATAAAGGAAATATCTAACTCACAACAAAAAGGTAGCATAATTTATTACTAGTTAATTAATGAACAATTAATAATACTAAAGGAACGAACTACTTTTCTCAGCGCGTAAACCGCGCCAGCTTACAGACTCCCTGCCGCTAAACAACCCCCAGTCGTCGGAGAAACTTCGACATGTAAGCAGGTCAAAAATGTGTTGTAAAGTTACACTTAGGTGTATACCGCTAAACAACGATACAACCAGACGTTAGTTGTTATAATTGATTTAATCCAATGTAGCGTTGGGATAAAACTTGCCTGTTGATTCCCTTTTGAGCGCTGGAGTTGAACTGCACGTGCAGTTACAATCCAACCAACAGCAAAATTTCGACACGAGATGGCGCAGGCAGATTCAACAGTGCAGTCTAGATATCGGCGTTCTAATCGACATTTGTAGTCGCGTTTATGTTAAACAAAATTTATAAAACCTTCCATAGCCGTGTTATGCAAACACCGGCACAGTACTCTAGTAAATTGATATAGATTAAATGGGACAGCAAACGCAGTTAGTTGTTTTGATTCCTCAGCTAGTGGAATTTGGTGGAATACCTGGTTGAGATCCATTATGGTGAAGATTTTCGCTTTGGTAAAATGGTGGAACGCGCTGTGAATGTCGGGCAGGGGAATCGATTCAAATTCTATATTCTTATTCAGCTGTCTATAATCCACGACTAGTCTATGTTTGTCAGTTCCTTTTGGTACCAGGAATGCAGGTGATGAGTATGGAGAAGTTGACGGTTCTATGACGTGTTGCTCTAGGAGTTTGTTGATTTGGTTTCTCATTATTTCCATCTTGGGCGGTGATAATTTGTATGGGTGAAGACGTATTACCTTGTTGTCAATTAGATTTATTTTGTATTCGATTAAGTGGGTTAATCCTAACTTGGGTGTGAGTAAAGTAGAAAATTCCCTTATTAACTTTTGAATTCTTTGTCGCTCATTTCATTTTAAATGACTCAAACTAGATTCATGATGCTCTAACTGAATAGTAGATGTTTCACAATTTGCGTTGTTACTTAGCTCGGAGTCGAACTGATATTTTCGAGTACGATCAAATCTGAAGAAATATTGTTTTGCGTATATGTCAATGATTAAGCCAGTTTTACTTATAAAGTCAGCGCCTAGTATTAAGTTTTGTTCTAACACTTCAGCTACGAGTAGGGGAACATACCAAGTAAAATTCTTTATTTTTAATTTCACCGTAATACTGCGCGATATATTTAGGTTTTGCTGATTTGTGGTGGCACACTTTACGTTCACGTTTTGGCTACGTTTAATAAGATTATGATTAGCTAATACGCTGGCTAGCTGTTGACTGATTATACTACGTGTAGATCCTGAATCGATTAAACCAAGGATATTCGTTGCTCCAAGGTCTATCTGTATGTAGGATAATTGGCATATACTTGTTTTGCATGTACCAATAGAGTTGCACTTTTCAATAAATCTTGTTAAGTAAGGGTCTGCACGTTTATTTCTATTTATTTTTACTTTAGAATTATTAATGTTTATACCTTTCCTTCTGATGCTGCGGAAGACGTAGGATTTTTGTTCTTCCCGCTTCACATGTTTTTTGACTGGTCGGTTTTCTGTTGGTACCGCTTTTGTTTACAATTCTTGCTAATGTGGCCGGACTTTCCACAGTTATAACATCTTCTTTCCTCATTTACATCGCTCTCATGTTGTCGGGGTTTTTGTAGAGAGTTTGAAGTATTGGGGTAGCTTTGGGTTTTAGATGTTATTACGAATCGCTTATCGCGGTAGGTTCGAGTATCAGTCCCAATGGGCAGAGGTAGGAATGAATCTCTGCGTTGAGTCTGAGACATAAAAACACGTCTGTTTTGGTCAGAATACCAGACGTTGGACGAATGTATACAACACAGTTCTAGTTCTGTGAAAGTGGTTGGTCTCTTCATGAGTGCTAGGCGAGATCGCTCCTCGGGAGATAGTCCTACTAAGATAGTGTCTACTAGGTGTTGTTCACTCCACTTAACTTGTAGCAATAAGGCCGATTCCCTTATTTCAGATATATAATGAGCTAATCTCTCGTAAGCTCCTTGTACACGAAGTACTAGGTTCCGCTTCAATTCTTCGTAGATACCGGTGGGAATGAAGTGTCTTATCAGGGTGGTATGAAGTTCTTCTACAGGGTGATTATACCTTAGTGATTCTAACACACGATCTTTTAAAGGAGATCTACATTTAGGTAGAATTACTTGTAAAATTTGGTCATCTCTTTATTGTCGCATCTTATAACATCTCTCCTGCAAAGAATAACATCGGGAACCAGTTCAATTGTTCGCTGTTAATTAAACTAGCTGCCGTAGTTAGTAAAATTTACTTACCAACAAATTATGACAATGTATATAACAGGAATTAGTCAAGGGTTACATAAATTTATTCACTCTCTGGGTATTAGCGAAAACATCTCTTTATTCTTATATTTTAACTAATTATAAAAGTAATAGCTTTAATGGTCATCCTTTAATTTTTTTTACTTACTTTACTTTACTTTTAAAAAGAAAAATTCTTAAAAATTCTGCATTAAATATTCTTTAAACTTTTTTTTTACTCTTTTTTTATCTCAAAATCATTCAGCTGTGTATTATTTCAATTACCACGGATCCGGGTCTTAACTTTGCAATATTCTAATATATCACAACATCATCCAAACTATTTGAAGAATAGTCCGGTGTAATTTTCAGAATTACTTTACCTTTAAACATCATCAGGTTTTTACTATATCATTACAGAAATTACAACATTTATATGCTAATCTTTAAGTTATCTAAAAGTCTTTACAAGAAACTTTACTGTTCTTTTTGTTTCGGTTTTAAAAAAAACAAGTTATGCACAAATGTTATGATTTAATATCACCTGAATAGAACGTGAGTTTGCTGTGGGTGTTCGTGATGGTCTTCTTCAGTAGGTCTTCTTGGGTGTAGTTCGTTGTTCCTCTGGATCCTCCATTTAGTTGATTGTTTCCGAATTGTAGTCTAGTTCATGACGATTGGATTCTGCTACTTGAAGTTCATACGGTTGTTGTTGTAACTTTCTTCTTCTGGAGTTGGTTGTTCACATTTTACATTTTAATTGTTCTTATTTTAGCAGCACTGATGTTTACTTTAATATGGCAAGGAACATATCTTACCACTTACTGTTTGTAAAGAGATGTGCCGGCTAAGTTTTTTTTATATATTACCAATATTTGCTCCACGCACTACATTAATAGTTTTTTAAGTTTTATCCCAACGCTACATTGGATTAAATCAATTATAACAACTAACGTCTGGTTGTATCGTTGTTTAGCGGTATACACCTAAGTGTAACTTTACAACACATTTTTGACCTGCTTACATGTCGAGGTTTCTCCGGCGACTGGAGGTTCTTTAGCGGCAGGGAGTCTGTAAGCTGGCGCGGTTTACGCGCTGAGAAAAGTAGTTCGTTCCTTTAGTATTATTAATTGTTCATTAATTAACTAGTAATAAATTATGCTACATTTTTGTTATGAGTTAGATATTTCCTTTATTATTAATACGTCTTTTATTTAATTAAAAGGAATATTATTTTTCGCTTAATAACATTGTACTTTGCGTGTTCGTACTGGACAATTTGCACGTTGATACAGGAATCTAGGTACAGATAAGGGGTAGATAATATTCTCACTTGTTATAAGAACAAAAATTTTAATTTGTGCTTTTTAAATAATTTTTAAATCGCCACATCCTTCTGCACTTAAAGATGAGGACGGGGCGACGGGGTATTAAATAAAACCTAAGAAATACAATTACATTTGGGCACGGAACTTCGTGCTGAAGTGTCTCTCCCTCAGATGATTTCTATCCATCAATTGATTATCTTATATCTTATACAAAATATTTAAAATCTAATACATCTACTACACATAAAATACACAAATACATAAATCTACCTTATATTTAATTCTTACATCTACTACCGGTTTTTTGCTTGATTTCTTCACTCGTTTTACGGAGTTATACTCATGAGTAGGTTACTAATAATAATAACGTATTGTAATAACAATCGAATTACTTTTAGTTTACTGCGCTAGAGGTTTGTTGTTCGTCAGCTGACTTCTCATTCTTTATTTCATTCTCGCAGGACATTAGCTAAGGTTGATCAGGCCTCGCTATTATTCGTACGAGGTGTTTAAGTTTATACTCAATTACAATATAGGATGTTGCAAAATCTTATTATATTCCTGTATAAGTATATACAACATATTTTACGCTTAATGCTTAAGTAGTATTCTTGGTTTACTATCCTTCTCGTAGTCGTTCTTCTTTATTTTTACACGAAAACAATTTTTTTATTTGAGACACATGGCTTCTGCGAACGTAATTGTCTGTATTGGGTTCATACTGTTACGGGCGTGATGAACTTGTGAATCTTGTAGGGGCCACACCATCGGGATGATAGTTTGGAAGTGGTCCTATCAACGGCTTTACTTGTAGGGTGAGATTTATACATCACTAAATCACCTACTTTGTACTTTATTTTCCTATTATTCTGCTCATGATATTTCCGCGATTTTTGTAAATTCGTTCTCAAATTAGCGCGAGCTTCGTTCCATATTTTCCTTATGTTATTCCCATTTATTTCGCGGGGTAATAACTCATGAATTTTCCACTTTGTGGTTAACGGGTGGTTCGGTTTATACTTGTACAGTAAATCAAATGGTGTTGATTTATGTCCTTCATGATACGCTGAGTTGAAGGCAAATTGTATCCATGATACATTTTGATCCCACGCTGTCTGATCTTTAGCGTGATAAGATATTAAGGCTGATTTTAGGTTTCGCAAGTATCTCTCTGCTAGGTTTCCTTGCGGTCGGTACTCTGTCACTGTAATATGATTTATTCCTAATTTAAAACACATGTCATTAAATTCTTTAGATTTAAACTGAGGTCCATTGTCAGATACTAGTTGTACTGGTGTACCATAATCTTTAAATAGTCTCTATTGTAGAATCTTTATTGTCGTAGATGCTAAGACACGTCTCATAGGGTACATCCATAGGAATTTAGTGAAGGAGTCCACGCAAATTAATAGCATAGTATTTCCGGACTTAGAACGGGGATAAGGTCCAGAATAGTCTATGTATATCTTTGAGAAGGGTGTTGTGGGGATTTCTGAGATTAATTTTCCGACTTGACTGATTCGTGCTGGCTTGCTCAGGGCACAGATTTCGCATTGTTTCACGAACTTTGTTATTTCACTGTTCATGTTTTCCCAATGGTATTCCTTGCGATACGATGTATAGTTTTCCTAATTCCCATATGAGCTCCAATGGTTGATGAGTGGTAGTATTCCATTAGCATAGGTTTAATTATTTCCGGGGCGATTATTCTCAGTGATTTTCCATTAGCCTTTTTTAAACAAAGTACTCGTTTACTCAAGGTATATTTGTCAGAATAATTTCCTTTATCTATTTGTTCTATGATTTTACACAATTTCGGATCTTGTTGTTGGTGATATGCTATATCCTTAAATGTAAGAGGGAAGTTAGTAATTAGTGTATTAACAGTAGTCGTTTCAACATTGTCTTCGCCAGGTCTGGTATTGGGTAGTTGGAACATGCGGGATAGTGTATCGGCTACTACATTTTGAGTACCACGAATATGTTGTACTTTGAACTTGTAGCAATTTAATCTTAACACCCATCTTCCGATACGACCTAACTGTTTTGGATGGTTCAATAACCATAACAAAGCTTGATTGCCGGTTTCTAGTAGAAATTCCTTGTGTTCCAAAAATGGTTTGAATTTTTCGAAGGCGAAAACTACAGCTAAACATTCAAGTTCATAGGCTGAGAACTTCCTTTCTTGCTCCGTCAATGTACGTGATGCATAGCTGATCGGGAGTCTAGTATTATTGATTTATTGGTATATTACGACTCCTAATGCTACACTAGAACTGTCGGTTTGTACGACAAATGGTTTACTGAAATCTGCTAACTGCAATACCGGTGGGGATATTATGCTTTCTTTGAGTGTTTCAAAAGCGGCTTGATGTCGAGTAGTCCACTCGAATTTCGCTCCTTTCTTTCTTAATGCATTTAATGGGGCTGCTATATCCGCTAGTATGTACTTGTGAAAGTAATTGATCATACCTAAAAATTGAGCTATACCTTTGGTGTCTCTAGGTGGTACAAATTCTCGGATTGCGTGCGTACGTTCGGGATCGACGCTAACCTTACCTTCGGCCGATACTATATGACCTAAGAAAGAGAATTGTTTTACTGCGAAATTAACTTTACTAGGGTTTACCGTTAGTCCAGCTTTCTTTAACCTCGATAATACTTCACGCAAGTGATCAATATGTTGATCCATCGATTCACTATATCGTCAAGATAGTGATATACGAATTTAAATTTAACGTCATGAAATATTTTTTCTAACAGTCTGCTGCATACTGAACTTCCTTGTGATATACCGAATGGTACTGTAACCCCTCTTTCTTTTTTTTATGCTTTATAAAAAAAACCCCTTTTTTTGTATTTATTTTCTTTTTTATTTATTTTTTTTTTGAAAGAGAAGCCACTAGTTATTTAGAACTAGGCGAGAGCCTAGAGAAGCCAAAAATGCGCTGGGTCCAGTATGACGGGACTTGCAATTAAACTCGGCTGTTAATTTAACAATAACAATTTTTATTGTTGCCCCCATAATTCATTACATGCAAATATCACAATCAGCAATAAATAACAAAATACATAATAAATAAGTAGTGTCCACATGTTCCTTAAATTGTATAAATAGACAATATATATATATATATATCGAGCAACATCCCATAAATTAGATAAATCCCCCCCTTTAATAACACTTAACATTGACATCACATATAGAAACACAAAGACACATAGACTCATAATAGCATCACAATACTCATGTTCGACCTGCCCGACAGGCAGTATTTCTATAAACTCCCAAAACCAGCAATCATAAATATTTAACTTCCACCCACTATTGGAATTAATCCTTTAAGACCCTTAATTCATTTACTCCATTAAATAAAAATTAAATTGTTAAACCCGCCCCCCAAAAGGATGATAATGACTAACAAAAGCATAATGATAGGCCAGACAGCCCATATGAATTGATAACCTCTAATAAATTGCCCACTATGAGCATTTGAAAATCTTTAAGTTTCTTGAACAGTATATAAGTGGCAAAAAACCCTCATCACCTGAGTTTAAGCAATAGGCATGAATTTCAAAAATGTTAATTTTTTGGTTACAAATCCAGATGTATACATGTGTCAGGAAATGGTACCTTAATGAAAATGATTTAATTCAACTGACAAGAATCAATATCATCAGTATGCTTTTACAATGTCAAAATTATCAGTATATGCCCACAAAATATAAAATTTCTTTTCTCTTAAAGTCAGACATCTGTGTATAATTGATTTTATAATAACCGCCTGGTGTATCCTAGCAGATGTGGAAGCGCGCCAGCATGTGCCAGACTATCTGAGACAGGAATCAGACCTGCCTAAAACTGTATGAACATGTGCCTCACTTGAGGAAAAAAAATATGTCCATTTTACCCCCAGAAAACGGCCTGAAAAACGAAACCCCCAACCCTTACATGTTAAACCGAAATGAAATTAAAATATGAACCCGTTCTAAACCAGCCGGAACAGAACCCATAACATATGACTCAATTTTATATTGAATAGTGTGATGACTCTAAGGCTCTTGTATATATATATAAAAAATATTTAAGAGTAAAAAAAAACTCTGGCACGCTCCCCCAGTGTAGCACACAATTACAATCATAGTACTTTAGATTTATGGAGTTATATTATAAAAGTCAAATAATGTTCATAATTATTGTTCAGTTGACACACCCCAGAGTGGACTGTCTAGCAGCGTGGGCACATGATTTTAAAAGAAAATAATTTGCAACTCAGATGAACGGCAGGCCGGGCCAACGAAAAATAAAAGAGTTCATATCACCTTAATAGTGTGCGTAGGATGCATCCTGTGGCTGGTCAACAAACTCCCCCTTCCGAACAGGTGCGTGTAGGATGGCTCATGGCTGATGAAGGTGTCGTTACACCAGCAGAGACCAGAATCTCCGACTAGGAACGAGAACCCAGGGAATTCACAAAAGATTAGAAATTCTGTTCGCTAAAATATGCAACCAAGTTCAAGGTAATAACCTCAGAACGGGCCTTCCAACCAACTCAAGATAAATGCATGTCTATATATATATATATATATATATATTTTTTTTTTTGAAAATGGCCTGAGAGTAATCAAGTCTGCAAGGTGATAATGAATGCACTAAATAAAAAAATAAAATTAAAGAGTGTCTAGTAAAAGTCACTTGCACTTGCTCTGACCAGAGCCGACATAACCAAACAAGTTGGCCTTGCCACGTGGTAACATAATTATCGTAATTTGTCGGAAAATGACCACATTAAAGGCACTTACGGTTACACACAAACAAAATATAAATAGTGTTTCATCTGGGAGTGGTCTCACAATTTATTTTAACTGCCATAATTAATTAAAAAGAACCTTCTTGCAGTCTAGTGCATGCACGTGCATAACTTGCACAATTCAACTCCGTCTGTACGTACTGACTTTAGCTTATAAATTTATATAGTGCTTTACCAAATAATTACAGTGACTCTTGTATAATACATGAAAGAAATATGGGCTGTATATACTGAACATCGAATAAATCTCTTACAACATACACACTCGTCCGATCGCACCAAGTACATTCTCTTTTCGAATTCGCCTGAATATATTTAAGTTAAATTATTTAATTATTTTTGAAGCATTCTATAGCATGCTGTAAATTACTTACCGGGAAGTCTCGAAATTCTAGCTTGCCATTAGGTGTAGAAGAAACTACGCAATAATGTCTGTCCGGGTCGGGGAGCCTGTTGATTCCCTTTTGAGCGCTGGAGTGAAACTGCACGTGCAGTTACAATCCAACCAACAGCAAAATTTCGACATGAGATGGCGCAGGCAGATTCAACAGTGCAGTCTAGATATCGGCGTTCTAATCGACATTTGTACTCGCGTTTATGTTAAACAAAATTTATAAAACCTTCCATTGCCGTGTTATGCAAACACCGGCACACCCCCACCCCAAAAGGGCAACCTGGTTGCCCCACACTTGAACTCTGGAGGGTACCCTGCAGTGTACCCCCTTCCAAAGTGAACCTAGTGTACTTGGTGATCATGGTGGCCCAGCGGCACTTGCTCTCAGGAGAACAGAGAAACCTCATAACTGCGTCCATTCCCCATGCGACCCTCTCCGCCATGCCAACCCCACGGGACCGCCCCAACACGTCACCCTCTCCGGTGACCATCACCTACTCCCACCGGTCCCACTCACATACCCGTCCTAAGACCAAACAAGGTATCTCCCACCTTGTTATGTGAGTGACCGTACTACTTCTCGTCCATCTCTCGGACCGGCCAGCCACATGCACCAACAAGGCATCTCCATCCTTGCCATATGGCTGGCCCACATCCCTACACAAGGGCGGACGGCCCCGCTTAGCCAGAAAGAGAGGACCGCATCAAGGGCACGCGAACATTAATCCTAACTCTTACTCAACAAAAACACCATGGCTAGCAAGGGGGGTTTCACTTCTCTGCCGACGTCGATACACAATAAATACAACCCTCTCTCTCAACAAAAACACCCGGGAAGCAACCGGAGAATGCGGCATGGACCGACCCTACAACGATCAACAAACAAATTCAATTACTATAAATAACGAAACAACAGCACGCTATCACTCTCCATCATAACTTTCAGAACCAAAACAGGGGAACTTACAATCTCCAAGACCACGACTATCTAAGGGCACTCTCCAACTCTCTAACTTTCTCCATGATAACCTTCCAGAACAGGGGAAACTGTCAATCTCCAGGAACACAATCTAATCACTTCCGGCAAAAGTCTCTCTAACTCCTTATTGATAGTTTTTTTTTTTACTAAGAGGAGGGGTAGGAAAATCGGGATGATGAAACGGGGAAAGGATCATTGAAAGGTCAATAGCTAGGACTATGGGTAAGTACATGGTTCCCTCCGAAAAGGAGAATGACTGGAGAAAACCAAGGCTCGCGTGGGGAGGGACGCAACCCTGAAGTAGAAGAACACCACTGGGACTGTGGGGAACATCTACCCGCTACCCGTTAACCTCTTCTTCTTACCTTTCTGTGACGGACTTTGGGTACTCGTTCCTTTCGGACTCCACTCTCTGGGAAATTATCTCGCGTTGAGCTGTACTGGCTGGTTTCCTCTGAATCGGGATCAAGGCAACGTACCTCACTGCTTTCACCCCGATTTGGATTATGCTCATCATCTAACTCCTCTACTTGTCTTTCTTCCAATCCTTCCTTCTTTTCCTCCTCTTCTACAATTTCCCCTTTTTCATCCCCATAATCCAAATCACCATCACGACACTGCACCTCCTCAGCATCTTCCAGTTGCTCCTCTGATCCATCTTCAACCGCATCTTTCCTCAGCTCCTCGCCAATTTCTTCATCACATTGGTCACCAGCCGCTTCACAAACGTCTTCGCTAACCTCCTCTCCAATCTCATTTTCATCAACACGTTCATCATCAACATCATCGCCATCACATCCACTACCACCATCTGAACACTGCACATCTTCATCCTCTAGTTGCTCACCTGGTCCGCACGAAACTTCTTTCCGTTCCTCGGAATCCTCAACACTACTTACAGAAGGCGTCTGTACATCTTCACACACTACATCATTCTCACTCACACACTCCGCAACGCTGCCACCAAATTTCTCCTCAACTTCTACCTCATCTACTTCTACCACACTTGCAGCATGGACATCTCCTTGTCCACCCGCAACCTCAGAAACACTTGCAGCCTGGACATCCCTGTGTCCCTCCGCAAACTCCGACTCTTCAGTCTCCCTAACACATATAACTATACTTCCCTGTGCAGCATCCGCAGACCGCTCTTCTGCCTCTTATGTCGATTCCACTCCTTCACCACTTTCAGCAACTACAACGTCCTCAACATTTTCCACCCTGGAATCCAGCTGTCCAGGTTCCTGTGCAATGACTAAATTAATTTCTACTGGCGATGGTAAAGCTACACCATCAAGTGACTTCTCATATCCCTGCGTAGGCGATGACGATATTACCGGATCTGGATCCGTCACGAACAGAGATGGAGATACCGGAACAAATTCAGCGGCATCTGGATTCAACCATGATGTCCTCTTCGAGTCCTGTAACTCAGTATCCACAGACGTCTTCTTGTCGTGCTGTATCGATCCACAGAAGTTATTCCGCTTTTCTTCTTCTGCTTCACCTTCTTCATCTACTACTCTCTTAGGCACTTGTACTTCCTCTGGAACCTTTAAAGTTTCCTTTTTCTCCGAATAGGAATAACGCCTTGGTACAGGCTCCCTACTTGCCGATGTTTGTTCCCTAACATAATTTCTTCTTCCCCTGTTAATTTCGTATTTCTCTGTTTTCTGTGCTGTAGCTGTTGTTACCGTCTTCTCACTTGCCACCCCCTTGTAGCCTCCATTACTTCCGGAATATTCCGTTTTTCTGACTGTCTCTTGTGTTCTCCACCGACCACCATGTTTGTCCTTTTCAGCTCTTCCTAATAAACTACTTGAGTATTGGACATCTTTAGCAGCTCTTCCCCGGGACTCATCATTCTCCTGGACTCTCCTGGCATGCGCAAACCACCGGTCCAGGTCCGCAAAACAACGTGGAGGATCTGCGAAAACTAGCCGGGATCTCTCTTGGGGATTTAGACCTTCTCGTATTACTTGTATTACTTCCGTCTCGGGCAACCCCAACCTTAATATACGGGCAGCTTTCCTTACATCGTGCACGAAATCCCCCAACGCCTCTCCGTTGGCCTGTAGGCGATAGAATAACTCAAACTTAAGCTGGGCACGTCGTCGATGGGGTATGAAGAAATCCAACACTTCCCCATGAAAAGCACCGACACTGCCGCCCCGACGCAGAGTGTTGGTGAACAACCCTGCCAACGAACCCCGGCAATACGGGTATATAAGGGACAAGACCTCCCCATCGGACACCCCCGGGAAATCTGCCAACTGCAGAACAAGATCTAAGAAAACCAGCAACTGCTCCTCATCTATTCCATCTAACACTGAAAGTTTCTGGAGAACTCCTGAAAGATGGTGGGGCAATTTTATTTTAATTTTATTTTTTTATTTAGTGCATTCATTATCACCTTGCAGACTTGATTACTCTCAGGCCATTTTCAAAAAAAAAAAAAAAAATATATATAGACATGCATTTATCTTGAGTTGGTTGGAAGGCCCGTTCTGAGGTTATTACCTTGAACTTGGTTGCATATTTTAGCGAACAGAATTTCTAATCTTTTGTGAATTCCCAGGGTTCTCGCTCCTAGTCGGAGATTCTGGTCTCTGCTGGTGTAACGACACCTTCATCAGCCATGAGCCATCCTACACGCACCTGTTCGGAAGGGGGAGTTTGTTGACCAGCCACAGGGTACATCCTACGCACACTATTAAGGTGATATGAACCCTTTTATTTTTCGTTGGCCCGGCCTGCCGTTCATCTGAGTTACAAATTATTTTCTTTTAAAACCATGGGCCCACGCTGCTAGACAGTCCGCTCTGGGGTGTGTCAACTGAACAATCATTGTGAACATTATTTGACTTTTATAATATAACTCCATAAATCTAAAGTACTATGATTGTAATTGTGTGCTGCACTGGGGCAGCGTGCCAGAGTTTTTTTTACTCTTAAATATTTTTATATATATATACAAGAGCCTTAGAGTCATCACACTATTCAATATAAAATTGAGTCATATGTTATGGGTTCTGTTCCAGCTGGTTTAGAACGGGTTCATATTTTAATTTCATTTCGGTTTAACATGTAAGGGCTGGGGGTTTCGTTTTTCAGGCTGTTTTCTGGGGGTAAAATAGACATAGTTTTTTTTCCTCAACTTAGGCACATGTTCGTACAGTTTTAGGCAGGTCTGATTCCTGTCTCAGATAGTCTGGCACATGCTGGCGCGCTTCCACATCTGCTAGGATACAACAGGCGGTTATTATAAAATCAATTATACACAGATGTCTGACTTTAAGAGAAAAGAAATTTTATATTTTGTGGGCATATACTGATAATTTTGACATTGTAAAAGTATACTGATGATATTGATTCTTGTCAGTTGAATTAAATCATTTTCATTAAGGAACCATTTCCTGACACATGTATACATCTTGATTTGTAACCAAAAAATTAACATTTTAGAAATTCATGCTTATTGCTTAAACTCAGGTGATGAGGGTTTTTTCCCACTTATATACTGTTCAAGAAACTTAAAGATTTTCATATGCTCATAATGGGCAATTTATTAGAGGTTATCAATTCATATGGGCTGTCTGGCCTATCATTATGTTTTGTTAGTCATTATCATCCTTTTGGGGGGGGGGTTTAACAATTTAATTTTTATTTAATGGAGTAAATGAATTAAGGGTCTTAAAGGATTAATTCCAATAGTGGCTGGAAGTTAAATATTTATGATTGCTGGTTTTGGAGATTTATAGAATTACTGCCTGTCGGGCAGGTCGAACATGAGTATTGTGATGCTATTATGAGTCTATGTGTCTTTGTGTTTCTATATGTGATGTCAATGTTAAGTGTTATTAAAGGGGGGGGGATTTATCTAATTTATGGGATGTTGCTCGATATATGTATTGTAACGAATATAATGGGGGTGAGGAGTTTCGGGTTCGCTTACGATCGAGATGTAGCCTCACCTCGGGTTCGTCTATTTGTAACCAGAGAATATTTCGTTACATACAATGTTATTGTGGATCAGTTTACTTGTATTTATGTAGCGTGCACTTGAATACACCGTCCGTTAGAAATATCGACTTGTAATATGGATAAATGATGTAGCGACAAACTCGCACTGGAGTCGTCTATGTATGATTATAAATATGTTATGTCGAACGGCGAATGATTTCGTAAATTGCCGCTTACTCCCACTACGCTGCTTCTTTTACGTGACGTCACTCACCGATGCCAACTATCGGGTCAGCTACAACCTGTGAATTCTATTTACTAAATGTAACGGCAATAATAATGACTCACCATTATCATCAAACATATATCCTTGTGGAATCCTTTATTCGAAAAAAGAAAACACTGGTTAACTTGTTTTAATAATTTTTAAACAGAATAATAGAAATTGTAGTACAAAATATAAGTCTTCTTTACCGGTTGGCAGCAGTAGCTGTTCAGTATTCCTTCCTTAGATCAAAACAATGCTTTTTGTTAACGTTTTAAATAAAAAATTATCAATTATCTCAGGGCGTATATGGTTCGGGGATTTATAATTATACAAAATATTACACTATTAATCAAAATACAAGTTCACAATCATGGGATATTACAACGTTAGAGTGATAGGTGCACACAAAAATCGTATAGTGGTTGCCAGTTTTAAAAAGGTTATGTCTAACTCAGGCTTTTATAGTTATTATGTGAATTAAAAGTTCTTGTTGTGATTAAAAAGATGTTAATCTTATATGGTGTTATTAGTGGTTGTTTCTAGTGTTCGTGTTATATGGTGTCTGTAATTCAGTTGATTATTGCTTAAAATACGTGTATACAAGTGTATGTGTTGAAGTACGATATAATGAGATGTCAGATTCACCAAATCCTCTTCTTGTACTCTTTTTGGTCGTAAATAGGTCCCACGTACACGTCAGATCTTCTCCTCGTCTCTCGTCCACTTCAAATCTTCTTTCTGGTGATTATTCCTTCTCATCCATCTAATGGGTAGTCTTCGGTTGTTGCAAAACGTTAGTATAAAGTACTTCTAACAGTATTTATCTATTTGTATTGTTTTTTCACACTTTATAACATATAATGTAAGACGATTTAAGAACGCGTCTATCAGCTAAGATCGTTGTCAAAGAAGTCTCATTTTATTTATCCGAAATTTCTGATTGCTAAGGGTAAACTTGGAACCTGGTTGGTCAATTCGAATAGACATTGTCATAAACTTTTATTATTTCAGAATCTAAATTTGTTCAAAATCATTAATTTAACGTAACTTTTCTATACTGAATGGGAGTTTAAAACCATTATCAGCATTATTTTGATCTTCACATGTGTTATATTTAGACACCAAACATGCCTATTTTTGCTTAAGAACTATGGATGTTACAATTTTGTTATTTGGAATTTTCTTAAATAACTTGATATGTGTTATTTTGGTTCTATATTCCGTGTATACATTATTACCTATAAATACATCAACCCTTTCACATTTGCTTTACAAAATTTCTAATATAATTGTTCAAAATTTACTAAATTTGGTTTCACCTGGCCTATGTAATAGTATTATTTTCATCATCATGTTATAACATCTCTAACAATTAAATTAACTTCTAACATTCATCAAAATGGTTTAACATATAACGTTATTTTAACAACACAAAATATATATTACTCTAATATTTAAATTCATGTCCACATGGCTATGATTATACCACTTCCTTGTACAAATAATTGTTTTCTACTCAAACTGTATAGGTGTTTGACATTTAACAAAACATCTTTGTATTGTCCATTCTGCTTGGTTAATTAATTTATTTACCATGGCTTAATATCAGCTCTATTGGTATATTTGTGAACACAACATAAACAAAAAATGGAATTAATATCATAAAATTGGCATCCCTTTAAACTGACTGTATCATCTGTTACATACAAAAAACACAACACAAATACTATTATATAAAACACTGTGCTATAACATAAAACATGCACATTTAACAAAACAAATCCTATACTAATTATTTAGTCCTTTGTCAGCTAATTTATGACTTATTCTGACACTGTCCATGTTATATTGACTATTCATATGGGTTTAAACATCCGTATACTTACTGATGTTTTGTGTTACAAAAATTACAATAAAGTGAACACTGTTGCTCTACCTCACACACAGTTCTAATAACCTTGTTACATTTATTGTTTATCTGGGTTTTACTCTTGTTATAAATATTATTGTGACCATGTTATAATTTGTTGTTTACAGGACAACTCTATGAACTCTATATGTGACACTTTTTGTATGGTTCTTGTATCTATAATCATGTGTATCTATATTTTGTAACATTGATTAACTTAATTATTTAACAATATTTCTCTTACATAATATTATATTTTTGGGTCTATTATCCCTCACTTTGTATTTTGATTATTTGGATTTAATGATACATCAACTGAAACCATTTGTTTCTTTATAGTCCTGGTTCATAAACTGTTTGTCCTTATAAATCTTTGTTTGGTCAATACTGAAAGTTTATTGTCATAGCTGGGGTTTGAAGATATCTGCATCACTTAGCCTAAATCATTAATTTGGGTACGGTCAGTTGTCTTACTAGTCAGTCTAAAATTGTTAGTCGTTCTTCTTCACTATCATCTTGAAGATATTGTTCTTCTTGTCAGCTTCTTAATCAAAGTCTTCATTAAGTCAGGTAAGATATTATGTTGTTGTAAATGTCATGTTACATATTACCCTGCCACCAAATTTGATCATTTTAATAAAATATTGTTTTTGTTGAAATTATCAATTACCTTCTTTTTCATATTATCATTTGTTATTCTTATTATGATCTGGTATACTTGTCTTTAATTATAAGTGTTCTATCCCTGGAACATGTTACTTCCCTAACAAATTAATCACCATATATTCTGGAATCAGTCGGGTGGCTCTCTTGACCTAATACCCCTCTGTCCTTACAATACATAATACATAAATAATATCGATTGCTGGAGCTATCTCGTCAGTCAATCACATTCAATAATCACTAGTCTATTCACGACTAAAATAAATAAAATAATATAATATATTCTTGGGATTGTTCACTCAGTCTAACTTCTCAGATCTAAATATTTCCTTCCATTGATTCTTTCAGGTGTTTATTTTCTTGTGGCAATATTAATAACATTTTTTTTTTTTTTCAATTGGTACTATCTTCCTTCCTTCTTTATCAGTACTGCTTAATCTTCATTTTTTATTCACTGTCTTCATTTAAATTAAAACATAACAAGTATTTGCATCTTCATTTGTTGTTGATTCTCTCACAATCATGATAGGTTATTTGTAGTAAATTCGTTTCTAGTCTTGTCTTATTTTCATCGTCGACTGTCTACACTTGTCCTTTTTTATTCATTTTATAGCACTATGGTTTCTTCTAATTTATGGATGTTGCATCCTTCTTTTATATTCCAATAATGAGTTCATAACTGTGTTTAATAAGAGGTGCTTGTTTTGTTTAGAATTTGGAAATTTATTCCCAATTGTTTATCTGCTTGATTCATTATAACATTATCAAACTGTACTGTAAGTTGTCCTTACTATTTATTTGAATTCTGATATATTCAAATTTGTTTATTTGGTTTGATTTAAAGTTATATTTTGGATTATCAGAGTTGGTTAGATGAGCTTACTATGTTCTTTGAGTTTTGAGGTTTTATAATAATAAATTCTTCACTTCTAAATTAATTCTCATAAATAATTAGTTGTAAGTTGTTCTTACTATAGTTTTAGAATTTTGTTGTTTTATAATAATAAATTCTTCAATTCCAAATTAATTCTCATAAATCATTAGTTGTAAGTTGATCTTACTCTTTCTTTAGAATTTTGGTGGTTTTATAATAATAAATTCTTCAATTCCAAATTAATTCTCATAAATCATTAGTTGTAAGTTGTTCTTACTATATTTTTAGAATTTTGTGGTTTTTATAATCATAAATTCTTCAATTCCAAATTAATTCTCATAAATAATTAGTTGTAAGTTGTTCTTACTTGATTTTTAGAATTTTGTGGTTTTATAATAATAAATTCTTCAATTCCAAATTAATTCTCATAAATCATTAGTTGTAAGTTGATCTTACTATTCATTTGGAATTTTGTTGATTTTATAATAATAAATTCTTCAATTCCAAATTAATTCTCATAAATCATTAGTTGTAAGTTGTTCTTACTATTTCTTTAGAATTTTGTGGTTTATTCAACTTTGTTTATTAGGTTCATAATACATTTTTAAGGAAACTTGGTTGTACGTCCCCTTAATCTTTTTTGTTTCCACATCACTAATGATATAAGTATTATTGTTATTGTTTTTTATAACAACATACGGTCCATTATACAGTAATAATAGCTTTTTTGCTATTCCTTCCTTAGAACTTGGCAATTCGCGGTTTTTTAACAATACCTTGTCTCCAATCTTGTACTGGATCACTTTCTGCTGAGTTATTTTGTATTTTTTCCTTCTTTTCTCCACTTGTTCATTCAGTTTGCTGTGGAATCTCACGTTGTCGAACTGGTAAGCTGGGTTGTTTGGGAAATTGATTATTTCACTAATTTCTCGGGGTGGTAGTCTTTCATGCATTATGGTATATGGAGTATCTTGTATTGCTTCATGGTAAGCTAAGTTGATAAAGCTCTCCGTTTGTATAATGTAGTCACTCCACTTCTGGTGTTTATCAAAACAATATGTCCTGAGTATACGGCCGACCTCCCTCAGTACTCTTTCCGCCGGGTTGCTATTTGGGTGATAGACAGATGTTTTATATGTCTTGACACCTAAGTCTAACAAAGTCTCCTTCCAAACCCTTCCTCGAAACTGAGTTCCGTGATCGGTAATAATTGATCGTGGAGCTCCTAACTCTGGTATGTATTGTTGGATCACTATTTGCAAAATCTTTTTTGTAGTTGCCCGATTAATGGGGTATAATTTTGTAAACTTGGAGTAATGGTCGAACATGATTATAATAAGCTTATACTGTTTTCTCCCTCCACTACGAGGTAACGGACCACACACATCTAAAAACACTCTCTCTAATTTACCAGTTGATGTAATAGGTTGCATAATTCCTTCTGTTTTTTCATTATTGCATTTTGCCAATTGACAGATGTGACACTGCCGGATACATTCTCTAACTCTTCTGTTGATATTCTTAATGTAAGTGTGTTCCTCAAGTGCCTTCATTACTTTTAATGCGCCCATATGCCCATATCGGCTATGGTAGTCCAATATTAATTCTGTTTCTAAAGATTTAGGTATCACCACCTTCCATGAGCCTTGGTGGTTATTTGGTTTGTAAAATAATATGTCTTCATGTAGACAGTAATATGCAGTGATTTTTTCATCCTGTTGGATCAGTCTTTGTCTAAAATTGTTGATTTTGGTATCCTCGGTTTGTTGTTGTGCAATGGATTTCATGATGTTTTCCAAATCTGACTTGTTTTTTATTATAGTGTATACCTTGATGATTGTTTCTTTTTCCCCTTCAAAAGTTTGTTGTTCTATGTTAATCCGGGACAATATATCTGCAGCAATATTCTGTTTTCCTGGAACATACTCCCAATTTATATGGTACCCCTGTAGTGCGAGTATCCACCGAGTCAATCTCCCATGGTTGATCTTGCAATTTTTTAGGAAAGATATTGACTTATGATCGCTCCTCACAGTTATTGGGTATCCAAGAATGTAGGTTCTGAATTTCCCACAAGCGAATACAACGCTTAATAATTCTTTTTCTGTTACACTATAATTGCGTTCACATCCATTAAGTATTCTGCTTGCAAAACTCACCACCTGATGTTCTCCCTCACTATCTTCTTGATATAATACAGATCCTAAACTTATATCACTGGCGTCACAGTTCATGAAGAAAGGTTGATTGAAATTAGGATGTTTTAATACAACTGAACTCAGGAAATTATGTTTAATCATTTGGAGTAAATTGTCTTGTTCCTGTCCCCAGGACCATTTGTTCTTAGAGGATAATTGTGGAGAAAACTTTGCTGTCATTTCAGAATAATTTCTCTGAAACTTCCTATAATAATTGCAAAGTCCCAGAAATGATTGAAGTTGCTTTTTATTTTTAGGACTTGGGAACTTCTGGATAGCTTCAATTTTTTCATTGGATGGTGTTATTCCTTGTCTTGTTAGGTTAAAACCCAGGAATTGGACTTCACTGGCGATAAGCTTAGATTTTTGAAGTTTTAGTGTAACGTTATTGTCTGATAGTTTTTGTAATACTTGTCCTACTCTGTCACAATGGTCTTCCCAATTCACTGAAGTAATCAACAAGTCATCAACATAGACTGTGGTATATGGAATTGTATCTGGACCCAACACCTGATCCATACATCTTACGAATACAGCTACTGAATTTACCAGTCCAAACGGTAGTCTCTTGAACTGATAGTTCCTTCCTTCGAAAATAAAGGCGACGTACTTTCGACTATCTGGGTGTAGCTCCACCTGCCAATACCCACATACCGTATCCCAGGTGCTAATAAATTGTATGCCATTGAACTTTTTCAGTATCTCCTCAATCTCTCCAGGAGATGTTCTGTCATTGACTATGATCTTATTAATCTCTCTAGCATCTAAGCAGAGTCGTACTTTGCCATCTTTCTTTGGAACTGCTATTAACGGACTGGTATATGGGGAACAGCTATATTCAATAATATCTTCTGCTATCATTTTGTCTAGTTCAGTCCTCACTGCTTCCTTTAATGCATAAGCAACAGGATATGATTTTTTATTAAAATTTACAGGCTCCTTGAATTGTAATGTAAATTGATAATCCTTTACCTTGCCAGGTACATCAGAAAAAACATAGCGGTATTTATTATATATTGAAATTAACTTTTCTATTTGTTGTGTGGTTAGATTATATTCATTTTGCTCTGACTGAAATTGTCGGATCTCTTCTAATTTTTCCAACCATAAACTATCTTCACACCCAAAGTATTCCCATCTTACATTCCATGACTCATCTTGATTATTACTGAATTTTCTTATACTATTGCATGAAGGTACGTTTTTGTTTTCTACCAATTTTGCTGTCCATTCTATATTATCCACCTTTAATGACACTATGGCTTGTCTCATGTCAATTATTGCTGAGTATTTTCTCAAAATATCACAGCCTATTAGTAGATTAAATGGTAGATTACTAGCTATTAGAAAAATCATAGGTATAGCTACATTTCTGCTGGTCACTGTTAATGATACCTGTTTTCTTATTGACTTGTTTTGTCTTCCAGTGGCTCCGATTAAAATTATATTCTGAATTGGTAAAGTTGGTAAGATGGCCTTACTATATTTTTGAATTTTGAGGTATTCATTGTTGTCGATTAACGACACGTTTGCGCCCGTATCTATCATACATCTTGTCTCCAGTCCATTCACTTGGGCGATGATATAAACAATCTCATTATTTGAATTATTTTGTGTTATCGTGTCTTCGTTCAGTAACTCTTCTCTAACATTCTTTAGGAAATGATTTTGCACTATTGTCAACGTATCGTCAGTCGTTTTGTCTCGTCCTAGTAAGTACCCAAATTGCCGGTTCAGTGATGGGACCTGGTGGATTTTCACTGCCGCAGTTCGTTTAAATCAGGGCTGATCTCCTCAGTCCTGTTGTCTGATTGATTGGGTCTGTCTCTGTTCTGCGCCTCTTGTACCTCAATGGCGTTATTATTGAACGTCACTGAATTTCGATTATTTCTGTTGTCGTCGCAGCTTCTACTTCGCCGATGTTCATCGCGGTAGTGCTGGTTACTCTCCTCCTGAAAACTTCTTCCACGATTTCCATTATAGTTTGCTCGTCCCTGGTACCAACGTCTTCCCACATCCCTATCGTCAACACTTACATAGTTTACTTGTCTTCTATATGTTTGATTTTGACTGTTATTATTGCCGTTATTATTGTGCCTATACCGGTTATCATAGTTGTTGTTATAACCCCGGTTGTTCTGGTACTGGTGGTCTCTGTCATTGGCACGCTGGTATCCATTGTTGTTATTATTTGTAGGAGGGCTACGGTAGTAGTGGTTGTTGTTATTGTTGTTGTTATTGTTGTTGTTATTTGCGTTATTTCGTGAATAGTTATTGGTGTTATTCTGGTTTTGGTAACCGCGCTGATATTGGTTACCGTTGTAATTATAACTATTGTTTGGTCGTTGTCCATTATTTTCATATGGGGCGTCGCGGCGACCATTATTTCTATTTATCTCATCGTTCCTTCGTCTATATTGTAGGAAGTTCTTCTCCTGTTCCATCTCTGCCAATAAGGTTGACATCTCCTCGATGGTTTGTATTCGTCCATTTATCCGGCCTCTTGTAATTTCGCCACCATAGTGGTAGGCCAATAGCCGCACTAAACATTCCGTAGGGATTGCAGGCTCTAAATGTCTGGCTATATTTATTTTGCCAAGGAAATATGCGGTTGGAGTTTGCTTGCCGTGCAGGTCATATCTGCCCAATCCTATGTCACTCCTTATCATGTGTTGTGTGGCATCGGACCAATATTTGGATTTGAACTGTTTTTTAAATTCCTGGAAGTTCTGTATACTCGGCCGCATCGCCGTCCACCAATTGTCATATACCTTTCGGAACATCTCGTCCAACATGCTCCTTATCACAAACCATCTGTCTTCCCCGGTTTTGGCTATCTTCTCTTCGACTCGTTCTAAAAATAGCATGGGGTTTCTTCTATAGTTTTGAAAATCGATCACCTCTCGATTTTCCTCGCATGTTGTATGGGCGCCGGTACACTGTCTGTTTTTTAAGGAATTGATTTCATCTCTATGAGCAGTTGTTTGGTCTTGTACTCGATTGAGACTTGTACTCATATCTTCTAACCTCTCTCCCATCACTGCTTGGTTGGTTCTGATATTTTCAACTCGCCCGTTCGTTTCTTCCCGGACGCTCAGTATCTCTTGATTTATCCGCTCACATTTTTCCTTGGTCTCGGATTCCACCCTTTTAATTTCAGTTACTGGTTCTTCCAGCTTCTTGTCCCATTCTTCCTGCAATTGCCGGTTATTAATTTCCATCTTGCTATTCCAATCTTCTTTTAATGACTCTTTGTGTTCATCCAGTTTTTTCATGGTTTCCTGGTAATTTTCCTTCAATTCTTCCCTCAATGCTTTATTATTTGCGTCAATTTTTTCCTCCATTTTCTTGCTATTCTCTTTCAATTCTCCCATTTTTTCTTCAATTTTCTTATTAGTCTCTCCCAATTTTCGGCTCAACTCCTCCGTAGATTGTTTATTGTCCTGTTTTAATTCCTCCTTCAATTTTTCTAAGTTCTTATTACTGTTTTCTATGGACTGTTTATTTTCCGTTTTTGATTCCTCTATTTTCTTACCCAAGTCTTCCTTCAATTTTTCTAAGTTTTTATTAGTATTCTCCGTAGACTGTTTACTGTCCTTTTTTAATTCTTTTAAATATTCCATAATGCTCTTCAGGTCGATGGTCTCTGTGACTTTGTCCGGTTCTTGTTTATCTCCTCGGTCCTCTCTTATTATTACTTCTACTTCCTCGACCGGTGTCGCTTCTTTATCTTCCATATTTAACTCGTCTACCTTCTCGGCTTCGACCGCTCGTTTTCGCGATGTCTCCCGCTTCCTCATCTTCTTTATTTTGGTTTATCTGTCTATTAATAATAATTTAATTTATATTAAATTGCACGCCCCACGTTGGGCGAAAATTCTGTAACGAATATAATGGGGGTGAGGAGTTTCGGGTTCGCTTACGATCGAGATGTAGCCTCACCTCGGGTTCGTCTATTTGTAACCAGAGAATATTTCGTTACATACAATGTTATTGTGGATCAGTTTACTTGTATTTATGTAGCGTGCACTTGAATACACCGTCCGTTAGAAATGTCGACTTGTAATATGGATAAATGATGTAGCGACAAACTCGCACTGGAGTCGTCTATGTATGATTATAAATATGTTATGTGGAACGGCGAATGATTTCGTAAATTGCCGCTTACTCCCACTACGCTGCTTCTTTTACGTGACGTCACTCACCGATGCCAACTATCGGGTCAGCTACAACCTGTGAATTCTATTTACTAAATGTAACGGCAATAATAATGACTCACAATTATCATCAAACATATATCCTTGTGGAATCCTTTATTCGAAAAAAGAAAACACTGGTTAACTTGTTTTAATAATTTTTAAACAGAATAATAGAAATTGTAGTACAAAATATAAGTCTTCTTTACCAGTTGACAGCAGTAGCTGTTCAGTATTCCTTCCTTAGATCAAAACAATGCTTTTTGTTAACGTTTTAAATAAAAATTTATCAATTATCTCAGGGCGTATATGGTTCGGGGATTTATAATTATACAAAATATTACACTATTAATCAAAATACAAGTTCACAATCATGGGATATTACAACGTTAGAGTGATAGGTGCACACAAAAATCGTATAGTGGTTGCCAGTTTTAAAAAGGTTATGTCTAACTCAGGCTTTTATAGTTATTATGTGAATTAAAAGTTCTTGTTGTGATTAAAAAGATGTTAATCTTATATGGTGTTATTAGTGGTTGTTTCTAGTGTTCGTGTTATATGGTGTCTGTAATTCAGTTGATTATTGCTTAAAATACGTGTATACAAGTGTATGTGTTGAAGTACGATATAATGAGATGTCAGATTCACCAAATCCTCTTCTTGTACTCTTTTTGGTCGTAAATAGGTCCCACGTACACGTCAGATCTTCTCCTCGTCTCTCGTCCACTTCAAATCTTCTTTCTGGTGATTATTCCTTCTCATCCATCTAATGGGTAGTCTTCGGTTGTTGCAAAACGTTAGTATAAAGTACTTCTAACAGTATTTATCTATTTGTATTGTTTTTTCACACTTTATAACATATAATGTAAGACGATTTAAGAACGCGTCTATCAGCTAAGATCGTTGTCAAAGAAGTCTCATTTTATTTATCCGAAATTTCTGGTTGCTAAGGGTAAACTTGGAACCTGGTTGGTCAATTCGAATAGACATTGTCATAAACTTTTATTATTTCAGAATCTAAATTTGTTCAAAATCATTAATTTAACGTAACTTTTCTATACTGAATGGGAGTTTAAAACCATTATCAGCATTATTTTGATCTTCACATGTGTTATATTTAGACACCAAACATGCCTATTTTTGCTTAAGAACTATGGATGTTACAATTTTGTTATTTGGAATTTTCTTAAATAACTTGATATGTGTTATTTTGGTTCTATATTCCGTGTATACATTATTACCTATAAATACATCAACCCTTTCACATTTGCTTTACAAAATTTCTAATATAATTGTTCAAAATTTACTAAATTTGGTTTCACCTGGCCTATGTAATAGTATTATTTTCATCATCATGTTATAACATCTCTAACAATTAAATTAACTTCTAACATTCATCAAAATGGTTTAACATATAACGTTATTTTAACAACACAAAATATATATTACTCTAATATTTAAATTCATGTCCACATGGCTATGATTATACCACTTCCTTGTACAAATAATTGTTTTCTACTCAAACTGTATAGGTGTTTGACATTTAACAAAACATCTTTGTATTGTCCATTCTGCTTGGTTAATTAATTTATTTACCATGGCTTAATATCAGCTCTATTGGTATATTTGTGAACACAACATAAACAAAAAATGGAATTAATATCATAAAATTGGCATCCCTTTAAACTGACTGTATCATCTGTTACATACAAAAAACACAACACAAATACTATTATATAAAACACTGTGCTATAACATAAAACATGCACATTTAACAAAACAAATCCTATACTAATTATTTAGTCCTTTGTCAGCTAATTTATGACTTATTCTGACACTGTCCATGTTATATTGACTATTCATATGGGTTTAAACATCCGTATACTTACTGATGTTTTGTGTTACAAAAATTACAATAAAGTGAACACTGTTGCTCTACCTCACACACAGTTCTAATAACCTTGTTACATTTATTGTTTATCTGGGTTTTACTCTTGTTATAAATATTATTGTGACCATGTTATAATTTGTTGTTTACAGGACAACTCTATGAACTCTATATGTGACACTTTTTGTATGGTTCTTGTATCTATAATCATGTGTATCTATATTTTGTAACATTGATTAACTTAATTATTTAACAATATTTCTCTTACATAATATTATATTTTTGGGTCTATTATCCCTCACTTTGTATTTTGATTATTTGGATTTAATGATACATCAACTGAAACCATTTGTTTCTTTATAGTCCTGGTTCATAAACTGTTTGTCCTTATAAATCTTTGTTTGGTCAATACTGAAAGTTTATTGTCATAGCTGGGGTTTGAAGATATCTGCATCACTTAGCCTAAATCATTAATTTGGGTACGGTCAGTTGTCTTACTAGTCAGTCTAAAATTGTTAGTCGTTCTTCTTCACTATCATCTTGAAGATATTGTTCTTCTTGTCAGCTTCTTAATCAAAGTCTTCATTAAGTCAGGTAAGATATTATGTTGTTCTAAATGTCATGTTACAATATATATATATATATATATATATATATATATATATATATATTGTCTATTTATACAATTTAAGGAACATGTGGACACTACTTATTTATTATGTATTTTGTTATTTATTGCTGATTGTGATATTTGCATGTAGTGAATTATGGGGGCAACAATAAAAATTGTTATTGTTAAATTAACAGCCGAGTTTAATTGCAAGTCCCGTCATACTGGACCCAGCGCATTTTTGGCTTCTCTAGGCTCTCGCCTAGTTCTAAATAACTAGTGGCTTCTCTTTCAAAAAAAAAAAAAAATAAAAAAGAAAATAAATACAAAAAAAGGGTTTTTTTTTATAAAGCATGAAAAAAAAAAGAAAGAGGGGTTACAAATGGTAGCAGAGAGCGTGGTTCATTCTAGGGTTGAACCTTGGGTCCATGGGTGTGACGGGGCTTGCAAACTCGGAAATACTATGCTATTGTTTCTTTAGGTATATGCCCGTGTATGCTAGGTTAGGTTGCATAACTTGTGAGTCTGATCGCACCACTGGGGCAGGTATTTGTGTTCGGAAAATTTGAGTTGTTGAACTGCCGGGGGGGTCTCAAGCGTTGCCTGGGTGATAGAATGTTGCTGATTCAGGTCGGAGTATAGCGTGTGGCGTTGGCGGGATGCGGTATGGCCCGATTGAAAGTCGGTACCGACACCGACTAAATTCCTGTTTTGCGAATTCTGATTACTAGTTCCCGAATTGGGAATTCTGATTACTAATTTGTGTCTGTTGGTTATGTGTTGGTGAGACGTGTGTGTTGGATTGATGTTTGATGTTATGTATGTTAAGTATTGTTGGCTGTTGCTTGTCTCCTTCTGTGGTGTTAGTAGATGGTTCAGAAGTAGGCCAGGTCTCCGCAGCGCTAGAGAACCCGGGGGTCGCTCAAAGGAAGGATAGTACTTGAGTTTTTCTGATTCTTGTGAATATGTTTTTGTAGGTCATGTTGTGTTAGGTGTTTAGTGGGGATTTGTTTTATTATTCTTTGTTCTGAATTGTGCAATTCTGGCGGCGGTATGCTATCAGAAATTGCCCCACCCTCTTTCAGGAGTTCTCCAGAAACTTTCAGTGTTAGATGGAATAGATGAGGAGCAGTTGCTGGTTTTCTTAGATCTTGTTCTGCAGTTGGCAGATTTCCCGGGGGTGTCCGATGGGGAGGTCTTGTCCCTTATATACCCGTATTGCCGGGGTTCGTTGGCAGGGTTGTTCACCAACACTCTGCGTCGGGGCGGCAGTGTCGATGCTTTTCATGGGGAAGTGTTGGATTTCTTCATACCCCATCGACGACGTGCCCAGCTTAAGTTTGAGTTATTCTATCGCCTACAGGCCAACGGAGAGGCGTTGGGGGATTTCGTGCACGATGTAAGGAAAGCTGCCCGTATATTAAGGTTGGGGTTGCCCGAGACGGAAGTAATACAAGTAATACGAGAAGGTCTAAATCCCCAAGAGAGATCCCGGCTAGTTTTCGCAGATCCTCCACGTTGTTTTGCGGACCTGGACCGGTGGTTTGCGCATGCCAGGAGAGTCCAGGAGAATGATGAGTCCCGGGGAAGAGCTGCTAAAGATGTCCAATACTCAAGTAGTTTATTAGGAAGAGCTGAAAAGGACAAACATGGTGGTCGGTGGAGAACACAAGAGACAGTCAGAAAAACGGAATATTCCGGAAGTAATGGAGGCTACAAGGGGGTGGCAAGTGAGAAGACGGTAACAACAGCTACAGCACAGAAAACAGAGAAATACGAAATTAACAGGGGAAGAAGAAATTATGTTAGGGAACAAACATCGGCAAGTAGGGAGCCTGTACCAAGGCGTTATTCCTATTCGGAGAAAAAGGAAACTTTAAAGGTTCCAGAGGAAGTACAAGTGCCTAAGAGAGTAGTAGATGAAGAAGGTGAAGCAGAAGAAGAAAAGCGGAATAACTTCTGTGGATCGATACAGCACGACAAGAAGACGTCTGTGGATACTGAGTTACAGGACTCGAAGAGGACATCATGGTTGAATCCAGATGCCGCTGAATTTGTTCCGGTATCTCCATCTCTGTTCGTGACGGATCCAGATCCGGTAATATCGTCATCGCCTACGCAGGGATATGAGAAGTCACTTGATGGTGTAGCTTTACCATCGCCAGTAGAAATTAATTTAGTCATTGCACAGGAACCTGGACAGCTGGATTCCAGGGTGGAAAATGTTGAGGACGTTGTAGTTGCTGAAAGTGGTGAAGGAGTGGAATCGACATAAGAGGCAGAAGAGCGGTCTGCGGATGCTGCACAGGGAAGTATAGTTATATGTGTTAGGGAGACTGAGTAGTCGGAGTTTGCGGAGGGACACAGGGATGTCCAGGCTGCAAGTGTTTCTGAGGTTGCGGGTGGACAAGGAGATGTCCATGCTGCAAGTGTGGTAGAAGTAGATGAGGTAGAAGTTGAGGAGAAATTTGGTGGCAGCGTTGCGGAGTGTGTGAGTGAGAATGATGTAGTGTGTGAAGATGTACAGACGCCTTCTGTAAGTAGTGTTGAGGATTCCGAGGAACGGAAAGAAGTTTCGTGCGGACCAGGTGAGCAACTAGAGGATGAAGATGTGCAGTGTTCAGATGGTGGTAGTGGATGTGATGGCGATGATGTTGATGATGAACGTGTTGATGAAAATGAGATTGGAGAGGAGGTTAGCGAAGACGTTTGTGAAGCGGCTGGTGACCAATGTGATGAAGAAATTGGCGAGGAGCTGAGGAAAGATGCGGTTGAAGATGGATCAGAGGAGCAACTGGAAGATGCTGAGGAGGTGCAGTGTCGTGATGGTGATTTGGATTATGGGGATGAAAAAGGGGAAATTGTAGAAGAGGAGAGTAGTAATAAAAGGTTGGTTCTGGGACAGCCACGCCCCCCTCGTTTGTTTATGTTTACATTTTTTTCACTCCCTCCACCCCCGTCTTCACCTACATACCGCCCGCGCGGTCACTCAACTCCGCTCGTTTGTTTACGTTTTTTTCGGTTTGTTTACATTTTTTCTCTCTCGCCACGCCCCCCACTCCTCTGTTTATGTTTACATTTTTCCTTCCTCCCCACCCCCGCCCTACCCCGCACCCACCGCGCGGTCATCGACCTCTTCGTGTTTATGTTTACGTTTTTTCTCCACCGCGTGTCCCAGCTTTGCGTTGTTTACGTTCTCTCCTCTGTTTATGTTTACATTTTTTCCTTCCTCCCCACCCCCGCCTCGCCCCGCACCCACCGCGCGGTCATCGACCTCCTCGTGTTTATGTTTACGTTTTTCGTGTCCCAGCTTTGCGTTGTTTACGTTTGTCGGAATGTTTATGTTTACGTTTTTTTCTCTCTCGCCGACGCGGCGGCTATCACCACGTGCTCGTTGTTTTCTTTGACCGCCGCGTCGACGGCACGCTGACCCAGTAACAAACGTAAACATAAACATTCCGACAAACGTAAACAACGCAAAGCTGGGACACGAAAAACGTAAACGTAAACATTCGGAGTTCGGCGACCGCCGCCGGAGCGCGTCTGTTTGTAAACAAATGTTTAGGAGAAGGGATAATGGCGTGATATATTTTTTTTATTAATGTGGTATTGTTTACGTATCAATTTTTTCAGTTAATACGAGATTTTCGTTTATGATGTCTGTAACGCGTGTTACACCCGTCCAGATTGTGCTAGATTTTTTTGTCAACGAAGGTTTTGTTTTTATAACTAATTCGGATAATATTAAATGCAGCAAGTGCGGTTTTAAAACAAAAGTATATCTGACAATCGCGCATATCCAGTTCATGCATAAACTTTTATATCCGAAATGCGGAATGATTCGCGATAGGTATTATAAATTTGAAGATTACGCTAAATCGAGAGAGTGTATTACAAATTATCCAATCGCTGTGAAATGTGTTCGAGAAGCGCGGAAACAGATGGAAGCATCATTTGCGTTTCCTCGATGGCGAAAACGTTACCCGTCAGTCGAGAGACTGGTATCAGCGGGATTTTATTACACCGGAACGGAAGACGACGTAATATGTGTTGAATGCGGAATAGTACTTTGTGATTGGAAGGAGACTGACGATCCTTGGCTCGAACACGCGAAAGCTTCGCCAGACTGTGTATTAATTAAATTGCACAAGAGACAGTGTGCGGAAAAATAGTAGTAGTAATAAACAAGTTTTATCTGGAAATGTATGCGCTTTTTTTATTTTGAATTATTCGTTTAGTATCGTTTTAAAATTATTATTTATCAAATATGATTTGGTCGTGTGCGTTAATTGTATCCTATAACGGTTTTATCAGTATTATTAGTTCGTAGGTTCGATCCCTCGCATTACCAAATCATATTTTTTTTATTAATTAAAATATATAAAGAACAATTTTCAGTTCCCGATTAAACAAATGTTTATTTTCTGTCAGTAAATAGCTTGCGGTCTTAGCGGCAACATTGTGTTTTTACGAGCGCAGATTTTTCGTCAGATTTATTTTGTAAATAATGAATTTTCTGAGACAAATGTTACTCGCTAAATCAAAAGAGTGTATTGCTAATTATCAGAATGCGATAAAATGTGTTGAAGAAACAGAAGAAATGATGAAGTTGACATTTTATACATGGCCAAAACGTTCACCGTCAGCCGATAGACTCAGATCAGCGGGATTTTATTATACCGGAATTAAAGATGACGTAATGTGTGTGGAATGCAAAGCGGTTCTTTGTGAGTGGGAGGAGACTGACGATCCTTGGATTGAGCATGCGAAAGCCTCGCCATATTGTTTATTAGTTAGAATATATAAAGAATTATTTTCTATCCCCACCTAACCGAATATTTAGTATACGTTCAATTTTATTGTCAGTGTTCAGTTTACAGTCTCTGTGAGAACATGTTAACGAAAGAATGGACGGTAGAAGTATAATCGACTTATTAAAACGCGAATTTTCAGAAGACGTTGTATTAAGGTTATCAAATATTATTAAAGTAACGAGTTTAGACGATTTGGTGATAGATCATTTTCGAACGTGCCAACTGAAGGGAATATATGATTGCTTAAAAGAAATTATTTTTTATTGTGAAGTAAAAAAGTTATCTGAAGACGGGTGTTGTTGTAGTGATAAGTTTACTGACGTTATAGACGGTCCGTGCCCGTGCGCTATTTTTGAAAGAAATAAAAATAAATTACTGTGTTGTTTACAGTTGATTGAAAGTCATGATGATTCAGAAATTAAATTATTTTTTGTAGATAGATATCTTCGATTTTTAAAAACAAAATGACTGATAAATTTGAAAACAGTATTTCCGCATTTAATTGGCAAATATATTATTTCGGCCCGCCGCTCGATGGAGAATTAAATTTTAACGAAATTTGTTGTTTGATAGTGAACGAATTTACACGAGCAAATGTTGTTAAAATTGAAAGGAATAAGCAGATTATTAAAATCAGTTTACCGATTACTTATACGTACGGTGCTGTATTGAAAAAATTAAAAAACTGTAGTCGTCAAACACTACTGAGTATCGATCATGAAGAAGAAGAAAAATTGTATAAAGTAAAATCAGTTCGTGCGTCACCAGTCGCTGTGAAGACGTCGGTTAAAAAACAATGTCAAAACAAGCGCTGCTGTGTGAAAGATTAATCAATCATTCGATAAACGAATTGTTAGAATCCGGTTTTGTTTTTAAACGATATTTAGATAGTGTTCAGTGTTCTTTGTGCGGGTTTCAGACAAGAGGAACTTTACCTATCGAACATATTCAGTTTATGCATAAATTATCGAAGCCGAATTGCGAGATGGAGCAATGTATAATGTATAATTTCAATAATTATAGGAATGCGAAAAGATGTATTGCAGAGACTAAAAAAGTGATGTTATTATCATTTAAAAGTTGGCCTACACTCGAGCCCAATTTTAAAAAACTGGTTAACGCCGGATTTTATTATACCGGCGTTGGTAGTAAATTATCATGTATAGAGTGTAGAGTCATTTTAAACGGTTGGAAATGTTCTGACGATCCTTGGACTGTTCATGAAAAAGTATCACCACACTGTTTTTTGGTGAAAATTCACAAAGGTGAAGATTGTATGTAATTAATTATTATTATTATTATTATTATTATTATTATTATTATTATTATTATTATTATTATTAAAAAATAGTATTGATGTATTTGTGTTTGTTGTTTTTTATTTATTTTCTTATCGTAGTTAGAACCATCAACATATATATAATGAGTGTAAGAGAGAATCCATCAACATATATATAATGAGTGTAAGAGAGAATATCAGTAACGAATTACATAAACAAGTTAGAAAAAATTTTTTAACTCGTAGTGTTGAGCTCAAAGGTCTTGATGATTTATATCAAGCCGATCTTGTAGAAATGATTCCATATGCAAAGTTGAATAGAGGTTATAAGTATATATTAACGATGATAAATTGCTTCAGTAAATACGCATTCGCTGTTCCAATAAAAACAAAATCGTCTGAAAATGTTGCGCGAGTACTTAAAATTTTATTACAAAATAATAAAATGAATCATTTACAAACAGATAAAGGTAAAGAATGGTACAACGAACGTGTGCGTAATTTGTTGAAGCAATACAATATAAATCATTATTCTACACATTCAGATAAAAAAGCTTCTATTATCGAACGGTTCAACCGTACTTTGAAAAATAAAATGTGGAAATGGT
This sequence comes from Magicicada septendecula, assembly GCA_034769895.1. NCBI lineage: Eukaryota > Metazoa > Arthropoda > Insecta > Hemiptera > Cicadidae > Magicicada > Magicicada septendecula. Next base: position 195,831,145 of record CM068371.1, on the reverse strand, counting down.
TTACAACTAACGGTAAGTATACGTGGTTGAATGTCCTTCCTGATTTATTGAGAGACTACAATAATACTGTGCACAGAACAATTAAAATGAAACCTGTAGATGTAAACAAGAATAACGAAAAAGAAGTATTGTTACGAATAAATAAAATAAAACAATTAACGTTCAATAAGAAACCTCCAAAATTTAAAATCGGCGATAGAGTAAGAATTAGCAAATATAAAAAGGTGTTTGCTAAAGGTTATCTTCCCAACTGGACAAACGAGTTATTTACTATTTATAACGTTAAATCTACAGCGCCGAGAACGTATATTCTGAAGGACGATAAAGGTAATATATTAGAAGGTGGTTTTTATGAACAAGAAATAAGTAAAACAAAATTTGGTGACGTATATTTAATTGAAAAAATTTTAAAACGTAAAGGCGAGAAAGTACTTGTACGTTGGTTGGGTTATGATAAATCACACGACAGTTGGATTAATAGAAATAATATTATATAATAACGTGTGTAAAAAAATAGACGTCAGTGATGAAGCTTAAACGGCAGAAACATAAAATAAATATTCGCGATATTGATACGATTGTGTGTAATTGTAGTGATCTGAAGAAAAAGAGAAAAAAACATAGTAAATTATTACCAGATAATATTAGATGTTTAATTACAGGCTCATCAGACATGGGGAAGACTAATTTAATGCTTAATTTGTTATTCGATCCGAACGGATTATGCTTTGAAAATATATATGTGTTTTCAAAATCGTTGTATCAGCCTAAATACAAGTTTTTAAATAGAGTGTTTTCAAAAATACCGTTTATAGGCTATCATACGTTTACAGATAATGACGAGGTTATACATCCGAATGAAGCTAAACCTAATTCTGTAATAATTTTCGACGATATAGCTTGTGAACGGCAGTATAATATACGAAATTATTTTACAATGGGGAGACATAATAATATTGATGTTTTTTATTTGTGCCAGTCGTATAGTAAAATTCCAAAACAACTGATACGAGATAACGCAAATTTAATAGTTTTATTTCGGCAAGATGAACTAAATTTAAAACATGTTTTTGCCGATCATGTTAACACGGATATGAGTTTTGATTGTTTTAAAGAAATTTGTAATAAAGCATGGATACGTGGTAAACATCATTTTTTAGTAATAGACAAAGAGAGTGATATGCGTCGCGGTCGTTATCGTATTGGATTCGATATTTATATAGATACATAAGGATTGATAAATTATTGTACAAGATGACGTCGCGAGCGAAACGTGAACAACTTGCGAAAGAGATTAAACAAATTAGGAAAGATATTAGACGGAAACACGCTAATTTGACTCAAAGTGCTATCAGCGAACAACAGGAATTAGAGAAACAATTAGAACCGATAGTTCAACCTTTAAAAAAGTTAATAAATTTACGTGATGTGCTTTACGATACGGATGAAAAAATGGATGATGTAGAAACGCGTTTAAAAAAACATAAACGTCGTGGAAATAAAATAGAAGAACAAAAAGAAGTAGGAATTACGCCGATTAAAATGAGAAAAATTGGATCGATAACTAGTACACCTGAAATGGATGTTAACGAAGGTGCTACGGAAATATATGAAACACCGCCGACATTACAAGAAGTACTATCAACATCTACTGGTCTTAGTAGAGCAAATTATTGGATTGATAACGCTGTCACAGGAAAATTGCCTAGACTATATTTACGTAAATTGTTTAATGATAAAAATAAGGAAATCGATCATACTTACGGTGTTTATTTTGGAGACGATGATTCGATAAAGATAGGCAATTCAACTATTAATTTCGAGGGCGATAATATTATTATCGATAATGTAACGTATGAAGGTACGCCTGGACTTTATGAACTTCTTTTTATGAAAATACCTGACGATTATATATATTCAGAAGAGGATCTGCATACGTACGGTTTGATACTAAAAGCGACAAATGCTCATAAACAGAGTCACTCTGATCGAGTTAAGAGTAACAAAGGACATAAATATAATAATATAATTAAAAATCTGGTATCAGAGTCAACGTCTACTAAATCGAAACTGAAACGTATTGAAGGACGCGGTGTTTTATCGTTAACTAACGATGATAAGCCGAATTATGTATATTGGGATGATCCGAACGAGTTATGCGACAGATTACGTTTATTAATAGCATCTAAGAATACCGGTCATTCCGGTCATGAAAATGAAATCATATCAATTATCGAAGAATTGCGAGAAGCGAATATAATAAAATAACGTGTAGTAACGTTAATTTTGTCATTTACAAAATGAGTATCGATAAATTCGGACGTTACAATAGACATATGCGGATAAACGTTGTTCGCGGTCCTACTGGTGAAGGTTTTCGTTTAACAGATGAGGGTGATTATGATATAGATAATAAAAGACTCTGTAATGTCGGTAACGCTGTTTCGGAAGAAGATGCTGTTACTTTTAAAATTTTAAAAGAAAATTGTTTATATCAAATTGATAATCAGTACGACGTTGCTTTGAAAAATATAATTAATTTAGCCGATCCGAAATTACTTACTGACGCAGCGACTAAATCGTATGTAGATACAAAAATTCCGACCGTATCAAATGGAATTTGTAACTTCGAAGGTTATAGGTTAAATAACATAGGTTATCCATCGGTTCCGACAGATGCTGTAAGCAAACAGTTTATACTCGATACAGTTAATATAGTTCAACAGAGAGTTGAAGACAGATTAGACAATTTTGTTAATATATTAAACAATCACGTGTATAGTATATTATATAATGTTTATGTAAAAACAACGAAAGATAATCCTGTCAGAGATATAGAAGATTGGAAAAAAAATATATATTTGTAAATTATTATTTATCGCCGTCACAAATGCGTGTATATCAGAAGAGTGCAGAAGATGTCCGTCGCGGTCGAGGATTAATCGGAAATTTACTGAATAAAGCGGTCGATATTTTACCTATCGAGCTACATGTTCCTGGTTATCAATACTGCGGACCGGGTACGAAATTAAGTAAACGATTACAGCGCGGAGATTCGGGTATTAATAAATTAGACGCGGCTTGTAAGGAACACGATATAATATACTCGAAATATCGAGATACTGAAAATCGTTCTAAAGCCGATCGTGAATTAGCGGAAAAAGCTTGGCAACGTGTAAAAGCACGAGACTCGTCTATCGGTGAAAAAGCTGCTGCTTGGGCGTTAACTAATATTATGAAAGCGAAAAGTAAATTCGGCGGCGGTATTAAAAAGAAAAAAAATAAAAAAAATAAGCGAATTTCTAAATCAAAAAAAAGAAAAAGGAGGGGAAGGGGATTATACTTACGGCCGTATAAAAAATCTGGTGGTGGTGGCGGTGGTGGGAATAAAAAAAAAAAACATCGAAAGAAATAAAGATTCCTTCACACGCTCTCACCAATAATGAATTGTTTTCCTACGCTAAACTCTTGAATGTATCTAATTTTAGAGGTGTTTTTATGAAAGATACTTTACCGTTAAAAATTCAGAAAAATGAAACCGGTATTGTTAATTTAGATAGTATACGCGGGTTAGGTACGCATTGGGTATGTTACCGTAAACAAAATAAGACAATAAACTATTTCGATAGTTTTGGTAATTTAAGACCGCCGATTGAATTAGTTCGTTATTTTCAAACATCGGAGCAACAACCCGTCAATATAAACTATAATTATAAACGTTATCAGCGATCGAATACAGTTAATTGTGGACGTTTGTGTTTACAGTTTCTTAGTAATAATGTTTAGCTTAAACGGAGTAGGATCCTCGCTTAGTTGTGATATATTTCCTCCCATCGAACTCGAAGGAAATTGGGAACTCGGATTGATTAATTTCATGACATACAATTCCATACCGAATGTTGAAGAAAATGTAAATAATATGTTTTATTTCGGTAACGATGGAGTGATTGCATTACCTACAGGCTCTTATGAAATCGAGGATATAAACACTTATATAAATCAAAAATTACCAAAAAGTAATAAAAGGAAAATTATTAAATTATTAATACGTGCTAATAATAATACTTTGAAAAGCGAAATCTATTCGAGTGAAACGATAGATTTCACTAAACCGAATTCTTTGGCTTCTCTTCTCGGATTCGCTAATACTGCCAAACTCGAACCGCTTATATGGCATTCATCACAGTCGACAATCAACATTGTAAAGACAGACATTGTGAGACTTGTCTGTAGTGCTGTGGTTGGATCATTGAAGAACGGCCGAGAATCTCATATATTACACGAATTTTATCCGACAGTCGGACCGGGGTATAAATTAGTAGAATCACCGACAAACGTTATCTATTTACCAGTGAATACAAATAGATTAGATAATATTACAATACGATTAGAAGATCAAGACGGAAAGTTAATAAATTTTAGAGAAGAAACGATTTCTTTACGATTACATATAAGAAAAAGACGAGATGAGGCTAATTTTTCCATATGGGCAAAATAAAACAATAGTTAAGCCCGTAAATAGTGTCAGTAAAATACGGGATGCTAATCAGTTAACATCTCTTAATAGAAAATTTTTAAAATCGTTAGGGTATAAAGTACTTATTAACAATGAGTATATTGGACGTGTTAAATAGCGCTGTCTATGATGACGATAGTATCATCGGACGTGCGTATCATACACACACTCCTTACGCATCTACTACATTAAATAATAATGATGAGATACGTATTCCTGTTCATCAACAAGATCATTATACACTTCCCTGCGAGAGTTATCTACATATCGAAGGTAAATTAATGGGTGAAAACAATCAAAAAAACGAAAATATTCAATTAATTAGTAACGGATTAGCGTTTTTATTCGATGAAATACGGTACGAAATATGTGCTACGGAAGTAGATCGTGTTAAAAATGTTGGTATCACATCAGTAATGAAGAATATTTTAACATTCAAACCCAGTGATATGAAGAAAATAACTAATGCAGGATGGACGGGAGATGTAAAAAGTTGCTTCACAACAGATTCAACGAATTTCGTGTTTTGTATTCCTTTAAAATTATTACTCGGTTTTGCTGAACAATACAAACGCATAATTTTAAATGTGAAACAAGAACTGATTTTAATACGATCATCGTCTGATAATAACGCTGTAGTTTTAAACGCTATCGATAAATATAAATTACAATTAACAAAAATCAATTGGCGAATTCCTTATATTTATGTTAGCGATGAGTATAGACACAGATTATTGAGTATTGTTGATAGAGATACGCCAATAAAATTAGCGTTTCGTAGATGGGAGTTGCAAGAATACCCGACTTTACCAGAAACTAAACAGTTGACGTGGACGATAAAAACTGTAGCACAGACTGATAAACCGCGTTATATAATTGTAGGTTTTCAAACAGATAGAAAAAATAACATAACAAAAAATGCCTCTCATTTTGATTTATGCAACTTGCATAATATTAAATTATATTTGAATTCGCAATACTATCCGTATGATAATTTAAACGGAAGTAAAGAGACGCTATACGAAATGTATAAAGGGTTTCAATCATCGTATTATGATGGTAGCGAGAACGAACCTGTTCTGGACAGGACCGATTATTTATTATACGCGCCGATAATTGTTATTGACTGCTCTCATCAGAGCGACCTTTTAAAAACCGGTTCTGTTGATGTTCGTTTAGAAATAGAATCAGCGCAGAATTTTCCGTCGAAAACGACTGCGTATTGCTTACTAATATCTGATAATTTGCTTGTATATTTACCTTTATCTGGTGTTATAAGAAAATCGATAGAATGAATCGATTGTTAACATTATATTTATTCGCTTGTCATACACATTTTATAATCACTTGTAGTGTTAGCGCTTTATAATAATGATCGGTTTTATTGTTGATGTTCAATGTTTTTTCGACGACGCTAAAAATTATATTGTTAAAGAATTGTGTGTACAAAGAATAGAAAATCACAACTGTACCGGTGTGAGAGAACATTTTTTGTTTTTACCACCATTCGATTATCGTTATTTATCAAAAAATAGAAAAAAACAAGTAGAGTGGTTGAAAAGATTTTTTCATGGTTTCAGCTGGAATTGTGGAATTCACAGCTATGACGAACTTCACAATATTTTAAACAGCATCGTTACTGAAGGTGAATATGTGTACACTAAAGGAGCAGAAAAACAGAGACTCATCCAGGACATGATCGACTACAAGTCGGTTGAAGTAATAGATCTCGAAGCGCTTAAGTGTCCATCATTAAGTGTCTTACAACAGCAGACTGTGGCACGTGTCGATTGTCCATATAAACATAATCTTGATCATTGTGCGCTAAATAATGTATTTCATATAGCAAATTGGATATTGAATAATAAAATTTAAAATGTATTTTTTTAATGTATTTATTTCACATCTTTTTCCTTCACTATTATTAATCTATGATCGACTACAAGTCGGTTGAAGTGTCCCTCATTAAGTGTCTTAAAACAGTCTGTATAAACATATTTTTTTTCTTCACTATTACTATGCTAGAACATCACATTATTATTAATCCGGGAATCCATGATAAATACCAAACAAAGGAAAGGATTTTGTGAAAGTATTAAACACCAACACTAAATTTTTTTTATATGCTATTTATTTATACATATATATATATATAAAATTACAAAAATTCTATAATTTTTTTATTAATTCTTTTATAAACGGTTGTATAGTCGAGCCTGGTCTGTCGACTATCGCTTTCAATTTCACAATTTCTCCAGGTGTTAATCTTTTTGGCGAAAAAAACCATTTATGGAGAAGACGACTCTCCTCCTCCTGTTTTGATGACGTGTTCATTTCCATCAAAGACGCAAATAGAAGTAGGTCAAAAACAGCTGTAAATGTGTTCTATGTAAAATTAAATACGGTTTAAAAATAACATAGGAAAATCTTATAACAAAAACAAATTAATTTTTTGAATAGAGAAATATAAAATACGTTATACCTTGTAATAATACATATATTAAAAATGATATAAAAAGAACACACTTATTTTACAGGTGACCAAAAAAAACAAGAATTATTATACACGTTCTTGTGTAAAACATATTATTTTTATTATATATATTAAAATTAAATTATTTATATATATATACATACAATTAAATACTTATTTATAATATATACATATTTACATACATCAATCAATCAATCAACTAACAGACCAACCTTAAATTATTTTAATACGGCTTATACCGCGTCTTGTACGAGCCGTGTGCTACATCTTTAACATTTTTAATTTTGTTTAAAGCCGATTTAAATAAATCGGCTGTTGCCACGAACAGCGGGTCTTGTTGTGACGATGCTAAAACAGTCACTTTACGGGATACTTTTTGCCACCAGCTGTCGGAAGGTACACGTTTGATGTCAGCCGTCTGCGTTAATTTTACCTCGATCAAATATGGACCTTCCTCACCTGGTGTTTTAACCCATTTCTTCATACCGTCTTTTAATATCTCAAACTTTTGTTCAAATTTAGTGTTTTTGATTTTTTTTGATTTTTCAGATTTTTTAGATTTTTTAGATTTGGAAAAAGAGTTAAAAATTTTATCAAAATCGTCTTCGCTATCTGATTGAGTATCGGTACTACTATCGCTGTTTTTATTGAGTTCAATCGTCTCGGCCGATTTCTTTATACTAATTAATTCACGAAACAATTTAATACTATCATGATCTAAATTTTTGCTATTGTAAAGTTCGTCATCAATCTGAGAATTAAAATAATCGATAATTTCCGCTAAGGTCATTTCTTTTTGTTTCCTACGGAAAATATCGATTTCTGACGGTTCATCATCAAATATATGCATGACCGCATTCTGAATAATTAAATATAAATTAATAATAATTGAAGGTTGGTCCAGTACAATCGCTTTCAAATTTTCTAATGCCTCCTCCCACAGCACTATTTTTACCAGCCCCGTTATGTAAAGACATTGAATCACGTCTTTAATTGAAAAATACGTCGATGGGCCGGCGGATGCTGAAGGAGAAGTATTGGATGCTTCGCGTTCCATTACTAGAAACAGAAAAAAAATAACATAATTAATTTCTAACAACATTTTTAAAAAAATAAATAATATTGTTAGAAAAAAAGAAAATTTAGAAATCTGTTAAAAATTTTTCTATTTCTAGCAATAAGTTTTCATCATCATCATAGTTATCTGCAACGCTTGTTCCTCCTGTCGAGCCAAAACCACAAGAACCGCGAGCTGTTGAATCTAAACTCGCTAATTCTTGTAATTTTGGCTCAGCTATTTGTTCGCATATTAACTGCGCTATACGATCTCCTTTTCGAATGTAAAAAATTTCAGAAGAATGGTTAAATAAAATTACACCAACATTTCCGCGATAGTCTCTGTCAATAACGCCTGCACCGACGGCGATATGGTGTTTTAACGCTAACCCAGAACGTGGTGCAATTCGTCCGTAACATTTCTCTGGAATTTTAACAGCCAAATCAGTTTTAACTAACGCATTGTCATGAGGAGCGATCATACAATCATACGCGCTTCTGAGATCGAAACCCGCAGCATATGCGCTCATTTTGACTGGAGGATAAGCATTATTAGATAACTTGACAAAAAACAGAGTTGGAACTGCCATTATGCCTGCAACACAAAAAACAAATTATACTGCCTTCAGCGATGATAATATCTATATACAAAAACAATTACATTATCGGATAATATTAACATATATTAAAAAACAATTTTAAACAATTACTTACTGAATTGATGTATGAAGTTGTTGTACAAAAAAGAGAAGAAGAACAAGTTGATAATATCTGTATAAAACAAAATCAAGTATTAGTTTTATAACTTAACATAATCACCAGTAGCGTTAGTATTTTTTAATAAAAATAATCATTTACCAAAAGTGACGGTAGTCAGTCGCTTGATAAAAACGTACGAAGGGAGACGAAAGCTGATATAAATACAAGCTGATAATATCTGTATAAAACAAAATAAAGTATTAGTTTTATAACTTAACATAATCACCAGTAGCGTTAGTATTTTTTAATAAAAATAATCATTTACCAAAAGTGACGGTAGTCAGTCGCTTGATAAAAACGTACGAAGGGAGACGAAAGCTGATATAAATACAATCTGATAATATCTGTATAAAACAAAATAAAGTATTAGTTTTATAACTTAACATAATCACCAGTAGCGTTAGTGTTTATAATATATATAATCATTTACCAAAAGTGACGGTAGTCGATTGATAAAAACGTACGAAGGGAGACGAAACAAGCTGATAATATCTGTATTAATTTTACAACTTAAAATCTATTACTATCAACAGCGCTAATGTTTTTATATTAAATAAAAATATCCGCTTACCAAAAATAGTAGTAGTAGTAGTAGTAGTAGTAGTAGTAGTAAGCAGATGATATCTGTATAAAAATAAAAAAAGTATTAATTTCACAACTTAACATTATCTATTTAAAATCTATCACCATCAACAATGTTAGTGTATACAAAAAATTGTCTCTTACCTGAGATAGCAGCAGTACAACACGTCGAGTCGAACGAAGAATTGTACATAGATCAGTAAAATTCAATTTACTTTATATACATTTTTTGAGAATACCAATTATGACCTCTGTACAGAGACTTGTTTACGGTTTTCCGTTATCAAGCCACTTCCATTTACGTAATTATACAAAAAAACTGTGATTAATAATCATGTGATATACGCGTGAAACTTGTTATTTACAGATTGTAATGTCAAAACAACAAAAAAATAATATAAAGAAATAAAAATACTGTAAAAAGAATAATAATTAGGACTTTGTATCCAGATTTTGTTTACTGTTTTCGTTATCAAGCTAATTCCATTTACGTAATTGTACAAACAACTGCAATTAATAATCATGTGGCATACACGTGAAACTTGTTATTTATAGGTTGTAATGTCAAAACAACAAAAAAATAATATGTAAGAATACAGTAGAGAGAATAATAATTAAAACTCTGAACCCGGATTTCGTTATCGAACCAATTATTTTAATAACTGTAATTAATAATCGTGTGATATACACGTGAAACTTGTTATTTACAGATTGTAATATAAAAAACAAAACAAAAAATAATATAATTAAGAGTACTGTCGATTAAACAACCCGGAATTATCGCAAATTGGTTTTTCCATTTATGTACGGCGCCAATTAACTGAAATGACGTAAATATTTTTTTTCTCAATTTGTATTTTACTGTTATAAACGCAAAACATTTAAATACTATGATTTTATTTCTCTACATCAGTATGAAGACAAATTCATCAAATTCGTTACAGAACAGATAGAGAGATACAATCGCTTCATAACAAAATCAACGAATTTTGTGTACCTTCAAAACTATTACTCAGCTTTATTGAACAACAGCAACCTATAGGTATTGGAATTATTTATTTTACTGTTAGACTAATTCAATAGTAAATATTTACTTTTTAAAAAATGAATGATTTTACTTTTTTTAGATTATAATGGACAAACAACTCCCATTCAAAAAGAGATTGTCTGTGAGAACCGATAATGACGCAAATACTGGCACACCTGAACCGGGATCTTCATCCAGGCAAGATCCTCAGCCTGGGCCATCTTATATACAACATCCAAGTTATTCTTCCACATCATCACCATCATCATCATCATCATCATCATCATCATCATCATCATCATCATCATCATCATCTAATAATAATTTACATTTAAAAAATAATAGATTAAAACATATAATTTTAGAAAATAAATTTATAGAAATAGAAAATGCGTTTAAGGGTAATTTAAGAACGTATTTTTATAAAAATAATAATAACGTAATTAAAGACATATGTCTATTATTAATTTATTTAAAATTAGAAATATTAAACATTTTAAGTAATATGATTGTAATATATAACGCTATAAAATTCAATATTTTAGTTGAATGTACATACGTTAAAAATAATATTAATGAATATCAGGACAGAACATTTAAAACCAAAAATATTATTTTACTTCATAGTTCGTCTATACCATCTGAAATAGACAGTATGATAAACAGTATTTGTAATGAAGAAGACATATATGTACAAAAAGGCTCTGGATGGTCGTTACATTCAATTGACGGGATATTAATTCGAATTAATCGTTTTAAGCCTTTAAGAGGTAGTTCGTATATTCCGCTTTCACCAAAACTGACTGCTAAAAAAAGCATAATTAATCCTAAAAATACAGATAATTATTGTTTTAAATGGGCGATTCTTTGTAAATTCGTAAACGGTTCACACCCGGAACGCATAAATTTTCGTTATAAGGATTTAGAAAATAAATTTACTTTTAATAATATCGATTTTCCTACTCCGTTAACACAAATAAAAATTTTTGAAAAAAATAATAACGTTTCGATTAACGTGTATGGTGTTGAAAACGATATCACAATTTACCCGTTAAAAGTATGTGATAATGAAAAATCAAACCATTTCGATCTTTTATTATTAAATAAAAATAATACGACCCATTATTGTTATATTAAAAATTTCACCAAATTAATTAGATCGCAAGTAACTAAAAGTTTTAATGATATAGAATTTTGTAAACGATGTCTAACCTACTTCACTGTTAAATCTAAAAAGTTAAAAATACATAAACGAAACTGTCAAAAAAATACACCTACACGAGTGATAATGCCGACTGATAATTTAAAATTTCAAAATTTCCAATACCAATATAAACTTCCAATAGTAGTTTACGCGGATTTTGAATGTATATTAAAACCGATAAGTACTTGTTACCCTGATCGGAAATATTCTTTTACAGTCGCGAATGAACTACACGAACCTATGAGTTTTTGCGTTTATTTCGTTGTAGATAATTCAATTCCCGCTAATATTAAAAAACATTTGCCATCAGAACCGTTCTTATATAGAGGTAAAAATGCTGCGGAAAAATTCGTATCATATCTCGTTGAAAACATAAATTTATTAGGTTTGCTTCTTAATAATATTATACCGTTAAAAATGACAAAACAAGATAAAATCAAATATAAATCTACTACACATTGCGAAATGTGTAAACGCGAATTCACGTTATTTTACAGACCCGTTAGAGATCATTGTCATATTACCGGTCGTTACCGTTCCGCATTATGTAATAATTGTAATCTGAGGAGACAAAATCAAAAATTTGTTCCCGTTTTTATTCACGCTAGTTCAAATTATGATTCTCATTTTATCGTCCGTCAATTAGGGTATGATATTAGGCAAATAATTGTTATTCCAAATTCGACTGAAAAATATATATCATTTTCAAAAAAAACGTGTAACGGAATAACTATTAAATTTGTTGATACTTTTCGTTTTCTAAATAGATCCTTAGCGGAACTAAGTAATAATCTACCAAAAAATCAATTTTTTCATACTAGCAAATTTTTTTCAAATAATGATATGGATTTAGTCACTCGAAAAGGTGTATATCCTTATGAATATACCGATTCGTGGGAAAAATTGGAAGTACAAGAACTACCTCCTAAAGTCGAATTTTATAGTAAATTAAATGCGAAACATATAAGCGATGAAGATTATAATCACGCGGTTCAAGTTTGGAATCATTTTAAAATTAAATCGTTGGGCGACTACAGTGATTTATATTTGAAAATTGACGTATTGCTTTTATGCGACGTTTTTGAAAGTTTTCGTTTGCTTTGTTTATCTTCACATAATTTAGATTGCGCGCACTATTTAACCGTTCCAGGGTTTGCTTTTGATGCGATGCTATTTTGTACTGGTATTGAACTTGAGTTGCTTAACGAATACGAAATGTATATGTTTTTTGAGGCCGCTGTAAAAGGAGGAATATCGTCATGTATTAAAAAACATTCAAAAGCCAATAACGAATATATAAAAGAAACATATAATCCAAATTATCCTAAAACATTTTTAGCATATTTAGACGCGAATAATCTATACGGGTGGGCGATGAGTGAATATATTCCGTATTCTAACTTTGTATGGACTGATAAAATTACTATTACAGATATATTAAATACCCCTAATAATTCTAAAACAGGGTATATATTAGAAGTCGATATAGAATACCCTGAAAGTTTACACGATAACCATATGGATCTACCATTTCTTCCAATTAATAAAAGTATAAATCACACAAAACAAACAAAATTACTAACTACATTAGAACCAAAAGAACATTATATTTGCCATTATATCAATTTAAAACAAGCTGTCAATCACGGGTTGAAAGTAACTAAAATTCACAGAACGTTAAAATTTTATCAAAAACCATGGTTAAAACCGTATATCGATTTAAATACGGAAAAACGACGAATTGCAACAAACGAGTTTGAAAAAGATTTTTTTAAATTGTTAAATAATTCTGTCTTTGGTAAGTGTATGGAAAATGTAAGAAAAAGAATGAAATTAGATCTTGTAAGTGAAAATAAAAAATTATTAAAACTTATTTCTAAGCCGACTTTCAAAGACAGAATTATATATGATAAATCACTTTGTGCTGTATTATCAAACAAAACGTCTATTTATTTTAATAAACCAATTTATGTAGGTTTCGCGGTATTAGAATTGAGCAAAACCTTAATGTATGAATTTCATTATGATATAATGAAAAAAAAATATGGAAACAAAATTTCGTTATTATATACTGATACTGACAGTTTGTTTTATGAAATATTGACAAATGATTTTTATGAAGATATGTTAGATCCAGATTTGAAAATGTTTTTTGATACTAGCGATTATCCTCCTGATCATAAATGTTATTCTACTATAAATAAAAAAGTAATTGGCAAATTTAAAGACGAATGTAACGGTATTCCGATTAAGGAATTTATTGGTTTACGATCAAAATTATATACCTATACTACGCGTGACAATAATATTCAAAAGAAAGCGAAAGGAATTAAAAAATGTGTAATTAATAACGAGATCGCGTTTAACGATTTCAAAAATTGTCTTCATAATACTCTTTCGGAAACAGAAAAACGTAGAATTATGAAATTAATAAGATCGAAAAAACATATAGTAGAATCGGTATCAATTAATAAATTAGCGTTAAGCAATAATGATGATAAGAGAGTATTATGTGATAACGGGATAAATACAATCCCGTACGGTCATTATTCATTAAGCCATTCAAGTTGATACTTTATAGTCGAACTATGAATCGTCTTTTTATGTTGCAAAATAAACACAATCAACGTAAAAACATCGTTTTTAATATTTACGATACTCAGACTATGGGACTTAAAAATTTTAATATCTGTTATTCTAAAATATTTAAATTTCTTCGTGAAAAAGTAGAAGAATATGATAATAATGTGGAGTGTGTTAAAAATTGTACAAAGTTTGATGTGTATCAAAATACTTGTTGTAATAATCATTTAAAATGCGATCAACGTGTTACTCAACTTTGGAATACTATATCTCAATTATTTTAACATATTTTAATTTACCATGACATTTTATGTATATATTTTTAATACCTGAACAAAAAAACGATATCGACAATATTCAAATAATTTCCTACACAAAAAAATGTTCATTGAAACGCATACTGGAAACGTGATTGTGTTAATTGCAATGAAACCAATAATAAATTAATCTTTTGACCTTCTACTTATAACACGTACTGACGATAATGCGTTTTCTGTCTATATAAACCGATTAAAAATTGTGGCTCAGCATCCAGAAGCATACCAACTGTTGTAATGTATAATCACACAGAATTTTTGAAACGCTTAAAGACGTTTTATAAAATTGAAAAAGCTGGACGAAAAAAACATTATCATAGATTTTATCCTAATAGAAATCAAAATCCTCACAATCTGGCAGCCGCTGGATTTGTTTATGAAGGCGATGGCGACACCGTTCGATGTCTGACATGTAGAATCAGATTTATGGAATGGACAGCGGAGGATTGCCCTATAGCATTACATAAGAAAAGAATGCCGCAATGCCAGTTTGTGATAACACAACTTGGATGTGATCATTATCATCTTTAAGGTATTTTTTTTTTTAAATAATTTTTACTATTTTAAAAAAATAGGTGATTATATTAGTTTCACAATATAATTTAATTCGTTACCTGTAAAATAAGTAGGTTCTTCATATGTCGTTTTTACATTTCTCTATTCCAAAAATTTTGTCTTATAAGTCTTTCCTATATCATTTTTTTTAAATATGTAATTATTAAAATATATAATGTATTCTGTACGTTTTTCTATTACTTTTTTTATCTTTAGTTAATAGGATTCAATTTTTAGTTCTTAAAAGTTTAGTTTATCTTTTGTTCAATTTTTAAAAAAATATGACTTTTTTTTCAAAGGATTCTTGGTGCGTTTAATTAACAAATTATTATTTTTGTTTGTTATAGGTTGGGGAGGACTGACTTCCAACTACTGGCAAAAAAAAAAATAAAAATAAAAAAAAAAAAAAATAAAAAAAATAAAAAATAATATGTTAATATAATCTTAATTATTTTGTTATCATAGTTCAAATAGTTATTTTGTATGTACTTTATAGTTAATGTAATCTCAATTATTTTGTTATCACAAAATTTGTTAGTCATTTTGTATGTACATAGTTATTTTGTATGTACTTGTTAATATAATCTCAATTATTTTATCGTCATAAAATTTGTAACTGTTCAAATAGTTAGTTTATATGTACTTGTTAATATAATCTCAATTATTTTGTTATCACAAAATTTGTAACTATTCAAATAATCATTTTGTATGTACTTATTAATATAATCTCAATTATTTTGTTATCACAAAATTTGTAACTATTCAAATAATCATTTTGTATGTATTTGTTGATATAATCCGATCATTATATATGTATTTAATGGTATGATAATAAATATTGTGATCTGCTTTGATTTGTTATTATTATTTCGTAGGAATAATTAAAATAAAACCAGTGTTTTGTTAACAATACAATTTATTACACTCTTTACAACAATGAAATATTTCTCAATACAAAAATTCGAGTCATATCAATTTGAAGGTTATAGGTTGTCCATCGACTGTAACGTAAACAAGCGTCGACAATAATACATATCAACTCTATTTTTATAAATTTTATTTACAAACTGAACTTTTATTCTTCTTCATCGATATTACTATCAATTATTGTGTGAAATCGATTGGTCTTTCTTTTGAATTATCAATTGTAATATTAATTCTTTCAATTTGTATAGTACATCATCATTTGCACATTTCAATCCGAATATCGATAGATTATTTTGTTCTGTTCTAACTAATCCGCCCGTAAATTCATTAAAGACATACACAGTGTTATTCTTAAAAAAGTATAAATTGCCATCAGAAAATCTAAATGATGAATCGATTTTAGGCGGTATTCCAGGAAATGTATCGGATATATAACCCCATGATTTAGTAGTGAACATACACTCATTGACTTCTCTATAATAATTATCATCATGAAATATATAAGTTTTACCTGTATAACTGTTAAATACCGCATGCAAATTATTCGGTTGTATGTTAAATAAAGACTGGATATGCTTCGGATAACCATGACTTAATTTAAGACTCATTAAATCAAACATGAATACCAAAGAATCTATAAACATAACTATCTCGCCAGATGGCCGTTGATATACAGCTAAAATTTTTGTGAAATTTCTTGGAAGAAACGTTAACCAATGCTTTATTATAAGCGGTTTGGTGTACATCATCTCTGTCGGATTTAATATCCACAGCCATTTTTCATGTAATATATATAATCGTTTATCGGCAATTAAAAATAAATTAATATTTTTAAAATTACAAAGATCAATTTTATTTGTATCTATAGGACGCTCGTCTTCCGTCTCTGGTATTGAAGAAGATGGTGACATCGGCATGAAAGACGTCATAAAAGTGTTTTGTGTCTTACCATACAAATTTTGAATAGCTAAAATATCATCATCACCTAACTCGATTTTACCGTTGTAATAAGCATACATTACAGAATCTGATACATCTGAATGTGATAAACCTATAGCATGACCGATTTCGTGTATTAAAGTTGCATACAAACTTGATTGGCCAAGAGGAACGACTTTACCAGTCGAATATGACCAATTTTCATCTTCATCAATATGAATTTCTCGTCTTGAATTATTATAATCAGGAAAATATGCGTGCGCTAATGTTCCGCCTTTGCCGTCAAACATTCTCGTACATTGCCATGATTCTTTTTGCATCATATGTTTCAATCGTTTATTAGAAATTAAAATATCTGTATTCACTCTATCATGTTTGAAACGTATACCAGACTTTTCCTCCCATACTGCGAAAGATTGTTTAGTCAATTCTAACACCTCTTGATTCGCTAAATAATAATGCCATGTTACTTCGGGCTTGTTCCATTTGAAACTAGATACTCGATAATCGATAATATCACTGTTACCGCACCTAGTTTTCGACATTAAGTTTATAGTTTCATTATTTAATTCGCCATCAGTAGGCAATTTATAGTATTCTTGAAATATAAGTAACGCGTTAGCAATATCTGATTCATTTACCGCTTGCAACGAAAATTCATCATATGTTTTAAGATAACCATAGTCATATAAATATCGCTTAACTTTATCCATTTCAATCTGTGTTGTATTATCGGCCGAAGAATTTGCTAGTAATATTTGATCGCATTTTGCCCATAATGTTAAAAAAAATATTACAGATTTAAGCGGCGTCATAGTTTCCGATTGTACTGTACAATGACAAATACCAAATAACGTTATTAATAAAAAAAATATATCACGCCATTATCCCTTCTCCTAAACATTTGTTTACAAACAGACGCGCTCCGGCGGCGGTCGCCGAACTCCGAATGTTTACGTTTACGTTTTTCGTGTCCCAGCTTTGCGTTGTTTACGTTTGTCGGAATGTTTATGTTTACGTTTGTTACTGGGTCAGCGTGCCGTCGACGCGGCGGCCAAAGAAAACAACGAGCACGTGGTGATAGCCGCCGCGTCGGCGAGAGAGAAAAAAACGTAAACATAAACATTCCGACAAACGTAAACAACGCAAAGCTGGGACACGAAAAACGTAAACATAAACACGAGGAGGTCGATGACCGCGCGGCGGCGGCGGTGGGTGCGGGGTAGGGCGGGGGTGGGGAGGAAGGAAAAAAATGTAAACATAAACAGAGGAGAGAACGTAAACAACGCAAAGCTGGGACACGCGGTGGAGAAAAAACGTAAACATAAACACGAAGAGGTCGATGACCGCGCGGTGGGTGCGGGGTAGGGCGGGGGTGGGGAGGAAGGAAAAATGTAAACATAAACAGAGGAGTGGGGGGCGTGGCGAGAGAGAAAAAATGTAAACAAACCGAAAAAAACGTAAACAAACGAGCGGAGTTGAGTGACCGCGCGGGCGGTATGTATGTGAAGACGGGGGTGGAGGGAGTGAAAAAAATGTAAACATAAACAAACGAGGGGGGCGTGGCTGTCCCAGAACCAACCTTTTATTACTACTGAGGAGGAAAAGAAGGAAGGATTGGAAGAAAGACAAGTAGAGGAGTTAGATGATGAGCATAATCCAAATCGGGGTGAAAGCAGTGAGGTAAGTTGCCTTGATCCCGATTCAGAGGAAACCAGCCAGTACAGCTCAACGCGAGATAATTTCGCAGAGAGTGGAGTCCGAAAGGAACGAGTACCCAAAGTCCGTCACAGAAAGGTAAGAAGAAGAGGTTAACGGGTAGCGGGTAGATGTTCCCCACAGTCCCAGTGGTGTTCCTCTACTTCAGGGTTGCGCCCCTGCCCACGCGAGCCTTGGTTTTCTCCAGTCATTCTCCTTTTCGGAGGGAACCATGTACTTACCCATAGTCCTAGCTATTGACCTTTCAATGATCCTTTCCCCGTTTCATCATCCCGATTTTCCTACCACTCCCCTTAGTAAAAAAAAAACTATCAATAAGGAGTTAGAGAGACTTTTGCCGGAAGTGATTATATTGTGGTCCTGGAGATTGTCAGTTTCCCCTGTTCTGGAAGGTTATCATGGAGAAAGTTAGAGAGTTGGAGAGTGCCCTTAGATAGTCGTGGTCTTGGAGATTGTAAGTTCCCCTGTTTTGGTTCTGAAAGTTATGATGGAGAGTGATAGCGTGCTGTTGTTTCGTTATTTATAGTAATTGAATTTGTTTGTTTATCGTTGTAGGGTCGGTCCATGCCGCATTCTCCGGTTGCTTCCCGGGTGTTTTTGTTGAGAGAGAGGGTTGTATTTATTGTGTATCGACGTCGGCAGAGAAGTGAAACCCCCCTTGCTAGCCATGGTGTTTTTGTTGAGTAAGAGTTAGGATTAATGTTCGCGTGCCCTTGATGCGGTCCTCTCTTTCTGGCTAAGCGGGGCCGTCCGCCCTTGTGTAGGGATGTGGGCCAGCCATATGGCAAGGATGGAGATGCCTTGTTGGTGCATGTGGCTGGTCGGTCCGAGAGATGGACGAGAAGTAGTACGGTCACTCACATACCAAGGTGGGAGATACCTTGTTTGGTCTTAGGACGGGTATGTGAGTGGGACCGGTGGGAGTAGGTGATGGTCACCGGAGAGGGTGACGTGTTGGGGCGGTCCCGTGGGGTTGGCATGGCGGAGAGGGTCGCATGGGGAATGGACGCAGTTATGAGGTTTCTCTGTTCTCCTGAGAGCAAGTGCCGCTGGGCCGCCATGATCACCAAGTACACTAGGTTCACTTTGGAAGGGGGTACACTGCAGGGTACCCTCCAGAGTTCAAGTGTGGGGCAACCAGGTTGCCCTTTTGGGGTGGGGGTGTGCCGGTGTTTGCATAACACGGCAATGGAAGGTTTTATAAATTTTGTTTAACATAAACGCGAGTACAAATGTCGATTAGAACGCCGATATCTAGACTGCACTGTTGAATCTGCCTGCGCCATCTCATGTCGAAATTTTGCTGTTGGTTGGATTGTAACTGCACGTGCAGTTTAACTCCAGCGCTCAAAAGGGAATCAACAGGCTCCCCGACCCGGACAGACATTATTGCGTAGTTTCTTCTACACCTAATGGCAAGCTAGATTTTCGAGACTTCCCGGTAAGTAATTTACAGCATGCTATAGAATGCTTCAAAAATAATTAAATAATTTAACTTAAATATATTCAGGCGAATGCGAAAAGAGAATGTACTTGGTGCGATCGGACGAGTGTGTATGTTGTAAGAGATTTATTCGATGTTCAGTATATACAGCCCATATTTCTTTCAAGTATTATACAAGAGTCACTGTAATTATTTGGTAAAGCACTATATAAATTTATAAGCTAAAGTCAGTACGTACAGACGGAGTTGAATTGTGCAAGTTATGCACGTGCATGCACTAGACTGCAAGAAGGTTCTTTTTAATTAATTATGGCAGTTAAAATAAATTGTGAGACCACTCCCAGATGAAACACTATTTATATTTTGTTTGTGTCTAACCGTAAGTGCCTTTAATGTGGTAATTTTCCGACAAATTACGATAATTATGTTACCACGTGGCAAGGCCAACTTGTTTGGTTATGTCGGCTCTGGCCAGAGCAAGTGCAAGTGACTTTCACTAGACACTCTTTAATTTTATTTTTTTATTTAGTGCATTCATTATCACCTTGCAGACTTGATTACTCTCAGGCCATTTTCAAAAAAAAAAAAAAAAAAAAAAATAGACATGCATTTATCTTGAGTTGGTTGGAAGGCCCGTTCTGAGGTTATTACCTTGAACTTGGTTGCATATTTTAGCGAACAGAATTTCTAACCTTTTGTGAATTCCCTGGGTTCTCGTTCCTAGTCGGAGATTCTGGTCTCTGCTGGTGTAACGACACCTTCATCAGCCATGAGCCATCCTACACGCACCTGTTCGGAAGGGGGAGTTTGTTGACCAGCCACAGGATGCATCCTACGCACACTATTAAGGTGATATGAACTCTTTTATTTTTCGTTGGCCCGGCCTGCCGTTCATCTGAGTTGCAAATTATTTTCTTTTAAAATCATGTGCCCACGCTGCTAGACAGTCCGCTCTGGGGTGTGTCAACTGAACAATAATTATGAACATTATTTGACTTTTATAATATAACTCCATAAATCTAAAGTACTATGATTGTAATTGTGTGCTACACTGGGGAGCGTGCCAGAGTTTTTTTTTACTCTTAAATATTTTTTATATATATATACAAGAGCCTTAGAGTCATCACACTATTCAATATAAAATTGAGTCATATGTTATGGGTTCTGTTCCGGCTGGTTTAGAACGGGTTCATATTTTAATTTCATTTCGGTTTAACATGTAAAGGGCTGGGGGTTTCGTTTTTCAGGCTGTTTTCTGGGGGTAAAATGGACATATTTTTTTTTCCTCAAGTTAGGCACATGTTCATACAGTTTTAGGCAGGTCTGATTCCTGTCTCAGATAGTCTGGCACATGCTGGCGCGCTTCCACATTTGCTAGGATACACCAGGCGGTTATTATAAAATCAATTATACACAGATGTCTGATTTTAAGAGAAAAGAAATTTTATATTTTGTGGGCATATACTGATAATTTTGACATTGTAAAAGCATACTGATGGTATTGATTCTTGTCAGTTGAATTAAATCATTTTCATTAAGGTACCATTTCCTGACACATGTATACAGCTGGATTTGTAACCAAAAAATTAACATTTTAGAAATTCATGCCTATTGCTTAAACTCAGGTGATGAGGGTTTTTTCTCACTTATATACTGTTCAAGAAACTTAAAGATTTTCATATGCTCATAGTGGGCAATTTATTAGAGGTTATCAATTCATATGGGCTGTCTGGCCTATCATTATGCTTTTGTTAGTCATTATCATCCTTTTGGGGGGGCGGGTTTAACAATTTAATTTTTATTTAATGGAGTAAATGAATTAAGGGTCTTAAAGGATTAATTCCAATAGTGGGTGGAAGTTAAATATTTATGATTGCTGGTTTTGGGGGTTTATAGAAATACTGCCTGTCGGGCAGGTCGATCATGAGTATTGTGATGCTATTATGAGTCTATGTGTCTTTGTGTTTCTATATGTGATGTCAATGTTAAGTGTTATTAAAGGGGGGGGGATTTATCTAATTTATGGGATATTGCTCGATATATATATATATTGTCTATTTATACAATTTAAGGAACATGTGGACACTACTTATTTATTATGTATTTTGTTATTTATTGCTGATTGTGATATTTGCATGTAATGAATTATGGGGGCAACAATAAAAATTGTTAATGTTAAATTAACAGCCGAGTTTAATTGCAAGTCCCGTCATACTGGACCCAGCGCATTTTTGGCTTCTCTAGGCTCTCGCCTAGTTCTAAATAACTAGTGGCTTCTCTTTCAAAAAAAAAAATAAATAAAAAAGAAAATAAATACAAAAAAAGGTTTTTTTTTTATAAAGCATAAAAAAAAGAAAGAGGTGTTACAGTACCATTCGGTATATCACAAGGAAGTTCAGTATGCAGCAGACTGTTAGAAAAAATATTTCATGACGTTAAATTTAAATTCGTATATCACTATCTTGACGATATAGTGAATCGATGGATCAACATATTGATCACTTGCGTGAAGTATTATCGAGGTTAAAGAAAGCTGGACTAACGGTAAACCCTAGTAAAGTTAATTTCGCAGTAAAACAATTCTCTTTCTTAGGTCATATAGTATCGGCCGAAGGTAAGGTTAGCGTCGATCCCGAACGTACGCACGCAATCCGAGAATTTGTACCACCTAGAGACACCAAAGGTATAGCTCAATTTTTAGGTATGATCAATTACTTTAACAAGTACATACTAGCGGATATAGCAGCCCCATTAAATGCATTAAGAAAGAAAGGAGCGAAATTCGAGTGGACTACTCGACATCAAGCCGCTTTTGAAACACTCAAAGAAAGCATAATATCCCCACCGGTATTGCAGTTAGCAGATTTCAGTAAACCATTTGTCGTACAAACCGACAGTTCTAGTGTAGCATTAGGAGTCGTAATATACCAATAAATCAATAATACTAGACTCCCGATCAGCTATGCATCACGTACATTGACGGAGCAAGAAAGGAAGTTCTCAGCCTATGAACTTGAATGTTTAGCTGTAGTTTTCGCCTTCGAAAAATTCAAACCATTTTTGGAACACAAGGAATTTCTACTAGAAACCGGCAATCAAGCTTTGTTATGGTTATTGAACCATCCAAAACAGTTAGGTCGTATCGGAAGATGGGTGTTAAGATGAAATTGCTACAAGTTCAAAGTACAACATATTCGTGGTACTCAAAATGTAGTAGCCGATACACTATCCCGCATGTTCCAACTACCCAATACCAGACCTGGCGAAGACAATGTTGAAACGACTACTGTTAATACACTAATTACTAACTTCCCTCTTGCATTTAAGGATATAGCATATCACCAACAACAAGATCCGAAATTGTGTAAAATAATAGAACAAATAGATAAAGGAAATTATTCTGACAAATATACCTTGAGTAAACGAGTACTTTGTTTAAAAAAGGCTAACGGAAAATCACTGAGAATAATCGCCCCGGAAATAATTAAACCTATGCTAATGGAATACTACCACTCATCAACCATTGGAGCTCATATGGGAATTAGGAAAACTATACATCGTATCGCAAGGAATACCATTGGGAAAACATGAACAGTGAAATAACAAAGTTCGTGAAACAATGCGAAATCTGTGCCCTGAGCAAGCCAGCACGAATCAGTCAAGTCGGAAAATTAATCTCAGAAATCCCCACAACACCCTTCTCAAAGATATACATAGACTATTCTGGACCTTATCCCCGTTCTAAGTCCGGAAGTACTATGCTATTAATTTGCGTGGACTCCTTCACTAAATTCCTATGGATGTACCCTATGAGACGTGTCTTAGCATCTACGACAATAAAGATTCTACAATAGAGACTATTTAAAGATTATGGTACACCAGTACAACTAGTATCTGACAATGGACCTCAGTTTAAATCT
Organism: Magicicada septendecula; assembly: GCA_034769895.1. Taxonomy (NCBI): domain Eukaryota; kingdom Metazoa; phylum Arthropoda; class Insecta; order Hemiptera; family Cicadidae; genus Magicicada; species Magicicada septendecula. Next base: position 195,807,103 of record CM068371.1, on the reverse strand, counting down.
AAAGAATTTAATGACATGTGTTTTAAATTAGGAATAAATCATATTACAGTGACAGAGTACCAACCGCAAGGAAACCTATCAGAGAGATACTTGCGAAACCTAAAATCAGCCTTAATATCTTATCACGCTAAAGATCAGACAGCGTGGGATCAAAATGTATCATGGATACAATTTGCCTTCAACTCAGCGTATCATGAAGGACATAAATCAACACCATTTGATTTACTGTACAAGTATAAACCGAACCACCCGTTAACCACAAAGTGGAAAATTCATGAGTTATTAACCCGCGAAATAAATGGGAATAACATAAGGAAAATATGGAACGAAGCTCTCGCTAATTTGGGAGCGAATTTACAAAAATCGCGGAGATATCATGAGCAGAATAATAGGAAAATAAAGTACAAAGTAGGTGATTTAGTGATGTATAAATCTCACCCTACAAGTAAAGCCGTTGATAGGACCACTTCCAAACTATCATCCCGATGGTGTGGCCCCTACAAGATTCACAAGTTCATCACGCCCGTAACAGTATGAACCCAATACAGACAATTACGTTCGCAGAAGCCATGTGTCTCAAATAAAAAAATTGTTTTCGTGTAAAAATAAAGAAGAACGACTACGAGAAGGATAGTAAACCAAGAATACTACTTAAGCATTAAGCGTAAAATATGTTGTATATACTTATACAGGAATATAATAAGATTTTGCAACATCCTATATTGTAATTGAGTATAAACTTAAACACCTCGTACGAATACTAGCGAGGCCTGATCAACCTTAGCTAATGTCCTGCGAGAATGAAATAAAGAATGAGAAGTCAGCTGACGAACAAGAAACCTCTAGCGCAGTAAACTAAAAGTAATTCGATTGTTATTACAATACGTTATTATTATTAGTAACCTACTCATGAGTATAACTCCGTAAAACGAGTGAAGAAATCAAGCAAAAAACCGGTAGTAGATGTAAGAATTAAATATAAGGTAGATTTATGTATTTGTGTATTTTATGTGTAGTAGATGTATTAGATTTTAAATATTTTGTATAAGATATAAGATAATCAGTTGATGGATAGAAATCATCTGAGGGAGAGACATTTCAGCACGAAGTTCCGTGCCCAAATGTAATTGTATTTGTTAGGTTTTATTTAATACCCCGTCGCCCCGTCCTCATCTTTAAGTGCAGAAGGATGTGGCGATTTAAAAATTATTTAAAAAGCACAAATTAAAATTTTTGTTCTTATAACAAGTGAGAATATTATCCACCCCTTATCTGTACATAGATTCCTGTATCAACGTGCAAATTGTCCAGTACGAACACGCAAAGTACAATGTTATTAAGCGAAAAATAATATTCCTTTTAATTAAATAAAAGACGTATTAATAATAAAGGAAATATCTAACTCATAACAAAAATGTAGCATAATTTATTACTAGTTAATTAATGAACAATTAATAATACTAAAGGAACGAACTACTTTTCTCAGCGCGTAAACCGCGCCAGCTTACAGACTCCCTGCCGCTAAAGAACCTCCAGTCGCCGGAGAAACCTCGACATGTAAGCAGGTCAAAAATGTGTTGTAAAGTTACACTTAGGTGTATACCGCTAAACAACGATACAACCAGACGTTAGTTGTTATAATTGATTTAATCCAATGTAGCGTTGGGATAAAACTTAAAAAACTATTAATGTAGTGCGTGGAGCAAATATTGGTAATATATAAAAAAAACTTAGCCGGCACATCTCTTTACAAACAGTAAGTGGTAAGATATGTTCCTTGCCATATTAAAGTAAACATCAGTGCTGCTAAAATAAGAACAATTAAAATGTAAAATGTGAACAACCAACTCCAGAAGAAGAAAGTTACAACAACAACCGTATGAACTTCAAGTAGCAGAATCCAATCGTCATGAACTAGACTACAATTCGGAAACAATCAACTAAATGGAGGATCCAGAGGAACAACGAACTACACCCAAGAAGACCTACTGAAGAAGACCATCACGAACACCCACAGCAAACTCACGTTCTATTCAGGTGATATTAAATCATAACATTTGTGCATAACTTGTTTTTTTTAAAACCGAAACAAAAAGAACAGTAAAGTTTCTTGTAAAGACTTTTAGATAACTTAAAGATTAGCATATAAATGTTGTAATTTCTGTAATGATATAGTAAAAACCTGATGATGTTTAAAGGTAAAGTAATTCTGAAAATTACACCGGACTCTTCTTCAAATAGTTTGGATGATGTTGTGATATATTAGAATATTGCAAAGTTAAGACCCGGATCCGTGGTAATTGAAATAATACACAGCTGAATGATTTTGAGATAAAAAAAGAGTAAAAAAAAGGTTAAAGAATATTTAATGCAGAATTTTTAAGAATTTTTCTTTTTAAAAGTAAAGTAAAGTAAGTAAAAAAAATTAAAGGATGACCATTAAAGCTATTACTTTTATAATTAGTTAAAATATAAGAATAAAGAGATGTTTTCGCTAATACCCAGAGAGTGAATAAATTTATGTAACCCTTGACTAATTCCTGTTATATATATTGTCATAATTTGTTGGTAAGTAAATTTTACTAACTACGGCAGCTAGTTTAATTAACAGCGAACAATTGAACTGGTTCCCGATGTTATAATGTCTTTGCAGGAGAGACGTTATAAGATGCGACAATAAAGAGATGACCAAATTTTACAAGTAATTCTACCTAAATGTAGATCTCCTTTAAAAGATCGTGTGTTAGAATCACTAAGGTATAATCACCCTGTAGAAGAACTTCATACCACCCTGATAAGACACTTCATTCCCACCGGTATCTACGAAGAATTGAAGCGGAACCTAGTACTTCGTGTACAAGGAGCTTACGAGAGATTAGCTCATTATATATCTGAAATAAGGGAATCGGCCTTATTGCTACAAGTTAAGTGGAGTGAACAACACCTAGTAGACACTATCTTAGTAGGACTATCTCCCGAGGAGCGATCTCGCCTAGCACTCATGAAGAGACCAACCACTTTCACAGAACTAGAACTGTGTTGTATACATTCGTCCAACGTCTGGTATTCTGACCAAAACAGACGTGTTTTTATGTCCCAGACTCAACGCAGAGATTCATTCCTACCTCTACCCATTGGGACTGATACTCGAACCTACCGCGATAAGCGATTCGTAAGAACTTCTAAAACCCAAAGCTACCCCAATACTTCAAACTCTCTGCAAAAACCCCGACAACATGCGAGCGATGTAAATGAGGAAAGAAGATGTTATAACTGTGGAAAGTCCGGCCACATTAGCAAGAATTGTAAACAAAAGCGGTACCAACAGAAAACCGACCAGTCAAAAAACATGTGAAGCGGGAAGAACAAAAATCCTACGTCTTCCGCAGCATCAGAAGGAAAGGTATAAACATTAATAATTCTAAAGTAAAAATAAATAGAAATAAACGTGCAGACCCTTACTTAACAAGATTTATTGAAAAGTGCAACTCTATTGGTACATGCAAAACAAGTATATGCCAATTATCCTACATACAGATAGACCTTGGAGCAACGAATATCCTTGGTTTAATCGATTCAGGATCTACACGTAGTATAATCAGTCAACAGCTAGCCAGCGTATTAGCTAATCATAATCTTATTAAACGTAGCCAAAACGTGAACGTAAAGTGTGCCACCACAAATCAGCAAAACCTAAATATATCGCGCAGTATTACGGTGAAATTAAAAATAAAGAATTTTACTTGGTATGTTCCCCTACTCGTAGCTGAAGTGTTAGAACAAAACTTAATACTAGGCGCTGACTTTATAAGTAAAACTGGCTTAATCATTGACATATACGCAAAACAATATTTCTTCAGATTTGATCGTACTCGAAAATATCAGTTCGACTCCGAGCTAAGTAACAACGCGAATTGTGAAACATCTACTATTCAGTTAGAGCATCATGAATCTAGTTTGAGTCATTTAAAATGAAATGAGCGACAAAGAATTCAAAAGTTAATAAGGGAATTTTCTACTTTACTCACACCCAAGTTAGGATTAACCCACTTAATCGAATACAAAATAAATCTAATTGACAACAAGGTAATACGTCTTCACCCATACAAATTATCACCGCCCAAGATGGAAATAATGAGAAACCAAATCAACAAACTCCTAGAGCAACACGTCATAGAACCGTCAACTTCTCCATACTCATCACCTGCATTCCTGGTACCAAAAGGAACTGACAAACATAGACTAGTCGTGGATTATAGACAGCTGAATAAGAATATAGAATTTGAATCGATTCCCCTGCCCGACATTCACAGCGCGTTCCACCATTTTACCAAAGCGAAAATCTTCACCATAATGGATCTCAACCAGGTATTCCACCAAATTCCACTAGCTGAGGAATCAAAACAACTAACTGCGTTTGCTGTCCCATTTAATCTATATCAATTTACTAGAGTACTGTGCCGGTGTTTGCATAACACGGCTATGGAAGGTTTTATAAATTTTGTTTAACATAAACGCGACTACAAATGTCGATTAGAACGCCGATATCTAGACTGCACTGTTGAATCTGCCTGCGCCATCTCGTGTCGAAATTTTGCTGTTGGTTGGATTGTAACTGCACGTGCAGTTCAACTCCAGCGCTCAAAAGGGAATCAACAGGCTCCCCGACCCGGACAGACATTATTGCGTAGTTTCTTCTACACCTAATGGCAAGCTAGATTTTCGAGACTTCCCGGTAAGTAATTTACAGCATGCTATAGAATGCTTCAATAATAATTAAATAATTTAACTTAAATATATTCAGGCGAATGCGAAAAGAGAATGTACTTGGTGCGATCGGACGAGTGTGTATGTTGTAAGAGATTTATTCGATGTTCAGTATATACAGCCCATATTTCTTTCAAGTATTATACAAGAAAGAGTCACTGTAATTATTTGGTAAAGCACTATATAAATTTATAAGCTAAAGTCAGTACGTACAGACGGAGTTGAATTGTGCAAGTTATGCACGTGCATGCACTAGACTGCAAGAAGGTTCTTTTTAATTAATTATGGCAGTTAAAATAAATTGTGAGACCACTCCCAGATGAAACACTATTTATATTTTGTTTGTGTGTAACCGTAAGTGCCTTTAATGTGGTCATTTTCCGACAAATTACGATAATTGTGTTACCACGTGGCAAGGCCAACTTGTTTGGTTATGTCGGCTTTGGTCAGAGCAAGTGCAAGTGACTTTTACTAGACACTCTTTAATTTTATTTTTTTATTTAGTGCATTCATTATCACCTTGCAGACTTGATTACTCTCAGGCCATTTTCAAAAAAAAAAAAAAAAAAAAAAAATAGACATGCATTTATCTTGAGTTGGTTGGAAGGCCCGTTCTGAGGTTATTACCTTGAACTTGGTTGCATATTTTAGCGAACAGAATTTCTAATCTTTTGTGAATTCCCAGGGTTCTCGTTCCTAGTCGGAGATTCTGGTCTCTGCTGGTGTAACGACACCTTCATCAGCCATGAGCCATCCTACACGCACCTGTTCGGAAGGGGGAGTTTGTTGACCAGCCACAGGATGCATCCTACTCACACTATTAAGGTGATATGAACTCTTTTATTTTTCGTTGGCCCGGCCTGCCGTTCATCTGAGTTACAAATTATTTTCTTTTAAAATCATGTGCCCACGCTGCTAGACATTCCGCTCTGGGGTGTGTCAACTGAACAATCATTATGAACATTATTTGACTTTTATAATATAACTCCATAAATCTAAAGTACTATGATTGTAATTGTGTGCTACACTGGGGGAGCGTGCCAGAGTTTTTTTTACTCTTAAATATTTTTTATATATATATATATATACAAGAGCCTTAGAGTCATCACACTATTCAATATAAAATTGAGTCATATGTTATGGGTTCTGTTCCGGCTGGTTTAGAACGGGTTCATATTTTAATTTCATTTCGGTTTAACATGTAAGGGCTGGGGGTTTCGTTTTTCAGGCTGTTTTCTGGGGGTAAAATGGACATATTTTTTTTCCCTCAAGTTAGGCACATGTTCATACAGTTTTAGGCAGGTCTGATTCCTGTCTCAGATAGTCTGGCACATGCTGGCGCGCTTCCACATCTGCTAGGATACACCAGGCGGTTATTATAAAATCAATTATACACAGATGTCTGATTTTAAGAGAAAAGAAATTTTATATTTTGTGGGCATATACTGATAATTTTGACATTGTAAAAGCATACTGATGATATTGATTCTTGTCTGTTGAATTAAATCATTTTCATTAAGGTACCATTTCCTGACACATGTATACATCTGGATTTGTAACCAAAAAATTAACATTTTAGAAATTCATGCCTATTGCTTAAACTCAGGTGATGAGGGGTTTTTCCCACTTATATACTGTTCAAGAAACTTAAAGATTTTCATATGCTCATAGTGGGCAATTTATTAGAGTATTCAATTCATATGGACTGTCTGGCCTATCATTATGCTTTTGTTAGTCATTATCATCCTTTTGGGGGGGCGGGTTTACAATTTAATTTTTATTTAATGGAGTAAATGAATTAAGGGTCTTAAAGGATTAATTCCAATAGTGGGTGGAAGTTAAATATTTATGATTGCTGGTTTTGGGGGTTTATAGAAATACTGCCTGTCGGGCAGGTCGATCATGAGTATTGTGATGCTATTATGAGTCTATGTGTCTTTGTGTTTCTATATGTGATGTCAAAGTTAAGTGTTATTGAAGGGGGGGGAATTTATCTAATTTATGGGATGTTGCTCGATATATATATAGATATATACATATATTATAACGTAAAGTTATAAGTGATAAGTAAGATATTATATTATGCTGTCTTGTATTTCTCCTTAAAGCCACACTGTTGGGCTATCCAATCTATAACGTAGTATTATAGATGATGATGATGTAATACTGTTTAAGTATATAATTGTATCTATAGTATAGTATACAGTGTAATTGTAGTTGTATTTATAGTTGTATTGATATGGTGTTCAGTGTGCTTGCAGATACGCTCCGGTATCTGCTATTATGTTGTTTCTATAAAAACTGCTCCAATTATAATTATTAGGAGTTATTAGTGTGATTGTATAATCTGTATAAGTGTTTATGAAGATTTCACTCTTTCGATTTAAATAATTTTCGCGCACTTTTTGTTGTATGCCTCCCTCACTTACCACAAGTATCCGTTTCAGTCCTGTTCTGTGACGGTTGTTGCTGAAATACATACATTCAACATGCACACAAATATTCAATTTGAATATTCAAAAACAGTTAGTACACACAATATGAATGAATTAGCACATATAGGTAATACTTTAAATTACTCTCTGTTTGAATTCTTCCGCCACCTTTGGTAGAACTGATTTAAAAGAAATAATTTAATTTCTATTTGAAATGATACTCTTGTTCATAGGTAAATAAGTGAAGGTTTATTAACAAATTTTAAAATGGCAAATTTCAAAAACAATTAACAATCATTTGGGCTAATAACCCTTTAAATAATAATTACAATTGATTAATTTTAACATAAAACTCTATCCAGGCTCAATGCTGGTAGTCCTGTCTTTAATACAATAATTTGAACTTACTAGGTTATGTCTTCTTGTTAATATATTATCAGGTTGTTAGGTTCTTTGAGGATACATGATATCAGTGTCAAGATGTAATATTAATAGAATCAATAAAATTAAACAATGGTTAAAAAATAACGAATAAATATAAAACAAAGAAATTTAATACCATATGTATGGTAAGTATGTAATTATCGTACGTCTGGATGCGCACGCACCTTATAACATTCTATAGCAAGCGTCAGACTCGTGGCTTGTACAGTTTCAATGTATCGTTTTATTTTCAACAATGATTTTGATAACTATATATTTTCAAGAGAAAAAATTAATAAAATACAAAAAAAAAATCTTGCTATTATTTCTATTTAGTTTGGAAACTATTTGAGAACAGATGCAACAGTTAAATTAATAAGCTACCGCTACCATTTTGAGGTTAGCGATCACAGGTAATTCTATTATAGAAAATGATTTCTTACTGGGTAATATTTCTTAATTTATATTTTTGAACATAATATTAGTAACCTTTTAACATGTTACTATTAAAATTGCTTTATACTTTTGTACGAAAGTTAATGTTATTTATTTCAAAACATCGAGTAATCAAAACAAGTTTAGTCAAAAGAGTGACTAAATGTAAACTCTTGTAACTAGTGATAATTACTTTAAACATACTTTTTATAATTATAAAATTAATTAAAATATTTATTTAATATTTTAATAAATAAAAATTGACATTTCTTGAGATTCTAATAATTCCATTACAAGTTTGATGCTGCGCTAGTAATGACTCGCGTAGTATCACAATGTCTATTTCAAAATATTATTTTTAAAAATCAAAGTTATTTAAATAAAATAATGTACTCCCTGTTTATTATCACAACACACGCGAGTACGATCGGGATTATACACTATCGTACTTATATTGTTCGGTAATCCCGCACATATCACTCGGAAGTGTATTTGTTGTGTCAAGGTTATGTCTGTATATTAACTTAATGTCAATGTACGCGCACAAATTTGAAAATAATACTTTTTCATGGCGTTGAGTGGCGTGACCTATTCGTCTGGAAGCTGTTCGGAGACTGTTACAATTTGCCAAAGCGTCTCTCTCGCGTCTGACAAAATGCGTTGATTCGATTGGCTGTAATCACTATAATCTTCACCCCAAAGGCCCATGTTTTATTAAAATATTTGGTGTTTTACCAAATTTCGACTTTGGGTCCTGGTTTATGTGACGTAAGCACTAGTGTAAAAAATACTTGAAAAGTTAATAATTACAATAACTTCCTTATTGAACGTCCTATCGTTACATGAGTTATGTCATTGAATTATAGACATTTTCTTCTTTAATTTAAGTCTAAACAACACTATTTTATTTACATTGCTTCTCTTAAAATAACGTTTTTATTAATTATCTTGGTGTTTCTTATATTTATAAGTTTTTGACACTAGATTTTATTATTTTTAATAAAAACACTTTCTAAATAAACACTTGGAGTCCATTTCTCACTTGGTTTGATTGGTTATTTGGAAATAATTATTTCCTTAACAATAGCTTATTTTAGCGTCATTAGGCGTCCATCTTGGTTTTTATATAAAAGTATTTAAAATGAATTTCCCTTATCTAATACAAGTAATCTTACAATCTTATGATACTAAAACGATTATGTACATGATTTCACACTTAAGTATCCTCACATGATTGTATTAAACATAATACATATATTGTCTTCTTCCTCTTCTACCTTTCTCATACAATTGTCAATATAATTTTAGTCTTTTCTAAGTGAATTATATTATTTATTAGATGTCATTAGTGTACATACATTGTACTTAATGTATTACATATATTGGTTAGCTTCTAGCTAGTTTAGTACCCTTCAATTCTCTAATAATGGGTTTGTTCCTATGGTGTCTCAACATAGTGGTCAATTATTTTTCATAAAAACAATACTTAAACTGTTATTGTTACATTATGTTTGTGTTTCTACATTGGTATTAGACATTACTCCTACTTTTGGTAATGTTCTCATTTACTCTTAGATAAATTTATATGTCATATTTTACCTAAGTAATTTACTTAACATGGTTGGTTTATATATGATTTCTGTCACTATGGTCAGTTGGTTTCTAATTATTTGCATATATACTGACTGTTTTTATAGTTCTAATCTGTTCTCAAAGTTGTATTGATTTTCCCTCTAACTACTGGTAATATTGTGAACAATCTGTGTTTAAGTTTTAATACACTATTTTCCTTAACTAATGGGCCATACAGTGGTCCATCTTACATCTGATTGTTTGTACATGGTTAGTTAGTTTACATTATTTTGTTTATAATACTGTTGTTATTATGTTAAAGATCTGTTCTCAAACCATTACCAGATATTAGTATTACTACTGGTAATATGGTTATTCACTCTAGTATTGGTTTTGATATTGCACTTTGCCTATTTGAATTGGCATATTTGTTGCATCTTTGCTATAGCTGTCTGCCATTGCATTTGATTGGTTTTATTTACATGGTTGCGTTTTAATGTATTGTCTATTAGGATGTATTGTTATTTATAACAATTCCTTAATTGATATCATTGTTGATAATCATTTATTTTCATTGATATTTTTGGTTTTCTGTTTAACAGGTACTTTCTCTATGGGTTATGTAACAATGTACCACCTGTTTTAATGCAGTATGTCTCTACTACCTACATGGTATCAGTATGGTCTTTCACAATAATATTTTACTTATTTTGTGACACATGTTTATACATTCCTTCTTAAACATTAATATATAACTTATTGTATTACTTATGATATTTTTCTAGTCATAGGTTGAATTCAATTCAATCCCTTTTGTTTGATACAATGGTTTTTTATACTGTTGTCAGTTCTTTACCAAAAATAAAACATAGTTATATTGTTCTGTTTTGTTTCATTTTGGTGGACTTATGATTATCTGTGTTAATCACAACTTTATTAAACGCGTCACACTCATTGTTCGTGTCTATTTGACTTATTTAACATCTTGTTGTTTTCATCATGGAATTAACATATTTTCATATACTTATAAACTTCCTCACTATAATTGTTTGTGTGGTTTTATCAGTAGAAATAGTTGGTTATTCACATGTTTCACATCTATTAAGTACGCACTGTCATTGTTTGTATTTCCTTAAATGCTAATCACTGTTTTTCATCCTCACATCTGATAATCATTATTTCACTTGTCACTTAATTAGTCTTTGGTGCACGTGGTTTATGTTGATTTCTGGTATGATTTATTCATCTTCTTCTCTCTTCTGAGTCAGCTTTCTTGTCCTTCTTCTTTCTTCTTTCTTGTTATTTTCATCGTAGTCATTATTCTTTAGTCGCTTCCCCTCACTTTTGGAGTTTGTTAATTCTTATTTCGTCGTTTCCCCTCACTTTTGGATCCTATTGGGGCTATAATTGGTATTTGGTTTTGGCTCACTTCATTTTCTTTCTTATTTTTCGTAGTTGATGTCACTAGATTGATATTATCTTATTCATAGTTGGATTTTCATATTAACACATTTGTAGATACACACTTTATATACATGGATTTACTTATCTAGATGTACATTCATACTTTTTCTCTTACTTGCCGTCCTTTAGGCTCATTTTATGTAACTGCCATATTTGGTTATGTTACATATGTCTTCCTTTAAGAATTGATTAATTCTGAGTTATGATTATACTATATTTTTCTATGAAGAATTTATTAATTATTGTACATTCCATATTGATTTACATGTTTTTTCCATATATCCTTTCACTTTCTGATCTTTGAATCATATTTATTTCTTCTCTATGTAATTACTTTCCTCGTTTATTTAGTTCCCTAATATACATTTAGCTGGGGCAGTTTAGAGCGGCTCACTTTGGCTATTCGACTCTACTGGCCATACTAATTTCAATAAATATGGAGGCAAATCATCTCCTTTAATAATAATAAATGATTGCTGGCATTACTCTTCAGTCAATTCATCTCAAATCATTAATAATAATAATAGTGGTCGTTTTTCCGACAAATAATAAATATTCTTGGGATTAATTCTCGCATCTGCGGTTTGTACATTGTGATTCTCTCTTTTCTTGATTCAACTTAACTAATTCTTCACATATCATCGGGATATTTTGTTTTACATTTCCTCACTGGTATACTCTCATGATTTTCTTCGTTAGTATATTCTTTTTTATTCTTCTTCATCATAGATTAATCTCTTCATTCTGTGTTACCTTGAACGTTATTTCGTCATAATCTTCGTTCCAAATTCATTCTTCTAGATACTATGTATTAGTACATTTATTTTTTCTTTCCTTTTCCAGGTTTTAGTTGGTATTTGTACTCCATGTAGTGCTGGCTTTTCTTTATTCAAATACAAATTTGTCGTGTGTGGTCGTTTCTCTACAGTAATAATGTTCACTTGGTTTATTCTTCCAACTCTTCTTTTTCTTATAGTAGTACGGGTGAGATGTTGTTGTTCTACTGGTTGACTAGGCTCTTGGAATTAGTTTGTGCCAAAGATGGTGTGTGTCAGTCTCGTATTGACATTCCTTTTTTATATAGTAGTACGGGTGAGATGTTGTTATTCTACTGGTTGACTAGGCTCTTGGAAATAATTGTGCCAAGGTTGGTGTGTGTCTTTCTCGTATTGACATTCCTTTTTTATATAGTAGTACGGGTGAGATGTTGTTGTTCTACTGGTTGACGTGGCTCTTGGAAATAATTGTGCCAAGGTTGTAGTGTGTCGGCCTCGTATTGACATCCTTTTTTATAGTAGTTGATATTGATGAATACAATGTTCTGATTCCTTTACATAAATTCTCTGGGATCATTTTTTCCCACATTATAAAATGACAATATACATTCAATGTTTAATACATAATTACATAGTTACTTTTCATTTAATATAAACATATAATAATCTTCATGATAATAATTCACCCTTTTTCTTCAGTCAACATCTATTTTTATAATCATATTTTCACTTTTCATTTTATAAATAACAATAATCTTCATGGCTACTTTTCATTTTTCATCTTGATATAGTCAATAGTTATACTCATAAATATCTTTTCATTTTACACAATAAACATTTCCATCCTTTACATAGTATCAATAATAAATAATCCTTATCGCTCACTTTTCACTTGTAATTTCATATTTCAATTGTCAACGTATTTTTTCATCGAAGTCTGATTATAAGTGTTACCGGTCATCACAATATTCGGTCCCATAATCCAGTGTATATGTTATGTTTTAGCCGTAATCGTCGTTCTCCTCTCTTCTCGTCGATCGGACTTCTTTAGTGTCCATATTCCTGTCCGTTCTTGATCTACATCGGGCTATCATCTGGTTTTTCCATTTGCAAGTTGTTAGGTCTGAGTCTGCCTTCCATTCTTCTGTCTTCTCTCTCTCGCCCTCTTCAATACATTTGTTTCTGTTGGTCTTCTGGTGGCTGTCCTTACTGATGTTTGATAACTCCCTCAATTTGGTTTGGGTACCTTCGTCTATCCTCTGATTGTGTACTTCCGTTAATTGACTCCTCTCCTTCCGCATTTCTCTTATCTTTCTGGCGTATCCTTCGACAATCCGGTCCCATTTCTCTTGGTCGCTTTCCTTTTTCTTAAAGTATCGTACTCTTCTTTTGGAAATACGTGGTTGAGATATCCTGTTGGTCATCTTCTTCTTTGTTGTTACATAATTTTCCTTCTCGTCCATCTCCATGATACTCCTCCGATACTCCTTCCTGAAGACCCTTTCTTCATGGTTAACAATTGGTAAATTAACCACATTAATCAGACCATTTCTAGTCATTTCAATTAACTCTTGCCTTCCTCGGACGTAGGGTTCTTTTTTCTTCTATCTTCACTGCTTCCTCTTCTTGAATTATCTGGATCTTCTTGTTCCCACTACCTTTGGGCTCTAGATTTGTCGGTTCCATGTTTTCATCTTCAGGTATTTTTTCAACTTCCAGTTGATCGTCTACTATTAATTCTCTCCTTATCTTCTTAACACTCTCTTCCGCCTCTTCACAACATCTTTTTATTGCCTTTCCTGATTGCTTGTAATCGTCTTTAATTACCGTGTTTATTGACTCCACGATCTCCTTGTCACCTCCCTTCATTCTCTTAATCATTTGGTCTAGTTTCCTGTTGATCTTGTCGCTTTTCATTCTCAATTCTGCCGATAACTCCTCTTTCATGGTGGCCATTTTCTTCTCCAGTAATTCCTCAGTTTTCTTTTGTCCATCTTCCATCCTCCTGTTCGTCTCCTGTATCTGGTTATTGAACTCTTCCTTTAATAATTCCATATGTTTCTTGTTCTCCCTCTGGCCTTCCTCTATTTTCTTGCTTAAATCCTCCTTAGTGGATAGCTGACCTTCCTCTATTCTATTTAAGTCTGCCTTCAAATTTTGATTGTCCTCTATCAATGACCGATTGTCCTCTTTGGATGATTTCCGGCTCTCTTCTATTTTCTCCATTACCATTTTGAACATCTCCATGAAGTCGATTTCTCCGGGTACCATTGGTTGTTTGGGTTGACTGATCTCCGGTGGAGCTTCTTGAATTATTTCTTCCGGTTCCTCCATAGGTTGTTGAACCCCCTCCGCCGGTTCAATTTGTTTGTCTTTTACTTCCACTACCATCTCCTCCACATCTTCTGTTGACATAGCTTCCTTCTCTTCTTTTCTGGTTTCCTTCTCTGCTTGCGCCATCCTTTTTCTTGACGTTGACCTTGATTTTGATCTAGATTTCAACCTGTCTGTATACATCTTGATCATCTGATAATGTTCCTGCTGTCTTCTCACGAATTAGTATATTTAGGTTATTGGTTATTGTATATCTCCCTAACTCGTGCTCAGACGTTGGGCGCCAATCTATAAGTAAACGTAATAATTCGTTGGTATGTCCTCCTTTCGTAAAGCCCCACGTTGGGCGCCAATCTATAACGTTAAGTTATAGATGATAAGATATTATGCTGTGTAAGTATAATTGTATTTATAGTTGTAGTATGCTGTGTAATTGTAGTTGTATTTATAGTTGTAATGATATGGTGTGCAGTGTGCTTGCAGATACGCTCCGGTATCTGCTATTATGTTGTTTCTATAAAAACTGCTCCAATTATAATTATTAGGAGTTATTAGTGTGATTGTATAATCTGTATAAGTGTTTATGAAGATTTCACTCTTTCGATTTAAATAAGTTTCGCGCACTTTTTGTTGTATGCCTCCCTCACTTACCACAAGTATCCGTTTCAGTCCTGTTCTGTGACGGTTGTTGCTGAAATACATACATTCAAAATGCACACAAATATTCAATTTGAATATTCAAAAACAGTTAGTACACACAATATGAATGAATTAACACATATAGGTAATACTTTAAATTACTCTCTGTTTGAATTCTTCCGCCACCTTTGGTAGAACTGATTTAAAAGAAATAATTTAATTTCTATTTGAAATGATACTCTTGTTCATAGGTAAATAAGTGAAGGTTTATTAACAAATTTTAAAATGGCAAATTTCAAAAACAATTAACAATCATTTGGGCTAATAACCCTTTAAATAATAATTACAATTGATTAATTTTAACATAAAACTCTATCCAGGCTCAATGCTGGTAGTCCTGTCTTTAATACAATAATTTGAACTTACTAGGTTATGTCTTCTTGTTAATATATTATCAGGTTGTTAGGTTCTTTGAGGATACATGATATCAGTGTCAAGATGTAATATTAATAGAATCAATAAAATTAAACAATGGTTAAAAAATAACGAATAAATATAAAACAATGAAATTTAATACCATATGTATGGTAAGTATGTAATTATCGTACGTCTGGATGCGCACGCACCTTATAACATTCTATAGCAAGCGTCAGACTCGTGGCTTGTACAGTTTCAATGTATCGTTTTATTTTCAACAATGATTTTGATAACTATATATTTTCAAGAGAAAAAATTAATAAAATACAAAAAAAACTCTTGCTATGATTTCTATTTAGTTTGGAAACTATTTGAGAACAGATGCAACAGTTAAATTAATAAGCTACCGCTACCATTTTGAGGTTAGCGATCACAGGTAATTCTATTATAGAAAATGATTTCTTACTGGTTAATATTTCTTAATTTATATTTTTGAACATAATATTAGTAACCTTTTAACATGTTACTATTAAAATTGCTTTATACTTTTGTACGAAAGTTAATGTTATTTATTTCAAAACATCGAGTAATCAAAACAAGTTTAGTCAAAAGAGTGACTAAATGTAAACTCTTGTAATTAGTGATAATTACTTTAAACATACTTTTTATAATTATAAAATTAATTAAAATATTTATTTAATATTTTAATAAATAAAAATTGACATTTCTTGAGATTCTAATAATTCCATTACAAGTTTGATGCTGCGCTAGTAATGACTCGCGTAGTATCAAAATGTCTATTTCAAAATATTATTTTTAAAAATCAAAGTTATTTAAATAAAATAATGTACTCCCTGTTTATTATCACAACACACGCGAGTACGATCGGGATTATACACTATCGTACTTATATTGTTCGGTAATCCCGCACATATCACTCGGAAGTGTATTTGTTGTGTCAAGGTTATGTCTGTATATTAACTTAATGTCAATGTACGCGCACAAATTTGAAAATAATACTTTTTCATGGCGTTGAGTGGCGTGACCTATTCGTCTGGAAGCTGTTCGGAGACTGTTACAATTTGCCAAAGCGTCTCTCTCGCGTCTGACAAAATGCGTTGATTTGATTGGCTGTAATCACTATAATCTTCACCCCAAAGGCCCATGTTTTATTAAAATATTTGGTGTTTTACCAAATTTCGACTTTGGGTCCTGGTTTATGTGACGTAAGCACTAGTGTAAAAAATACTTGAAAAGTTAATAATTACAATAACTTCCTTATTGAACGTCCTATCGTTACATGAGTTATGTCATTAAATTATAGACATTTTCTTCTTTAATTTAAGTCTAAACAACACTATTTTATTTACATTGCTTCTCTTAAAATAATGTTTTTATTAATTATCTTGGTGTTTCTTATATTTATAAGTTTTTGACACCAGATTTTATTATTTTTAATAAAAACACTTTCTAAATAAACACTTGGAGTCCATTTCTCACTTGGTTTGATTGGTTATTTGGAAATAATTATTTCCTTAACAATAGCTTATTTTAGCGTCATTAGGCGTCCATCTTGGTTTTTATATAAAAGTATTTAAAATGAATTTCCCTTATCTAATACAAGTAATCTTACAATTTTATGATACTAAAACGATTATGTACATGATTTCACACTTAAGTATCCTCACATGATTGTATTAAACATAATACATATATTGTCTTCTTCCTCTTCTACCTTTCTCATACAATTGTCAATATAATTTTAGTCTTTTCTAAGTGAATTATATTATGTATTAGATGTCATTAGTGTACATACATTGTACTTAATATATTACATATATTGGTTAGCTTCTTGCTAGTTTAGTACCCTTCAATTCTCTAATAATGGGTTTGTTCCTATGGTGTCTCAACATAGTGGTCAATTATTTTTCATAAAAACAATACTTAAACTGTTATTGTTACATTATGTTTGTGTTTCTACATTGGTATTAGACATTACTCCTACTTTTGGTAATGTTCTCATTTACTCTTAGATAAATTTATATGTCATATTTTACCTAAGTAATTTACTTAACATGGTTGGTTTATATATGATTTCTGTCACTATGGTCAGTTGGTTTCTAATTATTTGCATATATACTGACTGTTTTTATAGTTCTAATCTGTTCTCAAAGTTGTATTGATTTTCCCTCTAACTACTGGTAATTTTGGGAACAATCTGTGTTTAAGTTTTAATACACTATTTTCCTTAACTAATGGGCCATACAGTGGTCCATCTTACATCTGATTGTTTGTATATGGTTAGTTAGTTTACATTATTTTGTTTATAATACTGTTGTTATTATGTTAAAGATCTGTTCTCAAACCATTACCAGATATTAGTATTACTACTGGTAATATGGTTATTCACTCTAGTATTGGTTTTGATATTGCACTTTGCCTATTTGAATTGGCATATTTGTTGCATCTTTGCTATAGCTGTCTGCCATTGCATTTGATTGGTTTTATTTACATGGTTGCGTTTTAATGTATTGTCTATTAGGATGTATTGTTATTTATAACAATTCCTTAATTGATATCATTGTTGATAATCATTTATTTTCATTGATATTTTTGGTTTTCTGTTTAACAGGTACTTTCTCTATGGGTTATGTAACAATGTACCACCTGTTTTAATGCAGTATGTCTCTACTACCTACATGGTATCAGTATGGTCTTTCACAATAATATTTTACTTATTTTGTGACACATGTTTATACATTCCTTCTTAAACATTAATATATAACTTATTGTATTACTTATGATATTTTTCTAGTCATAGGTTGAATTCAATTCAATCCCTTTTGTTTGATACAATGGATTTTATACTGTTGTCAGTTCTTTACCAAAAATAAAACATAGTTATATTGTTCTATTTTGTTTCATTTTGGTGGACTTATGATTATCTGTGTTAATCACAACTTTATTAAACGCGTCACACTCATTGTTCGTGTCTATTTGACTTATTTAACATCTTGTTGTTTTCATCATGGAATTAACATATTTTCATATACTTATAAACTTCCTCACTATAATTGTTTGTGTGGTTTTATCAGTAGAAATAGTTGGTTATTCACATGTTTCACATCTATTAAGTACGCACTGTCATTGTTTGTATTTCCTTAAATGCTAATCACTGTTTTTCATCCTCACATCTGATAATCATTATTTCACTTGTCACTTAATTAGTCTTTGGTGCACGTGGTTTATGTTGATTTCTGGTATGATTTATTCATCTTCTTCTCTCTTCTGAGTCAGCTTTCTTGTCCTTCTTCTTTCTTCTTTCTTGTTATTTTCATCGTAGTCATTATTCTTTAGTCGCTTCCCCTCACTTTTGGAGTTTGTTAATTCTTATTTCGTCGTTTCCCCTCACTTTTGGATCCTATTGGGTCTATAATTGGTATTTGGTTTTGGCTCACTTCATTTTCTTTCTTATTTTTCGTAGTTGATGTCACTAGATTGATATTATCTTATTCATAGTTGGATTTTCATATTAACACATTTGTAGATACACACTTTATATACATGGATTTACTTATCTAGATGTACATTCATACTTTTTCTCTTACTTGCCGTCCTTTAGGCTCATTTTATGTAACTGCCATATTTGGTTATGTTACATATGTCTTCCTTTAAGAATTGATTAATTCTGAGTTATGATTATACTATATTTTTCTATGAAGAATTTATCAATTATTGTACATTCCATATTGATTTACATGTTTTTTCCATATATCCTTTCACTTTCTGATCTTTGAATCATATTTATTTCTTCTCTATGTAATTACTTTCCTCGTTTATTTAGTTCCCTAATATACATTTAGCTGGGGCAGTTTAGAGCGGCTCACTTTGGCTATTCGACTCTACTGGCCATACCAATTTCAATAAATATGGAGGCAAATCATCTCCTTTAATAATAATAAATGATTGCTGGCATTACTCTTCAGTCAATTCATCTCAAATCATTAATAATAATAATAGTGGTCGTTTTTCCGACAAATAATAAATATTCTTGGGATTAATTCTCGCATCTGCGGTTTGTACATTGTGATTCTCTCTTTTCTTGATTCAACTTAACTAATTCTTCACATATCATCGGGATATTTTGTTTTACATTTCCTCACTGGTATACTCTCATGATTTTCTTCGTTAGTATATTCTTTTTTATTCTTCTTCATCATAGATTAATCTCTTCATTCTGTGTTACCTTGAACGTTATTTCGTCATAATCTTCGTTCCAAATTCATTCTTCTAGATACTATGTATTAGTACATTTATTTTTTCTTTCCTTTTCCAGGTTTTAGTTGGTATTTGTACTCCATGTAGTGCTGGCTTTTCTTTATTCAAATACAAATTTGTCGTGTGTGGTCGTTTCTCTACAGTAATAATGTTCACTTGGTTTATTCTTCCAACTCTTCTTTTTCTTATAGTAGTACGGGTGAGATGTTGTTGTTCTACTGGTTGACTAGGCTCTTGGAATTAGTTTGTGCCAAAGATGGTGTGTGTCAGTCTCGTATTGACATTCCTTTTTTATATAGTAGTACGGGTGAGATGTTGTTATTCTACTGGTTGACTAGGCTCTTGGAAATAATTGTGCCAAGGTTGGTGTGTGTCTTTCTCGTATTGACATTCCTTTTTTATATAGTAGTACGGGTGAGATGTTGTTGTTCTACTGGTTGACGTGGCTCTTGGAAATAATTGTGCCAAGGTTGTAGTGTGTCGGCCTCGTATTGACATCCTTTTTTATAGTAGTTGATATTGATGAATACAATGTTCTGATTCCTTTACATAAATTCTCTGGGATCATTTTTTCCCACATTATAAAATGACAATATACATTCAATGTTTAATACATAATTACATAGTTACTTTTCATTTAATATAAACATATAATAATCTTCATGATAATAATTCACCCTTTTTCTTCAGTCAACATCTATTTTTATAATCATATTTTCACTTTTCATTTTATAAATAACAATAATCTTCATGGCTACTTTTCATTTTTCATCTTGATATAGTCAATAGTTATACTCATAAATATCTTTTCATTTTACACAATAAACATTTCCATCCTTTACATAGTATCAATAATAAATAATCCTTATCGCTCACTTTTCACTTGTAATTTCATATTTCAATTGTCAACGTATTTTTTCATCGAAGTCTGATTATAAGTGTTACCGGTCATCACAATATTCGGTCCCATAATCCAGTGTATATGTTATGTTTTAGCCGTAATCGTCGTTCTCCTCTCTTCTCGTCGATCGGACTTCTTTAGTGTCCATATTCCTGTCCGTTCTTGATCTACATCGGGCTATCATCTGGTTTTTCCATTTGCAAGTTGTTAGGTCTGAGTCTGCCTTCCATTCTTCTGTCTTCTCTCTCTCGCCCTCTTCAATACATTTGTTTCTGTTGGTCTTCTGGTGGCTGTCCTTACTGATGTTTGATAACTCCCTCAATTTGGTTTGGGTACCTTCGTCTATCCTCTGATTGTGTACTTCCGTTAATTGACTCCTCTCCTTCCGCATTTCTCTTATCTTTCTGGCGTATCCTTCGACAATCCGGTCCCATTTCTCTTGGTCGCTTTCCTTTTTCTTAAAGTATCGTACTCTTCTTTTGGAAATACGTGGTTGAGATATCCTGTTGGTCATCTTCTTCTTTGTTGTTACATAATTTTCCTTCTCGTCCATCTCCATGATACTCCTCCGATACTCCTTCCTGAAGACCCTTTCTTCATGGTTAACAATTGGTAAATTAACCACATTAATCAGACCATTTCTAGTCATTTCAATTAACTCTTTGGTAACTCTTGCCTTCCTCGGACGTAGGGTTCTTTTTTCTTCTATCTTCACTGCTTCCTCTTCTTGAATTATCTGGATCTTCTTGTTCCCACTACCTTTGGGCTCTAGATTTGTCGGTTCCATGTTTTCATCTTCAGGTATTTTTTCAACTTCCAGTTGATCGTCTACTATTAATTCTCTCCTTATCTTCTTAACACTCTCTTCCGCCTCTTCACAACATCTTTTTATTGCCTTTCCTGATTGCTTGTAATCGTCTTTCATTACCGTGTTTATTGACTCCACGATCTCCTTGTCACCTCCCTTCATTCTCTTAATCATTTGGTCTAGTTTCCTGTTGATCTTGTCGCTTTTCATTCTCAATTCTGCCGATAACTCCTCTTTCATGGTGGCCATTTTCTTCTCCAGTAATTCCTCAGTTTTCTTTTGTCCATCTTCCATCCTCCTGTTCGTCTCCTGTATCTGGTTATTGAACTCTTCCTTTAATAATTCCATATGTTTCTTGTTCTCCCTCTGGCCTTCCTCTATTTTCTTGCTTAAATCCTCCTTAGTGGATCGCTGACCTTCCTCTATTCTATTTAAGTCTGCCTTCAAATTTTGATTGTCCTCTTTCAATGACCGATTGTCCTCT
The DNA here is from genome assembly GCA_034769895.1 of Magicicada septendecula. NCBI lineage: Eukaryota > Metazoa > Arthropoda > Insecta > Hemiptera > Cicadidae > Magicicada > Magicicada septendecula. The sequence goes on along the minus strand of CM068371.1, from coordinate 195,785,370 downwards.
TTGGATGATTTCCGGCTCTCTTCTATTTTCTCCATTACCATTTTGAACATCTCCATGAAGTCGATTTCTCCGGGTACCATTGGTTGTTTGGGTTGACTGATCTCCGGTGGAGCTTCTTGAATTATTTCTTCCGGTTCCTCCATAGGTTGTTGAACCCCCTCCGCCGGTTCAATTTGTTTGTCTTTTACTTCCACTACCATCTCCTCCACATCTTCTGTTGACATAGCTTCCTTCTCTTCTTTTCTGGTTTCCTTCTCTGCTTGCGCCATCCTTTTTCTTGACGTTGACCTTGATTTTGATCTAGATTTCAACCTGTCTGTATACATCTTGATCATCTGATAATGTTCCTGCTGTCTTCTCACGAATTAGTATATTTAGGTTATTGGTTATTGTATATCTCCCTAACTCGTGCTCAGACGTTGGGCGCCAATCTATAAGTAAACGTAATAATTCGTTGGTATGTCCTCCTTTCGTAAAGCCCCACGTTGGGCGCCAATCTATAACGTTAAGTTATAGATGATAAGATATTATGCTGTGTAAGTATAATTGTATTTATAGTTGTAGTATGCTGTGTAATTGTAGTTGTATTTATAGTTGTATTGATATGGTGTGCAGTGTGCTTGCAGATACGCTCCGGTATCTGCTATTATGTTGTTTCTATAAAAACTGTTCCAATTATAATTATTAGGAGTTATTAGTGTGATTGTATAATCTGTATAAGTGTTTATGAAGATTTCACTCTTTCGATTTAAATAAGTTTCGCGCACTTTTTGTTGTATGCCTCCCTCACTTACCACAAGTATCCGTTTCAGTCCTGTTCTGTGACGGTTGTTGCTGAAATACATACATTCAAAATGCACACAAATATTCAATTTGAATATTCAAAAACAGTTAGTACACACAATATGAATGAATTAGCACATATAGGTAATACTTTAAATTACTCTCTGTTTGAATTCTTCCGCCACCTTTGGTAGAACTGATTTAAAAGAAATAATTTAATTTCTATTTGAAATGATACTCTTGTTCATAGGTAAATAAGTGAAGGTTTATTAACAAATTTTAAAATGGCAAATTTCAAAAACAATTAACAATCATTTGGGCTAATAACCCTTTAAATAATAATTACAATTGATTAATTTTAACATAAAACTCTATCCAGGCTCAATGCTGGTAGTCCTGTCTTTAATACAATAATTTGAACTTACTAGGTTATGTCTTCTTGTTAATATATTATCAGGTTGTTAGGTTCTTTGAGGATACATGATATCAGTGTCAAGATGTAATATTAATAGAATCAATAAAATTAAACAATGGTTAAAAAATAACGAATAAATATAAAACAATGAAATTTAATACCATATGTATGGTAAGTATGTAATTATCGTACGTCTGGATGCGCACGCACCTTATAACATTCTATAGCAAGCGTCAGACTCGTGGCTTGTACAGTTTCAATGTATCGTTTTATTTTCAACAATGATTTTGATAACTATATATTTTCAAGAGAAAAAATTAATAAAATACAAAAAAAACTCTTGCTATGATTTCTATTTAGTTTGGAAACTATTTGAGAACAGATGCAACAGTTAAATTAATAAGCTACCGCTACCATTTTGAGGTTAGCGATCACAGGTAATTCTATTATAGAAAATGATTTCTTACTGGTTAATATTTCTTAATTTATATTTTTGAACATAATATTAGTAACCTTTTAACATGTTACTATTAAAATTGCTTTATACTTTTGTACGAAAGTTAATGTTATTTATTTCAAAACATCGAGTAATCAAAACAAGTTTAGTCAAAAGAGTGACTAAATGTAAACTCTTGTAATTAGTGATAATTACTTTAAACATACTTTTTATAATTATAAAATTAATTAAAATATTTATTTAATATTTTAATAAATAAAAATTGACATTTCTTGAGATTCTAATAATTCCATTACAAGTTTGATGCTGCGCTAGTAATGACTCGCGTAGTATCAAAATGTCTATTTCAAAATATTATTTTTAAAAATCAAAGTTATTTAAATAAAATAATGTACTCCCTGTTTATTATCACAACACACGCGAGTACGATCGGGATTATACACTATCGTACTTATATTGTTCGGTAATCCCGCACATATCACTCGGAAGTGTATTTGTTGTGTCAAGGTTATGTCTGTATATTAACTTAATGTCAATGTACGCGCACAAATTTGAAAATAATACTTTTTCATGGCGTTGAGTGGCGTGACCTATTCGTCTGGAAGCTGTTCGGAGACTGTTACAATTTGCCAAAGCGTCTCTCTCGCGTCTGACAAAATGCGTTGATTTGATTGGCTGTAATCACTATAATCTTCACCCCAAAGGCCCATGTTTTATTAAAATATTTGGTGTTTTACCAAATTTCGACTTTGGGTCCTGGTTTATGTGACGTAAGCACTAGTGTAAAAAATACTTGAAAAGTTAATAATTACAATAACTTCCTTATTGAACGTCCTATCGTTACATGAGTTATGTCATTAAATTATAGACATTTTCTTCTTTAATTTAAGTCTAAACAACACTATTTTATTTACATTGCTTCTCTTAAAATAATGTTTTTATTTAATTATCTTGGTGTTTCTTATATTTATAAGTTTTTGACACCAGATTTTATTATTTTTAATAAAAACACTTTCTAAATAAACACTTGGAGTCCATTTCTCACTTGGTTTGATTGGTTATTTGGAAATAATTATTTCCTTAACAATAGCTTATTTTAGCGTCATTAGGCGTCCATCTTGGTTTTTATATAAAAGTATTTAAAATGAATTTCCCTTATCTAATACAAGTAATCTTACAATTTTATGATACTAAAACGATTATGTACATGATTTCACACTTAAGTATCCTCACATGATTGTATTAAACATAATACATATATTGTCTTCTTCCTCTTCTACCTTTCTCATACAATTGTCAATATAATTTTAGTCTTTTCTAAGTGAATTATATTATGTATTAGATGTCATTAGTGTACATACATTGTACTTAATATATTACATATATTGGTTAGCTTCTAGCTAGTTTAGTACCCTTCAATTCTCTAATAATGGGTTTGTTCCTATGGTGTCTCAACATAGTGGTCAATTATTTTTCATAAAAACAATACTTAAACTGTTATTGTTACATTATGTTTGTGTTTCTACATTGGTATTAGACATTACTCCTACTTTTGGTAATGTTCTCATTTACTCTTAGATAAATTTATATGTCATATTTTACCTAAGTAATTTACTTAACATGGTTGGTTTATATATGATTTCTGTCACTATGGTCAGTTGGTTTCTAATTATTTGCATATATACTGACTGTTTTTATAGTTCTAATCTGTTCTCAAAGTTGTATTGATTTTCCCTCTAACTACTGGTAATATTGTGAACAATCTGTGTTTAAGTTTTAATACACTATTTTCCTTAACTAATGGGCCATACAGTGGTCCATCTTACATCTGATTGTTTGTACATGGTTAGTTAGTTTACATTATTTTGTTTATAATACTGTTGTTATTATGTTAAAGATCTGTTCTCAAACCATTACCAGATATTAGTATTACTACTGGTAATATGGTTATTCACTCTAGTATTGGTTTTGATATTGCACTTTGCCTATTTGAATTGGCATATTTGTTGCATCTTTGCTATAGCTGTCTGCCATTGCATTTGATTGGTTTTATTTACATGGTTGCGTTTTAATGTATTGTCTATTAGGATGTATTGTTATTTATAACAATTCCTTAATTGATATCATTGTTGATAATCATTTATTTTCATTGATATTTTTGGTTTTCTGTTTAACAGGTACTTTCTCTATGGGTTATGTAACAATGTACCACCTGTTTTAATGCAGTATGTCTCTACTACCTACATGGTATCAGTATGGTCTTTCACAATAATATTTTACTTATTTTGTGACACATGTTTATACATTCCTTCTTAAACATTAATATATAACTTATTGTATTACTTATGATATTTTTCTAGTCATAGGTTGAATTCAATTCAATCCCTTTTGTTTGATACAATGGTTTTTTATACTGTAGTCAGTTCTTTACCAAAAATAAAACATAGTTATATTGTTCTATTTTGTTTCATTTTGGTGGACTTATGATTATCTGTGTTAATCACAACTTTATTAAACGCGTCACACTCATTGTTCGTGTCTATTTGACTTATTTAACATCTTGTTGTTTTCATCATGGAATTAACATATTTTCATATACTTATAAACTTCCTCACTATAATTGTTTGTGTGGTTTTATCAGTAGAAATAGTTGGTTATTCACATGTTTCACATCTATTAAGTACGCACTGTCATTGTTTGTATTTCCTTAAATGCTAATCACTGTTTTTCATTCTCACATCTGATAATCATTATTTCACTTGTCACTTAATTAGTCTTTGGTGCACGTGGTTTATGTTGATTTCTGGTATGATTTATTCATCTTCTTCTCTCTTCTGAGTCAGCTTTCTTGTCCTTCTTCTTTCTTCTTTCTTGTTATTTTCATCGTAGTCATTATTCTTTAGTCGTTTCCCCTCACTTTTGGAGTCTGTTAATTCTTATCTCGTCGTTTCCCCTCACTTTTGGATCCTATTGGGTCTATAATTGGTATTTGGTTTTGGCTGACTTCATTTTCTTTCTTTTTTTTCGTAGTTGATGTCACTAGATTGATATTATCTTATTCATAGTTGGATTTTCATATTAACACATTTGTAGATACACACTTTATATACATGGATTTACTTATCTAGATGTACATTCATATTTTTTCTCTTACTTGCCGTCCTTTAGGCTCATTTTATGTAACTGCCATATTTGGTTATATTACATATGCCGTCCTTTAAGAATTGATTAATTCTGAGTTATGATTATACTATATTTTTCTATGAAGAATTTATCAATTATTGTACATTCCATATTGATTTACATGTTTTTTCCATATATCCTTTCACTTTCTGATCTTTGAATCATATTTATTTCTTCTCTATGTAATTACTTCCCTCGTTTATTTAGTTCCCTAATATACATTTAGCTGGGGCAGTTTAGAGCGGCTCACTTTGGCTATTCGACTCTACTGGCCATACTAATTTCAATAAATATGGAGGCAAATCATCTCCTTTAATAATAATAAATGATTGTTGGCATTACTCTTCAGTCAATTCATCTCAAATCATTAATAATAATAATAGTGGTCGTTTTTCCGACAAATAATAAATATTCTTGGGATTAATTCTCGCATCTGCGGTTTGTACATTGTGATTCTCTCTTTTCTTGATTCAACTTAACTAATTCTTCACATATCATCGGGATATTTTGTTTTACATTTCCTCACTGGTATACTCTCATGATTTTCTTCGTTAGTATATTCTTTTTTATTCTTCTTCATCATAGATTAATCTCTTCATTCTGTGTTACCTTGAACGTTATTTCGTCATAATCTTCGTTCCAAATTCATTCTTCTAGATACTATGTATTAGTACATTTATTTTTTCTTTCCTTTTCCAGGTTTTAGTTGGTCTTTGTACTCCATGTAGTGCTGGCTTTTCTTTATTCAAATACAAATTTGTCGTGTGTGGTCGTTTCTCTACAGTAATAATGTTCACTTGGTTTATTCTTCCAACTCTTCTTTTTCTTATAGTAGTACGGGTGAGATGTTGTTGTTCTACTGGTTGACTAGGCTCTTGGAATTAGTTTGTGCCAAAGATGGTGTGTGTCAGTCTCGTATTGACATTCCTTTTTTATATAGTAGTACGGGTGAGGTGTTGTTATTCTACTGGTTGACTAGGCTCTTGGAAATAATTGTGCCAAGGTTGGTGTGTGTCTTTCTCGTATTGACATTGCTTTTTTATATAGTAGTACGGGTGAGATGTTGTTGTTCTACTGGTTGACGTGGCTCTTGGAAATAATTGTGCCAAGGTTGTAGTGTGTCGGCCTCGTGTTGACATCCTTTTTCTATAGTAGTTGATATTGATGAATACAATGTTCTGATTCCTTTACATAAATTCTCTGGGATCATTTTTTCCCACATTATAAAATGACAATATACATTCAATGTTTAATACATAATTGCATAGTTACTTTTCATTTAATATAAACATATAATAATCTTCATGATAATAATTCACCCTTTTTCTTCAGTCAACATCTATTTTTATAATCATATTTTCACTTTTCATTTTATAAATAACAATAATCTTCATGGCTACTTTTCATTTTTCATCTTGATATAGTCAATAGTTATACTCATAAATATCTTTTCATTTTACACAATAAACATTTCCATCCTTTACATAGTATCAATAATAAATAATCCTTATCGCTCACTTTTCACTTGTAATTTCATATTTCAATTGTCAACGTATTTTTTCATCGAAGTCTGATTATAAGTGTTACCGGTCATCACAATATTCGGTCCCATAATCCATTGTATATGTTATGTTTTAGCCGTAATCGTCGTTCTCCTCTCTTCTCGTCGATCGGACTTCTTTAGTGTCCATATTCCTGTCCGTTCTTGATCTACATCGGGCTATCATCTGGTTTTTCCATTTGCAAGTTGTTAGGTCTGAGTCTGCCTTCCATTCTTCTGTCTTCTCTCTCTCGCCCTCTTCAATACATTTGTTTCTGTTGGTCTTCTGGTGGCTGTCCTTACTGATGTTTGATAACTCCCTCAATTTGGTTTGGGTACCTTCGTCTATCCTCTGATTGTGTACTTCCGTTAATTGACTCCTCTCCTTCCGCATTTCTCTTATCTTTCTGGCGTATCCTTCGACAATCCGGTCCCATTTCTCTTGGTCGCTTTCCTTTTTCTTAAAGTATCGTACTCTTCTTTTGGAAATACGTGGTTGAGATATCCTGTTGGTCATCTTCTTCTTTGTTGTTACATAATTTTCCTTCTCGTCCATCTCCATGATACTCCTCCGATACTCCTTCCTGAAGACCCTTTCTTCATGGTTAACAATTGGTAAATTAACCACATTAATCAGACCATTTCTAGTCATTTCAATTAACTCTTGCCTTCCTCGGACGTAGGGTTCTTTTTTCTTCTATCTTCACTGCTTCCTCTTCTTGAATTATCTGGATCTTCTTGTTCCCACTACCTTTGGGCTCTAGATTTGTCGGTTCCATGTTTTCATCTTCAGGTATTTTTTCAACTTCCAGTTGATCGTCTACTATTAATTCTCTCCTTATCTTCTTAACACTCTCTTCCGCCTCTTCACAACATCTTTTTATTGCCTTTCCTGATTGCTTGTAATCGTCTTTCATTACCGTGTTTATTGACTCCACGATCTCCTTGTCACCTCCCTTCATTCTCTTAATCATTTGGTCTAGTTTCCTGTTGATCTTGTCGCTTTTCATTCTCAATTCTGCCGATAACTCCTCTTTCATGGTGGCCATTTTCTTCTCCAGTAATTCCTCAGTTTTCTTTTGTCCATCTTCCATCCTCCTGTTCGTCTCCTGTATCTGGTTATTGAACTCTTCCTTTAATAATTCCATATGTTTCTTGTTCTCCCTCTGGCCTTCCTCTATTTTCTTGCTTAAATCCTCCTTAGTGGATCGCTGACCTTCCTCTATTCTATTTAAGTCTGCCTTCAAATTTTGATTGTCCTCTTTCAATGACCGATTGTCCTCTTTGGATGATTTCCGGCTCTCTTCTATTTTCTCCATTACCATTTTGAACATCTCCATGAAGTCGATTTCTCCGGGTACCATTGGTTGTTTGGGTTGACTGATCTCCGGTGGAGCTTCTTGAATTATTTCTTCCGGTTCCTCCATAGGTTGTTGAACCCCCTCCGCCGGTTCAATTTGTTTGTCTTTTACTTCCACTACCATCTCCTCCACATCTTCTGTTGACATAGCTTCCTTCTCTTCTTTTCTGGTTTCCTTCTCTGCTTGCGCCATCCTTTTTCTTGACGTTGACCTTGATTTTGATCTAGATTTCAACCTGTCTGTATACATCTTGATCATCTGATAATGTTCCTGCTGTCTTCTCACGAATTAGTATATTTAGGTTATTGGTTATTGTATATCTCCCTAACTCGTGCTCAGACGTTGGGCGCCAATCTATAAGTAAACGTAATAATTCGTTGGTATGTCCTCCTTTCGTAAAGCCCCACGTTGGGCGCCAATCTATAACGTTAAGTTATAGATGATAAGATATTATGCTGTGTAAGTATAATTGTATTTATAGTTGTAGTATGCTGTGTAATTGTAGTTGTATTTATAGTTGTATTGATATGGTGTGCAGTGTGCTTGCAGATACGCTCCGGTATCTGCTATTATGTTGTTTCTATAAAAACTGCTCCAATTATAATTATTAGGAGTTATTAGTGTGATTGTATAATCTGTATAAGTGTTTATGAAGATTTCACTCTTTCGATTTAAATAAGTTTCGCGCACTTTTTGTTGTATGCCTCCCTCACTTACCACAAGTATCCGTTTCAGTCCTGTTCTGTGACGGTTGTTGCTGAAATACATACATTCAAAATGCACACAAATATTCAATTTGAATATTCAAAAAAAGTTAGTACACACAATATGAATGAATTAGCACATATAGGTAATACTTTAAATTACTCTCTGTTTGAATTCTTCCGCCACCTTTGGTAGAACTGATTTAAAAGAAATAATTTAATTTCTATTTGAAATGATACTCTTGTTCATAGGTAAATAAGTGAAGGTTTATTAACAAATTTTAAAATGGCAAATTTCAAAAACAATTAACAATCATTTGGGCTAATAACCCTTTAAATAATAATTACAATTGATTAATTTTAACATAAAACTCTATCCAGGCTCAATGCTGGTAGTCCTGTCTTTAATACAATAATTTGAACTTACTAGGTTATGTCTTCTTGTTAATATATTATCAGGTTGTTAGGTTCTTTGAGGATACATGATATCAGTGTCAAGATGTAATATTAATAGAATCAATAAAATTAAACAATGGTTAAAAAATAACGAATAAATATAAAACAATGAAATTTAATACCATATGTATGGTAAGTATGTAATTATCGTACGTCTGGATGCGCACGCACCTTATAACATTCTATAGCAAGCGTCAGACTCGTGGCTTGTACAGTTTCAATGTATCGTTTTATTTTCAACAATGATTTTGATAACTATATATTTTCAAGAGAAAAAATTAATAAAATACAAAAAAAACTCTTGCTATGATTTCTATTTAGTTTGGAAACTATTTGAGAACAGATGCAACAGTTAAATTAATAAGCTACCGCTACCATTTTGAGGTTAGCGATCACAGGTAATTCTATTATAGAAAATGATTTCTTACTGGTTAATATTTCTTAATTTATATTTTTGAACATAATATTAGTAACCTTTTAACATGTTACTATTAAAATTGCTTTATACTTTTGTACGAAAGTTAATGTTATTTATTTCAAAACATCGAGTAATCAAAACAAGTTTAGTCAAAAGAGTGACTAAATGTAAACTCTTGTAATTAGTGATAATTACTTTAAACATACTTTTTATAATTATAAAATTAATTAAAATATTTATTTAATATTTTAATAAATAAAAATTGACATTTCTTGAGATTCTAATAATTCCATTACAAGTTTGATGCTGCGCTAGTAATGACTCGCGTAGTATCAAAATGTCTATTTCAAAATATTATTTTTAAAAATCAAAGTTATTTAAATAAAATAATGTACTCCCTGTTTATTATCACAACACACGCGAGTACGATCGGGATTATACACTATCGTACTTATATTGTTCGGTAATCCCGCACATATCACTCGGAAGTGTATTTGTTGTGTCAAGGTTATGTCTGTATATTAACTTAATGTCAATGTACGCGCACAAATTTGAAAATAATACTTTTTCATGGCGTTGAGTGGCGTGACCTATTCGTCTGGAAGCTGTTCGGAGACTGTTACAATTTGCCAAAGCGTCTCTCTCGCGTCTGACAAAATGCGTTGATTTGATTGGCTGTAATCACTATAATCTTCACCCCAAAGGCCCATGTTTTATTAAAATATTTGGTGTTTTACCAAATTTCGACTTTGGGTCCTGGTTTATGTGACGTAAGCACTAGTGTAAAAAATACTTGAAAAGTTAATAATTACAATAACTTCCTTATTGAACGTCCTATCGTTACATGAGTTATGTCATTAAATTATAGACATTTTCTTCTTTAATTTAAGTCTAAACAACACTATTTTATTTACATTGCTTCTCTTAAAATAATGTTTTTATTAATTATCTTGGTGTTTCTTATATTTATAAGTTTTTGACACCAGATTTTATTATTTTTAATAAAAACACTTTCTAAATAAACACTTGGAGTCCATTTCTCACTTGGTTTGATTGGTTATTTGGAAATAATTATTTCCTTAACAATAGCTTATTTTAGCGTCATTAGGCGTCCATCTTGGTTTTTATATAAAAGTATTTAAAATGAATTTCCCTTATCTAATACAAGTAATCTTACAATTTTATGATACTAAAACGATTATGTACATGATTTCACACTTAAGTATCCTCACATGATTGTATTAAACATAATACATATATTGTCTTCTTCCTCTTCTACCTTTCTCATACAATTGTCAATATAATTTTAGTCTTTTCTAAGTGAATTATATTATGTATTAGATGTCATTAGTGTACATACATTGTACTTAATATATTACATATATTGGTTAGCTTCTAGCTAGTTTAGTACCCTTCAATTCTCTAATAATGGGTTTGTTCCTATGGTGTCTCAACATAGTGGTCAATTATTTTTCATAAAAACAATACTTAAACTGTTATTGTTACATTATGTTTGTGTTTCTACATTGGTATTAGACATTACTCCTACTTTTGGTAATGTTCTCATTTACTCTTAGATAAATTTATATGTCATATTTTACCTAAGTAATTTACTTAACATGGTTGGTTTATATATGATTTCTGTCACTATGGTCAGTTGGTTTCTAATTATTTGCATATATACTGACTGTTTTTATAGTTCTAATCTGTTCTCAAAGTTGTATTGATTTTCCCTCTAACTACTGGTAATATTGTGAACAATCTGTGTTTAAGTTTTAATACACTATTTTCCTTAACTAATGGGCCATACAGTGGTCCATCTTACATCTGATTGTTTGTACATGGTTAGTTAGTTTACATTATTTTGTTTATAATACTGTTGTTATTATGTTAAAGATCTGTTCTCAAACCATTACCAGATATTAGTATTACTACTGGTAATATGGTTATTCACTCTAGTATTGGTTTTGATATTGCACTTTGCCTATTTGAATTGGCATATTTGTTGCATCTTTGCTATAGCTGTCTGCCATTGCATTTGATTGGTTTTATTTACATGGTTGCGTTTTAATGTATTGTCTATTAGGATGTATTGTTATTTATAACAATTCCTTAATTGATATCATTGTTGATAATCATTTATTTTCATTGATATTTTTGGTTTTCTGTTTAACAGGTACTTTCTCTATGGGTTATGTAACAATGTACCACCTGTTTTAATGCAGTATGTCTCTACTACCTACATGGTATCAGTATGGTCTTTCACAATAATATTTTACTTATTTTGTGACACATGTTTATACATTCCTTCTTAAACATTAATATATAACTTATTGTATTACTTATGATATTTTTCTAGTCATAGGTTGAATTCAATTCAATCCCTTTTGTTTGATACAATGGTTTTTTATACTGTAGTCAGTTCTTTACCAAAAATAAAACATAGTTATATTGTTCTATTTTGTTTCATTTTGGTGGACTTATGATTATCTGTGTTAATCACAACTTTATTAAACGCGTCACACTCATTGTTCGTGTCTATTTGACTTATTTAACATCTTGTTGTTTTCATCATGGAATTAACATATTTTCATATACTTATAAACTTCCTCACTATAATTGTTTGTGTGGTTTTATCAGTAGAAATAGTTGGTTATTCACATGTTTCACATCTATTAAGTACGCACTGTCATTGTTTGTATTTCCTTAAATGCTAATCACTGTTTTTCATTCTCACATCTGATAATCATTATTTCACTTGTCACTTAATTAGTCTTTGGTGCACGTGGTTTATGTTGATTTCTGGTATGATTTATTCATCTTCTTCTCTCTTCTGAGTCAGCTTTCTTGTCCTTCTTCTTTCTTCTTTCTTGTTATTTTCATCGTAGTCATTATTCTTTAGTCGTTTCCCCTCACTTTTGGAGTCTGTTAATTCTTATCTCGTCGTTTCCCCTCACTTTTGGATCCTATTGGGTCTATAATTGGTATTTGGTTTTGGCTGACTTCATTTTCTTTCTTTTTTTTCGTAGTTGATGTCACTAGATTGATATTATCTTATTCATAGTTGGATTTTCATATTAACACATTTGTAGATACACACTTTATATACATGGATTTACTTATCTAGATGTACATTCATATTTTTTCTCTTACTTGCCGTCCTTTAGGCTCATTTTATGTAACTGCCATATTTGGTTATATTACATATGCCGTCCTTTAAGAATTGATTAATTCTGAGTTATGATTATACTATATTTTTCTATGAAGTATTTATCAATTATTGTACATTCCATATTGATTTACATGTTTTTTCCATATATCCTTTCACTTTCTGATCTTTGAATCATATTTATTTCTTCTCTATGTAATTACTTCCCTCGTTTATTTAGTTCCCTAATATACATTTAGCTGGGGCAGTTTAGAGCGGCTCACTTTGGCTATTCGACTCTACTGGCCATACTAATTTCAATAAATATGGAGGCAAATCATCTCCTTTAATAATAATAAATGATTGTTGGCATTACTCTTCAGTCAATTCATCTCAAATCATTAATAATAATAATAGTGGTCGTTTTTCCGACAAATAATAAATATTCTTGGGATTAATTCTCGCATCTGCGGTTTGTACATTGTGATTCTCTCTTTTCTTGATTCAACTTAACTAATTCTTCACATATCATCGGGATATTTTGTTTTACATTTCCTCACTGGTATACTCTCATGATTTTCTTCGTTAGTATATTCTTTTTTATTCTTCTTCATCATAGATTAATCTCTTCATTCTGTGTTACCTTGAACGTTATTTCGTCATAATCTTCGTTCCAAATTCATTCTTCTAGATACTATGTATTAGTACATTTATTTTTTCTTTCCTTTTCCAGGTTTTAGTTGGTCTTTGTACTCCATGTAGTGCTGGCTTTTCTTTATTCAAATACAAATTTGTCGTGTGTGGTCGTTTCTCTACAGTAATAATGTTCACTTGGTTTATTCTTCCAACTCTTCTTTTTCTTATAGTAGTACGGGTGAGATGTTGTTGTTCTACTGGTTGACTAGGCTCTTGGAATTAGTTTGTGCCAAAGATGGTGTGTGTCAGTCTCGTATTGACATTCCTTTTTTATATAGTAGTACGGGTGAGGTGTTGTTATTCTACTGGTTGACTAGGCTCTTGGAAATAATTGTGCCAAGGTTGGTGTGTGTCTTTCTCGTATTGACATTCCTTTTTTATATAGTAGTACGGGTGAGATGTTGTTGTTCTACTGGTTGACGTGGCTCTTGGAAATAATTGTGCCAAGGTTGTAGTGTGTCGGCCTCGTGTTGACATCCTTTTTCTATAGTAGTTGATATTGATGAATACAATGTTCTGATTCCTTTACATAAATTCTCTGGGATCATTTTTTCCCACATTATAAAATGACAATATACATTCAATGTTTAATACATAATTGCATAGTTACTTTTCATTTAATATAAACATATAATAATCTTCATGATAATAATTCACCCTTTTTCTTCAGTCAACATCTATTTTTATAATCATATTTTCACTTTTCATTTTATAAATAACAATAATCTTCATGGCTACTTTTCATTTTTCATCTTGATATAGTCAATAGTTATACTCATAAATATCTTTTCATTTTACACAATAAACATTTCCATCCTTTACATAGTATCAATAATAAATAATCCTTATCGCTCACTTTTCACTTGTAATTTCATATTTCAATTGTCAACGTATTTTTTCATCGAAGTCTGATTATAAGTGTTACCGGTCATCACAATATTCGGTCCCATAATCCAGTGTATATGTTATGTTTTAGCCGTAATCGTCGTTCTCCTCTCTTCTCGTCGATCGGACTTCTTTAGTGTCCATATTCCTGTCCGTTCTTGATCTACATCGGGCTATCATCTGGTTTTTCCATTTGCAAGTTGTTAGGTCTGAGTCTGCCTTCCATTCTTCTGTCTTCTCTCTCTCGCCCTCTTCAATACATTTGTTTCTGTTGGTCTTCTGGTGGCTGTCCTTACTGATGTTTGATAACTCCCTCAATTTGGTTTGGGTACCTTCGTCTATCCTCTGATTGTGTACTTCCGTTAATTGACTCCTCTCCTTCCGCATTTCTCTTATCTTTCTGGCGTATCCTTCGACAATCCGGTCCCATTTCTCTTGGTCGCTTTCCTTTTTCTTAAAGTATCGTACTCTTCTTTTGGAAATACGTGGTTGAGATATCCTGTTGGTCATCTTCTTCTTTGTTGTTACATAATTTTCCTTCTCGTCCATCTCCATGATACTCCTCCGATACTCCTTCCTGAAGACCCTTTCTTCATGGTTAACAATTGGTAAATTAACCACATTAATCAGACCATTTCTAGTCATTTCAATTAACTCTTGCCTTCCTCGGACGTAGGGTTCTTTTTTCTTCTATCTTCACTGCTTCCTCTTCTTGAATTATCTGGATCTTCTTGTTCCCACTACCTTTGGGCTCTAGATTTGTCGGTTCCATGTTTTCATCTTCAGGTATTTTTTCAACTTCCAGTTGATCGTCTACTATTAATTCTCTCCTTATCTTCTTAACACTCTCTTCCGCCTCTTCACAACATCTTTTTATTGCCTTTCCTGATTGCTTGTAATCGTCTTTCATTACCGTGTTTATTGACTCCACGATCTCCTTGTCACCTCCCTTCATTCTCTTAATCATTTGGTCTAGTTTCCTGTTGATCTTGTCGCTTTTCATTCTCAATTCTGCCGATAACTCCTCTTTCATGGTGGCCATTTTCTTCTCCAGTAATTCCTCAGTTTTCTTTTGTCCATCTTCCATCCTCCTGTTCGTCTCCTGTATCTGGTTATTGAACTCTTCCTTTAATAATTCCATATGTTTCTTGTTCTCCCTCTGGCCTTCCTCTATTTTCTTGCTTAAATCCTCCTTAGTGGATCGCTGACCTTCCTCTATTCTATTTAAGTCTGCCTTCAAATTTTGATTGTCCTCTTTCAATGACCGATTGTCCTCTTTGGATGATTTCCGGCTCTCTTCTATTTTCTCCATTACCATTTTGAACATCTCCATGAAGTCGATTTCTCCGGGTACCATTGGTTGTTTGGGTTGACTGATCTCCGGTGGAGCTTCTTGAATTATTTCTTCCGGTTCCTCCATAGGTTGTTGAACCCCCTCCGCCGGTTCAATTTGTTTGTCTTTTACTTCCACTACCATCTCCTCCACATCTTCTGTTGACATAGCTTCCTTCTCTTCTTTTCTGGTTTCCTTCTCTGCTTGCGCCATCCTTTTTCTTGACGTTGACCTTGATTTTGATCTAGATTTCAACCTGTCTGTATACATCTTGATCATCTGATAATGTTCCTGCTGTCTTCTCACGAATTAGTATATTTAGGTTATTGGTTATTGTATATCTCCCTAACTCGTGCTCAGACGTTGGGCGCCAATCTATAAGTAAACGTAATAATTCGTTGGTATGTCCTCCTTTCGTAAAGCCCCACGTTGGGCGCCAATCTATAACGTTAAGTTATAGATGATAAGATATTATGCTGTGTAAGTATAATTGTATTTATAGTTGTAGTATGCTGTGTAATTGTAGTTGTATTTATAGTTGTATTGATATGGTGTGCAGTGTGCTTGCAGATACGCTCCGGTATCTGCTATTATGTTGTTTCTATAAAAACTGCTCCAATTATAATTATTAGGAGTTATTAGTGTGATTGTATAATCTGTATAAGTGTTTATGAAGATTTCACTCTTTCGATTTAAATAAGTTTCGCGCACTTTTTGTTGTATGCCTCCCTCACTTACCACAAGTATCCGTTTCAGTCCTGTTCTGTGACGGTTGTTGCTGAAATACATACATTCAAAATGCACACAAATATTCAATTTGAATATTCAAAAACAGTTAGTACACACAATATGAATGAATTAGCACATATAGGTAATACTTTAAATTACTCTCTGTTTGAATTCTTCCGCCACCTTTGGTAGAACTGATTTAAAAGAAATAATTTAATTTCTATTTGAAATGATACTCTTGTTCATAGGTAAATAAGTGAAGGTTTATTAACAAATTTTAAAATGGCAAATTTCAAAAACAATTAACAATCATTTGGGCTAATAACCCTTTAAATAATAATTACAATTGATTAATTTTAACATAAAACTCTATCCAGGCTCAATGCTGGTAGTCCTGTCTTTAATACAATAATTTGAACTTACTAGGTTATGTCTTCTTGTTAATATATTATCAGGTTGTTAGGTTCTTTGAGGATACATGATATCAGTGTCAAGATGTAATATTAATAGAATCAATAAAATTAAACAATGGTTAAAAAATAACGAATAAATATAAAACAATGAAATTTAATACCATATGTATGGTAAGTATGTAATTATCGTACGTCTGGATGCGCACGCACCTTATAACATTCTATAGCAAGCGTCAGACTCGTGGCTTGTACAGTTTCAATGTATCGTTTTATTTTCAACAATGATTTTAATAACTATATATTTTCAAGAGAAAAAATTAATAAAATACAAAAAAAACTCTTGCTATGATTTCTATTTAGTTTGGAAACTATTTGAGAACAGATGCAACAGTTAAATTAATAAGCTACCGCTACCATTTTGAGGTTAGCGATCACAGGTAATTCTATTATAGAAAATGATTTCTTACTGGTTAATATTTCTTAATTTATATTTTTGAACATAATATTAGTAACCTTTTAACATGTTACTATTAAAATTGCTTTATACTTTTGTACGAAAGTTAATGTTATTTATTTCAAAACATCGAGTAATCAAAACAAGTTTAGTCAAAAGAGTGACTAAATGTAAACTCTTGTAATTAGTGATAATTACTTTAAACATACTTTTTATAATTATAAAATTAATTAAAATATTTATTTAATATTTTAATAAATAAAAATTGACATTTCTTGAGATTCTAATAATTCCATTACAAGTTTGATGCTGCGCTAGTAATGACTCGCGTAGTATCAAAATGTCTATTTCAAAATATTATTTTTAAAAATCAAAGTTATTTAAATAAAATAATGTACTCCCTGTTTATTATCACAACACACGCGAGTACGATCGGGATTATACACTATCGTACTTATATTGTTCGGTAATCCCGCACATATCACTCGGAAGTGTATTTGTTGTGTCAAGGTTATGTCTGTATATTAACTTAATGTCAATGTACGCGCACAAATTTGAAAATAATACTTTTTCATGGCGTTGAGTGGCGTGACCTATTCGTCTGGAAGCTGTTCGGAGACTGTTACAATTTGCCAAAGCGTCTCTCTCGCGTCTGACAAAATGCGTTGATTTGATTGGCTGTAATCACTATAATCTTCACCCCAAAGGCCCATGTTTTATTAAAATATTTGGTGTTTTACCAAATTTCGACTTTGGGTCCTGGTTTATGTGACGTAAGCACTAGTGTAAAAAATACTTGAAAAGTTAATAATTACAATAACTTCCTTATTGAACGTCCTATCGTTACATGAGTTATGTCATTGAATTATAGACATTTTCTTCTTTAATTTAAGTCTAAACAACACTATTTTATTTACATTGCTTCTCTTAAAATAATGTTTTTATTAATTATCTTGGTGTTTCTTATATTTATAAGTTTTTGACACCAGATTTTATTATTTTTAATAAAAACACTTTCTAAATAAACACTTGGAGTCCATTTCTCACTTGGTTTGATTGGTTATTTGGAAATAATTATTTCCTTAACAATAGCTTATTTTAGCGTCATTAGGCGTCCATCTTGGTTTTTATATAAAAGTATTTAAAATGAATTTCCCTTATCTAATACAAGTAATCTTACAATCTTATGATACTAAAACGATTATGTACATGATTTCACACTTAAGTATCCTCACATGATTGTATTAAACATAATACATATATTGTCTTCTTCCTCTTCTACCTTTCTCATACAATTGTCAATATAATTTTAGTCTTTTCTAAGTGAATTATATTATGTATTAGATGTCATTAGTGTACATACATTGTACTTATTATATTACATATATTGGTTAGCTTCTAGCTAGTTTAGTACCCTTCAATTCTCTAATAATGGGTTTGTTCCTATGGTGTCTCAACATAGTGGTCAATTATTTTTCATAAAAACAATACTTAAACTGTTATTGTTACATTATGTTTGTGTTTCTACATTGGTATTAGACATTACTCCTACTTTTGGTAATGTTCTCATTTACTCTTAGATAAATTTATATGTCATATTTTACCTAAGTAATTTACTTAACATGGTTGGTTTATATATGATTTCTGTCACTATGGTCAGTTGGTTTCTAATTATTTGCATATATACTGACTGTTTTTATAGTTCTAATCTGTTCTCAAAGTTGTATTGATTTTCCCTCTAACTACTGGTAATATTGTGAACAATCTGTGTTTAAGTTTTAATACACTATTTTCCTTAACTAATGGGCCATACAGTGGTCCATCTTACATCTGATTGTTTGTACATGGTTAGTTAGTTTACATTATTTTGTTTATAATACTGTTGTTATTATGTTAAAGATCTGTTCTCAAACCATTACCAGATATTAGTATTACTACTGGTAATATGGTTATTCACTCTAGTATTGGTTTTGATATTGCACTTTGCCTATTTGAATTGGCATATTTGTTGCATCTTTGCTATAGCTGTCTGCCATTGCATTTGATTGGTTTTATTTACATGGTTGCGTTTTAATGTATTGTCTATTAGGATGTATTGTTATTTATAACAATTCCTTAATTGATATCATTGTTGATAATCATTTATTTTCATTGATATTTTTGGTTTTCTGTTTAACAGGTACTTTCTCTATGGGTTATGTAACAATGTACCATCTGTTTTAATGCAGTATGTCTCTACTACCTACATGGTATCAGTATGGTCTTTCACAATAATATTTTACTTATTTTGTGACACATGTTTATACATTCCCTCTTAAACATTAATATATATCTTATTGTATTACTTATGATATTTTTCTAGTCATAGGTTGAATTCAATTCAATCCCTTTTGTTTGATACAATGGTTTTTTATACTGTAGTCAGTTCTTTACCAAAAATAAAACATAGTTATATTGTTCTATTTTGTTTCATTTTGGTGGACTTATGATTATCTGTGTTAATCACAACTTTATTAAACGCGTCACACTCATTGTTCGTGTCTATTTGACTTATTTAACATCTTGTTGTTTTCATCATGGAATTAACATATTTTCATATACTTATAAACTTCCTCACTATAATTGTTTGTGTGGTTTTATCAGTAGAAATAGTTGGTTATTCACATGTTTCACATCTATTAAGCACGCACTGTCATTGTTTGTATTTCCTTAAATGCTAATCACTGTTTTCCATCCTCACATCTGATAATCATTATTTCACTTGTCACTTAATTAGTCTTTGGTGCACGTTGTTTATGTTGATTTCTGGTATGATTTATTCATCTTCTTCTCTCTTCTGAGTCAGCTTTCTTGTCCTTCTTCTTTCTTCTTTCTTGTTATTTTCATCGTAGTCATTATTCTTTAGTCGCTTCCCCTCACTTTTGGAGTTTGTTAATTCTTATTTCGTCGTTTCCCCTCACTTTTGGATCCTATTGGGTCTATAATTGGTATTTGGTTTTGGCTCACTTCATTTTCTTTCTTATTTTTCGTAGTTGATGTCACTAGATTGATATTATCTTATTCATAGTTGGATTTTCATATTAACACATTTGTAGATACACACTTTATATACATGGATTTACTTGTCTAGATGAACATTCATATTTTTTCTCTTACTTGCCGTCCTTTAGGCTCATTTTATGTAACTGCCATATTTGGTTATGTTACAATATATATATATATATATATTGTAACGCAACAGAAATGCTAGCATTCATGTTACATAAAAGACGGTTCACAGAATAATAAACAAATTGATATTTAAACCCATAATAGAACAGAGATCCAATAATTACAATTATAATCATAGACAAAATTAAATAAGGATGCAAGGTAGTGTTGACTAGAATAAACGAACCTGTAAGATAAATAATAGCTAATGATATATGTTTAATGAAAAGCAAAACAAAAAAATGAAACAATGACTTAATTTATGGTAATAACAAATAAGATTTTGTGTTAAGAAGTATTATTTTATGACAAAAATGTTATGATAAAGTTTATGTGATGTTATATCAAATATGTGTTGAGTTAATGAAAAATAATGAAACAAGTTGTATTATTCAATGACTGTTGTAGAATGAAGTGTGAAGCAGTTAATCAATGTTCATAAATTCGAATTTTGTTGTATGTGATCAAGAGATCAAGATAAAATTGTTATTAGATATAGAAAAATAATTGTTTATATAAGTGCTAATAATTAAGATTTGATTGTATGTATGAATTTATATCAAAGGGACTATAGATGCCTAACAGACATAACCACAGGTTGATCAGTTTACAATAAAAGGCCTAACAGGCAAAACTACTATATAAACACTCATAAAATAAAGATTAGGTGCATCAATTAATAATAATTAATAAATACGCTATGAAGAGTTGGAAAAAAAACATTAAATTAATAATAATATTTAATAAAATTTATACAAATTATAATAATACCATAATGTCATAATATCGATTGGTAAAATATAATATCGAAGGTGGATTAAATATAATAAAAAAGAAAAAAAAACGTACTTATATCAAAAAACCAGTAGAATATGTGTATAAAATAATAAACCAACTATCAAAAAGTTACATTCCGATAGGACAGCAAATTGATAAAGAATAGACAAAAAATATATGAAAGAAACACTATATATTCAAAACATGTGGAAGGCAGAAATTATTATATGTTGCTAGGGACGACAAATAAGAAAAAGAAGTTGTTGATTTAGACAAGACAAGAATGGCTTTGAATGAACTAAAAGTGATGAGATTAAAAACCCAAGAATAATCTATTTAATTGTAATATTCGAAATTACCAGATACGATTATAAAAATACAAAATTCTAATGACAATATTTACGTCTACTACCAATACAGATAAACAAAATAACACTACAATATGAAATGATAATAGAGAGTAAATAATTGAAGTCTACAAGAAAGAACTTGAACTGTCCCATATCCGAAGGGAATTGATGAGATATTAATCAAATAGAAAGAATTAACAATAACACAATTAATAATATTCACTACACCAGAAATTATAACCTTGCAAATACACGGAACAACACGAATTGCTTCAACCGAAGGAAGAACTTATTTGGATCCTGGCGGTGCAGAAGAAACATCAATCGGGCTGTAAATCAATCCATAAGCTGTATTCCGAAGTGGACAGGACAAGAATTACTCTTAGTAAACCGAAGACAGAAAAACCGTACTGCATAATCATCCAAAACATTAAATTTAGCGATCAACCGCCTACACGATTTGCTTCGTTCGAGTCTGGTAAATTATATTATATTAATCATACTAAATACACAACACATAAATTTTGTAAATCTTGCATTCTTATCTATGTATTTTTAGTCTTCCCCACAGTTACAAGAACCTTCACACCCTGAAATAAATTAAATACAAATCAAAACATAATATATAACCAAATATAAATAAAGGATTAAAATAATCAACAATCGATACCTGAAGTCTATAGTCCAAGCATATGTTAATTAGAACATATCTTATTTAATGTGAATTAAGTAAACAAATAAAGAACCTTTATATATTTGTCAAATCTTGTTATTTGGAGTATGGTTTAGTGAACTGGTAACAAAAAGTAACTGAATAAGTATAGAATAAATGGTTAATATAAACATCGAAATAACCTATAAGTTTCGTTGAGCCGATACTGCAGCGCTTATAGCGGAATTATCTGACACCAAAGAGGGAGCGTAAAATTACAAAATTAGACAGAACTCTCTTCAAGGTATAATAGGGTTGGATGAAATTGTAGAATAACGCTTAAGTTGTTTAAGTTCTAGGCACACTAACACTGATAATTATTAAAGAGCTAAGTTAATATTAATTAATTACATCCATATATTCCACAACTCCAAATATCTCCGAGATTTATATAATTAAAGTAATACAAAACAAATTGACAAATACAATAGTGGGGTTTTAAGGAGAGGAAACCCTTTTAAGTACAAATTGGCTTCCATCGCGGGGCTTGAACCGTAGCGGCCACACCACGGGGTAAAGTACAAATTGGCGCTCAACTTGTGTAGGGCTTAAGTTATGTAGCTATAACTATTTAATATTACTTAACCAGAGCAGGCAACTGTGGAAGAGTAAACATACATACCAGAGGTAGATCAAGGATTAGGGCAGGAGAAACGGAGGAGGAAATAGACGAACAAGAACAGGAAATAGAAATAATAACAGACAGTGAAATGGAACAACAGACAGACGAAATAGCGGAAACTGAAATTATTATGGACAAGGAAAGGGAACCAGTTGGAGAAGAGGCCCAAGGGGACCAAATAGATAAAGTGGGAGTCAGAGAAATACCAAGTTGGCAGTAATTGATGAATTTTATGGCAGAACAGAATAGTCTAACTAACGAAAATCTAAGGAAAATAAATGAGGAAATCAAGGAAAATAAGGAAAGCAACAGACAAATAAAAGAGGAAATTAATGAAAACTCAAAAGAACAATTTAGGAAACAGGAAGAAAACTCAAAGAGACTGGAGGAAAAATTCGATAAAACAAATGAGGAAACTAAAGAAACCTCAAAACAAATGAACGAAAGATTAAACCAAAT
Organism: Magicicada septendecula; assembly: GCA_034769895.1. Lineage (NCBI taxonomy): Eukaryota > Metazoa > Arthropoda > Insecta > Hemiptera > Cicadidae > Magicicada > Magicicada septendecula. Next base: position 195,762,265 of record CM068371.1, on the reverse strand, counting down.
TCACGAAAGGTTAGATAGGAATGATGAGGGTGTAAAACAAATGAAGGAAGACATCTTACAAATACATGAAGAAAATTTAAGGCAAATTAATGAAAAAATTGAAAATCTTCATGTGACAATTAACCAGAAGGTGGACCAAAATAATGAGGAAAGAAAATTAGAAATAGCCAAAACAAATGAAGGGTTAGAAAAAACTAACGAAACAATAGTACAGGTTCGTGTAGAATTACAGAATAAAATTAATGACACAAAAATTGAGAATAAAACATTGGTTGAAGAAATCCAGAAGGAAACTGTCGAAAAATATGAGCAAATTAAAAACGAAGTACATCAGGTACGGGAGAAGAATAAGGAAGGTATTACACAAATACAGACAGACATGGGAGAACGACTCGAAAGAGTCTATGGCAATTTAAATAGTATGGAAGGTCAAATCAATACCAATAAAAATAAAATAGAAGAAATTAGTAGACGTGAATTACAATTACAGGAAGAAGTAGATTCATGGCGGGATAGGACATGCCAACATAGTCATACAAATAACCATGAGAACCGAGAATCGATTAATTTTCGTAATTACAAGCGCAATCCTATGGAATTTTTAAAGAGATTGGAAGAGGTGATCATAAGAAATAGAGAGAATCGCTGGAGTATTATACGAAGCATGATTGATGAAACGTTTAAAGATACTTATGATAATTGGTGGACAGCGGTGCGTCCGGATATACTGGACATGACTGAGTTCAAAAAACAATTTAAGGAGAAGTATTGGTCTGAATCGACCCAGAACATGATTAGGAATAATTTGAGTAACGGTCGATACGAAACAAATGTAGGCCAGTCCCCTACTTCATACTTTTTAGGAAAAGTATGTATGGCGCGGAACTTAGAGCCCAGAATTCCCGAAGAATGTTTGGTGATACAACTATCCTATCATTACGAGGAAGGGATAAAAAATGCGCGTATGTGTAGTCAAATAAAAACGATTACAGCCATGGCCAAATTCTTGGAGAATTATGAACACGAGAACCAATACCAAAGAAATAGAATGCTAAATCATAAATATCAGAAGTATGATAATAACGCGCCACCAACCAATTCTCATAATAACGATCGCAATCGACCTGCGCAGAACGTTAATACTAATAGAACACAAAATGAAAACGCGAATAATAATTCCAGAAACTATAATTATCGCGGCAATAACAATTACAATTATCGTGATAGTCGCAATAATAGAGGAGATGGGGAAAGACGACCCAATAATTATAGACATAACGTCAATTATATCTACTCCAGACCTCAAGGTAATCAGCGACGATACTACCCAAGGAGTCACCGATATGACAACCATTATGACCAATCTCGGCATGAAGTCAACTACCCACATGATGGAAATTATAGGATAGCAGAACATAATACGGAGGATCGCACTGAAACAGTACAAAATCAACACAGTAATCAAAATGAAAATAGAGAAGAGGGAGTAAGCCCTCATTTGAACTAATAGAGGCAGTGAAAATTAATGAATACCCGTCACTGAACCGTAATCTTGGGGAACAACGACTAATAAATAAAATTAAGTGTAATCGTAAAATAACCATAATTAATAACCACTATTTAAAGAATATCAGGGAAGATTTGTTGGAAGAGGATAAGAAACATGTAAACAGTAATAGTAATAACGAAATCATATATATATCAGCAAAATTAAATGGGGTAAAATCTACCATAATGATAGACACTGGATCTAACATATCATTGATAGACAGTATTGAACTTGAAAAAAATCCAGCGAGAAGTCCAGTTACCCATACCGACCTTACCTGTCAATAATGTGATAATTATCGGATCCACTGGGAGACAAAATAAAACAGTCAAAAAACAAGTATCACTCGATCTTACCAATAACAATATGACCCTACCAATAGGATTCTTGGTCGCAACGGGATTACCGTTCAATGTATTGATTGGATGCGATGTGTTGCGCCAGCATTCCGCAATAATTGACTTGCATAAAGGTACAATATCTTTAACATCCGAAGAAGGATTATGGACAGCCGAGTTAATTGACACTAATCAAACCGTTCCAGTTAACACCAAATGTGGAGCCATAAAAAGCTATTTTTGTAAGGAAAATAAAATACCAGAAGTCATTCAATATGAGGACGATGATCCCAAACTGTGGCAGAGTAAGTTGGAAGAGATTCGAGAATTCCAAAGGGAAAAAACTTATAAACAAATAAATAAGGTACAGGCCGAAAATTTAATTCAGATATATAATAAATACAGACATGTGTTCTCCAATGCTCCAGGTAAAGTAAAAGGATATCAATGTATAATAAATTTTAAAGAACCAGTGAACTTTCGCAGAAAGTCATACCCAATTGCTTATTCTATAAAAAACGAGGTCCGTAACGAGATTAACCGTATGATTCAAGATGACATAATAGAATATAGTCAATCACCATATACCAGTCCAATAGTGGCAGTCCCGAAAAAGAACGGAAAGGTGAGAATTTGCCTGGACGCTAGGGAAATAAATAAAATGATCGTCAATGATAGGACTTCACCAGGCGAAATAGAAGAAATTTTAAAGAAATTCCACGGTATTAAATACATCAGCACTTGGGATACGGTATGTGGGTACTGGCAGGTCGAACTACACCCAGATAGTAGAAAATACATGGCATTCCTTTTTGACGGAAGGAACTATCAATTTAAAAGGCTACCTTTCGGACTAATTAATTCAGTTGCAATATTTGTGAAATGTATGGACCAGGTATTGGGACAAGAAACACTGCAGTTCACTACGGTCTATGTAGATGATTTACTTATAACTTCTTCACATTGGGATGAACATTGCGAGCGGGTGGAACAGGTACTAAGAAAATTATCTGAAAACAACATAACACTTAAGCTGAATAAATCTAAATTTATCGCCAATCAAGTAAAGTTTTTAGGTTTTAATTTGTCTGAGGAGGGTATCACACCTTCGACAGAAAAAGTAGAAGCAATCCAACTGTTCCCTACTCCAAAAAATAGAAAACAACTACAATCCTTTCTTGGAATTTGCAACTATTATCGAAAATTCCAAGATAACTATTCAGAAGTAACGGCCAAGTTTCAGAAACAATTATCATCCAAAGACAAGTGGGCATGGGGACCAGAACAAGATAAAATTCTGCAATTAATTAAGAAGAAATTTTTAGAAACAGTTATGTTGTACCACCCTGATTTTAACAAACGCTTTTATTTAAATTGTGATGCAAGCAATGTTAGCTTAGGAGCTACCCTATATCAAGAAGATAAAGAAGGACATCATATGGTAATCAGCTTCGCCAGCAGGGTGCTTAACAGCTGCGAACGCAATTACAACGTTACCGAGAAAGAGCTGCTAAGCGTAGTGTACGCATGCAATAAATTTAGAACCTATATACTCGGATACCCAGTGACCGTAAGAAGTGACCATAAATCAATTTCATTTCTAAAAGATGTAAACTTAGTCACGGCCGGCTAACTAGATGGGTCCTTGCCTTGCAAGAGTATTGCATTGATTGGGAATATATACCTGGAAGAAAGAATATAGCAGCCGATATCTTGTCCCGAATAAACATACAAGATCAATCATTTGAAGGAGAAAAGGAAGAGATTGCGAAGGTGTACCATGTCATTAAGAGTCGGAAGGATCTGGAGATTATTATCAATGAAATTAGTAAACACCAAAAATCGGATCCCAAATTAATAAACATACGCCAGAAGATACAAAATGCTGATGAAGTTATTACTAAATATTACTGTATACATGAAGACCGATTATTTATTAAGGTTACTCCTAAACAAATAAACTGAAAACTAGTAATTCCCACAGCTGTGGAAAACGAATTAATATTGGATTACCATGAACGATATGGACACATGGGAGCCATAAAAATCGCCAAAGCCCTAGAAGAACAAATGTACATAAAAAATTTGACCAGAAAGGTACAAAAATCTATACAGGCATGTCACATCTGCCAGATGGTTAAACATAATAATGAGAAGAAGGAGGGAGTCATGATCCCGATAACATCCAAATATAAGCTGGAGAAGGTATTCCTAGATATATGTGGGCCCTTCCCACACAGTGGAGGAAATCACAGATACAAATTCATAATAATTATTTTTGATCATTTTTCCAAATACACTAAACTTTATGCTATTAGCAGAGCCACTACCAAGAAAATTCTAGAAATAGTCATCGGGCGTTACATAGCAGAGGTTGGTAAACCGTCATCTATTATCACCGATCATGGTACGCAATTTAAGGGCTATAAATGGAGAAATAATCTGTTAAAACACAACATTAGAACATATAAGACTTCAGTATACCACCCCAGCAGTAATCCGGCAGAACGTGTATTGAGGGAAGTTGGCAGAATACTCCGAACTTACTGTCATGACCAACAGAGAAAGTGGTACGAATACTTGTCACTAACCGAAGAGTTTTTAAATATATCTTACCATCAATCCATTGAAAATACCCCTTATACTGTTATGTTTGAAAGGCTTCCGCCTAGAGAAATCCAGGATATTATAAACTTTCCAAATAACCCCGAATATCAGTTTGAAACAGTTAAATTTTATAACCGAGTTATGGAAAAGACGGAAATGAAGAGAAGAAAATATGAAAAGAATAACCCAAAACCAATTAAGTACCAAGTGGATGAGAAAGTATTAATAAGAAACAGGGAGCTACCAAGCACTCTAGAGGGAATAACTAAAAAATTATTATTATTATATACTGGGCCATATGTGATAACAAAAAATAATAATAACAATACGTATGAAATAATGAACCCTATCACGAAAAGGATTAAAGGAACGTACAACCAAGAGTCCATAAAGAAATATAATGAATAAATTCTAAAAATAATAAGAACAACTTATTACCAGTCTTGAAGAAAATTACTTGGAATTTAAAAAGAATTTGAGTTGAATAATACCACTAAATTCTAAAAATAATAAGAACAACTTATTAAAGATTACAGAAAAAGGCGAGAATTATTATTAAATGTTTATAAAGAAATAGTGTGAATAACAAACCCCAAGATTACCGAAGAAAACGAGAATTATTATTAAATGTTTATAAAGAAATAGTGTGAATAACAAACCCCAAGATTACCGAAGAAAGCGATAATTATTATTAATGTTTATAAAGAAATAGTGTGAATAATGAATAAATTCTAAAAATAATAAGAACAACTTATTAAAGATTACAGAAAAAGGCGAGAATTATTATTAAATGTTTATAAAGAAATAGTGTGAATAACAAACCCCAAGATTACCGAAGAAAGCGATAATTATTATTAATGTTTTTAAAGAAATAGTGTGAATAATGAATAACAAACCCAAGATTACAGAAAAAGGCGAGAATTATTATTAAATGTTTATAAAGAAATAGTGTGAATAACAAACCCCAAGATTACCGAACAAAGTGAGAATTATTATTAAATGTTTATAAAGAAATATTGTGAATAATGAAGAATGGAACCCCAAGATAAAAGTTATTACCTCAAATCTACCTATGCAAAATAAAGAAAGAAAAAAAAATCATATGACATAAAATATATACTACATTGCCACATGATGGAACAATTTCAGTAAACGATTGAATGTAACCAATATAATGTTAAAGAAGACAAGAAAGAAAGAGTATTTATGAACATAATTCATTGAAAAATAAACAGCCAAAATAGTGAAATACGATAAGAAGAAGAATAGTTGGGGCTAAGGAATGTATTTAGTCAAAAATACAATTATAATGATCATCACACAACAACTATTTAGAAAATATTGTGATCAGAGAAAAAAAAAACAAACGAAGAAGATACTTAACATTACAATCTCAACAAAAATGAAAACAAAAATGACTACAAATGATAACTCTCAAAGTCAATATCAACGAATGATTAAGGAATTAAAATGGAATTACGAAATATGAAGAATAGTAATGAAGAAATATAAATGCAACAAAGAAAAAATCTTTTCCCAAATATTTATTATTAAATGATTAAAGAGATTATTAGGAGATTATTATTATATTTTATAGCTGACTGTAGATGAATTCCAGCAGTACTATATTAAAATGTAGTGTGGGCAGCAGAGTATGAAGCCAAACAGTGCCTCTCTGAACTGTACCAACGCATGTGTTAGGGATTGTTAGGGAAATTAAATATTTAAGGAATATTAGAATAGTTGCAAGAATAAATTCAGTTTCCAAAGGAATGTGACGAAGAAAACAGAAGGAAGTGAGTTGACAGAAGAATAATTGAAAAATACAGTAATTATAGTAATTATAAATAAAAGAGATGTAAAACTAATGTATCAGTGAATAGTGTAGCCAACTACCAACAAATAATGTTTACAGAAATAAAAATGATCAAGAATGTTAATTAAAATGATGAAATGTTATTAAATTAAAAAAAAGTATTAATACTAGTCTAATGAAGTTACACTGAGAATCTCATCGTCAACCATTAACAATGAAATGAAGAAAGGCATGTGAAAAAGACAAGTTTATTTGACCTAAACTTCATTCAGGGAAACTACACTTTTTTAGGAGGGGAAGCATATGTAACGCAACAGAAATGCTAGCATTCATGTTACATAAAAGACGGTTCACAGAATAATAAACAAATTGATATTTAAACCCATAATAGAACAGAGATCCAATAATTACAATTATAATCATAGACAAAATTAAATAAGGATGCAAGGTAGTGTTGACTAGAATAAACGAACCTGTAAGATAAATAATAGCTAATGATATATGTTTAATGAAAAGCAAAACAAAAAAATGAAACAATGACTTAATTTATGGTAATAACAAATAAGAATTTTGTGTTAAGCAGTATTATTTTATGACAAAAATGTTATGATAAAGTTTATGTGATGTTATATCAAATATGTGTTGAGTTAATGAAAAATAATGAAACAAGTTGTATTATTCAATGACTGTTGTAGAATGAAGTGTGAAGCAGTTAATCAATGTTCATAAATTCGAATTTTGTTGTATGTGATCAAGAGATCAAGATAAAATTGTTATTAGATATAGAAAAATAATTGTTTATATAAGTGCTAATAATTAAGATTTGATTGTATGTATGAATTTATATCAAAGGGACTATAGATGCCTAACAGACATAACCACAGGTAGATCAGTTTACAATAAAAGGCCTAACAGGCAAAACTACTATATAAACACTCATAAAATAAAGATTAGGTGCATCAATTAATAATAATTAATAAATACGCTATGAAGAGTTGGAAAAAAAACATTAAATTAATAATAATATTTAATAAAATTTATACAAATTATAATAATACCATAATGTCATAATATCGATTGGTAAAATATAATATCGAAGGTGGATTAAATATAATAAAAAAGAAAAAAAAACGGACTTATATCAAAAAACCAGTAGAATATGTGTATAAAATAATAAACCAACTATCAAAAAGTTACATTCCGATAGGACAGCAAATTGATAAAGAATAGACAAAAAATATATGAAAGAAACACTATATATTCAAAACATGTGGAAGGCAGAAATTATTATATGTTGCTAGGGACGACAAATAAGAAAAAGAAGTTGTTGATTTAGACAAGACAAGAATGGCTTTGAATGAACTAAAAGTGATGAGATTAAAAACCCAAGAATAATCTATTTAATTGTAATATTCGAAATTACCAGATACGATTATAAAAATACAAAATTCTAATGACAATATTTACGTCTACTACCAATACAGATAAACAAAATAACACTACAATATGAAATGATAATAGAGAGTAAATAATTGAAGTCTACAAGAAAGAACTTGAACTGTCCCATATCCGAAGGGAATTGATGAGATATTAATCAAATAGAAAGAATTAACAATAACACAATTAATAATATTCACTACACCAGAAATTATAACCTTGCAAATACACGGAACAACACGAATTGCTTCAACCGAAGGAAGAACTTATTTGGATCCTGGCGGTGCAGAAGAAACATCAATCGGGCTGTAAATCAATCCATAAGCTGTATTCCGAAGTGGACAGGACAAGAATTACTCTTAGTAAACCGAAGACAGAAAAACCGTACTGCATAATCATCCAAAACATTAAATTTAGCGATCAACCGCCTACACGATTTGCTTCGTTCGAGTCTGGTAAATTATATTATATTAATCATACTAAATACACAACACATAAATTTTGTAAATCTTGCATTCTTATCTATGTATTTTTAGTCTTCCCCACAGTTACAAGAACCTTCACACCCTGAAATAAATTAAATACAAATCAAAACATAATATATAACCAAATATAAATAAAGGATTAAAATAATCAACAATCGATACCTGAAGTCTATAGTCCAAGCATATGTTAATTAGAACATATCTTATTTAATGTGAATTAAGTAAACAAATAAAGAACCTTTATATATTTGTCAAATCTTGTTATTTGGAGTATGGTTTAGTGAACTGGTAACAAAAAGTAACTGAATAAGTATAGAATAAATGGTTAATATAAACATCGAAATAACCTATAAGTTTCGTTGAGCCGATACTGCAGCGCTTATAGCGGAATTATCTGACACCAAAGAGGGAGCGTAAAATTACAAAATTAGACAGAACTCTCTTCAAGGTATAATAGGGTTGGATGAAATTGTAGAATAACGCTTAAGTTGTTTAAGTTCTAGGCACACTAACACTGATAATTATTAAAGAGCTAAGTTAATATTAATTAATTACATCCATATATTCCACAACTCCAAATATCTCCGAGATTTATATAATTAAAGTAATACAAAACAAATTGACAAATACAATAGTGGGGTTTTAAGGAGAGGAAACCCGTTTAAGTACAATATATATATATTGTCTATTTATACAAATTAAGGAACATGTGGACACTACTTATTTATTATGTATTTTGTTATTTATTGCTGATTGTGATATTTGCATGTAATGAATTATGGGGGCAACAATAAAAATTGTTATTGTTAAATTAACAGCCGAGTTTAATTGCAAGTCCCGTCATACTGGACCCAGCTCATTTTTGGCTTCTCTAGGCTCTCGCCTAGTACTAAATAACTAGTGGCTTCTCTTTCAAAAAAAAAATAAATAAAAAAGAAAATAAATACAAAAAAAGGGGTTTTTTTTAATAAAGCATAAAAAAAAGAAAGAGCGGTTACAGTACCATTCGGTATATCACAAGGAAGTTCAGTATGCAGCAGACTGTTAGAAAAAATATTTCATGACGTTAAATTTAAATTCGTATATCACTAATGTCACTATCTACATTCTAGATTCTACAATAGAGACTATTTAAAGATTATGGTACACCAGTACAACTAGTATCTGACAATGGACCTCAGTTTAAATCTAAAGAATTTAATTACATGTGTTTTAAATTAGGAATAAATCATATTACAGTGACAGAGTACCGACCGCAAGGAAACCTAGCAGAGAGATACTTGCGAAACCTAAAATCAGCCTTAATATCTAATCACGCTAAAGATCAGACAGCGTGGGTTCAAAATGTATCATGGATACAATTTGCCTTCAACTCAGCGTATCATGAAGGACATAAATCAACACCATTTGATTTACTTTACAAGTATAAACCAAACCACCCGTTAACCACAAAGTGGAAAATTCATGAGTTATTACCCCGCGAAATAAATGGGAATAACATTAGGAAAATATGGAACGAAGCTCGCGCTAATTTGAGAGCGAATTTACAAAAATCGCGGAAATATCATGAGCAGAATAATAGGAAAATAAAGTACAAAGTAGGTGATTTAGTGATGTATAAATCTCACCCTACAAGTAAAGCCGTTGATAGGATCACTTCCAAACTATCATCCCGATGGTGTGGCCCCTACAAGATTCACAAGTTCATCACGCCCGTAACAGTATGAACCCAATACAGACAATTACGTTCGCAGAAGCCATGTGTCTCAAATAAAAAAATTGTTTTCGTGTAAAAATAAAGAAGCACGACTACGAGAAGGATAGTAAACCAAGAATACTACTTAAGCATTAAGCGTAAAATATGTTGTATATACTTATACAGGAATATAATAAGATTTTGCAACATCCTATATCGTAATTGAGTATAAACTTAAACACCTCGTACGAATACTAGCGAGGCCTGATCAACCTTAGCTAATGTCCTGCGAGAATGAAATAAAGAATGAGAAGTCAGCTGACGAACAACAAACCTCTAGCGCAGTAAACTAAAAGTAATTCGATTGTTATTACAATACGTTATTATTATTAGTAACCTACTCATGAGTATAACTCCGTAAAACGAGTGAAGAAATCAAGCAAAAAACCGGTAGTAGTGTGCCGGTTCGAAATCGGCGGTTACAAAATTTTAGAAACTTTTCGTAATTGTAACGTAACGTGAGCAGAAGCAGCGGAGCGGACTTTGTTCGACGGTGAGGGGAGCGGTGTGTGCGTTGCGCGCGGCCAACCATGCCGCGCCGCATGCCGCATGCCGCATGCCGCATGCCACATGCCACATGCCGCATGTGTGGGCGTGGTCACTCGGCTATGTGCCATGACGATTGTGTGCTGCCGGCGTGTGCAGTCAACGCTTAGCCTCGCTCAGAATCGTCCCGTCTCCGCTCTTTGTATTGTTCCACGCAGTTTGAATCTCTCTACATGATGGGCTAGAGAATAAACGACTCCCGGGTTCTCGCACTAAACCGGGTTCCTGGCTTGCTGTGGGCTGAACATCTGCTCAAGCTGTGAACCATGTCAAGATCGCATACGAAGAGGGAGACGGAGATCGACTTCCTATGTTGCACTCGCCAGCACACTTGAGGTGATATCTATACTTTATTTCATTTTTTGGGGCCGGGCCGGCAGTGTGCCCGTTTACTGCAAATTGCCTAGAAGCCATGGGACCACGTGTCCAGACTGTTTACCGGGAAGTTGAGCTGTGATCATGACTCTGAACACTATAACTTAAATTTCATAAACCTTTTATAACTCATTTATATAACACTAAATGCTATGCCTGTAAGTGCGTGCTGCACTGCGGGAGCGCGCCAGAGAGATTTTAATCTTGTACCATTTTATTGTTGCTTCTAATTTTTTTTACTCCTTACAAAATTTAATTATTGCTCAGTAGTTCTGTTCCGGCTGGAACAGCTGTGTATTAAATTTAATTTAACTATGGGTTTCATATTTAAGGGCTGGGGATCTTCCTGGGTTTTTTTTTTGGGGGTCTTTTCTGGGATTACAATTTGGGACTTAGTTTTTCTGACACGCTGGTGCAACTTCAGACAGGTTGAATGCCTGTCTACTTTTGTCAACTACATGTGGGCGCACTCCCACAGATGCCAGAGCACAACCACCTTGCTGTATTCTTTTCTTTAATTATTTTTTTTATAGTCATTTGAGGCTAATAGAAATAATTCCTGATGTAATGGAAATATTTTAAATGATTTTTGCCCCTTGCACAAGGGCTAAACTGATTGTTTTCTTAACGGGCAAACGCATATGAGTTGACTTCACACTTATAGCTTTTGATGGTTAATTTTGACTATAAAACATGTATTCGTCATTTTCTTTTTTTGTGTAAATTATGATTGTCAAAATCTTCTGAAATAGTACTGCCTCAAGCAATTAATTTCTGTTTATTAAGGTACATCAAGATTTGATTCCTTTTGGATTTTTTTTTTTTTTTTTTTTTGAAGTCAAATAACTGTATAGAGTTTTATAAACATTGTCTGAAAGTAGGTGACGTAGTTTTGTCAGTCTCAATCAATTATGTGAAGGGAACTTAAGGTTCACACGCTCATCATGGGTCATTGATCAATGGAATGCTAGCTAAAGGGGTGGTCTGGTTATTTATGCCTCTTGATTTATTATCATTCTTCCTGGGGTTGTGGATTATGTCATTCTACTGTACGGGTTGCCTATTGGCGGATATTTTATCACTTCCGAATTATACGATTGTAGTTACTCTACCTGTTGGGTGGGTGCATTCCAGGGGCATGCGTGTTAAAAATTAATGTAACTGTGAGTTGGTGTACCTTGTGTTCTGTGTGTGTTGTTATGTGTCTAGCTAGCCACGGGATGTGAGAAGATTTTATAATTATATATACATATGGGTGTATACTGATTGATTTATATACATATATTGTTGTGCTTAATATTATATATATTGTTATGCTGAAGATTTGAAGATTTATACGCACTTGTGATCGTTTATATTTACACACATTGTTACGACTAAGATTTACACATTTGTTATTTTTTACCATATTCATACTTGTGATCGGGCGTAGAAAAAAAATAAAATAAATCGTTATCGTTCTGTTACGGCTGAGTTTTATTGCAAGTCCCGTCATACTGGACCCAGCATAATTTTTGCTTCTCTAGGCTTCGGCCTAGTCATATATAACTTGTAACCTCTCTTAAATACCAAAAGCATAGAGAGGTTACAAATGGTAGCAGAGCGTGGTTCATTCTAGGCTTGAACCCTTGGGTCCTGGTGTGTGACGGGGCTTGCAGACTCGGAAATATTAATGCAATTATGGTAACTTAGTTGATATAGGCCCGTGTAGGCTAGTTATAAGTTGTTTAATTTGTGAGTCGGGTCGCACCACTGAGGCGGTTAATGGTGTTTAAAAAAATTTTTTTGATAGCTTGTACGGCCGGGAAGTCTTAAGCGTGGCCTGGAAGATGGAATGTTAATTAGGGTCGGTGTTTAGCGTGGTATATTGACGAGATGCGGTATGGCCCGATCTGAAATCGGTACCGGAACTGACTTGTGTCAGGTTGATGTCGAATTATTTTACATTCCCGAATTAGGACTTGTAGTTGATTGTTAGTGGGTTGTTGTGATTTATGTGTTGGTACGGCGTGTGTGTCGAGTTGCTGTTTGCTGTTATGTGTGTGTAGTTTTGTTGTTTGTCTCTTGTCTCCTTCCGTCGTGGAGTGCATGGTTCAGTATAGGCCAGGTTTCCGCAGCGCTAGAGAACCCGGGGGTCTACTCAAAGGAAGGACAGTACTTGAGTTTTTCCGATTTTTGTTAATATGTTTTTGTAGGTTATGTTGGTGTTAGGTGTTTAGTGGGAATTTGTTTTATGATTGTTTGTGTTGAATCGTGTAAGTCTGGCGGGGATATGCTACGAGAAATTGCCCCACCCTCTTACAGACGTTATCCAGAAATTTCCGGTGGTGGATGGATTTGATGAGGACCAGCTGTTGGTTTTCTTGGACCTGGTCCTGCAGGTGGCAGACTTCCCAGGGGTGTCCGATGGGGAGGTCTTGTTTCTTATATACCCGTATTGCCGGAGTACGTTGGCTAATTTGGTCACCAAGGCTCTGCGTCGGGGTGACAGTGTTGAGGCTTTCCATGGGGAGGTGTTGAACTTCTTCCTACCCATTCGACGACGTTTCAAGCTTGAGTTGGAAAGATTCTATCGCCCACAGGCCTACGGGGAGGCGTTAGGAGACTTCGTACGCGATATACGGAAAGCTGCCCGGGTGTTAAGATTGGGGTTGTCAGAGACGGAAGTTATACAAGCGATTCTGGAAGGACTGACTCCCCAGGAGAGATCTCGTTTGGCATTCGCGGACCGTCCACGTTGTTTTGCGGACCTTGAGCGACTGTGTGTGCTTTCAGGAACGGTCAGGGAGGTTGACGAGTCCCGGGGAAAAGAGGCTATCGATGTCCAATACTCCAGCGGTTCCTCAGGAAGAGCCAAAAGGGACAAACATGGTGGTTGGAGGAGAACACAAGAGACTGTTAGAAAGCCTGAATATTCCGGAAGTGATGGAGGCTACAAGGGGGTGGCAAGTGTGAAGACGGTAACAACAGCTACAGCACAGAAAACAAGGAAACATGAAAGTAACAGGGGAAAAAGAAATCATGTTAAGGAACAGACAGCGGCAAGTAGGGAGCCGGTACCAAGGCGTTATCCCTATTCGGAGAAAAAGGAAACTTTAAAGGTTCCAGAGGAATTACAAGTGCCCAAGAGAGTAGTAGATGAAGAAAAGGAAGCAGAAGTGGAAGAGCGGTATGACTCCGTGGGAACAGTACAGGAGGATAAGAGCGCGTCAGTTAATACTGAATTACCGGACTCGAAGAGGACGTCATGGTTGAATCCAGAGGCCGCAGAATTTGTTCCGGTATTTACATCTCGGTTCGTGACGGATCCAGATCCGGTAATATCGTCATCGTCTACGCAGGAATATGAGAAGTCATTTGAGAGTGTCGCTTTACCATCGCCAGTAGAAATTAATTCAGTCATTGCACATGAGCCTGGACAGCTGGATTCCAGGGTGGAAGATGTTGAGGACGTTGTGGTTGCTGAGAGTGGTCAAGGAGTGGAATCGACAGAAGAGTCAGAAGAGCGGTCTGCAGATGCTGCGCAGGTGAGTATAGTTGTAGGTGTTAGGGAGACTGTAGAGTCTGAAGTTGCAGATGGACACAGGGATGTCCGGGCTGCAAGTGTTTCTGAGGTTGTGGATGGACAAGGGGATGTCCATGCCGCAAGTGTAGTGGAAGTAGATGAGGTAGAAGTTGAGGAGAAATTGGGTGGCAGCGTTGTGGAGTTTGTGAGTGAGAGTGAAGTAGTGTGTGAAGATGTGCAGACGCCTTCTGTAGGTAGTGTTGAGGATTCCGAGGAACGGGAGGAAGTTTCAGGTGGACCAGGTGAGCAACTAGCGGAGGAAGTAGATGTGCAGTGTTCAGAGGGTGGTAGTGGCGATGATGTTGATGATAAATGTGTTGGTGAAAATGAGGTTGGAGAAGAGGTTAGTGAAGAAGTTTGTGAAGCGGCTGGCGATGAGTGTCATGAAGAAATTGGTGAGGAGCTGAGGGAAGATGCGGTTGAAAAGGGATCAGAGGAGCAACGGGAAGATGCTGAGGAGGTGCAGTGTCAGGAGGTCGGTCTGGATTATGTGCACGAAGAAGGGGAAATTGTAGAAAAGGAAGAAATTGTAGCAGAGGAGTTAGACGACGAGCATAATCCAAAGCGGAGTGAAAGTAGTGAGGTAAGTTGCCTTGATTCTGATCCCGAAGAAACCAGTCAGTACAGCTCAACACGAGATAATTGCTTAGAGAGTGGTGTCCGAAAGGAGCGTATACCTAAGGTGTGTCATAGAAAAGTAAGAAGCAGAGGTTAACGGGTAGCGGGTAGATGTTCCCCACATTCCCAGTGGTGGTCATCTATTTCAGGGTTGCGCCCCTGCCCACGCGAGCCTTGGTTTCCTCCATTCTTCCTTATTTCCGGAGGTAGCCAGGTCCTTACACTCAGTCCTAGCTATTGCCCTTTAATGATCCTTGCCCCATTTCATCTTCCCAATTTTCCTACCACTCCCCTTAGTACAAAAAAAAAAAAAAAAAAAATCTATCAAACGGAGTTAGAGAGAGACTTAGCTTGTGGTCCTCGGGATCGTCAGTTTTCCCTGTGTTAAAGGTTAGATGGAGTGATGGTGTGCTGTTGCTGATTGTTAATAGTTGTTGAGGTTGATGTGGTTCATTATAGGGTCCGAGCCATGCCGCATTCTCCGGTTTTCCTGGTGTTATTTTGTTGAGAGAGAAAGTCGTGTAGTAGGTGCCGTAGGAAAGTAAACCCCCTCTAGTTATGTGGTATTCTAATGAGTAAATGATGGGATTAATGTTCGTGTGCCCTTGGTGCGGTCCTCTCTGTCCGGCTGAGCGGGGCCGTCCGCCCTTGTGTAGGGAAGTGGGCCAGCCATATGGCAAGGTTGGAGATGCCTTGTAGGTGCATGTGGCTGGTCGGTCCAGAGATGGACGAGAAGTTGTACGGTCGCTCACATATCAAGGTGTGAAATGCCTTGTTGAGTCGTAGGAAGAATATGTGAGTGGGACTGGTGGGAGTGGGTGATGGTCACTGGAGAGGGTGACGTGTTGGGGCGGTCCCGTGGGGTTGGCATGGCGGAGAGGGTCGCATGGGGATTGGTGGTGTTCCTGAGAGCGAGTCTGCCTGGCCACCTTACCCACGATGTCCACCGGATTTTTCAGATGGGAGTACACTGCAGGGTACTTTCCCAAGTTTTGTGGGGCAACCGGGTTGCCCTTTCGGGGTGGGGGTGTGCCGGTTCGAAGCCGGCGGTTACAAAATTCTAGAAACTTTTCGTAATTGTAACGTAACGTGAGCAGAGGCAGCGGAGCGGACTTTGTTCGACGGTGAGGGGAGCGGTGTGTGCGTTGCGCGCGCAACTCGGCTATGTGCCATGACGATTGTGTGCTGCCGGCGTGTGCAGTCAACGCTTAGCCTCGCTCAGAATCGTCCCGTCTCCGCTCTTTGTATTGTTCCACGCAGTTTGAATCTCTCTACATGATGGGCTAGAGAATAAACGACTCCCGGGTTCTCGCACTAAGCCGGGTTCCTGGCTTGCTGTGGGCTGAACATCTGCTCAAGCTGTGAACCATGTCAAGATCGCATACGAAGAGGGAGACGGAGATCGACTTCCTATGTTGCACTCGCCAGCACACTTGAGGTGATATCTATACTTTATTTCATTTTTTGGGGCCGGGCCGGCAGTGTGCCCGTTTACTGCAAATTGCCTAGAAGCCATGGGACCACGTGTCCAGACTGTTTACCGGGAAGTTGAGCTGTGATCATGACTCTGAACACTATAACTTAAATTTCATAAACCTTTTATAACTCATTTATATAACACTAAATGCTATGCCTGTAAGTGCGTGCTGCACTGCGGGAGCGCGCCAGAGAGATTTTAATCTTGTACCATTTTATTGTTGCTTCTAATTTTTTTTACTCCTTACAAAATTTAATTATTGCTCAGTAGTTCTGTTCCGGCTGGAACAGCTGTGTATTAAATTTAATTTAACTATGGGTTTCATATTTAAGGGCTGGGGATCTTCCTGGGTTTTTTTTTTGGGGGTCTTTTCTGGGATTACAATTTGGGACTTAGTTTTTCTGACACGCTGGTGCAACTTCAGACAGGTTGAATGCCTGTCTACTTTTGTCAACTACATGTGGGCGCACTCCCACAGATGCCAGAGCACAACCACCTTGCTGTATTCTTTTCTTTAATTATTTTTTTTATAGTCATTTGAGGCTAATAGAAATAATTCCTGATGTAATGGAAATATTTTAAATGATTTTTGCCCCTTGCACAAGGGCTAAACTGATTGTTTTCTTAACGGGCAAACGCATATGAGTTGACTTCACACTTATAGCTTTTGATGGTTAATTTTGACTATAAAACATGTATTCGTCATTTTCTTTTTTTGTGTAAATTATGATTGTCAAAATCTTCTGAAATAGTACTGCCTCAAGCAATTAATTTCTGTTTATTAAGGTACATAAAGATTTGATTCCTTTTGGATTTTTTTTTTTTTTTTTTTTGAAGTCAAATAACTGTATAGAGTTTTATAAACATTGTCTGAAAGTAGGTGACGTAGTTTTGTCAGTCTCAATCAATTATGTGAAGGGAACTTAAGGTTCACACGCTCATCATGGGTCATTGATCAATGGAATGCTAGCTAAAGGGGTGGTCTGGTTATTTATGCCTCTTGATTTATTATCATTCTTCCTGGGGTTGTGGATTATGTCATTCTACTGTACGGGTTGCCTATTGGCGGATATTTTATCACTTCCGAATTATACGATTGTAGTTACTCTACCTGTTGGGTGGGTGCATTCCAGGGGCATGCGTGTTAAAAATTAATGTAACTGTGAGTTGGTGTACCTTGTGTTCTGTGTGTGTTGTTATGTGTCTAGCTAGCCACGGGATGTGAGAAGATTTTATAATTATATATACATATGGGTGTATACTGATTGATTTATATAATATATTGTTGTGCTTAATATTATATATATTGTTATGCTGAAGATTTAAAGATTTATACGCACTTGTGATCGTTTATATTTACACACATTGTTACGACTAAGATTTTACACATTTGTTATGTTTTACCATATTCATACTTGTGATCGGGCATACAAAAAAAATAAAATAAATCGTTATCGTTCTGTTACGGCTGAGTTTTATTGCAAGTCCCGTCATACTGGACCCAGCATAATTTTTGCTTCTCTAGGCTTCGGCCTAGTCATATATAACTTGTAACCTCTCTTAAATACCAAAAGCATAGAGAGGTTACAGTAGATGTAAGAATTAAATATAAGGTAGATTTATGTATTTGTGCATTTAATGTGTAGTAGATGTATTAGATTTTAAATATTTTGTATAAGATATAAGATAATCAATTGATGGATAGAAATCATCTGAGGGAGAGACATTTCAGCACGAAGTTCCGTGGCCAACTGTAATTGTATTTCTTAGGTTTTATTTAATACCCCGTCGCCCCGTCCTCTTCTTTAAGTGCAGGAGGATGTGACGATTTGAAAATTATTTAAAAAGCACAAATTAAAATTTTTGTTCTTATAACAAGTGAGAATATTATCCACCCCTTATCTGTACATAGATTCCTGTATCAACGTGCAAATTGTCCAGTACGAACACGCAAAGTACAATGTTATTAAGCGAAAAATAATATTCCTTTTAATTAAATAAAAGACGTATTAATAATAAAGGAAATATCTAACTCATAACAAAAATGTAGCATAATTTATTACTAGTTAATTAATGAACAATTAATAATACTAAAGGAACGAACTACTTTTCTCAGCGCGTAAACCGCGCCAGCTTACAGACTCCCTGCCGCTAAAGAACCTCCAGTCGCCGGAGAAACCTCGACATGTAAGCAGGTCAAAAATGTGTTGTAAAGTTACACTTAGGTGTATACCGCTAAACAACGATACAACCAGGCGTTAGTTGTTATAATTGATTTAATCCAATGTAGCGTTGGGATAAAACTTAAAAAACTATTAATGTAGTGCGTGGAGCAAATATTGGTAATATATAAAAAAAACTTAGCCGGCACATCTCTTTACAAACAGTAAGTGGTAAGATATGTTCCTTGCCATATTAAAGTAAACATCAGTGCTGCTAAAATAAGAACAATTAAAATGTAAAATGTGAACAACCAACTCCAGAAGAAGAAAGTTACAACAACAACCGTATGAACTTCAAGTAGCAGAATCCAATCGTCATGAACTAGACTACAATTCGGAAACAATCAACTAAATGGAGGATCCAGAGGAACAACGAACTACACCCAAGAAGACCTACTGAAGAAGACCATCACGAACACCCACAGCAAACTCACGTTCTATTCAGGTGATATTAAATCATAACATTTGTGCATAACTTGTTTTTTTTAAAACCGAAACAAAAAGAACAGTAAAGTTTCTTGTAAAGACTTTTAGATAACTTAAAGATTAGCATATAAATGTTGTAATTTCTGTAATGATATAGTAAAAACCTGATGATGTTTAAAGGTAAAGTAATTCTGAAAATTACACCGGACTATTCTTCAAATAGTTTGGATGATGTTGTGATATATTAGAATATTGCAAAGTTAAGACCCGGATCCGTGGTAATTGAAATAATACACAGCTGAATGATTTTGAGATAAAAAAAGAGTAAAAAAAGTTTAAAGAATATTTAATGCAGAATTTTTAAGAATTTTTCTTTTTAAAAGTAAAGTAAAGTAAGTAAAAAAATTAAAGGATGACCATTAAAGCTATTACTTTTATAATTAGTTAAAATATAAGAATAAAGAGATGTTTTCGCTAATACCCAGAGAGTGAATAAATTTATGTAACCCTTGACTAATTCCTGTTATATACATTGTCATAATTTGTTGGTAAGTAAATTTTACTAACTACGGCAGCTAGTTTAATTAACAGCGAACAATTGAACTGGTTCCCGATGTTATAATATCTTTGCAGGAGAGACGTTATAACTACCAGCGGAAGATTGAGGGTTTGTTAGATCCGGCCACTTATCGGAGACTGACCAAGGATCCGACTTCTATGGTCTTAAGAAAAACAGATTCGTTGGTGAAGCAATCTTCTCTGGCGTCTGATGTGAAGGCAACCGTCCGGTGTTCGGAACCCCTTTTCTCTCGTCTCTATGGATTACCAAAGATCCATAAGGAGGACGTTCCGCTGAGGCCCATCGTTAGTGCAATTGGCTCGCCGACGTACAACTTGGCTAAGCACCTCACTGGATTGCTCAAGCCGTACATCGGGCATACGGATTCGTTTGTCCAGGACTCTTCGCATATCCTTCGGAGGATCCGGGAGTTGGTGCTGGAACCTGGCGATGTGCTTATGTGTTTCAATGTGGTCTCTCTTTTCACGATGGTCCCTGTCCAGGAGGTCTTGGGGTATATAGGAGAACTGTTCCCAGCGGACATCACTGCTTTGTTCCGGCAGGTCCTTACAACAACCTACTTCCAATGGAACGGCGGCTTTTACGAACAGTTGGATGGCGTAGCGATGGGAAGTCCTCTCAGCCCTGTGGTTGCCAATTTCTATATGGAAAAATTTGAAGAGTTGGTAATTTCATCTGCGCCACTGAAGCCGAAGTGTTGGCTGCGGTATGTTGACTACACTTTCGTGGTCTGGAGCCATGGGGATGAAGAACTGGGACGTTTCCTTGGACATCTCAACGCTGTACACCCGTGCATACAGTTTACGATGGAGCGCGAGAGCGGTGATCAATTGGCATTTCTGGATGTGTTGGTCCTGAAAAGGACCGATGGCAGATTAGGGCATAAAGCTTATAGGAAGCCAACGCACACTGACAGATATCTGCATAAGTCCTCCAATCATCATCCTAGGCAGAAACGGGCGGTGCTGAAGACTCTGGTTGACCGGGCAAAAAGGATCTGTAAGCCCCGGTATCTCGAGGATGAGTTGCGGCATCTCGAGGAAGCATTGCAGTCTATCGGCTACTCTGCTGCGGAGGTGAGGAGAGCTGCCCGGCCGAGAAGATCTGGTAGGCCGGACGAGTCGGTGTTGCCCGAGGTTGTTGGCTCCGCTGTCTTGCCCTATATCCCTGGCGTGACTGACCGCATCGGCAAGCTGCTGAGTAAACGGGGCGTCAGGACGGTCTTTAAGCCAACCAAAAGGATCCATCAGTTCCTGCGACCGGTAAAGGACGCCAGGGATCCGCTCTCGTCGTGCGGGGTGTACAGTATTCCTTGTACGTGTGGCCAGGTATGCATAGGCACCACGAAGCGTAGTGTCCGAACGCGCCTCACTGAACATCGGAGTGGCATTGTTTTTAGGAGCCCCTACCGGACGCTCGGTACTAGGAACCCATTGGGTCGTTTCACGACGAACAACCCAACAGCTCTGGCAGTGTGTCTCTTACTAATGCTTGTCCCATTTCACTGGGTGAATTGTTCGGCATTCCATCTTTCACGAACTTTTCTTTTCTTTGCTACTGAAGATGGCCACCGGTGGTGTGGCCGAAACGTCTAGCACCATAACAGCAAGCATTCGACCACGGCCATTCAGCCCGGAAGCGTTATGTAATTATAGTGACACCGGCCGTGAAAGCCTACGTACAAGATGGAACATGTTTTAATTTGCTTTAGCTGGACGAGTGAAAGAGTTTTTAAAATTGTTTTCAAATATTAGGTGATGAGATCGTGCTGGCGCTGAAAGAATTTGAAAAAAGTTATACGTATATCGGTCAAGTCAGCATAAGAGTTAATAAAAAACGATGTTGAGTAATCTACTAATACCAAGATTTTCATACTGCTTGCATGAAAAGTATGGGACGATTTGAAATAGTTTTTATAACTATTAGTGGAAAGTATATTGTTAATAAAGTTAATGAGGTGTTATAATTAAAATAATTAATTTGGCGAAGGAAAATAATTATTAAGATTTTAACGCTAACAATCCCGTAGGTTCCTCATTTTGAGGAACTGCTCCGAGGTCTTATACACGGTCCTGTGGTTTGGTATTGGGTAAATCAATAATTGCACGTTACGGAATACTACCAGCAACATTTTAGTGATGCGATTTTATAATTTAAAATTATTTAGTCCATTGATGCGCGGTCAACTTAATTGATAACCTAAAAGGAAATGTTGACTGTGTGTAAGACTGAGGTAAATAAGAAAGACTGCAGATGTCAGCGTTGGCATCTATTGCTACGTTTTTCACTGTACTATCACATAGCTAGGGCAAAATCGTTTCAGTAAACATGAAGCAAATATAGTCTGTCAAAGTTATGTTCCCGTAGTTTCACGCATAAAGTGGTATGCTTGCAGTTAACTCGCTTCCTGTGGTAGGGGGAGGCGTCTGCTGTTCAGAAGCGAAGCTCGCCTGCACGCAAGGAAGGTTACTGGCAACAAATGTAGACGTATGCGAACAGAGAATACTACAGTGACATCGCACTATCTACGCCTATGAACTACGGCGTATCCGCTGAACCACGCTGACTTAACTTTGACAAGCTTTCCTCGGGGAACCTTAGTGCAGTAAGTCACAAAAATTTGACATGTATCAAATTAAATTTGTACAGAAACACAATGACGCGTATACATAACAATTAGAGCACATACAACTAAGAGAGCATGCTCTTGGTAGCCAATGAGGATACTGTCCCGGTGTTTGCCTAACCCGGCGGTCGAAGGTTTTATAAAATTGAATTTAATATAACGCGAACACAAATGTCGGTTAACGCAACCATATTCGGACGGCACTGGTGAACGACTGCGCCGTCTGGCGGTGTAAGTTTGCCGTGGCTTGTGCTGTGAGTGCAGCGTTAGTTCAACTGCTGCAGTCACCGGGAAAGCAACAGACTCCCAGAACCGAACAGACAGTATTACGTAGTTGTTTCTTCTGCACTAATGGCAAGCTAAATTTACGAGACTTCCCGGTAAGTAATCATAGCAGCTTATTATATGAGTTAAAAATAATTAAATTCAATAAACGAAATGTATGCAGCCGTATGAGAAAGACGAATGTATTTGGTGCGACCTGGCAGTGTGTGTATTAAAAGATTTATTTAATGTTCAGTATAGACAGCTCATATTCTTTTCTCAATTATTATAATACAAGAGTTACTGTAATTGTTTCATAGAGCGTTATGTAAATTATAAGCTAAAGTCAGTGCGTATGCGTGGAGTTGAATTGGGCAAGATAGGCACGTGCATGCAACGACTGCACGCGTGTACTTTTTAATTAATTATGGCAGTAAAAAAAAATTGTGAGACCACCCTTAGATGAAACACATTAATATTTTATTTGTGTGCAACTGTGAGTGCCTTGAATGTGGTCATTTTCTAACAAATTAAGATAATTGTGGGCCACGTGGCACGGCCAACCTGTTTGATTCTGTCGACGCTTGTTAAGATCTAGTGCAAGAGACTTTTACTCTACACCTTTTAATGATATCTTTTTTATTTAGTGAGTTCATCATCCCCTGGTAGACTTTATCACTCTTCAGGTAATTTTCAAAAAAATAATAACCGAAACTTGTGCATTTATCTTGAGTTGGTTGAGAGGGCCGTTCTAAGGTTATTTACCTGGAACTTGGGTGGACATTTTTTATGAACAGCATTTCTAATTTTTGTGAATTCCCAGGGTTCTCGTCTAAGCCGGAGATGCTGGTCGATGCTGATGTAACTACACCTTCATCAGCCATGAGCCATCATACACACACCTGTTCGGAAGAGGGAGTCTGGTGAACAAACGCAAGATGCTTCACCTGCTCATGACTAAGGTGATATGAACCCCTTTTATTTTCGTTGGCCGGGCCTGCCGTGCTCCTGATTTACAATTTAAATTTCTTTTGAAACCATGTGCCCACGCGGCTAGACAGTCTGCTCTAGGGTGTGTCAGCTGAACATTCATTCTGAACATCATGTGACTTTAATAATTTAACTTCATAAAAACTAAGTACTATATTTGTAATTGTGTGCTGCACTGGGGGAGCGTGGCAGAGTTTTTTTTTACTATTAAACATTTTTGATATAGACAAGAGTCATTACACTATTCACTACAAAATGTAAGTCACATGTTAGGGGTTCTGTTCCGGCTGGTTCAGAACGGGTTTATATTTTAATTTCATTTTGGTTTAACATGTAAGGGCTGGGGGGGGTTTCGTTTTCAGGCTGTTTTCTGGGGGTAAAAGGGGACATAGTTTTTGGCAGGCACATGTTCATTCAGTTTAAGGCAGGTTTGATTCCTGTCACACATGGTCAAGTACAGGCTGGCGCGCTCCCACATCTGCTAGGATACAACAGTCAGTTATTATAAACTCATTTATACACAGCCATCTGGCTTTAACAGAAAAGAAATTTTATATTTTTGTGGGCATATACCGATTAACTTTTGACCTTGTAAAAGCATATACTGATTAATTTTTGACCTTGTAAAAGCATATACTGATACATGTATCCATCTGGATTTGTAAAACAAAATTAACGTTTTATAAACTCATACCAATTGCTTAAAATCAGGTGATGAGGGTTTTTCCCATTTATATGGTGTCTAAGGAACTTAAAGATTTTCATATGCTCATAATGGGCCAATTATCAGCTGCTATCTATACATATGGGCAGTCCGGTCTCTCTTTATGCTTTGTGAGTGATTATCATCCTTTTGGGGGTTTTTCTTAATTATTTAAAATAATGGGAATTAATGAATCATGGTGACTGGAAGTTGAACATTTATGATTGCCGGTCTTGGGGCTTTGCAGAATCACTGCCTGTCGGGCAGGTCGAGCATGGGTATTCTAAGGGTACTAGGTGTCTATAATATGTGTATATAATTATGAGTGTATGTGTCTTTATGTTTCCGTACGTGTTGTCAATGTTAAGTGTTAGTAACAAAAGGGGGGGGGGAAATTATATAATTACGGAATGTTGCCTGATATATACATGTGAATAGGGATAGATAGATGTTGTCTTTGACACGATTAAGGACATGTGAATTATTTATTTATTATGTATTTTGTGGGTTATTGCCCTTGCCATGTGATAATTATGTGATTTGCAGGATATTATATGTAACGAATTATGGGGGCAAAATAAAAGTTGTTATTGTTAAATTACAGCCGAGTTTCATTGCAAGTCCCGTCATACTGGACCCAGCGCATTTTTGGCTTCTCTAGGCTCCGGCCTAGTTTTAAATAACTTGTGGCTTCTCTTTCAAAAAAAAATATAA
Source organism: Magicicada septendecula (assembly GCA_034769895.1). NCBI lineage: Eukaryota > Metazoa > Arthropoda > Insecta > Hemiptera > Cicadidae > Magicicada > Magicicada septendecula. The sequence goes on along the minus strand of CM068371.1, from coordinate 195,737,171 downwards.
ATACAAAAAAAAGTTGTTTTTTTTTATATACAGCATAAAGGAAAGAGGGGTTACAATACTGAACAGAGCTAACATGCATGAGCTAATATCAAGACAAAAACTGGAATCTTTTTTTGTCATCCCACTCATCAAGCAACCTGACAGTGTTGATACGGTTGAAATGTGATTACATAAATAACGAGATAAAGAAAGTTTCGTGATAAGTGTAACAAACAAACACTATAATAGTGTCTTTTATAATGAAGTCTTTCCAAAATAAATGTACAGTAATTGTGATTTAGTATGTGACAAATACCTGTTATTACAATTTATTTATTAAATTTAACAAGTTCATATATTTTCAACTCACGTATTAGCTAAAACCGTACATTTATCTCATTGCTCTATTAGTTTCTTTTATACCAGGAACAATGAATCCTTCATTTTGAAGTCTAGGTCGTTTTCTGCATGTTTTTTCACCTATTCCTTGTTGAAAAACTTAACACTACATAAGTACTTCTTTACTTATTTTGTAAACGTGTATTAATTTGGCCTCACACGAAGTCAAATAGGGAGACATTTGGGCTTTAAGCAGAACATTCCCAACCTAATTTATGAGCGGCTTCACGTGTTGATTATGCTGTGCGCGAACAAAAAATACTCATTTCTCTGTAAACCGGGTTTTCTATATTATGGACTTCACTGTATACTCCGACTTTTCAAAAATTTACAGAAAACTGGATCTTTACGTCTCAAAAGATTGTTAGTGTCATTTTACAGGCTGATGTTTGGGTCTCGAATTTTTCCTGATTGGAGAAGCTTCCATGCTCTGCCACTTTGATTCTCCTATATAAATAACTTATTATCACATCCGAATTCACAGCTATTCACAAATTGTTATTTTGAAAAAATTCATCATTTTGTATTTTCTAAAACCAAAGTTACGAACTTTGGTTCTAGAGACTCAAACTCAAACGCGTACTTTTCAGAGGGACTTGACATCGTTTGCATCTTTTGAAAGACTTGTACTAATATTAGCTATTAAATTGTGAATACTAAATATGACATTCTACTCAAATCCAAGCGTGTAGAGTTGACTATCAAGTATTTTAACCTAGCCCTAGTTATAGTGTATAATACAGAAAGCAGTGATTGGGAGCGACAGTTGAGAAATGTGTTTCAACTGGCGACACATTTGTACCCCACAATTTGGAATAATGAGGCTGTCAAGCCAACATGTGTTTACATCATTAAGCGTTTATCGCTTTCCCACTCTAAAACTAAACGCTTTTCGCTAAACTTTGAGACAAGTGAGGGTGCCTGATAAGTACAGTGCAAAGGTAAATTCAGTGTTAGGTAGGCGAAGTACCTGTCGACAGATAGAAATGATTTCTTTTACTCGGATTTCTGAACTTAATGTAGACTTATTCTTTGCTTAATATAGGCTACTTGTAGATGATTTTATTTATAGTTATTTAAAGTCTGAGAAACCGTAAAATTTCTTTACTCAGCTAAATTAACATTCTAATGACAATCAAACGTTAAAGCCACTATGTTCACCAAAAGTCAAGGTAAAAAACCTGAAGCTCCAAAGGTTATAATCTGAACATGATGGGAGTAATTTTATAATTATTTTTTCTACCTATAAGTTGACCAAATACTTTTTTATTTTAAAGTTGAGAGATTAATATTTTTGTACATATTACAGTTGAGTATTTCCTACTTATTCGTTAAGAAATAGGCCAAGACTAACGTGTGACTTGACGTTACCCACTTTAATTGATGTCAGAAATAAAGTATTTAAATATTCGGTTTTTCCTGCCGGCAGTATGGTCAGTTTAAAATATTCTTTAAGTTTCTTCATAAATACCGTTTCTCTGTAAACACATGCAGTTACACTGGCCAGCGATCCACAGGAAGAAAATCGCTGTCCACTCTGGACACCTTTTCGGCTTGCACGCGTTGTGTTGGTGTGGGTTTCGGCGCTTTCCATTTAAAAAGCATGCAAATGTAAGAAAATAAAAATGAGTGAGGCTAAAAATAACGCGAATTGTGTGTGTGTGTGTTCTGCCTGCCTTTTACTTCCATTTCCTTATGGAACATATATTATGGTGATGGCGAAAAAATCGTGTTCGAGATGGGGGCTGATTCTGATTGTACTACCCTCAAACATGAAGAAAAGTCATTTTCCAAAAAGTGTGTGTGTGTGTGTGTCGAATTTTTTGTATGGCAAACGATAACTGCCGCAAATTAAAACAGAATAAAATAATTTTTTCATATGTGCCCGAGTTGTAGAGTTCTCAAGGCCTATTGATTTTGGTAAAGATCGGTTAAGGGGAAGGGGTAGTTTACCTGCAAGGTTTTTAGTTTCAACAAGAGTCATTTTTTTCTATGGCGAACGATAACTGCCGTAAATGAAAACAGAATCAAATACTTTTTTGCATGCTTGCCCGAGTTGTAGTGGACTGAAGGTCTATTGATTTTGGTGAAGATCAGTTAAGGGGAAGGGGTAGTTTGCCTGCAGGGTTTATGTTTTAACAAGAGTAATTTTACTTCCATGTTCCGTAAGGAAATGGAAAGATGGTGATGGAGAAAAAAATCGCGTTCGAAATTAGGGCTAATCCTGATTGTACTACCCTCAAAACATGAAGAAAAGTCAGTTTTCGACTAGTGTCTGTGTGTCTGTCTATCTGTGTGTCTGTGTGTAGAATACAAAAAATCCCCCCCCCCACACACACACACACACACACACTTTATGAAAAATTACTTTTCTTCATATTTCGAGGGTAGTAGAATCAGAATCAACCCTTATCTCGAACACGATTTTTTTTGCCATTACCATACTTCCATTTCCTTATGGAACATGGAAGTAAAATTAAATGCAAAAAAATTGAAAAAATTGACCAATGATCACGATTTGTTCGTGACTAGTTACAGGTACAGTTAACATCTGTAAACTCGTAACTTTGCACACAATCCCATACCCCACAGTATACAACAGAATGTTTTGATGCTGCGAGTAAAGTTGTTCGTATGTACGATTCTTAGCATCTGTCGCACAAGTAGGTAACCATACGTCGTTACAAAGGTTAATGGAGGTTTGACTGTGCCTTAATAAGTGAAACAAGAAACGCAGGAGAGTTGCGACTACTTCTACATGGTTTTTACTAAATAACAATTTGAAGAAGTCAATCAGTACTACTTTTACGTCCACGTTCCATAAGGAAATGGAAGTATGGTGATGGCGAAAAAAATCGTGTTCGAGATAAGGTCTGATTCTGATTGTACTACCCTCGAAACACGCAGAAAAGTCAATTTTCGAAAAGTGTCTGTGTGTAGAATTTTTTCTATGGGAAACGATAACTGCCGCAAATGCAAACAAAATCAAACAATGTTTTGCACACGTTCCTGAATTGTAGAGGACTCAAGGCTTATTGATTTCAGTGAAGATCGATTAAGGAGAAGGGGTAGTTTACCTGTAACGTTTTATGTTGTAACAAGAGAAAAGTACTTGAAAAGTCATTTAAACTATTTCGAACAATGGTAATTGTTAAAAATAAAATAATTTTGTTGCCAGGCAATAAAATTATAATTTTTCCATTTTAATTTAAATCATGTATGAGTGAAAATATATCGTTCCTGGCAGGCAAGCATATCTCAATTATGTAATGTTTACGGTTTCCAAAGTTTTATTATTGTGAATACTGCAACAAAAAGGCAGGCAGGACACACACACACACACACACACACACAATTCGCGTTATTTCTGGCCTCACTCATTTTTATTTTCTTACGTTTGCACGCTTTTTAAATGGAAAGCTCCGAAACCCACACCAACACAACGTGTGCAAGTCGAAAAGGTGTCCAGCGTGGACAGCGATTTGGTTCCTGTGGATCGCTGGCCAGTGTAACTGGACATGTTTACAAAGAAACGGTTCATAGACAGACTTTTCGTCTTTAGAGAATGAACCCTCTGCAAGATGCTCAGGGTACATGAGAGACTTCGGAGCGCCCCTTTTCCGCGATTTGTTCTGTGAAACGTACACTGTAGATTCGCAGCTTTACTCTGAGCAACGCTCCACAGGGAATGTTGAAAATTTTTGTTCACGGTGTACCCTCATACATATTAAAACCTGCTCTGATGTTTTGATTACGGACATCATAATATTAAACCTTTGGAAACTTGAGGACTACTTAATGGAGATCAAACATTAACTTTTACAAGCCATTAATTTTATGCATATTTTAAAGCAATAAATGTTTTAATAAATTAATAAAATCTGTGTACTTATATCTGTTATGATATTAAGAATTACAAACTAATATCTACATGTGTGTATGTATGAAAAATATATATAAATATTTTTCTCCTCTGGAAAATTGTTTGCTCCTCCTGGAAAATATTTTGAATTCCCTGATGACTAGTTATTTACTAGCCTGTGTGGAATATAGCGTTATGACATGGATCAGAATGGTTGGTGTTAAGCAGAAGACACAAACGTATTAAGGAAGAAATGTTTTGCTGAGAAATTTATAATTATACGGGTGAACAGAATCGTCGTTCAGGAAATCAGAAGGCGAATGGAAAGAAAGAAAGAAAGAAAGAAAGACTCGATTTTAAAAAAGAAAAATGACTAGTATAGTATTGACAGGAAAGACTTCGATAACACTATAGACGTCATTCACCCTCGGCCGATAACTCGCAGCGAGAGCCCAATTTCATTACAGGAATCAGATCACAGCTCCTTTTGGCTAGCTCTTTGTTCGACCTACAAACCTTTTATCCAAAAGTACAGTCCTTCCTCACGAAGGTTGAGGATAATCTTCACCCACCTGACATGGGGGTACCATTTTAGCTGATACGTCATTTCTTCAGAACTCAAACATCCACTTATTTAATTAATATTGAAATGATTTTAATTATAAATTGTAGGACATGGAAGTCGTGTATGGTTCTCCATACCGACTTTTTATTATTATGAATACAATAAACACTAAATTTGCCGAACACTTAACTGTTTTTTTATAGTTAAATTTGTAACCATAATACATAAATAACAAATAATTTAGCTTGCTGTATGTTTCTAAAGATATCTGTTAGCCTATAAGGAATACTTCACATAAATGTGACTGGTAACAATACGTACAGCTCTTTTAAAAATACAGCTCACAATATTTTTTAAGGCGGTATAAAATTTGCAAGAAGTATTGACAAATATTAATTTTATTAAATTATTAAAGGTACCGAGTCTGAATTTTGAACAATATTCCTCATGACTTGCTCCTCACATACTCTTTTACAATTTTTTGAAAATTTCAACTTCCGTTTTTCACTCGTAGTGCTTTTAAAGTAGATACGTTTCTAGCATATCCGTTACGTTCGAATTTGGCATGTAATGTGACCGCTGGTATGGATTTTTACTATTTTTCTAAAAGGTTTATACTTTTTAATCTTTGTGGTCTAAAATGTTGAAATTTTCGAACTGAATACTATAGTCAGATTTTGGTTAAAATTCTGTTTAATTTAATACCCTGCATGGATTTCTGCACTTTTTTCAAACTTTTGGTACATTGTTTGGGTTTCGGTATTGCAAAATTTTGAAATTTCAAAATTTGTACACTATATTGAGATTGTGGTTGAAATTCTCTTTAATTTGATGTTTCACATGAATTTTTGAATTCTTTCAAAATTTTGACCCAAACATTTTTGTCACCTCCTCACCTGCTTTTGTGCGGATCGATCTCTAAAACATTAGGACACTGTAAGGTAAAGCTGTGGACGTGCATGCCAAGTTTTCCAAAAATCTTTCAAAAATTGAAGCATTCAAAAATTATTGTGGACACCTCAAATAGACAGACGGACAAATGCCAGACGGTCGAGTTAAAACTGAAACTCTCTTGCTCGTTCAACAGTAAATTTTAGCAATATTTTCTTTTCTAATACGCTTTAAAAAATGTTAATAATTATTTCATTTACTGATAGATTTAATGAAAGATAACTCTCTGGAAACGTTTAATTATGTTGCGATGTTACTGAAGCTGCATACACATATGCGTATTTTTCATGCGTCAGAACAGTATACGTGTATAACACTAACGATTCTAATAACGATTTAGTAAGCAGGTGACGATGGTGTTGCAGTGCCCAATTATAGTTACAGTAATATCAAGGTTGCGATAAGTCTGAGGCACGCCACAACCTCATCAGTACACTGAGTGGTGTCATACACGCGAAATGACACAGAACTTATTATTAGTTAAATTTCGGCATTAAACCATTTTTAGTTACTAAAAAAATTCAGAAAATGCCGATAACTCTACTTTTTTTAAAGTAAAATAACAATTTTAGAAACAGAATTATCACTGTTCCACACAAATATAGAAAAAATATTCCGATTAGCGCTTTCAAGCTTCACAGCTCATCGAAATCGGAATAATTTTTCTATAGTGGTGTGCAACAGTGATAATTCTGTTTGTGATTTTAACCACTAACACAACTTTCTTAATTAAATAACAATTTTAGAGCAGACAATAATACAATAAACTCTAAACAGTCCAACCATATAGATTTGGGTTAAAGTTTTGTTTATTCTGACACACGGCTGGAAACAAAATTTATTAACTTAAAATTTTTTGAAATTTCCAAAACTGTATTTAGATTTTGATTATAATCACCTTTAATTTGATACCCCACATTGGCTTCTGTGAATTTTTCAGAACTTTGACCTCCTCACATTTATGCCTCTTACCTTATGCCTCTTAAGATTTTTAAACCTTTTGTGTAAATGTAAGCTTATTTGGCAATAAATTCACTTTCTTTTAAGAGGCGTTGCCGTTTTCCTTCATACAACAGCATCAACAGCAATGACAATTTAATGGCGTAAGAAGACAAACTGTATTCGTTACTCGTTGTGCAGGCAACGTGAAAAAAGTTGCATTATTATTTTTTACACGCCAACTTGTTGGTTATAGTTCCGCAAAATCGATAGCAATTCCAGTCATCCACTTCTGAAAAAGGGGTTGGCTTTCATTCAATTAGATTCTTTCTCTACGCATGGTTCCATAAACTGTTCCATATCACAACTGATGTGAATGATCTTAAGGAGACAATAAGTAACAAATTTAACTCCTAAATTCGAGTGACTTTTATAAAATAATTACTTGCTGAGATTACTAACGTATGTTAGTTCAGTTAATGGATACAAGAGTTTAGGCCAATTCTCGGATGAACTCCATTGTCAAAGATTTAGTAATGGAGAGCAAAAGGCATCGGCCCTGCCTTTTAGACTGGTAATACGATACTACTACAACGTGTAAGCAAAGTTACCTTACTTGAGTGATATTTTTGGTACGGATAATATCCGATCACTCTACGTTTTCGCCAAGGTCTTAACACGGACAGTGGCGAAATTGTTCATTGTGATAATATAGACTCATGCCGTCGTGCGGGAAGTGAGGAAAGAGACATTATAAATGGCATCGGCCGTATTAGGAGAAGAGGCTACTCCAATTTGATTCACGCATTGAATCCTCTAATTAAATACCCCATTTTCGTTTCTAGCGGGTCTTCTCTTGTCTGAGTTAAACAGAGTGCATTGTTTAAATAACTTATGATTTAATTACTCAGTTTATGTACTTACGTTTTCTATTGTGTTCTATAGAGTTATGTTTATACACATTTTGTAATCAATATAATATTTTAATGCTGCGTTGTAGGTATTTATTCTGTGCAAGCTTGGGTAGGCCCTGTTCTAAGAAAAAATTGGCTGCAAATTCAGTAAACAATATCAAGCGCTTAGTCATATCAAATTTGCTTAATTAAGAAGCAAGACTGGAACTAAAACAATTAGGGCTACAAAATCCAGTTAGGTATTGTCTCATTCCCCCCCCCCCCCAAAAAGATAGACATCAAAAGAAATAAAGACTGCGTTATTTTCATTACTTTTATTAATATTTAACTATTATTTTATAACAACTGTAAGATTTGGACTTTTACTAGTGATTTATTATTTTTGATATGTATATTGGATTAAAAGTTTTCACCGTTCCAGTCAAAAATCAAACCATCCGTCTTACAAAGCCTCACTGAAAAGACGGTTATTAAAAAGACAAGCTTAAATTCCTGGAACTCCGTAAAGGTTCCGACTCTCCCAGTGTTTTATATTTGTGTAACACTGAGGATAATCGCGGCTTGACGTAGCTTACAAGAAAATTCGTTTACTGCTGAATGAAACTTACGAATAAATTGCTGCTGTAAGATGCGGTGAAAATATGCATTGTGCTAGCTTATTGAAAGTCTGTGTCAGCATATAACAAAGGCACCTACACAACTACACACACACACGCGCGCGCGCGAGCGCGCGTTTTTACAATGTTTTATGCGTTCATCGTGTTATAAATTACAGGCGAATTATAGGAATGTAGACAGAAAATTTTGTCGTTTATAATTACATTTTCCACCTTTTTAGAAAAAACTATTTTCGGATAAATACTCAATACGACAGTAGACAAATCTGTGCTATTTCTGAATTTTAGTTTTAGTCGGTTTTATTTAATAAGCTGAAGTAAACAGTTAGACGCCATTGAGTTTAAGTCTGTCATATAATATAAAAAATATAATTTTTCGGAGCTGAGGCAACCGATGAGCACAGTGTATAAACTTCGAAGTTTTAGTAAGAGTGAACTATTAACTATATAATAGTTTATGATATTTTTCATATGCTATTGTGTTTCTCTGACAATTAATGCAGGAAGTAAAAAAAATTAAATTGAATAACCTGTACACTCAAGAAATCGTAATTACTGTGAAATCTTAATATTTACATCAAATGTACGTCTTCTCATTTTTACAGCTTCTGTTGTACTCTCCATGCGTGTTTACCGAGAAGATACGTTTTAACTAGCCGCCTTAATTTTGTTGTTACAGAATTTGATCTTTATTCTGTTCAGCCTGTTCCTTCCCAAGTCTGAAAAAGTAATGTCTTAAAATATTCTTATTTAACCTTACTGAATCATTTCCTTAAATATCCTATTATTCTCGTACGTACTTCTACTTAGTAGTATAAACATGTAACTGTGGGTATATCTGTTTCAACTTTAAGGAAACAATTTTAGGATTTTCGACTTTTGTTTCCGCTAATCTAATTAGTATTTATATTATAGACATTCTCTATTAATTTCTATTACGTCCTTCAAAGGCAGTCATTACAAAAGTAATTAGAATTAATGGCTAGTTCTGTTTTCTGTGCTTACATTTTCCGACTAGAAGTGTGAGGTAGAAAGCACCGGGTCTTTAATATGCGTTCCGAGATCTAATAACTAAACAATTTTTATCCAGTTTGTTATTTTAAATTTAAGTAAGAAAAACAAACCTACCATGGGAAGTTAAACAATTATTTTGTTTTAAAATAAGGCCAAGTAATTTTGAACACAAAATATAGGCTATTGGTTAGGACTGAATAGTGAAGGCGTAAAATTCAAGTAGACATAATTGAATTGGAAATATTTAATATACAGTAGAGAATTTAGTTCTTATACAACAGTTACAATAGTGTTTGTCACCCTAGTAGTTATATTTAAAAGTTAAGTGGGTTTCATTAATAATTCATGCAATCATAGAGACGTAAAGATTTTACATTCATTTGTATGTTTTAACCGGAGTTATACAAAACGGAAAAAATTTCATAAGACTTAGTGCATCGTTACTATACATTTTTCAGACTTTAAATATTTGAAATCATTAATTCAGATAAATTCTAATTGTGTAGAACTATCACAACCTCGTTTTTCAGAAGTAACCTTGTTATGAATATTTACCATAGCAATTTAACTTTATATTTATTCTCAGTCATTAACGAATTTTTATGACTGTACGTATTTGTTTCTTTAATTAAAACTGTTGGCCGGTTATTTTATCCTTTTTCATTTATGTGGAACAAGTAAATTTTATTGTTGTACTGTATTGTGTATTGTACTATACGTGTTTATGATGTCACTGTTGATATTTGTGTCGTACACAAGTATTACGGTCTCTCTCTCGCTCTTTCTCTCAGATCGTACTGGTGACGTTTTCCTGCTGTTTGACTCTCAAGTTTCTGTGTTAATGTAACATGTTAATGGTCGTTACTTTCAAATACTCCACTAATTACTTCTTGCATCACTTTTCCATTAATGAATACTCAGATGGTTTTTGTACTCCCTCGGTCTTATTCCTGCTTAAAAATAAGAAGAAGATAACGTATTGTAACATTTTGAAAATACAGGACAAAGGAATGATAAAAGACAGGAGTGTTTTGAATCAAAGACGATTGTAGCAGAGTTCGAGCGGCCATTCATGACGGAGTTCATTGGGGGGTCCCGGGAATGAAATTAATTGACTTCTGATTTCATCTTGCACAGGCCTGGTAAAAAAGTACATGATCAGTTTTGATTTGTTTTCCTGTCCAAATTAGATGTCACAATATAAATTTTGTTTAAATTCAACTTTAAATAAACATTTTTAAACTTATTTATTTTACCAGGTGGAAGAAGTTTCAGCAACTGGGTTTGGCAACAACAAATAAGGACGTGGAGTCGGAGAATGGGAAATTGTCTTACTACTGACTTGGTATCATTTATTTAAATTCTGAAGAAGCTGACAAAACATTATGCGACCTTACAAACGTCTACCAGACTCACTAGCGACACACGAGTGACAGTGTTTGCAGACTATCTCAAGGATAACTATAAGATATTCGTTTCTCCCCCAACTTCCAACTAAATGGATTTTCGGTACTGTGTAAAGAACCACGATGCTTATCAGAGCGTTCATTCAAGGTTTAACGCATCATGTACATTTTCACACTCAACATTTTCAAGTATGTAAAATATTTGGAAAAAATTCCAAGTGATGTCCATACTGTCTCAAACAGAGCTTCATTTAAAACAGACTAAAAATCAAACAGGCAAAAGAAACAAAATATCACGACTGCAGAATGGTGAGGTAGGAGATTCTATATGTTTTTTTTTAAATGTACGTTCGCCGATTATTTGAGGACTGCTGGACAAGTTTTAATAATTCTTTTTTAATTTGAAATATTCCTGTGCTGGTCCTGTAGTATTTAAAATCGGTATTTGACCAGTACCAGCAGAATACTGTATTTTATACTTACACTCGTGATTTGAAAATTCAATAATAAACTGGATTACTGCGTTTCTAGGGTTACATTTGTATAATTAGCTTTTTTATTTTCAAATTACGATGTAAAAGTGTATGGAGTTCTTCAATACTCACAAAGCGCATACAGCACGGTGTTCCTCTATGACCCTTTGGCCCTCTAGGATGTGAATCAAACAACCAAAAGTATTAATTTGATAAGTCTCTGTTTTGTACATGCCATAGCTACTGAAAATGAATTAACAGTAAGACTCCCATACTTGTGATTGTTTAAAAAGCAATTAAACCATTTTTGAAATTTGAAAAACCTTCGTTACTTTGATCTCCATTAATATGACCATCAATAAATAGACCAAAACCTACATTCAAATTTATCCAACGAATATTAAAATGTTGCGTTCTTTGCTCCTCTGTTTCGTTTTGTCTTGATTTCCGACTATATTAACGAGCTGTCGTCAACCTTTTGTTTCGTTTATGAGGTATGAGAAACTAGGATCCCATAATATAAAATTCTGCTTAATCTGACCATGAGTTGTATGAGAACGTCATGGATTTTTCTGAATGTGTAGAGAAAATTATCTGCGATTTTGTGTTTTTAACGCTTTTTAGGAATGAGTCACGTATATAATTTAAAAAAAAGAAACATACTTACACCTAGTGAATAGTGGGAGTTACTTGATTACGATGGGAGTTATTTGAGAACAAGTCTTGTTTTTAAATAACATTTTTATGCATTTTAAAATTGACGTTTTTAAATTGAATTATTGTAAGAATTACTGTCACAAAGAAACAAAAACCGATGTGTATTACGAATTTATTAGACTATCAAACAAAATTTATTAAGCAAATCATTCTTGCTGTCTGTTATCATTTGTAAAGTTTTCACGTGTACGCAAATTAACTCGTTGAATGAAGCGACCGAAAACCTGTTTTTAATTTGCATTATAAACACGGATCCAGAATATGATAGCACTGCGTTTATACTTGATCAATAAGAAACAAACACGGCTGTAAGATAATGATTTGTTTCTATGTAAAGTAATATTTTTCTTTTTCTTTTTGGTTTTTATTGAACTGTAGTGTTACAGATCGAGATTTTACATTTGTAGTGAGGTCGTTCCTCGTTTCACGTACTTTCGTTTATAGTTGTGTGAATAATTGTTTACAGTGAAAATTACATATGCTTATAAAGTTGCAAAGACTTTCACAGCCGGGCGGCGTCCACATAGTTGGCAACATTATTTGCCGGGCTGTAGGTTGCGTTAGACGACGTTTCGGGCTCACCACCGGAGACCATCATCAGTGTCGGAAACATCATCAGCATATACCTCACAGTCTACCTAATTACTGGGGTGAATTGGCGGACGCCGTGCCAATTGTTTGCGACACTGATAATGGCCTCCGATGGTGAGCCTATAGGCTACGGGCTAACAGCCCGGGAAATAATATTTTCAACTACATATTCTTATAATTTTAATAATTAAAAGAAAAGGTAAAAGGGAGTGGTAATAGCAGTATTAACCTATGAAAAAAGGGTAGGAAAACTCGTAAATCAGTGTTGGCGTAACGTAAAAACAGGTATGTCGTGCAGTAAGCTACTGTCGAAGGACTAGTAAGCTACTATAGCTCTTCCTACTTTGTTTTCCAGGCGCAGTTGATTATCGCATATTTGGCACGCAATTCTCATCCGTTTCGGTGTATCCTAAACAGATTTAACTGAGAACTGTTATCAAAACATACAACTTGATGTACCGGTACTCTGTTATTTGCTGTTTGTTAGTAATTTACCTTTGCGTTCGCTTATACAGCTTAACGGCGACGGTCTTCAAAGGCTACATCTGTACTTAAAAAACATAATATAAGCTATTACAATCTATTTAGCGTGAGCGTGTTTAATAACATGCATTAACGTCCTTGCGCTGTACAAATTGTTGACCTTAATAATCAGATACAAAGTAAACTGACAATACTATTTCTACTATAAAAGGTTCAATTCGAGCGGAGATACACTTGACACTGTGAACACACCTTTTCAAACGATAGGTAAAATAACTGTTGTGCCAACGCTGGGGATACCATAAGAGCACGATACAGTATATAGATGTACAGTATGTTTATATTATGGTTTCGAGAACGGCATTGCCTAGTTTCCTTAGTAAACGTTGAAAAGGCTGTAATCATAGAGAGCAGACGAAAACTTTGTTGGTCTATTAACTAACTGGCCAAGGCCACTGTTGAATGACCGTGAAAGACAAGGTTGAAAGAGTGTCTCAAACGGCACCAGCAGAGAGTTGTTATCAGTTTAAATCACCGTTATTCAGCTTAGAGGCAGCCTGAGGTAGCGGCTGATTAATAGGTGTTTGTTACTGTCTAGAGGTTGTGTTCGTCAGCCTCATCTGTTGTCAGACAACGCGCCATAAGCCGTTATTAATAGCGCTCCCTTTCTAATCACTGCTGCTCATTTCAATTGTAGCAGCCGAGTCGTAACATTCACTCGTCCAAGTATACACCAAAATATATGATATTATTGGCGAGGCGTCGGAATGAAAAATATTCCTTATGTTTTATGAAAGCCACACATACCCATTTATTTTCCCTTAGTCTGGTCACTATTGCCGCTCATTTGTTGAGACCCTGGACGTAGCCTAATGTCTAACTCTTAGAGACCACCCAGAACGCAATCTTTGTATCGGATTTTATAGTCTCCTGTATGCCGCACGCCATCCGGTGCGCCTTTGTACAGTTTGTGAGGAATTGCTATCATAAATTCCTAGGACTTGACTGAGATACCCCAGTCACTACATGTAAATGTACCTCTAAGAGGGGAAGACGAGTTCCAAACAGGCTCCTACATTTCTTTGTTTATTTTTTAAATCCACATTCTATTAATTTACTTTTTTGTGTCTGGATATATTTACAGCTTCTGAGCACAGAAACGAGTGGTGCCAATAGATTTATTGCGTATATTTCACATGTTTTCTAGTGTGCAAGTGGCTGGATTATTTGGGCAGACCAGTAGATTATTGGAGTCTTATAACTTCCCGCATTCGCATTCTTTCTTATTTACATTTTGAAGACCTCACTTAATTAGATTTTACTTAGTAGAGACAACCGGGTCGTATTTAGTTGAGGGTCTTATAAGTTTTCCACCCCGCTTGTGTGAACAACTAGTAGAACTTGTTTTAGAGGGGGTATTCAATTATCTGAAGGTTGAATACCTACATCTCAAAGCAACCTTATTCTTGATTTCAGTTTGCTGTTTGTCTCGTCTGCCCCGAAAAGAAGATGTATCTTGTGGAAGATTTGCTTAAATTTCTTACTGTAGCCTACTGTATTTATAATCTGCGCCTACTAGGTGTTTCCAGACCAGCTGCTTTGTAAAAAGCTTCCACAAGTGTATGTTTCAACAGCTTATTATAATTCTACAAGTTTCGTCCGGGTTTGGTTTACATTTTTTTCCTGGCTAGATCTGCATTACACTGTGTTTGCCTATTCCGCTGCCGAGCGGTTGTTCTAAGTATACTAGGGTTTGCTCCTCATTTGCTACCACGCAGCTTGTTCAGAAAATTGTTTTTTGCATGTACTTTATGTTTTATTTTCATACAGTGGAATTTGTATTGAGGATCTGTCTATGGCGACACCAAGGTATTTCGGGTAGTTTGTATGTTCCAGATAAACTTCTTTCCAGTAACTTTTAACTTTCTATTTGCTTATCATGTGTTAAGATGGAAAGCCGTAACTTGAGTTTTCCGTCGGTTTGGCTTGAGTGAGTTGCTTTTATAGTTCTCAGCCATTAGTGAGAGAGCATCATTCTGAAATTCTTCTTCCACCGCCTGAAATGAGTAGTTCTGTGGATCATCGGCAATAGATAGATCATCAGAAATGAAAAATGCTTAGTGTGTTCAGAGAATGGCTGGTCATTTGTGTGTATATTGAAGACAGATCGCTCAAAAACAGTTCCTTGAGGAAGGCCATTCTTCTGGTTTCTCCATCTGTTCTTCTTGCCATCTAGAACCACATGAAATAGCCAATTGATTCAATGATGAGACGGTAATCCTTTAAAATTGTGTATATCTTCTGGGCCTGGTTTCAAAAGTGCAGTAATTTTGACTTCCTACATGTCTTTATAATTTTATGTTTCCTTGACTTATTGAATAGCTGTTTGATCCACTCATTAGTCATATATCCAAAGTTCCTAATTTACCCAGTGCAGATAACGTATATACCAGCCGCCTTACCACTCTTCATAAGAATTACGCTTTTTCGCAGAGAACTCTTTTCCAAGAAGATTCTGTCTCATTTATATGATCTATGAAGTGTTTTGTATGGAGTATCTTACATCTGATTTTTTCATTGTCAACCAATTGAGTTGCTACCTGATTTGCTGCTACTCTGTGACCCAGTTTTGATCGTTCAGGGTCCAGCCATTCTACGCTACCACTAAATTTCTTTATAAATTTCCAGACGTTTTACTGCTGTCAGTCATAGGTATAAAGGTTTTTAATAGCGTCAATCCATTTCTGTTTTTTGGGTTTGCCCAACTTCTTCAGCAATATTTTACCATATTCTACGGTATCCTTGCTAAACGGGTAAATATTTCATAGTATAGAGAATTACTTGGCTGACAGGGGTGAAAGGAACAGAAGCTTTTGCAATATATACGTGCCCCCGTAAATTTCGGTTTTCACATTACAAAGTGTCTGATTAGTACTACTTTGCTGTAAGCATACTACACGTTAACACTGCACGACTGGACTGGACATCAATAAATGTTATTAAACATTTATGTTAACAAATTAATAGATTACGTAAATGTAATGTATCTCGTTTACTGAGAGTATTGACAAAGTTAATTTAATTAAATTGGTACGAATAGCACAGATATAATATAGCATTTATTGTATTACCGTAACAAATACATTAATTTGTACAGAGGATTAAAGTAGTTCAGACTATAATGCACAATCGTTAGCCATCCGTTCGTGATATGACGTCCATGCCATAAGCATATATTATTTTGTTTTCTGAATAACATAGCTTAGGCCTATGTGTTGTTTTGTTTAAACATTGCTAAATTAAATTATACTTTTTTGTTTTCTGTCGTCAAGTGGTTACAGTTTAAATAGTTTAATAGTATTTAATTGTTTTTTTATATAGGCCTGCAATCATTTCGGTGATCAAATTATTACTAACGATATATCCTATATCGTTATTACTAAACCATGTATCCTATTCCATTATTTGTATCTGTGTATGCTTATACTAAATGAAAACTGAATATATAAGGTGTAATAATAATTCAGACTATCATATGCATCTGGAGTCGTTTTTGATTTCGGTAAATTCTGTAGCCTATACATTTTGGGAATTTATAAAGAAACTTAGTGGTAGCGTAGCCTATAGCCTACTGTTTAAACTACATTGGGTTTGTAGAGTGCCCGCTCATCTTACTCATTTATCGTCGTACATTCCGATTCAAATTGTTTAAAGAAATTTAATAAAGTTTAATTTTGGTGGATGAAATTCACAGTGTAAAAATGCTCGACATGCTCAGAAACGTGATACTGGAACTAAACGTTTTTACGGAAAAACATCTAAATTAATCTTTCGGTTTGTGAGCGGACAGTCAAACAATATTCCGAGACATTTCTCAAGATATTAAGACTTGAGTTAAATTGTTAAAATTATGTTGCTTAATAACGAAACTGTATGACAATATTCAATTTTTAATTTTGATTTTTCTTAATGTATTTAGTTAGTATCGAATGTTATAAACGTGTTTGTTTTACTGCATGTATAATGACGAAATATTAAACAGACTATAAATGTAATGGATCGTTTAAAACAAACCAATTAAATCGGTCTCTCTCTTTGCTATTAACGAGGCCCATAAGAATAACATTAAACGCTAAACATCCATTCCGTCAATACCTATAACCAATAGAGTATACGGTAATAGTTTCGAGTTACTACCTGTGGTTTGGCAGCCACAAATCTTACATAAACCGTGCTTTTGTGTTTCTATATAAACTACAGGTCAAAACTATGTGCGTACGAGAAAAAAACGCAAAAATATTTTGCGAAATAACAAAACAATTATGGGATCCAAATAATCTCAAACGCGTTTTCTCATTTTTTAAGTGGAGTCCACGTCTAATTTAGCTGCGTACGGGGTAAACAAGGTAGTTTTTAACGTAAATAAGGTAAAATTGACGTTGTTAGGTTAACATTCAAACTAACCTAACTACTAACCTTTCTCGCTTTTGTGAATCCACGTAAAATACAAACAAACTCAAAGTTGGTTGCCTATTACTATAGCCAACATGTCTCCCTTTCTGTGGCACAACTCGTTTTCCACTAATACTCGGTTTTTGTGCAGGTCACTAGAAAATCAACCAACTCGAAACAGCATTGTGTTTCAATGCTGTATTGCTATAAGTAATCATGCATTTTTTTGCAACTTGCAAATAAAAAGTGCGAATTTTTCTCGTCCGCACCTAGTTTTGACCTGTAGTTTACGTAGAAAACACAAAACACTCGGTTTTTGCACGTTTTGTGGCTGCCAGAGCACAGTTAGTCACTCGGAATTATTACCGAATACATTCAAACATTCTTAAGTACACCATTATTTGTATTAAAGTACCGTTTAGAGCACCTCTACTTCCATAAGAAATAATAATTCTCGCTTTGAGGAAGTGTTGTCAAAGGGGCTTGACTTAAGGGTTTAGCGCCCTAAGCTGATGAATTTTTTGCGCCGCCTCTCCCATAAAAAAAACTTTTCAACCTTAAACAACGACTATTACTCACGATTTATTTATTATGGGCTACTTATTATTTAGGAACACGTAGGAACAAAACAGAAATTCGTCTTGTTTCCAATTTAATTACGTAAATTTATTTATTACAATAACATGAACATAATGACAAATTATAATAAGTAACGAGAATATTACAAAAAACTCACACTTTCCTGATCGTTTACATAAAGTAAATCAAAACGCTAAGAACAAAAGTTTTCCAAAACATTTTTACGTCCATTACTAATTCTGAAAATTGTTGTTTACCCAAACCTTATTTTACTGGTTTTTGCAGTTCTCAATCAATGAACTATTTCACTAAAAGAAATTTAAACTATTTGCAATGAAATGTCATTAAAACTATTTGCAATTAAAAGAAATTGTGCGCTTGAAATAGTGTGATGTAGCTAAACGGCCTGATGAGAAAGTACACATACAAAACAACATGATTAAAAAAATAATTTTGTTCTCTTAAGTTTTTGCCCCCCCCCCCCCAAGAGCTTGCGCCTTAGGCTACAGCCTACTCAGCTTAATGGTAAATTGGGCCCTGGTTGTCAAAACGTGTTTTTTTGAAAATAATTAAGTCAAAGTAACTTAGAAGTACACTTAGAATAAGGACGTAGTAGTAAAGGATTACTATAGACTTGACAGTGTATAGATTTATAGTAGGACCCATTTCAAAGCTGCAAGTGAGTTACATTGATCGTTTACGTCTATAAGATAATATAATTACTACTATATCTACGTCTTACAACAAACAAATTTGTTTACAACCATTAATTCAAAATCTATTATAAAGAACGATAAAACACAGCATTTGTCACTGGTATTTTAATTTTAGACAATATATAATGAGTCGTCTAGTTTCAAAACCAGATAGATCCACTTTTTTCACACTGACATTTTTTTTCATTTTTCTATACTTTATTACCTTTTATATGTTCCTATCTACTTCACAAGTTTCTAAAATAGATACATCCTTATTCAAATTGGAGTTGAAATTGCTCGTTAGTTGCAAAACCACCTTTCCTGCAATAAAGTTTTTTAGCTCTCCTGAAAATTTTAATTTTTTGGATGTATCTGGTTTTGAAACTAAACGACTCATATACATATTGTATTCTCGCCTTAAATAAATGCACACCAGCCAACTTAAAATTTGAAAGAAGATATTACCTTTCCACAGCAAATAATACAATATAATATTAATTTAACATTTAAAGTTTTCCAAAATTAATGTTTTATTGTCAAAATATTTGTTTTTATAAAGTTGATCGTTGTCTTCCAAAAAAAAAAATAAATAAATAAATAAATAAGGTCGTAGAACAGAAAAAAATGAAACGGTATCTTTATGCCGGGCAAGAAAACTATTATCTGGCTTTGCATTATGAAAAACAAACCATTCAGAACGCACTGGAAATTCCAAAGACCTGTGTCTAAAGCGTTAGGAATGTCTCAGTATATTTTACTTTCTTATATTCTGTGTTTTTGGCTCGTCTCTGCTCAGCATACTGATATTCTCTCTGTTCTCATCCTTGTTGTCAACTGATCATTCATGTTCTCATTCAGTTCCACTCTGATTTCATTTTTCTTCTTTATTCAAACGACAATTTTTGTGCATTTGTAGTTTCAATTTTTAACCGATAAGTTAAGGAATTTTGTAGGTATTGTCAGTAGCATTTTAAATAAAAGTGTAAGTATCTTGAACATTAACATATCCTCTACGTGCTACCTCAACTTTGTTTCTTTTCTACTATATTCGCTCTTCTAATTATTATGTGTCATCAATTAAATATTTTTGCTTCGTTCAGTAACTACGATTTCTATGGGTGATTTTTTGACAGTTTATGTTATAAACTAGAACCAGGTAATTAGGACTTGTAATTAATGTGAGTTCAATTTTTTAATCTGCTGATTACAAAGAGCTGATGCGTGCTAAGTAACGATAACGATCTTGTTTAAGCAGATACTTTAATTAGCCTTTGGTGGCGGGGGAGGAATGGTTATGTTAGTAGATGTGTTTTGTCTCAGTATTATGATTATTGTTTTACTATTTCTCCGTTTTCGGTGGTGACAAACATATTGGACTAATCATACGCCGTGCTTAATTGTACAATTGTCTAAACAAAGTGAACCGTTCAAATCCTTGGTTGTAATTGAATCTGTGCGTGTGTAGTAGCTTCAGTCAAAATATTAACATTCGGAGCGTTTTGATCTTATAATGTGTTCTTAGAACATTAAGTTTGCACGTATGCACCAATCAGATGATCTCGCTAGTAAAATGACAAACTTGTTTAGTCCACATGAACTCGGCGTTGCCACAATTAATATTCAGCAACTGCAGCTTACCAACTTTAATGAAAAAGACTTGTTGCGTCGTCGTCATTCTGCTGCCTATGTAGGCCTTTGATTAGAAGATAGAGAAACCTGTCAATAACGCAACTATATAGGTGGAGCTAAACATTTAATTACGACTGATAAGAGTTGCTTTAATGGCCCACGTTGGCGGTTTCAGGAAGGCAGCTACCTGCTTCATAAAATACTTTTGAAAATTATTAACATTGCGTATAAAATATGGTGACGATGACTACTGTTATTAAGTAAAATGAACTTACGTATGAGAAATAATAGTAAAATAATTTGTGACTATCGAAAGAAGTTCGTTAAAGGAAGATTTATAATTGTAAGATCGTTGTTGTAGAGTTAGAAAAAACTATGATAAAAACGTTTGTCGTTCTAATATAAAACTTATGTGATACTGAGTTAAAGTTTAGCGGATTCTTAAGTGTGACAAATAAACTGGCTGCGGTTGGAGTAGTCACGAGTAAATAAAGTTGTTATGTGGTTTATTTAAATTACTCAATCTATACAAGTAAAGTTGAAAACTGTTATGTCTGTATGTGACTTTTGGGAGAAAAAAAATTAGAATTTAATGGCAAATTTAAAACACTAAAAATGTCATTCTTATAAATTATTTATACATTACAAAAACGCAGACACATTACAACTGACTTTCCTTATGCTTTGTAAAAGTTATTATTTTGTGTATTTTTAATTTCTGGCTTAAAATTTGCTTTTAAATTCAACGCACATTGAGACATGTGTAAAAACAAGCGTTTTGACGTGTAATATGAAACTTTAACAGTGATTAAATTTATAGCGCATTCGTTACCAAAATCTAATTTAAAAAAAATCAATTTAGCTTGTACAATTCTTTGAGGCGAAACCAAATTATTTAGATTTTTACTAAACTTGTATTGCAACCACTAACACGAAATTATATTTTTCATAAGCGCTTTCAAGCCTCTCTTCTCATCTTCAGATGGAACACAACAACCTGATGGAACCTTATGTTGTCTTCCATCTGAATATTAAATAAAAAAAATCTGGATATTCCATTTAATAAAAATTAAACTTAACCACTAAATTAAGTTTATCTTCAAGTTTTTTTTTTTAATAAAATTAGAACTTCAACAGCAAAGACTATAATATTTTAGTACTCTGTACAGTAGTTTTCTAATTCATTTTCCAATATGATCAGTAAATGGTTTAGACGAAATCTGTTTTTGCACGAAATGTGAGACGTAATCTTATATAACTATGAACTATATTACCTCACAGACATACCGAATCGAAGAAAATGTTTGTCGTTTATTATTTTTAAATTTCAAAGAAAATTTGTAGCTTTGTAACAGCAGGAAAACTATGTGGATTGTGTGTATTTCATTGTAAATAACTCCAGTGGGTTTCACAAAATTTCGTGCCTATTGTAAATTCGAGTTGTCCCTAACCTTCTCTGTTTGAAGTATGTGATATGTGCATATGTCATTTATAATCAGCACTTCAATATACAAGGTGACATTATTAATTTAACGCAAGACTGCGTCTGTAAATTGCTTTCTCAAAACAGGCAGTCATTGTTTACAGCCTAGTGGGCCTTCTACGCCAATCATATGGAGTGCGTGCCTGTGAAGGAAGATGATGAAATCAACTATGCCTCTACATGCCTCGTATGGTAATTTTTGGAGAAATAGGAAATTTGAATTTGATTATTTATATGTGTGTTCCGGAAGGGACAATATGCAAGGACTTTAAGAAAAACAGATTTTACTGAGCGTATAATAGCCACGTTATCTGATCTATTATGCCTAGGTAACAAACAATAAGGTAAAACACTTTGAAAATACCTCAAACATTTCCAAATGTGGCTTCAACTGATCGTGCCTGTCGTAAGAGGCGCAGTTAAACTCAAAATTCGGACAAGTAGTATACTGAGAATGCTTTGAAGTCTCATCTCATCAATGAGAACACTAGGAAGTACTGACAAGATTTACTACATTGTCATGCTCGCAATTTTGTCTCAGAGCGACTGGAGGCTTCGGGAAATATTAGGTATATGGTATTCATTCGGTCACAACGTAAATGAATGCACATGATATTCCCATATATAAAAATTATTTGTTTGAATCGAAATGCTTAAAGTAGTGTCGTATCGGTTACGCATGTGTAAAGGGTTCCATTCGTGGCTAATTCCGTTATGGATTGGCTAATGAAAAGGTTAATGCACCTAGACCGTAAACCTCCGATATGTCTTTTTGGTCCCCAACACAAAGCAATATTTCGGCGAAAATATTCATTCCTGCAAGTCGTCATTATCAATGGTCTTTTCGAAAGCACTGGTTAATGACTGACAACGAAGAGGTCCTTACAATTCCAAAATTTACAGAAAATTTGTATCATGGACACGGGTCCTTGTTATCCTATATTGCTAAAAAAGTTTTCACTTATTACATTTTTGATATTAAATCGTTCCGTCTTTTGTAATTTAAACGTTCTTCAATCACACAGTGGCTGATGGTTGCTAGTAGTGTACTAAAATTCTATGATTATTAAATTTTTCATATTTAGGAATTTGGACTAATTCATAAAAGGAATAAATAAATTCATAAACGGGTGTGCAGTTACTTATGTATCTTATTTGGTCTTATTTTGTTAGTTATTTCTGCCAGTCTTCATTACTTGTGTATTATTTTATGTTATTCATGTCAATTTTCGTAAGCCTATTAGTTCTTCTTTCACCATGTTTTAGGCTTGCAGCCTGTTACGACGTCTACTTCACTTATTGTTGGAGTTGGAATCCTCTCTCTCTCTCTAAATCACTCATTGTTATACCCCTCTTCCTTCTTCTTCCATTCCAACTATAATAAAATGTTATACAAACCTAATGCGCGTCTTGATTACAAACATCTGTATTGCAAAATTAGAGCGTACAATAAAACCATCAATAAATTTGAATATATTAAGTATATATGTTTCAATTGTTATTACTTTTTATTGAATTAACAACATAATCTGTAAATATGTTTAGCTAAAACTAGAGGTCTGTGTTTGGATCCCAGAGAGTACCACAAAAATCAAGTTCTGTTCTTTAAATTCTCAGCATGTAGAGCGAGTACCTAATATAATATTAGAAGTTGGCAGTCTGTCTTGTCTCACTAAGCAACGTCTTACAGAAAATGTAGTACAGGAAAGGAACTTATTAATATGTAGACCCATAATTAATTGGAGTGGAAGCGTAATATACTGGGACGTAGCGTTGCGTTGCGTTGTTGTAGCGGGGTGTGTTTGCACCCGTGGCAGGATTGCAACATCTGGAAGCAAGTCCAACTGAAGTGCAGCTTTCTAGTCGCAAATCGCGCGGACAAGAAGCTGCAATAATGCATAACGTCGTCGGCGAAGAAGAACAACGTGACTCTGAGCAAAACTGGCAGATCGTTAGTTTACACAAGGTACAGAACGGGGCCGAATACTAAACCCTGCGGGCGCCGGAACGACGAGTCGAATTGCAGAAGCACCCGTCGACGCTCACCCTGAAGGTGCGGTCACTGTGATACGACCGGATAAAGAACACTATAAACGGAGAAATTGGAGAATGGGCCAAGTTTAAAGAGAAGACCTTCGTACCAGACTTTATCAAAAGTATAACTTACATCCAGCAGGACAGGGGCCGTAGACGCTTTCCTGTTGTCGGCGTCACACAAATGTGTAATAACGTGGACTAACTGAAGAGTGGTCTCTGTGGTGTGCTCTCTGTGGAACCCGAACTGTTCGCCGCAAATGAAACCATCAAACAGCGGAAGATAGGGCGAGCAGGAGGCGCTAGATGATTGGCAACACCACCACCTTGGAGATGATTGGCAAGAGAGAAATGGGGCCGCATCTTTCTGGGCTTGGGTATCATTACGATATTGGCTGTACGATTAGGAGAGTAAAGCAAACTCAAATATATATTAATCTGTGATACTTCATCTGCATTACGGAAAATAAGTAAATAAATGAATGAATGAATGAATGAATGAATGAATAAATAATTAAACGAATAAATAAATAAATAAATAATTGTTTACTGATTCGTCAAGTAAAACTAAGGAATGTCTCCCATTGTCATGATTAATTTTTCATATTAATTATATACACTGTTTTGTTGTAATAATTCTACGCATAATATTTTTATTTCGATGTTTGTATGTTTGTTTCGTTTGCCCACTGTACCCTCTGCAGAAACCTGTGTAGAGCACGTGCAGAGAAGGATGATTTTACAGCTTTCAGAGATAGATGGAACATCTCATTAGCACCGACAGTTATTTCAGAGCCGGTGGACAGATGATGCTCATTAAAATGGGGAACATATTCGTGCTTCAAATAGTGTTCCACAACATAGTAGGTGAACAGAAGTAATTTTCTTGTAGAGTCATAGTATCTTGACGTTAGTGGAAAACTCACTAAGTGTTCATGCGCTTAAGACAGTATAGGCCTAGTTATTATTTGAGATTTACGTATTTCCAGTGAAGGACTGTTAACTCGTTTTTACGCCATAATTTTGAAGACATCATTGTATGTCATATTCTTAATACGGTTTCCATGGTTTCAGCCTTTAGCAAACCCCAGGAAGAACTTTTGAAAGGCATTATGTATCTGTACATTTTATAAAGACTTTTAATTCCTTTATATTTACATGTCTCTCCATAATTATTTTGGTTTTACTAAGATCTTAAGGATACAGGTATAGTCTGCTAGCGTTGTTAAGAAATATATCATTTACGTCTACCTAATACGTTATTAATAAATGTTTGAGCTTTACAACTGTCGTACGATCATAAAGTTGTCAGATTTTACCATCCCAGCGTACGTAGACCAAGAATAGTACTTATGACGGTTCCTATTAGCATACATCTTTTCCATCCTACTTTATCGACAAAAAATTTTGTCTTAGGTTTTAACTCTGTTTTCAGTTTAAACTTTCATTTTATCATGAAATATTTACAATAATATCTCTGCAAATAGTAATTTGTTATCTACGTTAGCTATTTAACGGGAATGTTAGGCGATATTAGACATCTTTTTTTACATCAGGGGCCAAACTTGGTAGTTAATACAGACGTTAAGAGATTAACAGCTAGACCAGCAGCAAACTGTTTAGTGACCAACCTTCATTTCTTGTCTTTTAAAATGTGACCATACAGTTCTGCAACATTGTTGCATACGTTATAGTGTGTTTGTGTATTCTGTGCGTGTGTCAGATACAACAAATGTCTACGCGAACAGTTTTCATATTTTAATTCAGTATGCAGGCAAAGGTTGCAGTACAGCGACTATTTATAGTAAAAGTTGCGATGAGACTCGGTCACGACACGATTTCATCAGCAGTGTTGTACATGCGAAGGTCGCAGAAATGACAATATCGTTTGGGAAGTCGGGAGACGGGAAATGAAAGCGTATTGCGACGACGTTTATGGAGAACATAAAGCTGGTTGTTGTGGGCGCTGTTTTCCGTGGTTGTACAGCACCACTAACCCTAATTGTCGTAAAAGGTGCGACCACTCAATTTCTCATTGGGAAATGAAGCTCTGTAGAAGGATCGTAAAAACTAAAAAAATTTCACTGCTTAAACAAATAAACAACCTGAAGTGTAAGATGTACCATAAAATTAAATCTTTAATAATATTTTATTGACAAAAATGTTATTACAAACTTTGAATTAGAATATTTTTAACCGTTATTTTTTCGGGTACATATTTTAGATTTTGTGTACCATTTAAAACGCAAGTTTTGTTATAGTTTGTTTTTAATAATTTACTATATTAAAAATGAAAACAAAATTACTTACAAAACTGAATTTGCATTTACGTAAATCTACTTTTTATTTTTGAGCATATGACAAATCTTGCTTTGATATATTTTCTTCAGATCGTACCGTATTTGGTGAGAAAATTATAGAACCACACACACACACACACACACACACACACACACACACACACACACACACACACACACACACACACACACACACACACACACACACACACACACACACACACACACACACACACACACACACTCACATTTCAATGTATTTTTGTAATAAGTAAAATTTTTCTCTTTGCCATCCTCGGGCCATTGACTACTTGATGTTAGATAACAGAATGGCTTGTAATGTTTTTCAGTCCGATATATCTTATTAACAGTCGTTGGCGTTTGTTCTAAGTACTGATAAAGATATTCAAAGAAACAATTGATAGCTTATAGTATTTATGACATAAATTTAGATTCTATTTGAGTTTTTACGTATTGTTATGATAACGAGATAGCGTAAGCATGTGGTTTACATGACGCGTTGTACGCATTGTGTGAGCAGAAGAATTAGGCAATGCTATAGCACGTTCTCAGTCTTTTGAGACGCACCTTCCAGATTGTGGCCGATTATTCTACCGCCGGCATTCAGGTCAATCGTGTCACGTACTACGCCACACAGGGCGAGTATAGAAGAGTGTTTCGGAAGCGGCGTGTCAGTAGTGCGAGCTGAGTATTGCAAAACCAAGGGATGAAGACGTGTTATTAGTTGTTGTGACTTGGAATTTGGCGCGTGTTGCAATAGAAGCTTAGTGTGCAGTGAATTGCTAATTATTGTGAGCGGACACCTGTAATGTGCAATATTTATTATTTATTACGACGATGTTAATTAGATGACTTACTGTTAACTTGTTAACATTTAACTTAAAGAATGTGTATTGTTGTTTTCCTTTTTTGAAAGTGTCATTTAAATTGTGAGTAACGACTCCTCTGGTGTTCAATTATTCATTCCATTATTTAAACACGACGATCCATGAGACCGTCATAACAGTACAGTAATGATTTTTTCATAGCAACGTGTTATTTTTATTGATACATGTACACGACAGCTCTGGCATTTATTACACGATTACTTAGATATACGAAATGTAAGTAGCAAAAATGTACTTCTAATAAAATGTAATTGAGACCCTCGATATTTCAGTTGTACGTCCAATACGTTTGACAACTTCAATTTATTAGTTAATCAGTTTTTACAAAATCAGATTTCAGAGTAACTACAAAACTCTCCGAATTATCGTCTCGCCATCTATCTTCACATTATAATAAGCGTGGTTATACCCCAAGAGTTTGCTACAACTATCTACATTCTACAATAGTAGCTGATCTATTTGAAGCATATGTCCTGCAATGATTGTCTCGTAAATAGCTACAGATTTTCCTCTCTAAAGACTGGTTCTGCTGGCACGGAATGTGGAAAACGCATATCGACTTCGATATTGAATTTTCACCCTCTGTGTACACTTACAAGCGCAGAGGTCTCCGAACACCAAGGTCTCACATGAGTCACCTATCCATGATTTATAGCCATACATGTGACACCGCTGTACATCACTACACAACTGTTGGAAGAGCCATGTAAGCGATTGTTATAAACTGTTAGTGAACGCTACGAATACTCTACTTAACGTAAATTACTTGTACGTATACAGTTACAGTGGTATATAGTTTTTCTGCACTTAATTCCAGCTTGAATTATACTTGATATTGTTTGGCAATTACTTAATTAGTGTGAGTAAAAGTCATGACTGAACGTTAATATCTGCTACGGCGGTCTAACGTCGATATGAACCACTTCCGGTTATGTACGTATTTTTAAATCAAGGTTGTGTTGAACCAAGTTCAGTGTCTACATGCATGGTATAAGTGTATATACGTGCTGCGTAATGTGGTCCAATATCTTGGTTATATTTATGATCGTGTACGCTTTGAAAATTACTTTACTTTTACATAACTTGCTGACAGTTGCATATTCGGTTTATGTCGTTATGATTCTACATAATGTTTAAGTGAGTATAACCTTGTTTCTCTTATCTTTAAAGCTTGTGGATATTATCACTTACGTACACGGTTATAACGTATAAGATAAATAATCACACACACACACACACACACACACACACACACACACACACACACACACACACACACACACACACACACACACACACACACACACACACACACACACACACACACACACACACACACACACACACACACACACA
The DNA here is from genome assembly GCA_034769895.1 of Magicicada septendecula. NCBI lineage: Eukaryota > Metazoa > Arthropoda > Insecta > Hemiptera > Cicadidae > Magicicada > Magicicada septendecula. The sequence continues at coordinate 195,708,822 of CM068371.1, read as the reverse complement.
CACACACACACACACACACACACACACACACACACACACACACACACACACACACACACACACACACACGCACACGCACGCACGCACGCACGCACGCACGCACGCACGCACGCACACACACACACACACACAGTTATTACAAAGGAAAGCAGTTTCGAGTTCTAAGTAAACAAAAAATTTGATAAAAATTATAACTATATTTCTAGTGAAATATTGACGGAACTAAACGCAGTTTTTAAAATTCCAGTGGATTAAATATAATCAGAAATTGGTAAGAAGTCTACGTGTATTAATCTGTTTAAAATTTCAAGTAAAGTTTTCGTTATGTTGGAAGTGATATGATAATAATAATAATGAAAAGAAGAAGAATAACAATAATAAGAATAATAATGATTATCAGCTTTATTCATCTTCGTATTAATACTGGTTTATACGACTTTTCTTATTTATATCATTATTTAAAAGCTTACATATCACGTAACAGTACTAAAGAATAGGTAAATAATGTAAAAAGCAGAAACAGAAATAATTTATAGGCAGTCATAACTAATTTTCATAACTATTATAAATAATTTACTAACTGATAAATAATTTTTATCAACGATAACCATTTACCATTTTCATAAACGTTTATTTACGCCTTATGTAGTCTTGCCTTCGTTGTTAAGTAACACGTCTTCTTACGCTACGTTTTTTCTACTGTTGCTACTTTACTACTTGTTATGAAAAAAAGGTTTCTGGTATCTGTTAGTGTATTGAATATGCGATTACTCAGAATGGCATTCTAAATAATGGTGAACGGTATGAAAATAAAGAATAAATAAAATATTGATTGATAGATTTAGTCATCTAATTGTAATTCGAATTCAGAATGCTGAGAGACGGTGGTAATATATATTGTTCACCCATATAAGGAAAGAAGGTTCGTATGTTTACAATAAAATGAATATTATATTCATTTACTACGGTTCTGTAGTGAATTACATAATGGCTAGACACGCTTGATTGAATATAATAAACTCTAACAGCCGAGAGGGTTATTTCCAAGCCGGATATTTACGAACGAAAAGAAAATAAGGTGACTTGTTCCTTATTTTAATTTGTAGTGCATTAACGACATTAATATTAAATTCCAAGCTCTTATTTATACTTTAAAATTTGAGTACACCCAGTTGTGACTAACTTAAATAATTTATGCACAGCGATTTTAGGTGACGAGTAGAGTTTGAAAGTTTTAGTAATATTAAACTAATAACCACTCATAATAAATGAATGTTACCTCTAGTTTTACACCGTTTTCACTTTGGAGCAGTATCTTTCTCTGATATGTTTTTAATTGCTATCGTTAATTCCGTACCGGTATATCACCAACGTCTTGCTATCTTTTAGTGTGGAACTAATTGTGAATCGTCCTAAATGTTATTGTTATGTATTGTAATAATATTGTGAAGGACAAAAATTTGTTCTTATCTGCCTTGTTTGTACTAAAGTTTGTCTACCATTAATGTTACCATCAACAACATCAGTATCTGCATTTCGTTTATACTGCAGTTTTTCAAAACAATGTGTTTATGTTGGTACTGTTCTTGTTATACACTTTGGGGGGGGGGGGGCAGGTAGTCATCCTTCGATGTGTCATATGACTATTCCAGTTTTATCTTCTAGGATGTTCTATGTCCGTAGATCAGGTTCTCAAAATATTCTGCTTTTCCATTTTCGTAGTTTACAGGATTTTTGTGTTTTTAGTTTTTAAATATCTACGAATTTGACATTACGAATATGAATACTTTTTACCCATAATATCTTCGACATACTTCTAAAGAACACCACACTAACATAGCTCCTAATTTTTCAGCTGTTTAACATTCAAGTATTCGTTCTACACAAGAGACATGTAAACCCATAGCAGTATAGCTGCCACATCGTAAGGGCAGCATGCGATATCTATTGCACAGTATTTTCCTCACTTTTGTGATACTGATTAGAGCTTTACATATTCTTTCAACTGTAGTTATATTGCTCGATTTTACATTTTGATATCGTAAGTATCTAAAGCTTTTCACTTGTTCTACAACTAGTTAGTTTTATTGTTTTCTGGTTTTGACTCTTCAACTCTTATTTTGACTATAAGCCTATCGGTCAGTAATGACACTATAAACATTTCGTATATACATTTATTTTTCTGCCGTTCTTTTCCTTTACAAAGCCAATCAGAAAGAATGTCTGGTTTCATTTTCTGAGAATGGATTTCTTCAAACAATTTTGATCAATAGATTCATAATTTTTTAAACGAATAGCTCCTTTGATAAACTAGCACTTTGAATGACCTAGTATTTTCCTATTTAGTTTTGTGTGTCAAATTTCTTAGTCTAAAACTTTAGTATAATTAGAGAAATTTAGCAGATGTTTTGAAATAAGTTTAATTTTAATAATAATCACTGTAGAAACTGTAAATGGTCAACTTAAAATTATGTATGCAGTATTGTAAATCCTCAAAATTCAGTGAATCATAGTTAATTAAAAAATGAAATATTTGGTAGGAAATAGAAATTAAAATAAAACAATAGGCCTAATCAAATGTTCACAGTCATTATGTGAAGTTACATAACAAACTTTATAAGTGAATAATTAATTGTAAAACATCTAAGGCTGTGTAAATTATATTAAAAGAAATTTAGCTAAACTACATTTTAGTTTGTAACAGACAAAATTAAAAATTATAAAATATTATAGTGTAATACTATGCTAAGGGAAGCATACGAAATGTTAATAGAGAGCAATATCAAGAATAAAACTTATTCTTATATTTGAACCTTTGATGACTACGCTACTAGGAAGAAACGTGTTTAAAATTTTAAAATAAATTATCAGTTATAACTAAATATAAACATAACAGTTTAACTTCAAACATAACCAAATAAATAACTAAGAAGTTAAGAAGGGATTTACAAACGTATAAGAAATATTATTATAACAATTAACAAAACAAGAGAAAGAAAGAACAAATAAATTAAGATTAAACGACCACATACCAGGTAATAAGTAATAAAATATCTAAAAACACTGATTTGGAATCATTCCAATAAAATTATAACCAAGAAACTGCATAGTAAACTCCATAATACCCTTCGTTAGTCAAAATAAGTGAGAGTTGAATATTTAAACATAATATATCACTGTGATGTAATAATTTTCAAAATAACACACTATCAAGATTAAACTTTGTAAAAGAAATACTTTAGATTTAATTGTAAACCAAACATACACCTAGCCTCATATTTAAGAGTCGACAATCTTATGTGTTTGTTGATGGTTGATGATTGAACTAATCAGAGCAGCGAGGTGTAATGGCATTAGTTGGAACTAACAGTACAAAACTCAAATAATTTTAAATATCTCAGGCTAAACTAATGTTAATAAATTTTTGTATTACCTTAAATGAACGTAATTGAGTTAGTATTTGTAAAAATATAATTTATCTGTGCCGCTTATCCCCTGACATCATGAGTCCATGTATTCATGCTTAAAAATAAAAAAATAAAGTTCTAATTTCACAGAGCACATTTATTTTAATTATAAATATATGTAATTTACTACTACTGACTCGGATCACTAATTTCTTATTGGTAAAAATGTAAAACGTTTATGTAACCAAGCAAACACTTGTGTTGTACTTATCTATCTATCACTGTATCACTGTTAACATGGAGAGTTTTCATTTTTGCTATTGATATGAATAAACATTTGGTAGGTTGTTTAGTATTTGCATTTAGGAAGTAACTGAAAAGCGTTTAGTAATAAGGAACATGAAGTAATGAAGTAACTGCTTAGGAAAAAAGATAGGCATATTATTAAGCAAGTTGTTGTTTATTGGTAGGCCTAATACTAGAAGTAGATAAACTGAGATTTAAATTATAATTTTATGCGTAAATCAAGTAAAGTATAATCCTAAATGCCTATGCTAAAAATTATTACAGCGTGCACACAAATTAAAAACAATTAAAATAATTACAAAGCAATTATTGCCGGTAAATTACAAGGCAAGAAAACCGGTAAGTTACTGTATTTTAATTGAAGTCATGGGCACACAGATGTCTTATAAATTTCTCTGTACGTCTCATCAGTAAGGAACAATGCAATCGATAAGTGTGTTCCTGGCATAATCTGATATCTCATTTATTTGAGATTAACGCTTGTAATTAGACTTTACCCTCTTCACAACTTAACCTTTCATTATTAATTAAATTAATGTAGGTTTATACAAGTAGAATATTACTGGTTAATATTTGATATACGAAAGGAATTTAATTATTATCTTTAGAATACAGTCAACTAAACTGTAAGATAAAGTAATAACTTGGAACTAACTTATTCGCCTGTGAGGTAATTTATATGTCAAACTGTGCGAGAAACTTCCATAAGCAAAGTCAGTTGCGAGGATATAAAACTAATTTTAGCGTATGGTAAACTGTTTTGTTTAGACAGAAATATCATTGTTATCTTAAAATTGAAACTCTGCTAGCAGTCATCAGACTTTAGAGTCAACTGTTCGTCCTATGACTACCTGCGAGCGGATGCATAGGACGCTAATAATTTACCACTGATGACTTCATTATTTGTGTAAACCTATGTGTACGTGAGCGTGTACGGGCATTCTCTAGGTACTAAAATATAGTTCCATTGGTCGACTATAGTTATATGTATGCTATCGATAACCTTTTGAGCATTTAAATTCATGTGGTTTAAACCTGGGAGGTTGAACTGTTATTATTGAATGATGTACAACATTTTCAAAGTGTGATCAGGCAAGAAGTATGGCAAGGCTGCTCACTCTCTAACGGCTGCTGGATGCTGAAAGAGATACATAAGGCTGGAGGCTGGAGGCGTAAGGGTACAAGGACAGCATGTAATGTTTTATTTTGCTAACGACATAACAATGTTGGATGAGAGGATTGAACAATGGATGCAACCTTTACTGAGGTGGGGGCCACCCTCAGCTTCGACTAGTATATGAACCTGAACAGGGGAAAATACAGTACTGACGGTGAGGAGCAGGCACGGCAAACAAACAAACTTGATGGTTTCATATAGTTTTGACCTGAAAAATTGAGTAAAATAAGTCCCAGAACTGTAACTTCAATAGTTTTTGGGAAAACTGGTGAAAAACGCAAAACTTCGTAGTAAGAAAACACATTTTTTACGATTATGGGGATCGTAATCAAAGAACTATTATTGGGGCATTTCGTATGTTACGGGAAACAGGTTACTTCCTAGCATTCATATCCCGTATGACCGTCCTCTCCAATATGATACTAATGTTGATGAAAACATTATTGTTGCTTTTCAACGTAGTTCGGGTGTCAGTACAAGACGCCTTTCTAAGCGATTCAGAGTTTCACAATCTAAAGTATGGGGGACACTTAATCATAACAACCTTTATCCCTACCATACACAAAAAGTACAAAATCTACATCCAGGAGACCCTGTCCTTCGCTTTGAGTTCTGCAATTGGTTAAATACTCATCGGCAACTCTACAAATACATTTTATTTACCGATGAGTCACAGTTCAGTCGTGATGGCATAAACAACTTACGAAACGAACACTCATGGGCAGAAGTGAACCCTCATACAACGGTGGAACGTAACTTTCAACAGTGATTTTGCTTTAATGTGTGGTGTGGGATTATTCATAATCAGTTGATTGGACCGTTTATTTTCCAAGAGCGCTTAACAGGTGAGGCGTACTTACAGTTTCTTCAAGAAGAATTGCCGACACTGCTTGAAGACGTTCCTCTTGCAACACGACGCCGGATGTACTTGCAGCACGACGGCGCGTCTCCACATTTCTCTCGTGCTGTTTCCACCTATTTAAATCAGCAATTCCCCGCTACGATGTTTTGCGTTTTTCTCCAGTTTTCCCAAAATCTATTGAAGTTACAGTTCTGGGACTTATTTTATTCAATTTTTCAGGTCAAAAACTATATGCAACCATCAAGTTTGTCCCTTAATTTGGGTTCCTAGAACTTCAGTACGGCCTAATATGACCAGAGGAGCTGAAATCAGGGTAAAATATTTCGCTAGCCATAACTCGCTAACGAAGCGTTTGCGGACCTATATTTATATGCACTTTTTTCTTTATTTTTACATGTAGAATGAGCTCCTAAAGTATCTGCATATCTTCGTGAATCACCCTGTATAGAAACAAAAAAATAAAAAAAATTGATAATTATTTAAATTATGTAATTTTTTATTAGATTATCGTATTAGTATCGTTCAAGGAAAGGAGGCTTTTTCGAATCTGTAACCTTCTGTATTTATGAGAACTTTGTCGGCAATCTTGAAGCTTGGTGTAAAGTCTCTGGTTAATGAAATCAGCAACTGGGAGCAACGAGGTAATGTTAATAACAAGACAGCATCGACTAACGTTATCGTTATCTACTAAAATTGGTTAATATACCGTAGTAGACTTGTATAAACACGCGCTACTTCATATTGTTTGTTTTGAATTTATTTTCTCTTTAGAATCTGAATCGAACAGGAAGAGTTATGTTTGTTTAAAACTAGAATTCTGTAAATTCATTGAAACGCAACTGCAACGTTTACTTAACAACCCTTACAAATTGTGAACTAGACAAGGTACAAGGTACTGATGGTACGGAGAAATACAAAGTTAACTTAAACTAGGAGTATCAGTGACACAAATGGGCGGAGCATTTGATATTCGTAATAATTTATTTATCAATATTTTTACAATCAACCGTCTATGATCCGTCTTTTGACCAAAGATCAGCTGCACTCAAAGTAAAAATACTCGTAGGAAGATTATCACACTGCTCAATCATTGATTCAAGTTCACCCCGTAGTTGAAACCAGTAAGATTTTGATCCCCTTATTTTTCCACACCAATAATATAAACTTATTATTATTATTATTTGAGGATTACTCGACAGCATGTTTCTCAGTTGCTGTATTGTTCCATTGGAATGAGATTTTCTAGCAAATATTGTCCCTCGTTGAATAGCTTGATGACGCTGAACAGTGTTAAATGCAAAAAATCTGAACCTAGGATCTTGTTCAAAACGTCGGTCTTTATATTGCATCAAAAATTAAAAATATTCAAATGATGTAAGTTTCATACTACTTGCTCGAGTATTATCGTTTAGTTCAGCAGATCCGTAAGGTAGTAAAGCGGGTAATGCCATGCTTACATATCCTTCGTACGAGAATTCATTTATAATATCAGTACCTTGTGGCCATGGAGTTACATTATTCACTTCAGATTGGAGTCGATCAACTTCTGTGATTCCAATATTCTCCGGGATCATACTTTTATAAATTTCTTCAGAAAAGTTCTCTTCATCCTGTATTCACCTCAGGTAAATCAACAGTGAGTATCATTCCATAAATACTATCATTTAATGGAAGTTGAGATATTTGTTTCATATCAATGATGATATCACTATAGAATGGATTATTAATTTTCAAAAAATTGGGTGCTTCTAAACTTTTGTCACGTCCCACATGAAAATCCCGGATGTCCATTAACACTTTTATTTCTTACAACTATAGTGATCAGTGAAGCGGGAGTAGGGGGTAAGGAATTGTTATATTTTGACCAATATTTATAATATATTTCCCTTATAAGCATAATGACCGGTAAAGCCTCTCGATTTCACCCTATACACACGCATCACTGGTTGTAATCTTGCTATCAAAAGTTGTTCTACATAAGTGAGATCCATCAGTTCTATAGGTACATCTTTAGGTTCCATACGATTAACTCCAGTAAACTTATTTGGGCTTCGCTTACACTGCGGACACATATCAAAAAATGTTTGCTGCATCAACACTCGAGAACAATTTACACATTCACAGAATTCTAGAGATCGTAAATTATCTTCAAATTCATTCTGAAGATTCCTATATCCTGTGTTGTTTTGATCATATAACACGTGATTCATGTTATGTTCTGCAGGGCCTTCAACAGTTGCTGCAGCAACATTTTGTCGCTGTCTCATCCGTCTTTGATTTGTAGTTAAACGGTCAATATTTGGACCTCTTCTCCGTCGAGGCATACTATAAATATTACGTGTGTATATATATAAATATATATACAGAATATAAATTGATGAATAAGAATGTATAAAATATGCGTATAACAGAAAAAAAGTACTTAAATAAATAGTACAAAATTGAATAAGAAGTAGAAGAATATTTTAATATTTTAATAGAATTTGGATTAAAATTTACCTGAACTGTGATTCGTTGCAATATGTAATGGAAAGTTGCAGTTGCATCAGCAACTACATAGATTCTAGTTTAAAAATTGACACTCGTGCAACACCTAAGTCCAATCCGTTATAAGTAATTTGTTTTGCCCGACGCTGTGTGCGTCACATATAAATATCAAAGCCCCACTTGTTGTGGTGCCAAATATAAAGGAAATTTGGTTCCTTTATGTGAGATTTTAAATTCTTTTGTTAATTGTTGGTGTTAATAAAATTTACCTGGATAATAGTGTGTATAATACATAAGGTTACTCTTTAAATAATAAAATCAATGACACACTTATCAGTCTAACCAATACGTTTATTACATTTATCTTTACTATCATTAATCGTTGCTCTATGCTTTTTAACATATTATTATCCTTAATTATTTTAAACATGATTTCTATCAATAAACAATTTATATATGAATGTCTCTATATCTCAGGGTTCCTTTTTATATATAAACATGAGCCACACTTACATCTAGTCACTTATTGATATTACAATATAGATATGTTGATATTACAATATAGATATGTATTCCAAATGGATTCATTTTAATATATGATTAAATATTCTTACTCGAAATGATTCTAAGTTTTAATGTGTAGTTCTCAAAAACAAAATATATATACGTAAGTTCTTTTAGAAGACAGACAGGTGTTAAGTAAAATAGTAATTAGTGCATAAAATTTTACTGTTGGTACGAATATTCCTGTCTACGGCGCACTGAGGTACGGTGATCCCATCTCGGCTCCCATGGTCCTCCTGGTAGTGTAGATTCCTTCCCTAGTCCTTTGCATCTAGTATCGTTTGGATGACTCTAGTAGTGGATGATTAATTAACACTTTAATCACTTCACTCTTATTAAGTATATCCGACTTCTCCCGATATTTACATTGTGTAAGTACTGTCCACTAGTTCACAACGGTTACTCTCGTTATGATAATTTACAGTTCGCAAACGACTTAATCCGTTTCAATAGTTTATATCGCTAATAACACATGATAAGATTCGATTGTTTGTTTTTTCGAGTTACAAGCTAATAAAACTCTAGTTCTCACTTTCTCGATATTTGACAAACTGTTCGTTCATGTTGATTCTACGAAATTTTATAATAGAGTTCTAAATGTTCACAAATTATTTACTCATTTCGACTTTATGGTACAGTATACTCCGAAACTTTACAACGGACTCTTTCCGATTTTAAGTAAATACTTCGAGAATTTAATGTAGACTCTTCCGATATTTAGTAGACTCCTTTGGATTTGAAGTAACGACTCCAAAGTTTAATGTAGACTCCTCCAACTTTTAGTATAGACTTTCTGATCGCGCGTCTGTTCCTTGTATATATTTCATACACATCCTTCCCCACTAGTTTCTTACATTTCACTTTGCTCCTTTTCAATTGGTCCTTCTTGCTTTCTTCTAAGAAAATTTACTCCTGGAACCCGGCTACCTTTAACGCTGTTTTCTCATAGGCCACGTCTGTTCCCTTCTTATTTCTGGCTCTAGTCCATCACCCTCTGTCACGGCCTGTCCGGTTTTCAGACTCGTAAATCTTCTGTTATCTTTGTATGCCATTCAGGCAGAACAACCCTTGTATTATCTAACGTCCAGCTGCCACGTTAATTAGTTCACTCACCCCTGCTATAACTTTCTTGGTAAATCTCTCTCTGGTGTTTTTCTACTTCCTTTACTTAGAACTACCCTTCTTCTCTTTAAGCGTCCAGCTGCACTTGTTAAATTAGTTTAATTACCTCATGCGTGGCTTTCTTAGTATTTATAATTGTACTCCTCTCTGGCGTCTTTCTATGACATTCAGGTAGAACACCCTTTAGTTTCGCTAAGCATCCAGCTGTCCCGTTGACTATTGCAATCACCACGGTCGTGGTTTTCTTAGTATTTTCTCATTGTATTTCGTTCTGGCGTCTTCTGTGCCTTTCAGCCAGAACACTCCCTTAATTTCTCCAAGCTTGCAGCTGCACATGTTAACTTAGTTCACTCACCTCTGTTGTATTTTCCTGGTAAATTTTCTCTCTGTCGAAGCTCTGCTCTGTTAGATTTATGATATCTACAGACATCTGCACGTCGACGTTGACGGCTGTTACACTCCTTTGTACTAACTCCTTTCATAGTTTCTCCACATACGTCAATGTCATTTCAAGCGCGGACAGATGGTTCCTCTTTTTTTTATTTTTTAGCGTTATACCGTACATCTGGCTACACCATAGAACAATGATCTACTACCGTTTGAATTAAAAACTTGTGAGACAGGAATACAAATTATAGGCCTATACTGCAAAATCTTATCTTATCGAGCGACAGCCAGCGCGGGCGGCGTGAGCCGCAAACGCACACGCACCGGCATTTGTGTTACAGCAAAATCTTATATTATCGGGCGACAGTCAGCGTGGGCGGGGGAAGCCGCACACGCACCGGCATGCGAGCGCCGAAATAGCCCGATGACCGGTGAGTCGCCTAGCGCCCCGTAAGTGCGAGTGAGACAGAGCGCCGTAGCTGGGCCACGATATCTCTATCTCTCTTCCTCTCATACGTTTAAGCTAAGAGTGTTAAAAAATCGTAATATCTTTTGAACCAAATAATTTAGAGAAATAAAAATTACATGTTTGCACTCTACAATACAGTCCGGATATGTATGCAAAAGTTTATAAGATTCGGTTGAGTAGTTTCGGAGGAGTTCGCGGTCTAAATTGTGCATCGAGTCAGAGGGCTATGTCTGATTTCGCTACGCTCATCAGGCTCCGCCCAAATATATTGAATAAAAAAATCAGAAAGAAGAATAAAAAGAAAAATAGAAGAGAATAAAGGAAATGAAAACAAAATAATTCCATTGGAAATGATGTAAGGTTTTAATATCCATTCACTTAGAGTCACTCAGGTTGGACAAATATAGGACTAAGGCACACGCGCGCGCGTATTTTCATAGGTCAATTTGATTAATAAATTGACTAAACTGCTGCTTTAATGGTTCGATGTTATATTTAACGTTATATATTGTTGACTGGTAAGAAATTAAACCGTTGAAAATAACGACAATTTTGGATATAACGCACGTTTGTTTTATCTTTATAACGAAACGTCAAACGTTTCGCTTTCTCTATTATGGTGCGTTGTCAGTAGTTAGAGGATTCAGCTGTGATGGTTATAGCCTTAAGGGTAATGTTTCCCATCTGATACGAAACAAAATATTCAGGCGTTAGGCAATAAAAATTTTAATCTAACTTCAACAGTAAGTGGTGATCATATTATGAAGGAAATCCAAATAGAATTGTCTGGAAACCACTATATTGTTAAGACGGAAGCACATACACACGCAATTAGTCATCGAATGTGTTGCTGGTTGGGAACAATTAGGCCTAATTGCGACTCATCATATAGGTATGCGAGAAAAGACAACATACCACAGCGTCTTCTAATATAAGATAATCACCTTTGAGAATGTTACGGAAGGTTACAGAACAATCGAAGATACAGCTCTAGAACCTTGTCGCAATTAATTAATTATTTACTTTTTCCAGCATCCGTTTCAAGAAGAATGCGTGAAGGACAAGATTAGCGCAAGATTTTACAAAACAAATTTAAGAATTCATTGATTTGATTATTTTTCGAGTATTTTTTGCGTAACAGAGGTTTGTATTTTCGTAAGTAGGAATTTTCATAAAAGGACTGTGAATGATAAATACTTGTGACTGTTGATTTATCTGATGCTTAATAATTTATTCCACGATAACTAAAGAGTGCTGTCCGTGTTATGCTCGCAATAATGTCAAGCTAATGCTGACGGCTAACACAGGTGAAGTAAACTTTGCTACTTAAAAAGGCGATTATCAGTTAGAGAAAAGTTTGTGTATACTTACACATCGGTGGCTCAACGAGGGAGGGTTTGAGGGAGGGTTTAAACGCCTTTCCAGAGGGATAAAGTAAACAGGAAGTGTCATAAGACAGAAAATGTACCAGTAAAAAATTAGTCATATAATACGAGTTAAATAATTAGGTTAATTAGTTATGTGAGTACGTCCAAGTTTAATTGCGTTACGCTATAACCGTCTTCCAATAGCTTGAAATTGCTTTGCGTTAACATTGCTAATTGTCTGATTGTTAAGGGATGGTTCAGATTTTTATCCTAGTTTTTGAGATTATGTCGTCGGATACACTTCGAATGTTTATTGAGCCTGCAGATTATCTCGGTTTACGATATTTATAATGTAGTAATTTATTATCACCATCTTAAAAAATTGTTTTTGCCTGCTATCCAAATCTTATACAGAAGTGCCTATTACTGTATACGGTTTGTTGATCCGTACTTAATTTTTTGAATTTTTTTTCTGATTCAGCACTTTGATGCCATGTAGAAAGCAAATCAACACTTAAAATCTTAAAAAGTGTCCATTTTTCCGTACATACGTAAACAAAGACCAAACGCGACGTTAAAAACGTTGTATCGTTTGTAAGCACTCCATACTGGTGAAATATTCGTAAGGCAACTTCAAGGAAATGTGCGGCCTACGCACTCACATCCAAGATTTTGAAATCCTTGTTTTCAAGGACTGTAGTGCGCGTTTTATAAAAATATTTTATTTATTTTTGCTGTAAAACTAGTAGTCGGATCTAATTCCAGGCGTCCTAAAAATATTTACAGACGACGCACAGACGCGTACTTACTAAAGCGAAGACTATAAAAAACAATGATACAAAACATAGTGTGCAAAGTGAGATAAAATGTGTGCCAACTTTCTGGCATCGTTTACTTGATTTTATATTGTAAAATTTATTATGAAATTTTTATTTATTTTTTAAATCTTTGTTTGTCGTATTGTGACTTAGTACTTTTATTTTTATTTTCAACTCTATTGTTTCACGATTTTGTTAAATTTTAAATATCTATCAATGCACTCATATGTTTTCACACATATATTTTAGTTGGAACAGAAAGCTCAAATAACGAGTTCTTTTTGTTTTTGTTTTTGTAGTTTTATTTAGAAAAATCTAAAATCACCCAGAAACTTCCCAAAATCTCCCAAGAAGGAAATACTGGCACACACGTATAAATTATTTTAAAGCATAACTGAAATGTAATATACAATTGCTCAATATGTAAAGGCACATTTAACAAATAAACTGAACATATAAAAAACATAATGTTTCATAAAATTTCGGTCGCAAGAAAGAAAATTCTGCGTTTTATTGCATTTATATGTATTCTGCGTGTCACTAAGATTATGATAAAATAAAATACAGCTTTGGTAGATACTTTATAGTTTATTGAATGACTACGGCTCTGCAACGCACTGTCCAAATACATCCTTGTTAGTAAAGGCAGTGCAGGTTGTAACTATAAACAGTTGAAGTTATGACCACAGGGTGACAGTCGAATTTATGACTCCCATAGGTACACACAGTAAGTAGGTTATCGTTTATCTCCCGCATACCTGTATATTGTTACGCCTTTAGGTTTATCAGTTATTTAGTATGCACCCTGTCGCTTAGTATAGCCTACTACTAAACGCTTGTTTGGTTATGCGTCACTGAGCCGAAATCTCGGTTTCAGCAACTGTAGCAATAATTAAATTTGTATTGCCGATAATATTATTCTTTTTTTTCAGTGAAGGGTTAGTGAGGATCAGTCAAAAATAACGCAAATTTTAAACTTATTTGTGTCGACGTTTCGACAATGTTTACTGTCACCTTCAGGCCCAGTGTAGGAATACAAAAGAAATCTCAAACACAACAGAACAATTATTTGGGTGAACGTGTTCGTGTATGTGCGTGTGTGTTACAAATAATGTGTTTGTAACATTATGTCAACTATCTGATATAAGGTCGTAAATTTCTACAGTCATACTGTGTAATTTATATGTTTCTAAATTATGAGTGTCTTTAATACCAGTAGTGAGTGAACCATGTTAAAAATAACTTTTAATAATTACATAGTTGAACATCCCTCAATCTGTTTTTAGTTATAATGTATTTTACTATGCTATATGTTGACTGCTATAGACTATGTATAACCGTTTTCTGTACCAATCCAATATCTAATTGTTAATTATTGGTTTTATAATTAATTAAAAATATCATTAGCCTACATTATGAGTAATTTAAATTGTAATAGTGTATAAATTAAGTTCTGTGATATTATAATTTTCTCGTTTTCTTAAAGATAATATTTGAAGATATAAACAAATTATCTCAACTCCTTCACATATACAATGATAAATTCACACGCACAGACACACATACACGAACACGTTCACCCAAATAATTGTTCTGTTGTGTTTGACATTTATTTTGTATTCCTACACAGGTCCTGAAGATGACAATAAACATTGTCGAAACGTCGACACAAATATGTTAAAATTTGTGTTATTTTTTATCGATCCTCACTAACCATTCACTGAAAAATTCAGTGATAACGGTCACTACGAATTTAAGGACTTAATTATTCTTTTTATAAATATTCCGTATAAAATCAAAGTTTTGGATCTGTTACTACTTGACCAGTAGTTAGTAAGTCGGCCTCGATACTGGTGTCGACACAGAATTAAGAACTGAGTCCTAATTTATTATTCAAATTATTATCATTATTATTATGGATATGAGATGTCCGCTTCACTATAGAATCGGTAAAACAGTATAAAAGAAATAAATTAAAAAATGCAATTTGGCCGATTAATTTGTACTCAATCTGTGACGATCCGCCGACCAAAACAGGAAGCAGTACCAGTTCAGTTCAACGCCGAACCAAATTTCAGTAATTTTTATTTCGTTTCACTTGAAATTTATTATTATATGCTTCTGTCGTTTAGTAACTTGTTTTGATGATTCAAATGATGTTATTTTAGTCACTTAAAAGTGGTTAAAGTGGTTAGTGAATCGTTATGCCGAACCAATGTGGTACATGACGATAACCGAGTACTGTAGGTGACAAATTTTTGTTGGACAAACTAAAATTGGACAAAATTTTAGGACAAAATTATTTTACTTTCAATGACCAATTTTACAGTCAACGTGATGGTTTAGCAATGGGCTCGCCGCTGTCTGGTTTGCTTGCTGACATTTATTTGAATTTCTATGAAAACACATTTATGTTTTCTAATAACATTCACAAAAATAACATCATATTTTGTGCACGTTATGTTGACGACACATTTTAAATATATAAAGGCACTTTACGACAGATTGAAAATTTAAAAACTTTATGAATAATATAAATAAAAACATACAGTTCACTCTTGAGGCTGAAACAAATAATAAATTAAACTTTTTGGACTTAACAGTTACTAAACACATTGATAAACTGAAATTCAATATCTATAGGAAACCAACCACCACTGATGTAATCATACCTGTCGACTCACATCACCCCTTTTCTCAAAAAATGGCAGCCTTTAATTACTTTATACACAGACTTTTAACAGTACCTCTTGACGACGAGGATTTTAATGACGAACTAAACACAATAAAATACATAGCTCAAGCCAATGGCTACAATAGTTCCTTGATTGACAACCTCCTCAGAAAACAAAAGCACAAGCTATCTAAGCCCCGTATAGAAAAAGACACAAAAACCATTTTTATTTCAACGACATACACCAACATAATGCCAAAAAAATTTCAACTAGTGTGTTAAATAATAACAATAGAACCGTAATATTTAAAACCAACAATAATCTTATGAACATACTCCGTAATAAAATAACTATCCCTTTAGAAAAGAAAACGGGGGTGTATAATATATCGTGCGACGATTGTGAATGCTTTTATATCGGCCAGACGGGAAGGGGTTTCCAAAAACGTTTTATTGAACACACGCCAAAGCACAATCTGAAGGGTCAGACATCACCATCAAGCATAAAATCCAACTATGCACGTCATTTGATAAACGAAAATCATAAATATACAAGCTTTGTTTCCAACTTGAAACCGATGCATTTTTGTAATAAAGGCACTTACATGAACGCCTTGGAAGAATTTGAGATATATAGGGCGTACAATGACGTACATAGTCGTGACTTCGTGCTAAACGACCATTTAAATTTTAAATCTAACCCGCTCTACGATACCGCAATAAACCTGTCTACACAGTAGCGATTGATAGTCAGTGTCCGATCGGTCCGACTCGAGTGCGCACTAAAGTAAAGCGGATATGTGTGTAATCGTTTTCAAATATTTGTATTTTAATATGTAACGACCTCGCTAAGAGTGAATTTTCATTTTATTTATTCCTGATGACGAGACATATGTCTCGAAACTCGTAAATTAAATCAAAACGCAACACGAAGTGACACGACGGAAGAAATAAGGTAAATATTTTACAGATTTTGTCAATAAGTGACTTGGATACCATTTCAAACATGTCTTCCTTTGTATTTGGTAGAAATCGGTTGTCGGGTCCAACATACGTCATCGAGCTTAGCATTTTCTCCGATGATTAACACAATATATGACGACCAATGTTCATTTTCTGTACTTCCTGTAGTTGTGTGCATTCTATTAATGTGTCTCTGTAACTCTAGCTATAAATTGTTTTGTATTTTATTTGTAACATCGGTTGTGTATCTGAGTCTAATTTAGTTTTGATTCTCCCGAAACAGTGTTTTTGTTTTTAGTGGTGAAAGAAAGTAAAGGCTCAGCGGAAGGCGAAATGAGAAGAGTGTAGCGGTCACAGGACCGTACGTAATATTTAAGACTAGGCTAATGAACCTAGAGGAAGCGAAAAGTGTGCTGGAGCCTAACAGAATGACAGGATTTGCAATCAACACATTTTAACAAAATAACAAGATTTATTAGATTTCAAGTTGGTGACACAATGTTCCAGTTTCATATCGTTCTTTACATATAGTCATTAATTTATATTATTTAGTAAATGGACATAAAAGGTATACATATATATATTTCCAGACTAGCATACCCCATGAGGGAGAACAACGCGAACATGAACCCAGTAGTAATGACGGAGCATACAAACGTTAAACCTACCACTTAATTAAAGAAAACACTAATAGCCTTTCAGGAATAATTATAATAAAATAATGGTAATAAATATAATTGCACTACACATAACTTAAGCAAGGCAACCATGCTTTAGTAAAACAGTTTAACCACCCTCTCATGGTGTATGTTAGACAAGTTAAAATGGAACCAGTTACAATTTTACAACTTGAGTTCTTGTGACCTTGAGATATTTTCAGTTCTTAATAAGTTGTTACACGGATTGAGTTGACAGATATTTAATGTAGAAAACAAGGGTAGCCAGTCTATGGTAATTGTGTAGCGACGAACTCAAGTTGGAACCGGATGAACTGTGGACGAGCAGATGTTCCGAACATTGTCCATGTACTATGGTGACTGCTTACTGGAAATCGTTCCTGGTGTTTCTGGACCTCTCGGTGTATTTTGATTCTTCCGCATTTCTTGGTCTGACGGCTTCGGAGACTGCTTAATGTAGAACTGCTCTGCTGGTGGCCACAGATGTTATCATGACCACCGATCTTCCCCCTTTATCCTGGCTGAGGCAGGGACCCTATAACATTTTATTTGGGGATTAGCCGCCAGTTAATACACCCAGACATTACACTCTCTCGCCTCGAAACACAATCACCGCAATCACTTTGACAATTAATCTTATTAACACATTATTCCCTTTATTTAAATCCAAATCGTTTAATTTCATTAAAGAATAATAATTATTTTCAAGAAGCTTTAACTAAATAAGAGTTGACAAGAAATAATTTCGTCCTTAGACAGGAAGTAACTAGCACATTAAAATTTTACAAAGTATAAGGTTCTACAATAACAAATAAACCGGGCCACACACACACTTACACAATCGTAACACACATAATTCATAAGTAAATAAAAATGAAATAAAATATTTAATTATACACACCTGAACGTCTTTAGGAGTCTACTCACGCATGAAAGAATTCAGACACAATGTTAACCTAGGCCGCCAGACCAACGGGAATGTCCTGGTTGAAGGATTGCTGAGAAATGAGGCCGAAGCCTGGACTTGTTGGTCGTACTTGGCTGAGTAAAACAAACCTGTCCCAGTTTGTCAAAAAAATAACCCTTCGGCTAACCTAACTGCGAACAAAATACAGCGCACAGCTGACACCCCAGACTGGTCACTTAATCGTGTCGCCGCTGCTTTGACAATGTCCCTGGTCGCCAGTGCTGCCAACCGAGTTGGTAGCCCTGAACAACTGTACACGCGCCGGGAAAATTCAATGTCCCGGCACAAGAGTAGGGAAGAGATGAACTGTGACAGACCGTCGTAGAAAAGAATTCAAGAACAGGTCTATGACAAAAAGAGCTGGCGATGACATAAGCGTACGTGATCTACCAATTGGAATACCACAATATGATGGTACTTTTGATGGGATATTATCATTAAATTACTGGTATAATACGAGTACCCCTTTACTGTTAATTCATTCAGTAGATTACATGGATCTGGACGAGAAGTTTAGATTTTTCTAGAATTTTATTTACTTTTGTGTTCCATTTTATAACTGGTTATTAGTGTAACTTTGATTATATATTAGTAAATAAAATAGTACCAACATCACGGTGCCAACAACAACTGCTATTATTAATATTTCTGCTGCCTTAGTTTAACAAGGAAGCTACTTTATATTCAACTAAATAGTTGTAAATCAGTCAACGTTGTACAACGGTTAATTTAGATCAAACTCCTCACTCACATTTATTTGTATTAATGAATAAGCGTCATCATCACATCACCACGTAATGTAATGTAAAGTGAATACATTAACGTAAATTTGAATTGATTAGTTCCTAATGTGTCGCCCATATAATGACCAACAATAATATGCATTCCAACAAATTCGTACATTCTTGAATTTCGTTTTCCGTGACGTGACGAATTTATAAATATAATTTATAAACTTAACACAAAGTTTTTATAGGTAAAAACGTAAAGGTTTTTAAGGTAAAACATGTAAAAGGCTATAAGGTAAAACTTTTACGTTTTCACCTATAAAAAAACTTTGTGTTCCGAGTCGGTAGTGAATTAATTATATTTATTTAAATTCATACATTTGAAGTCTGGATAACTGACAATATACTGTACATTTAGCTTACATTTGACGTCACTTTAGTGAATGCAAACAGTTTATTAAATTATTTGTCAGACTACGCTGATCTATTACACATAAAATATTAAACAAAAGCTGATGCCGACAAGCAATTATTCTTTGAACATCTGCTTTTTCAGTAATCTCTAGGGTGTATAAAGCCTGGAAAAGAAATTCCCGCTAGCAACTTCAGTATTGAAATAAAATTACTATAGAAAATTATTTTGCCTGAAAGGAATATCAAAACGTATACTGTTAGATGATCTCACTTAGTTAAGAGGTAAGAACGTCAAACAATCTTTCGAGTAAATAACTAACTGTAAGCAGACACAAAGGCAGATATAAATCTATCCGTTCAGCGCCAAAGGTCACACCAGCTTAGAGATGCGTGTTTGAAACCCTGCAGAAGACAGGAAAGCAGTATAATCTACTGCTATAAGCATTTCCGATGTAACGTATTGATAACAAATTTATTTCTTTTTTATTACTAAATATTAGGCCTAATTGTCTTTCTATTTAAAATAAAATTAGGTATGTCAGTTACAGATACATTTAAATTAATAGGACATCAAAACGTGATATTTTGATATTTTACAATTTATATTTTTCTTATAAAGGGTTCAGATTGTTAATACTTAATACAGTCAGAGCACTGTAAATAAAGTAAAACACACACACATGAAAAAATCATGGAAATGAAACAATTTATGTGTTTTATTTAATTTTAGCTGAAATTTAGTAAACTTAAAAAGTGTTTACTGTTTATTGTGAATAATGGATAATGAATTATAGTAGACTTGTAGAATTAACGATTGTCGAATTAAATGCGATTGGGGTAAAAGCAATGCAAGTAGGCTTAATATTATAACACTAGTTAATAATACTTTGTTTATATTAAAGTGTGATGTTGGAATGAGCAGTCGTAGCAACATATATCTTTTTCTAGAATTACGTGTTAAAAATTACTACATTCTTTAAAGTCTTGAACCTTTAAACTTTAGGACCATATTTTACTTTTACTGGGGAGATGACAAGGTTTCAGGATAACCTTGTAGTGTGGCGTAGAAGACGACGTCAGTGATTCATTATCTTGTTTAATGAACTTTCTTAGATTATCTTTATTATAATAAAACAAAAGTATAATGTATCAAATACAAACTACATACCTGTAACATTATCACTTGAATGACCTGTCGCATCCCTTTAATTCAAAGACAAATTAAGGTTGCATACTCTGATTTCAAAACCACGTGAAATGAGTGTTGTTAATTAATAAACGTATGTTGTATCTTTACCTTCAGCTATTACAGTGAATGCAGGATCAGGTTTTAAAGGGAACGCGACATTTTCGCCAAATATAATGCTGTTTCTTTCAACCATTTTGGACAATCTCGAATGAAGATTTATAAATTCATTACGGTTGTTCGTTTTATAAGGCCATTTATTGTTTGTATAAACTTAATATCTCGTTTGTTTCTTGTTCTCTTGTGTAGTAAACATTTGTTTTCTAATTGATTTATTTTATTTTGAATTAGTATAAATTTATCTCTGTTACATGTACATAGTCTAAAGTCTGTAAGCAGTCATTAACAATCATGAAGCTATCACTAAATTGAAGTTTTTGTTAAAAAAGTTTTATACTCTTTATGCATTTACTTAAAATAGAAACATTACATAAGATATTCAGTTCATATTACGTTATATAATTCCGTAATATTACAATACATTATAATTTATAATTGGTTACGTTATATTATATATATTTTTTATTTTAATAATAATAAAACTTTTTAATATATATAAAACAAGTTGGAGGGTAAGGAAGAACATCAGGTTGCATTAACTGAATGGACAAAGAGGCGAGGATAAACGTAGGAAAAAGTAAGGATCCCGTCACTTATCGTTAAAGGAGATCTTGTATACTGTGTATTTGTATTTCATATCTTATATTTACATTTTATTTGCAATCAAATATATTTATTTATAATTCCTTTGTAAGTAACTCGTTGAGTTTTCTGAAAATCTCCCATGTAATATCTTCAAATAAATACACTGCAAGTAGGTTTATTTTCACCTGACGCACGTTTCACAGAATTATTCTATATCCTTCAGAGGTTTGTCTGAATTGTAATTGAATGGAAGACTGTAAGCGAAACATTCAATTACAATTCCAACGGAGGATACAGAATAATTTTAGTGAAACGTGCGTCAGGTGAAAATAAACCTACTTGCAGTGTATTTATTTATAATTATATTTTGTTTGTTAACTAAGTTTAACATTGAAATGTTAAGAGAAAAGAACAAGATGCAAATGATAATAAGCTCTATAAAAATGAAACAAAATAAATAGTTAACTAAATTAATTAAAAAGTAACACTTCATACCTTGTGGATAAGGTTGAACCAACACTAGTACTATTTTCACAGTACGCTTTCTGTGCCTTCTTTTATACTTTGGTTTAATAGAAACAAAAAAATTCAGCACTATCTTACGCGACAGAAAAAAATAAATTGTTTACATGTTACGGTTAGGAAGCGTTCCTTGGAAGAAAACTGAAAGAAAAAATTAAACATCTAAAAATTTGGTTAACAAATGTTTAAAATAACTTTTAACTTTACTTACGATTTTTCGGCATGCGAAGGTGACGATATCTCAGAGTAACTGTGTTGCGCGTTTGAAGTGCTAAACAGCGAAGTTTAAACTCACGTTAAACTAAACGGATTAACGTAATTTGTTTTTGTTTAAATTCTTAATTCTCAAAGTCTGGCAAAAAAACTTTTCACTTTACTTTCATCGTTGAAATAAAAGACAGCTTGACTTCTTGGTCAGAATACCATAGGCCTACAAAGCTTACTTTCTGTCAATATGAATTCATTGTCATGTTTTCCAAGAGCGTACTCAATAATAACACACAAGCACATTGTCTTCATTAATTACAGTGCAACTGAATGTAATGTTTCTGATTCAAAGCCAGCCAACATATTAAGTAATTCAAACATCCAGATTAAATTAACCTCATATATACGAGGCATATACGTAAAACAAATTTGAAAAATGTTACACTAATTCGTTTCTCCGTCTTCCTCAAAATGGAAATTTACAAGACACAGGTCTTAAAATTTGTGCTTATTACAGTTTTAGTGTTACTTATTCCAAGTGCAGTATTATCTGTCAATTTTTCTGGGTTTAATTCTGTTTACCTAAATCTAACCTTACTGATTCATAATGATCGCTGTAAAAACTGTTAAACATTTCGACTAAATGAAGTATGCTCAAGGATTGT
This sequence comes from Magicicada septendecula, assembly GCA_034769895.1. NCBI lineage: Eukaryota > Metazoa > Arthropoda > Insecta > Hemiptera > Cicadidae > Magicicada > Magicicada septendecula. The sequence goes on along the minus strand of CM068371.1, from coordinate 195,686,148 downwards.
TTCGGTTTCAAGTAAATGTAACTGTTCCCACGTGTTCAGCGATGAGCAAAAGTGGAGACGCGAAGAAAGTTATAGAAAGGAAATTAGAGGGATAGTGTAGCAGCGATTGATCGGACAAGATGAGTGATTTAGAGGAACCTGTATTGTCTGAATGAATGAAGAACAGGAAATAGTAACGAGCGGTCAATAATGTTAAATATTTTGATGGATATTGAACGTTGAACAATGGTGATTATATTTCATTGAAGAATGTGTATTAGGGCTCCTGAAGACCCCGACGTATTTAGGACGGGGAATATTTAAGAGAGTAAATTTTCACAATGCTACATACTATGGTAAGATTATATATGGAAATCTGTAAATCCTGGGACAGGAAACTGATTTAATTTGCTATACATTTTTTACACATTTTTAGTTCTTTGATCGATGTAAATAGGTCTAACTGTATGTATCCCGTTTGGTACCGTACAGAAATTGAAGTTGATTATTGTTTCTCTTAACAGAAAGTTCTTGTTGTCAAGTGATAAGAGGAAATATACATATCCCGTAGAATTGGTGTATTAACTAATTGGTTATTTATAAAAGTATCTAATTATAATCAAAAACATTTTTCATAACTTTGGTTTATATATATATATTTTATATTTTAATAATAATAAAACTTTTTACAATAGAATTATCACTGTTGCACACCACTATAGAAAAATTATTCCGATTAGCGCTTTCAAGATTCACAGCTCATCGTCAGATCAGAAAAATTTCTTAACTGAATTTTTACAATAATATATTTCTTATTAGTTTTTAAATTTACTTATGTTTTGATAGTAATTCAACTATCATCATCAGATGTAAATTTGTATCTGATGATGATAGTTGGATTACTATCGAATCATATGTAAAATTACAAACTAATAAAAAATATATTCTTGTAAAAAGTTTTATTATCATTAAAATATAAAAAATATAAGTACATATGACCATATATGAATGTTATATATATATATAAATAATGAAAATTAAAAATCGGTTGCAATTTTGTTTCGTTTTACACGACGATGCTACAAGCTTTATGTTACAGTTTAAGAGCTGAGACGTCTGTATCCCTGTTTCGTTCTTCACCCATACCTCTGTCTCCGTTTCTCTCATCAAGCCTCATTTTACCCTTCCAATTACTGATTTCAGTAATTAAATCTTTTTTATTCCAGTTTTAATTAAAATTTTTAAACCGTGCTTTCATGCCAGACACTGAAGTCAGTACTAATTGCTGTGTAATTAGTGAGTAGATGAGTATATGTTTTGTTAGCGCCAAGTGATTACAGCTTCCAAACTGAGTAACGCCATTTAGAGACGTCGTTAGTGACGAGTTTTGTATTGCAGTTGATTGGCTACAGCAATTATATTTTGTTTTACAATTATTTCTGTTTTGGATGGCAAAACTGAATTATTCGTTTTAGGTTGAACATTAACTATCTATAGGCCAACATTTATATACGATGTGGAATTGCATACACGTAGTCAGGATTAAGTGACTACATAACCGGTTTTAAAATCATTAGGTATGTGTATCATGGTGAAATTTCCTAAATCACGTATTAAGAATCAAACAAAAATTCTGAAAACAAGGACAACAACGAAATATTTACAGAAAAACAACTAGATTTTGCAACACTCCTTCATCTGCTGCTGCTACAGATTGATTTTAATTATTAGAAAATTAATTTTGTGTGACACTGCCGTAAAGGGTGACATACACTTATCCAGTCAACATCGTGGAAACTAGTGCGTATTGCCAGTTTTTGTTTATTCTGCACAAGCCTCGGGATCAATTTTACTACAATTTTCAAGCCAGAACACGTAGCCTTTTTTAAATCATTACATAAGTCAAATAAATTAATAATAAAACAAATAATAAAATAGGCAGTAATTCTGTTGTAGGTTTCTAACTGGTTGAGTACCAAAGGGAAGATGACTTTACAGTGTGTTGCCACGTCAACTGCACAGAACGCGCAGCCCGTCAGGAATATACACACAATGTGAATTAGTTATAAAAAATTAGTAAAATTCCAAATCAAAATACGACATAAACATTTTTCCACAACTTTTCCGCTGTACAGTTTTAACTAACCAAAAATAAGAAACTTCCTGGCTTACTACATTTTTTAAGGTTTGTTTCTTGTACAATCAAAAATATTTCCCCGCATTATAGCAAAATAAATTATTAAACATATTTCAGTTACTCTAACAGTTAAATTTTCGTGTTTCCTCTACAGTTATCTAAAAGAAAACTTTGAATACTATAAAATAAAATAAAATAATATAAAAGAAAATTGTCTTTACGTACACTTTCAATACATTAGACATATGTGATTAGTCAAATTTCAGAAAAAAGGTGAATACAATTTAGCGCAGTTAATATTTAATGCAGAAAAAAATGTGAACTGCTGCAGATGCGTTGTCACATCATCAGTTACAGTCAAACGCGTGTTAGTTTAATGCTGGTATCGAGCTGCAAGTGTCGCAAGTGTCAAGTGTCATTTTTCTTTCTTATTTCATATTTTACAGCATTCTTCATTACAATTTAGTAATACTACATGCTACAGTTTTCCTTATTTGAATTATAATGCTTTAATAAATATTGACATCAAATGGAAACAAGTACATAATATATAACACTACTAGCAATGCTTACTTCTGACTATTACTCTATTTACAATAAAAAAAAACTTATTAGACGTTTACTGCATCGATAAACGTTTTCCATTCTTTTAGATGTTTCTTTATAAGATCTGCTATTGTAGGTGGCCAAGTTGTTGTTTTTGTTACACTGTTGATTGGATTTTATCTCTGATTTTTTTAACATCACACACACACATTTATGATATAATCCACTGTTTGTTCTCCCTCATTAAATTGACACATTGGGTTGTTTATTATTTTGAAACAGTGGAGGTAAACTCTCATTTTTCCATGACCAGTCACTGTTGCCATAAAGTTTTGAACCTCTTCACTTTTATTTTTAATCTGTCTTTGATACTAGGGAAGGACGACTGTACCTTTCGTTGTTTCCTTCCATCCGTTTTCCCATTTATGTGTAGTTTCTCCGGTTATTTCTTAAATCACTGTACTTTTGGGTATTTTGACAAAAGAGTTTGCTAATTCATTATTCCGTGCCGCTGATTTTGCTAGTCTGTCTGACAGTTCGTTGCCATAAAGACTTCACGAGTCTTGATCCATTTGAAGTTTTGTTCCCTCCAGTTACTTCTTTTTAGCGTTGACGTGCCTTTACTTATTTCTTCTGTAAGATAGTTGTGGTTTCTGGGATTCTTAATTAGTCTATTGTTATTGTGCTTTATGTATATATTGTCAGTTTCTTTGGGTTTACTACTTTTATATGTTCTGAGTCTCTGTGAATCTCTTCAGAATGGCATTGTCATAAGTATGCGTGTTTATTTTGTGCTGCTCCTAGAGGAATTTTTTGATCGACTGTAAGCCGGCTGCCGGCGCGTCGTATCGAAAGCCGGTCCCACACAACTCGCAGCAGTGCGTATGCTGCTACACTTTCCATTTTCGGACTGAATGGTAACTGAGCTAGGTTGTTGAGCAGTCTGCAATAGCAGTCAAATTATTTTTCTATGTACTCATCACATTATATGTACTCATGCAAAACTGGTCTCGAACATCAGTCTATTTCCTACAACAACAACGAAGACGACGATGAGGACTACTACTACTACTACTACTACGGCTGCTGATAATGATGACAATGACGGCCATGTTGAGAAGAATAAATGAATTAGAATCCGAACAGGAATAGTAATAATCGTTCTGAAGAGTATGAAAGACAACAAACTGTACCCTTGGTAAAGAAAGAATCGATTTGTCAGGCGGGAAACGGTTTATTGTTTAATTATGGTGTGAACTTAACGTACGGTACGGTGATAAATAAACTGCTTGGTATCGTCTTAATACCGTTTGAATGGAGGCAGCGCACCTGAATGGGTGTACGTAACGTGTTAATGCATATGATTTATGTTTACCGTTATACATAGCGCACAACTATCAGTATTATAAGTTTCTATTCACGTCAAAGTAACGTGACGCGATATATTTCTTCTACTCCACCGCTATGTACGATGGGACGTATTACAGAGTGAATCGTTTGTTTTATAGTGATGCTGTTTTTCTGTTTAAGCTTTATGTGTAACACGTAGTTGCGAGTAATGGAATTGTTCTCTGTCGCTTTTCACTTTCATAAAATATCGTATAAAAAGCCTGACATACGTAGTAGAGAGGGGACAACAACGTTTGGTCACACGCACACACACGCACACACACACACACACACACACACACACACACACACACACACACACACACACACTGTTCTATATATATGTTCTATATACACTGTTCTGTCCTAAATATGGTGCGTGCCGTGACTTCTCCCCTCTAAGGCTGTACATACTGAGTTACTGTATTGCAGTAGGCCTACCTTGGGATTTTTTTATCAAGTTAAGGAAGCATTCTTGTAGCATTCTTATTCTTTGTCCTCACAATTTGACAGATTAGTTTGCAGTTACCTCTGGCAATAATATTTTTATAATAATTGTTAATATTGGAGTTGCATAGTCATTTCAAATCTCTATAATTCAAAATTCAAAATATAAAAATTTATATTTTACTTCCAGTTTACATGAAAATTTGGCAAAATATTTGGGTAAGACTCTAGATGCAAAGCTTAAATTGAAAGAACATGTTAAGAAAAAGCGTGAAGAACTTGGAGTAAAATTCAAGTGGCTACATGGAAGACACTCTGAACTGTCACTGCATAACAAATTGTAATTATACAAACAAGTTTTTGAAACCGGTGTGCAACTCTGAAGTTGCGTAAAGAAATCCAACATAAAAGTGATCAAAAAATTTTAAAATAAAGTGCATCGCATTATTATTTGTGCACCGTAGTATGTAAGGAACGATAACATCTGTCGAGACCTGAAAATACCGATGGTTACTGATGCGATCAAACGGTTGGCAGTTAAATGTGAACAAAAGCTTTATAACCATCAAAATAGGCTAATGAAGTGTGCACAACGTCTTGATAACGTTGGACTTGTTCGGCGATTGCGGAGACAGATACAGTTTAAACTGATGTAGGGAAGTGCAGTCTTTAAAGAACTATCTACATATGAGCGAAATATAAACGAAATGTGACAAGTGTGGATATTCTACAGATTGCTAATACAGTTGTTAGAATAAAATTGCTTTCTAACTTGTAAACAGTTGTGACTAGTTGCAATATAAATAAAAGAAAAAAAACTTGCAGTTAAGAAGTAAACAAAAATCGTAATTAATCAAAAGAAAGTAACCAAATAAAATTTAATAGGAATTATTTGTTAATTCGATACGAAACACATTTGTATCTAAATACTATTTAGAACAGGTAGGAAATGCAACAGTGCATGTTTATATGATGATACAAATCCTGGATTAAGAAATTATCAGATCGTTCGATATCAACAGATTTACGTAAAGAGAGACGCAGTGAAAGTTTTGAAGCATTTGTAAATTCGCTGCCGCGAATAGCAACAGAACTTTTATAATTTATGGAAAACTCGTGAAAGAAAAACATTGTAGAATATTATTAAACGGTTTGGTGGCATTTTCAATTCGACATATTCAGTTGTCTGCTGTCACGTAACTAAAGTAATCGTGCTTCAAGTATAAACTACAGAGTAATTTCTAAAACCATTTACCTCAGAGTTAAGCGAATCTCTACTTGGTGAAATGGGGTCCCTTATATTGGCATTTTAAAAATGGAATTTGTATTTATTAATCAGATCATCGAATGTTGACAGTGACATCCTAAAATGTTCGGAAAACGTTTTTTAATCATTTATAAAATCATTAGGTAATGCGATAAAACAGCCTCTGAATGTTCAACAGTTGAACCCACTTTATTCCCATGTTCCGTCGACTTTTTGCATTGTAGGTGTATCAAGTACAATCACAGTAATTTTACTCGTTCACAGTAAACCATTTCATAAATTGGAAATTTATCAGTCATTGTTACGAAGGACAGATGAATAACAAGCTATCCCGAGACGTCAATACGGCCGAGTTGCTGGAGCGGCGCCGTATACGGGGTGGCATGTCGTCTGAAGGGGGCCTTAGATTAAAAGTCGGTGGTCACACGGTATCAAATTGGTGGGAGCAAGAGGCGAACTATCAAGCAGCCTCCCACCCTCCTTCATTTATCGCCCTTAATTTAGTAAAAACTACTACACTCGATGTAGACAAAAATCGATTGTATTTCGTTACGTAAATAGCCAATAATATGGACAAAATTCTCGGAGCAAAACGACACAAAGCGTGTAACGAGCCTGCGCTGCGCAGGATGTAATGATTAAAATTTAATTGTTATCTCGTTCCGTAGCGCAACAAGTACCGCTGATAAGGATTTAGTTCCAAAGTTCGACACGAACACAAACGTGGCGTAATACTGTGTTGTCATGGCGACCGCATTTCAGTTGTTTGTTGCCCGCCCGCCAGCCATCAGTTCTGGTTTATCTTAACAGCTGTTAAGCTAGTGGGTGTAAGTTTTTTTGCGTGACTTCAATAGATAAACCGTAAGTTAAAACTTTTTTGATAATTTTATACATTTCGGCGTATTTAGTTCTAAACCGTTCTAAACAATTATTTAATAATTTTGTGTACTGGAAACGATTAGTTTGGGGAAGTTGATAACACGTATTAAAAACTGCAGTGCCAACATAATATGTCTAATGTAACATATGTTTATCGACGGGAATGATATAGACTTAATAAGTTTGTACATTACTCCAAGTTTTATTCCGATAGAAATTATGTAGTAAACAGTTTATAAAGAGTTAAGTTTATAAGTAAGCTTCACTACAAATTTAACTTATCAACTTATGACTGGGATAAGTTTGGTCTTTAGAATTCTATTCTTAGACAGTGTCAAAGTTACGTGTTATTTTTCGGTTTGTATTGTTTGATTCATTTCTGAAAAATTTGTTCGTCGAACACGACTTAATTACTACAGTCTGTATGCTGAACTGAAGTAGAAGTTGTTAAACATTGGTGTGTATGTTTATTAATTTTAAATTCTAACACCAAGGTTTCTTAAATGTACATATAATAATTCTGTAAATAAGTACTTTACATAATTGACTGTTACTTGAGTTTAAGAGTCAGAAGATTACAGTTTTCGTGAAAGAATGTCAGGCTGTTCTAGTTATTGTAGAAAACAATTATGGATATTTGCATAATATGGATATTTGTAAATAGAAGCAATCTGTAAGTGTAATTATATATTACATAAAATTATAATTGTAATATTACGCATTTACATGCAAACGTAACATATACACATTCGTTACAATCACATGTCGGCCTACATGTAGATATGTGTGTAAGTAAATTGAAAAACTTTACTATTTTGCTCATAATCGTTTTAACTGGAAGTTCATAGTGTTTTTCATTTTACTAAAGTTTTAATAATGTTTAAATTTAATGTATTAGTTTTAGTTAAATTATTTAGTTAAATGAATATGTATTATTTTTAAAACGCACATAGTGATATATGAGGTACGGTAAAGAGGGGGTCATGTGTTAGTGTGTAAGGGGGGTTTTCAGTATTGCAAACTTGCATCTTTTAATGATTTAATAACATAACGTTTAGAAAACTATATGTAAAAGCGGCGATTGAAAATGTACCCAGGTGGGTGTGACCAATAGATTAACCAAGCATACGACAAATTTGACAGTGCACAGAAAATGTAATCTGTAAACTCATCACTTAAGTTGGATAGGAAAGTTTCGGGTTGTGCCTACCTCGTAGGTCCCTGTACTTGCTTGTCATACAGGGAGGTCGTTTAGCCAGTTCACTTGATCACTTTGTAGCATATTCTACTGCTATTGTTAAGCGAAATCATAAAACACGGTACTATTGGTGATTTGAGTGACATACGCTATTTAAAAGTAAACTTAATATTACATTATTACCTATGTGGACTTAACACTACTAAACAGACACTACAGAAAATTAAGTTTTGACTGCATTCAAGTTAGCTGTAAAGCCGCCTAATGATAGTAAGGGACTATTTGATATGAATATTAACTAAGTCTTTACTTTATTAAATTTTTATTGTTATTAATTTTCATACAGTTTAAAAAATCTTTAATCACTTTTAAACTTATGTTCTTTTAAACCTGTTGGTAAAAGTAATTTATGTTTTCAATTAATTTGTAAGGTAATTGTAATTGACAGTAGTTTCACCTCAAATATTCACGTCAAGTATTGACTAAAGTATCAGTCTCTTCTGTCTGACACCTTTAAGACACCTCTTTCTCTTACTTTCTCGGTCTGTTCTGGCAAACACCCCACGAATTTTTGTTATCTTACCTCTGATGTATTATCGTACCTTTCAAACGTACTTTAAAACATTTACAAAATTTTCCAGCTCCTTCAATTTTTGATTATTTTGACATTAAATTTCACAAAAAGTATGGAGCAACATTTTTACTGTATTTCGGATTAGGGCTACACATTTCATTCAGTTGGGTGCTTCCGTTAGGATAACAGAATGAAACGAGTCTATTAGAATTTTTGCCAGTCCGGAGACACAGTTTCACGTAATTACATTGGGCCTACATATATTTCTTCTATTACGAAAATTAAGGATATATTTTGCTTTAAACGAAAGATCATATTACCACTACATTTGTGACACAACCGTTTCATTTGAATCACAAAAAAAGTCTTGAATAACTTTATTCTCTAATGGAATTAGAAGTGAAGAAAGACTTAGAAGATCTAAAATTAACTCCTTGACGAAAAAATTTAGAATGGACTGGTCACAGTACAGTAGGAAATAAGATGAATGGACATGTGGGTGTTTCGGACGTTCCATAGGATTTCATATGGTGCCATTTACAACAGAATAACTTACTTTTTCCGTAAGGGAATGTTTTCGCCCAACCTAAAATTGTATTTTGAAAAGCTATACAGTTTTATAAGATATTAGAAGGGAATTATGTGAATTTTACACTGTGGTATTATTAGATGCGTATAGAAGTTGATATTACGTAATAAGGTTTGACGTTAACATTGCTGGACTATCGTTAACGTGGTTTATCGTTAAAAACGGCCAGGCGTTTCTACTTCGTTAGCGGAAGGCATCGTCAGTGGAGTGATCTTCGTCTTAATTGGTCGAGTTTTGTTCACCAGACGCTTAAGGTTGGTCAAGGCAAACACTACGCTGCTGAAGATGGCTATTGCAGCTGAAGTCGAAAGCCTTCATTTTGAACATGCCTTCGATCATGAAAGTTCAGATATTATTGTAAGTAATAAATTAGTAGCAAATCTTTAAAATCTAACAATTTATTCTGTGTAATCACCTTATCACGTTGCGTCGAGCTCCAACGTGTTACAGATGTCCGTATAACATAACAGCCGCGTAAATATTAACAACTTTAGAAAAACATAAAAATTGTGTTGTGTGTTATCGATTGGTGGAATTCCCAAAATAAATTCATTAAATTCATAACACATTGCGGAAAATGTCTACTCAGGTCCACCAATTATATGTTTAGTTGCTGTTAAAATAACGGCATTTTATTCTAAAGCACTTACGATTTACGAATACGTAAAAGCTGATATCTGTAAGAATCGTCGACTCTAAATCCCATGGAGCCGTTATGTCATGAGTTATAAAAGATTACAAGTTAATATCATATATTAATAAATATTAATAAGTTAATATTATATATAATACAATCAAGATGATTGTAATTAACGCATATATATATATATATATATATATTTTATAATTACAAGAAATACTTATTTGATTACGTTGTATAGACAATAAAGATGTTGGTAGTACTGAGGATACCATTTATAAGCAATGTTGAAGGAATTGACGAAAATGTGGTAATCGTTACACAACTATAAACAATTATATATCATACTGTGTAAATGTTCTTAAATTTATTTTAAAATAAAAAATTTTCAATTTAAATATTTTATAAGATTCATCTTTATTAATAAGCTTTATTTAATAATTTTCGTCTTTTCTATATCAATATTTATAATTTTACGATTATATAATTAGATAACATGGAATCTAATTGGTATATATGATAACATGTAATCTAAACGTTTAGTTTCATTATAGTAACAGAGATTTGTATGGAATACGTTTTGCTGTTTCATTACAGAGTACATTTGCAATTTCATGATAGGAAAGTTAAATTGTAAAACCGATTTAGGCTAATTAATGAACATATATTAATATTCGTTATTAACGTATTGCCGATTTATAACTTTTGACTGTAAAATTAAAAATCCGTTATTTCTGGCAGTTTCTTGAGTACAGTAGGCCTATAAGACGCATTGTAATTTTATCAATTGCATTATTTATTGCTTATCTTTTGTTTACTCATTGCTATTCAATTTTGTTATCGTTTGCGTTTTGTTATGCTGAAATGTTGGATTTAGCTCAATGTGCATGTCTACTGAGCTAAGCAGAGCCCTATGTAGAAAATAATAATAAAAAGAATGTTTACACTAAATAATCTAAGTAAAATGTCGCTAAAATTTCACGGCTATATATTTTTCTATAGCCTAATATTCCGTTGTTATAGGCAATTCTGTCTCTAAAATTACTTGCAATTTTTAAGACATTGGATTTGTTAAGTATATTTTAATGCCAAAATCAAACATTCAAGGATATATCAAATAATTGGTAGTTCCCTAGCATGAATATTATTAGATTTCTATTGCATCGATTTTTGCAGCCATTTCTTTACGGTACCCTTATTGACGTAGCCTTGCAAGTACGTCGACTTATGTATGAGATGTCGTTTAATGTTTACGTTGAATGCTCTATCGTCGTCCAAGCTACGAGGCAACGCTTGAACCATCGTGTTTATATCGACCGGCACGTTTATTACTTGCCCTATAATACTTTGTCTGCCGTGGACGAACCGCAGGCGTCGTATCTGCATGAATGGTAGACGCGGCGAGACCAGACGTTCAGTTATACAGTCGATTGGTGGCAAATGATCGGGATACTCAGGGTACACGAAGCCATTGGATCGCGAAAAGTTGGGTACCTTCTCGAGTGCTAGGGAAGTGTAACACGTTCCGCATACTTTGTAGCTAGTTACATCTTCGTTGGGGAACTCAGCGGCCAGTATGTGTTGACTCTTTTGCGCCGGTGCTCGCAAATCTCTCTGAAACCATAAGCGATCGCAGACGGAGCAGGCGTAACCGAACTCGTTGTCGTCGAATCGTTTCGTAAATTCCGCATCTGCTGCTATCTATTCAGTTTTTAAGCGTTTTGGCGATACCGCAGCGATTGCCTGTTCGAATTCAGCTGCTTCGTTCGCTCGTTTCGTTGCCATCTCAGTTTTCTTATTCAATCTACAACGTTTTACTCGTTCGTTGGCCTTCCTTCGCTTGTCTGCCAGTTTTATGTTGTAGAATGAATCGATTTTCTCCTGCTCAGTCATCGTCGACGCGAACGGTGTATTTATTAAGTACTCGTTCAATTCTTCGTGCATCAAGTCATCTTGTTTCTTATTCAATCTACAACGTTTTACTCGTTCGTTGGTTTTCCTTCGCTTCTCTGATAGTTTCATGTTGTAGAATGCATCGATTTTCTCCTGCTCAGTCATCATCGACGCGAACGGTGTATTTATTAAGTACTCGTTCAATTCTTCGCTCAACAAGTCATCTTGTTTTCGTTTTTGTTGCGATGGGGCCGCTGGTCTTGAAGCTTCACCGCCGACAGCAACCGCTCGTTGCTGTTCCTTCTCGAGCTTCTTTCGTTCCCGATACTTTCTTGCTCGCTCGGCATTTTGTCGTTTCTTGATCTGAGCCTTCTCGTCGCTGCTATCCATTGTCGAACGCTGTTTTAATCAGTCGCCACGTTATGGTTACTATATACCAGCAGCAGTGTATTTCACCACAACACAAAACAAACCTTTATTTACAACAATCCCAATGACATTATGTATCTGTGTTATACTTCACATTTCTGCGGTGAGTAATTAAATATAAAGAACAGTAGATTTGCATTTACGATGACAAATATTTTAATGAATAGATAGTTAGCTGAATCACATACGAAGACAACCATTAACTAGAGACAATAACCCCAATAACCTATCTACAGCTATGCAGTGTTGTTCGCTTGTTAGGTCTTTAATCTGCGACGACGTTAGCATGTTAGCGGTCGCGGTTTTAGTTAACGATTCCCGGCTGGTAAATTGTGCTAACACTTGATTTTAAACTTTCAGGACGCTTTATAAATCTGGTTTAATTGTTTGCAGTGATATTATTTTTAACACATTATATATATTGCGACGTATCAAAACAAACGTTTATTTACAACAATCCCAATGACGTCACGCAAGAATGACGTCATGCAGCGTGATGCGTTACAGTTTACAGCGTTACAGAAATTTTCAAATGATGGCCAGCCAAAAGACATTATCATGTCAAAAAGGAGATAGGCTACTGTAATATTAGTTGACCGTATTTCATGTGTTATGTAGCCAGAATTGAAAACGGCAAAATCAACACGCAATTTACTCCAGTGTAGTCAAAATTTTAATATATATTGTCAGTAACATAAAATAGGCGTACGGTTACGTTGTAGACTCTGATAGTGTCAGTCAATATCGATTCAGATTACGGACCGCGGTTTCACACTTCTCTCTGTTCACAGTGTATCGCACAAAATGGTATGTTTCAGCGTTTTTAATTTCGTGGTTGTCTGCTTTTCTGTATCTCCCCCCACCGAACACACACACACACACACACACACACACACACACACACACACGGAGACACATACATACTCGAGAGAGAATACTTATAAAAAAAGTTACGAAGGCTCCGATTATTCTACTGTTGTTTTAATAAAATAACAATTGTAAAGCAGGTAATCATACAATAAACAGTAAAAATTCCGAACTACTGAATTGGTTTCTTAGTTAAATTTATAACCATAATGCCTAAATGACAAATAATTTAGTCAAAGATTATAAGTTTATGTATGTTTCCATATATATTTATAGCCCTGTATTTAATAGTTATCACAAATATTCATAACTTCATATCAATATGCAATTTTTTTGCAAACACAAACAACAATTATTTTATAGGCGGATACAAGCTTTTTGACAGATAACAATTTAGTCAAGTTAATACGGATATCGAGTGTGTATTTTGAATGAAATTTCTCATAACTTGATCCCCCGAATAGACTTTTACAATTTTCTTAAAAATTTTAGCTGCATGTTGAGCAAGAGCTGACCCTGAAGTTAAAAAATTTGGGTTTAAATTCCCTTCAGTCTGACACAGGGCTGTATTTTTATATTTTGTTCAAATATTTAATATCCCTTTTTAGGGTCCTAGATCTCCAAAGTTTTGAAATTTTTAAACATAAACGTTATGTTTAGGTTGTGATTAAAATTCCTTTCAATTTGATACTCCACATATATTTTTTTAATTTTCTCAAAATGTTGGCCATTAATTTTTGGTTACCGCCTCCTGTCGTTAGGGACATACATTTGAGAAACACTAGAGAGCTCTAGGTTAAACATTTGGATTTGGTCAAGTTTTGCTAACATTGGTTGACCCATTCAAACGTTATCGTGAGATATTAACTCAGTAGATAAATAGACAAAAAGACAAATGGCAGACCATCTAGTTAAAACTGACAATTCGCTTCGCTCGTTATTATATGTAGATTTTTAACAACAGTAAATTTAGTTATCATGGTTTGATTACTGAAACTACATTCCGGGCTGTGAGGCCGTGGTTTTTAATTTTATTCTGCATTACGAAGTTGTTGGCTCGTACAGACGCTTCGGCCTCGCCTCTCGAGGCCATCTTTAGTGTCAAAAGACTTAAACAAACTGACAGATGTCCGTGAGTGCGTTGAAGTCCTTTACCACTGAAGATGGCCTCCAGGGGCGAGGCCGAAATCTCTGTACGAGCCAATATCTTTCGTAATGCCGTGAAAGCCTAAGGAACAAATGGTTTTGATTATTAAGTTTTTTGTTTTTAAAGTAACAACTAAGCACTGATTTATAACTACGGTAGAGCTGGGTTTCCCAAATCGTATGGCACTCTTCAGGGAATAGACTTACATAAGGTAATGGCAATGTCCGCATTTTACTGTGCCTCGCCACGGTTTGTTTATATACGGGCGAGCAAGCGTTGGAGCGGGACACATTCCAAGTTACAATAAATATCGACCCGACTGTACTTGTTATCACCGAGCTATTTCTGGATAATTTTATAAAATAGGCATATGCTATGTTGCGTAACGATTCAGTAAATAGTTAATAAAAATTGTTTATTTTATTAACTATTTACTATTTATTCTATGGATATCGGTATGGAGAACCATACATGACTTCCATGTTCTAAGATTTATATTTAAAATCATTACGAAATGAAATGTTTCCATAGAAACTACTTCTTTCCACTTATTGCTTCAGCCTTAACCACAGTACTGTGGTCACTAACGTATACCGCCACACGTTATCGCACTCGATTTTCACTGATGATGGCAGTCGACGGCACTGCCGAAACGTCTGGTTTTGCAGAAAACATTGGACTACGGCCAAACAGCCCGGGAAGGAATTTTAACAACAAACTACTACTTTGTTGCCGATAACGTAGTACACATATAATAAAAATTTTCCCCTTCCCCCTTTAAAAATTTTCATTTATAGAAAATTACCCCCACCCCGTTCAACTAGCCTCTTCATTTATAATTATTTCATCTACGTTTCTACAGTGGATTATTAAGATCGTCTTATGAGGATACTTAATTTATCAAAATCAAGTACTTTACTCTTGTTACAACAAAAAATGTTTCAGGTAAACTGCCCTTTTCCTGTAACCGATCTTCACCAAAATCAATAGGCCTTGAGTCTTCTACAACTCAGGTACATATGTAAAATATTATTTGATTCTGTTTGAAATTACGGTAGTTATCGTTCGTCATGAAAATATTTCTCTTGTTACAACATAAAATGTTGCTGGTAAACTACCCCTTTCCCTTAACCGATCTTCACCAAAATCAACAAACCTTGAGTTCTCTACAATTTAGGGATGTATGCAACAACTTATTTGAGTATGTTTGAATTTACGGCAGTTATCGTTCGGCAAAGAAAAAAATAAACTTGTTATCACATAAAACGTTGCTGGTAAACTACCCCTTTCTCTTAACTGATCTTCACCAAAATCAATAGGTCTTGAGTTCTCTACAAGTTAGAGGCGCATGCAAAACATTATTTGATTCTCTTAGAATGTGCAGCAGTTATCGTTCGTCATAGAAACAAATACTCTTGTTAAAACATTAAAGTGGGTGGTAAACTACCCCTTTCCCTTAACCGATCTTCACTAAAATCAACAAACCTTCAGTTCTTTACAACTCAGGAACGTATGCAAAAAATTATTTGATTCTCTTTGAATATGCGGCAGTTATCATGCGTCATAAAAATAAAATTACTCTTTTAAAACATAAAACGTCGCAGGTAAACTACCCCTTTCCCTTAACCTATCTTCACCAAAAAGAATAGGTCTTGAGAACTCTACAATTCAGAGCTGTATGCGAAACATTATTTGATTCTCTTTGAAGCTGCTGCGGCTGTTATCGTTTGCCATAGAAATAATTACCCTTGTTAAAACATAAAACGTTGCAGGTAAATTACACCTTTCCCTTAACCGATCTTCACCAAAAACAATAGGTCTTGTGTACTCTACAATTCAGGGCTGTATGCAAAAAAATATTTGATTCTGTTTGAATTCGCGGTTCTTATCGTTTGCCATAGAAAAAAATCTACAGACAGACAGACACACACAGAGACACTTTTCGAAAAATGACTTTTCTTCATGTTTTGAGGGTATTACAATCAGAACCTGCAATTATCTCGAACACGATTTTTTTTGCCATCACCATACTTCCATTTCCTTATGGAACATGGAAGTAAAAATTGTTTGGGCCGATAAATTGTGTTATAAAATCTAGTGTACCTAATGCCTGCGCATGGCGGTAACGTTGTGTTTGTGTCTGGTACACCGTTCGTGAGAGCCTACTACAACTCTTAGCTTGAGAGTACCAGGACTCAGTACGTGCGTACTCCGTGCTTTTAGTACGGATCTTATACACAAGCACGCCCCTACTCTCACTCTCTCTCTCTCATCACACACACACGCGCGCGCGCGCGCGCGCGAGTGACAGATGAAATTTCGAGAAATTGAAAGTGTCTGATACGCAAATCATGCGGACATAACGTGCGCCCATGTATACAATCAATAGGAATGGTAACATTATCAGCACTGTCTTTTTTACGTTATAGAATAACGCAATCTGTACTGTCACGTTTAGGCCTATATTACGCCTATTCTGACATGGTAAGTTGCAAAACTGCCCACCTCTCTGATGAAACCACCTTAGATAATCGGATTGCATTCATTCACACTGGTTACACAGACAGCGTTCGTGTCAAGAGCGTAATTAGTTGGTGGAGACAAACGACATTCTTTGTACATGATACAACAGATAAACTGTAAAAAACAATAATTTATTCAAGGAATACTATGAAGTACTCATACGAGATAACGGACATGCAGCTTTAGTGGATATTAACATCTGGTCGTGGAGCTTATTAAAAAATATATTTGATCGACACAGTAGGCCCAGAGTTTTTTAAAAGCGGAAGAAAAGATACTGCTGTAGAACATTTTAAATGTAAGCTTAATGCGATAAGGTACTGAAAGACGTTATTTAGAACACATGGTCGATGGGAAACGTTTGTGAAACAGGGTTATCGAATAAATTAGAAAAAAATGATACAAACGGTTGTTAAAAATTCGCGTGCCGGAAAGAGTGAGTGACTGAAAGGAAAACGTGACAATTTATACACATGGAGCAACAATCTTCCAAGCAAAGAAATAAGAAGAAATTAAACATTGTTCACTAAGAATTAACATTCGTTTATTGAGTCGTCTCGTGAACCACTCTTTTACCTATTCTTCTTTATCCAATAATGTGGTTATCAAGCTACAAGTAATTCTGCCTGTACAGAAAGGCCATATCGTTACCGCCTACATGGAGACGGGGCATACTAAGTATTTACCGAAGCCAAAACACTGTATTTATGTGTGTTTTAGGAAACTTGCATCTCTAAATCTTAAATCTTTATTATGCTATAACATACAAATGTTGTAACCTTGTAACCTTGAAAAATAATATGCCAAATCTCGGTATTTGGAACATTGTTGTTGAAAAAATCCTATGTAGTTAATATGTTACTTCTTTCTTCTCGTGTGTGTGATTCCAAGGGAGAGAGAGAAGGAGAGAGAGAGAAAGAGAGAACGATAGTGAGGGCGAGAGAGAGAAAGAGAGAACGATAGTGAGGGCGAGAGAAAAGGAGAGGTAAAGAGTAACACAGACAGACAGACGGATATACAGAGAGGAAGAAAGAGAGAGAGAGAGAGAGAGAGAGAGAGAGAGAGAGAGAGAGAGAGAGAGAGAGAGACAAGCAGACTAATTAAAAACGCTTAAAATTTACACGCACGCATGTACACATGTATAAAGATAGTTGGTGTCTTCAAGTTAATTATTGTTTGCCTAGTTTGAAGATTTTATTATCTCGTAGCACAAGAGTAAAATGTTATGCTATTCAGCATTTTGGTTGGTGCATTAAAGTATCTGTAGGCCTACTTGTAGTCTTACCTCAACGTGTACATATAACAAGCAACAAGTAACGCCATTCGTCAAGAAATAAATTGACGGGTATCCCGGCTCAACAGAAAGGCGACTGGATCTATACTGCTTGTGACATCTCGAGTATTCGCCAGTTGATAACACGGTTTTGTTATTTCAGGTTGGAAAAAAAGCAAAAGTTATTTATGTCCAAAGGTTTCCTGTACAGTTATGCTGCCTGAAATAAGATAACATTCAAGGATTATTCTGTCACTGAACTAGCTGCCAAACGCCGTTTGACACATTACGGAACAATAACAAAACACATCTTTTTAAAGGTGTGAATTGGAAATTGCCTACTGATTGTGTACAATGTCTCGTCACCATGTCCATCAACGCCGCCGCCGTCGTCATCATCATCGATCATCATCATCTGGTTCCTGCCGTTTGACAGGTCCCGTTCACCAACCCTTGTCTCCAATTGCTCCTTTTCAGCTCTGTCCTTAAGTTTTCTTTTGCCCTCTTCTCTGAACATCATCTATAAAAACTAATCGCATACTGCCTCTTCTCCTTCTTCTTTTCTTGTGCTATAAAGACTATAGTTAATATTCCGTTACCTCTTATAACATGCCTATTCCAAAAAGTGGTTTGGACATGCTCCCTTTTAAAAGTGGTTTGATTTTCTTTATACTGTTATACTTTATACTGTCAACCCTTATTTTCCTCTTCGTTTTGCTCTATGTTTTTATCTCAAAAGCCTTAGTCCTATCTCTCTCTTTCTTTACGCTTCACATCTCTATAACAGAACGCTCCACGCGTATCACTTCAACACTCTCTTCTTCTTACCGTACTATAGAGAGGTAAACAATTTTTACTAATGTTACTATTTATATTGGCATAAGGTATACAGTATTTTGATATTGTGTGTCACAATGGTTATGAGTCGATGAGCTACAGAAATTAGAATTAATAATTTCGCTAATATATGTGTGAAATCCACATTAACTTTTTAAAAGAATTTTGTTTCTTTTATAAACATTTCATAATCCTATACAATACCTTTTAAGTGCAAACCACCGTTGCCAGTTATGACTGTCTACGTGTAACCGAGTTTACTGGTAGCTGGAACGACGGACGTTAACCTTGTGATCTGCAGTAACAATGAGATTAAGTCGATTATTACAGGTTTGGTTATTGATGAATCGTTGTGTGTTTACCATTAATAAGTTAATCACAATTTATGTCTGACAAAGATTAGTAGTCTGTGTAAAAACAAAATTGTCACATTGCTATTACAGTGGTATTCTGCGTTGCATCTCTCGCAAAGAAAATAAAGATCTCTTTTCCCCCCAAAGACAGAAAGATAAATTTATCACGTAAGCAGTTTAGCAATTTGACGTACAAGGAAGGTAGATTACTCAGATCTACGGTTCAGCTGCTCATTATTACCCAGGATGTTACCCTAGGTCCTCATTTACACAAGCGGAGACGGGAATGCTACACAGGAAATATTAGGGAACACTATGGATGACTAGGGAATAAATATAAGGAGTAAAAGGAATACTATGAATTCAGGTTATAGGGAATACGAGGAAATAGTAGGGAATACGCGAATACAAGAAAATAAGTACTAGGAAGTGTTGGAGGTACAGCGTATATAGGGTACACTAGGTAATGCAGGTAAACTAAGGAGTACAGGAATACTAGGGATAGCAAGGAATACTTGAGGATCGTAGAAAGTACAGCGAATACTAGGAAATGATAGGTAATATGGGGAGTACTAGGAAATACTAGAATGACCGTACACAATATTAAAAGAAAGGATTAATTTTTCGTGATTGATAGTGGGTTAATGATAAATATGATTAATTACTTGATTAAGGAAAACATAAATCTGTCATGTTAAGGAGACCGCGCTATTTATAATAAACAGAGTCCTAAGGGTGATTGCTTTGCAGTCCTTGTGTTATTTGGCTAGTTATTAACACTGTAGTGAGGCACTCAGTGCTGAAGTTTCAGTGTAACCATTATAAGCAATTGGTGTGTACAATTTGAAGTAGGAAAAAGAGATTTTCATAGTTACATAAGGACAGAAATAATATAACAGAATAGTAATTGGGAAAAGATTTAAAAACTGAATTGAACTGATTACATAAATAACGGTGATCATTGAGTGACCGGTGTGGTAGATGCGATAAGCTACGGCTCTCCGTTTTTATGCGGCCCTCAATACAAACGATGCCAAAATTGACAGAACATACACGACATTTCTGACTGCTTGTTGTTTAAATTGAAATGCAAATTATTGTTCACGTTGTAACAAATTATTAATACGCCGTATATTATATTAAATTCGTTTGCGGTCGTTATTCACTATTCCCGCCGTTCGCTCTCGCCTCGGCGTCCAACACCAGTGACGTAACGCGGAGCTGCCAACTGCCGCTCCATCCGCTTTGCTGTGCTGTCGTAAATTTTAATTAAAACAGTAATAATAATGCAAAAATAAAACCAAACAGATGTACACTTTCAATCAATCTTTATTCAATTGAAGGATTGATCAATTACGTTTTCGTTCTTCTTTATTTTAAATACAAATTATGAAAACTTATGTCGTCTTGTTCATAAGTTGGTAGTAACTAGATAACTGTACTGGAATCAGCCAAAACAATGATGCTCGCTGTTTTATTTCTATTAAATAAAATAATCTCAGGGCGTATTCGGTTCGAATATTATGGTTAAACAATTAATACAACTCTTAAAATCAAAATACAAACTTTACAAGATAAGGATATAAAAAGGTTTTGATGTTTATAGTGCAAACTAGTAGTCGTGTATGTGTTGTTCACAGTTATAGGTTATGAACAGTTTTAGATATTTATTATTTGTCTTTCATGCTTATATGGTATTCAAAAAGGTGTAATTATCAATTTGTGTTATCTTCAAGTGTTCTTTAGTGTTGGTGTACGTTATAGTGTATGTGATTTTTATTATTTAGTTTTCTAAGTGGTTCGTGTGCTCATATGTGATTTTTGCCTTAAATAAGGTTATAAAGTTATTCAGATTCACCCAGATCCTCTTCTTTTATTCGTTCAGGACGAAGATGGGGTCCAAATCTTCCTCAATTCCTCTTCCAGGATTTGTACTCTTCCGAATTGGTGTCTGGTTGTTCTTGGGTTCCTATGATGTTCTTCAATAACTGTCCTGATTCGTTTTACTATGTTTGGTTCAGGTTGACTCTGTTTAAAACATAATTAGTTAAGACGTTTTAAAAACGCGTCTGTCTTCAATGATGGTTGTTAAAGAAGTTTTTATTTTATTTATCTGAATTTTCGGTTGCTAAGGTAAAACTTTAAATCTGGTTGGTTGATTCAGATATACATTGTCATAAAAATTCATTGTTTTATTGCATGAACTTGGTCAAAACTTTTAAATTAGTATAACTCTGTTATACTAATTGGGAATTTAAAACTAATAGCATCATTATTTTGGTTTTAACATTTGTGACACATAGACACCAAAAACATGCCTATTTTTGCTTAAGAAATTCTGATGTTACATTTTTGCTATTTGAATTTTCTTAAATAATTTAAAACTGATTATTTCCATTCCGTATTTACTGTGTATACTATTAATTATAAACCTATCCATATTACAACATTTGTTTTATAAAATTCTAAATGTATTTCCTAAAATTTACAAAATTATAAAGTTTTTATAGGCCTAGGTCTGGACATGTTAAATTTCTATTTTCTGTTATTGTAACGCCTATTAACTATGCAACTACCATCAAAACTACTCCCTATAACTCTATTAGTATTATTATTTAAAATTACAACAATAATTATCACTGGAACATTATAAAAAAAAAAATAATTCACATTTTGTGATTAAACAATCTGTATATGCCTGGTTACATCAATCCTGCATAAGATTTATAATCCACTCATTACTTAACAAAACTATAAATAACATAAATACAACTTTATTCTTACTTTTGAACATTTAAATAAAAAGTTTAATCACTTAATAATGATTTTCTATTTTTTCTATTTTTCTTAGGCAGTTCAGCCATTGCTGTACTAGGTACCTTTACTGTCTTTTCATCTGATATACACTTGATAATTATTATTTGATTGTACAGTATTTAATTTATAACATTAGGTCCACCATTATTCACACTATTAATTGTATGTTTCCATGTATCTATAATGATTGTGTTCTTGCATTATTCAATTATATTGGTTAGTTAACATTTTGGTATTATATTATTTTACATTCTAATGTATTTGGGCCTATTATCCCTCAATTTGTATTTTGATTATTATTATATTATATGATACTTTTAACAAAACAATTTGTTTACTGATGGTAATGGTCCATAATGCTTTCTAGCTTTGTAAGTCTTATTATTTTAATTATTTGAATTTTATGTCATCATCGGGGTATTTTACACCACTTTACATAAACATTAATTTGGGTACGGTCAGTTATAGTCTAAGTCAGTTTAAATTTGTCATTTGTTCATCTTCACTATCATTTTTAAAAGATATGTTTCTTCTTGTTAAGTTTCTTATCCATGATCTTCATTAAATCTGGTACGATATCAAGCTATGCAAAATGTAATGTTACATATTACCCTGCCACCAAATTTGATTATTTTAATAAAATAATATATTTTGTTGAAATTATCAATTACCTTATCTTCCATATTAGCACTTGTTATCCTTTTTTATGATCTGGTATACTTGTTTTTAATTATAAGTGTTCTATCCCTGGAACATGTTACCTCCCTAACAAATTAATCATTATCACATATATCTTGGAATCAGTCGGGGGGCTCTCTTGACCTAATACCCCGCTGTCCTTATAATACATAATACATCAATAATATCGATTGCTGGAGCTATCTCATCAGTCAATCTCATTTAATAATCACTAGTCTATTCCCGACTAAACCAAATAAAAATAATATAATAATATATTCTTGGGATGGTTCATTCAGTTTAAATTCTCAGATCTAAATATTTCCTTCCATTGATTCCTTCAGATGTTCATTTTCTTGTGGCGATATTAATAACATTTTTATTTTTAATTGGTACTATCTTCTTTCCTTCTTTATCAGTACTGCTTAATCTTCATTTTTCATTCACTATCTTTATTCAATTAACACGTAACAAGTATCTGTATCTATAGTTGTTGTTGATTCTCTCACAATCATGATAGGTTATTCGTAGTAATTTCGTTTCTAGTCTTGTCTTATTTTCATCGTCGATCGTCTACATTTGTCTTTTCTTATTCATTTTATAATACTTTGGTTTCTCCTGATTCATGGATGTTGTCTCTTTCTTTTATATTCAAATAATAAGTTCGTAATTATATTTAATAAGAGGTGCTTATTTCGTTTAGAATTTTGAAATTTATTCAAATTCGTTTATTCCCTTGATCCAAAATAACATTATCAAAATGAACTGTAAGTTGTCCTTACTATTTGCTTGTATTTTGAGGTTTATTCAAAATGGTTTTAATTGGCTCCATATTACATTTTTAAGGAAACTTGGTTGTATGTTCCCTTAATCTTTTTCGTCTCCACATCACTAATTACATAAGTATTGTTGTTATTGTTTTTTACCACAACATATGGTCCGTTATAAAGTAATAATAGCTTTTTTGCTATTCCTTCCTTAGAACTTGGCAATTCGTGGTTTTTTAACAATACTTTGTCTCCAGTCTTGTACTGGATTATTTTCTGCTGAACTATTTTGTATTTTTTCCTTCTTTTCTCCACTTGCTCATTCAGTTTGCTGATGAATCTCACGTTGTCGAACTGGTAAGTTGGGTTGTTTGGGAAGTTGGTTATTTCAATAATTTCTCGGGGTGGTAGTCTTTCATGCATTATAGTATATGGAGTATCTTGTATTGATTCATGGTAAGCTAAGTTGATAAAGCTTTCTGTTTGTGTAATGTAGTCACTCCACTTCTGGTGTTTATCGAAACAATAGGTCCTGAGGATCCTGCCGACCTCCCTCAGTACTCTTTCCGCTGGATTGCTAATGATACCTGTTTTCTTATTGACTTGTTTTGCCTTCCGGTGGCTCCAATTAAATTATATTCTGGATTGGTAGAGTCGGTAAGATGATCTTACTTAATTTTTGAATTTTGTGGTATTCGTGGTTATCGATTAACGACACGTTTGCGCCTGTATCTATCATGAATCTTGTGTCTAGTCCATTTACTTGGGCGATAATATAAGCAATCTCATTATTCAAATTATTGTTCGTTATTGTATCTTCGTTTAGCAATTCTTCTCTCACATTTTTAAAAAAATGATTATGCACTATTGTTATTGTATTGTCAGTCGTTTTGTCTCGTCCTAGTAAGTAACCAAATTGTCGGTTCAGTGATGGAACCTGTTGGTTTCTCACTGCCGCGGTCCGTTTAAATCAGGGCTGATCTCCTCGGTCCTGTTGTCTGGTTGACCGGGTCTGTCTCTATTCTGTAATTCTTGTATCTCAATGGCGTCATTATTGAACGTCACTAAGTTTCTGTTATTCCTGTCATCGTCGCAGCTCCTACTACGCCTATGTTCATCCCGGTAGCGTTGGTTATTCTCCTCCTGAAAACTTCTCTCCCGGTTCCCATTATAATTCATTCGTCCCTGGTACGAACGTCTTCCCATATCTCTATCTTCGGTGTTCACATGATTCACATACCTTCGATATGTTTGGTTTTGGTTGTTATAATTGCCATTATTATTCTGTCTGTAACGGTTATCGTAATTGTTTTGATGACCTCGGTTGTTCTGGTAGTGATTGTCTCTATCATTGGCACGCTGGTATCCGTTATTATGATTCGTAGGAGAGCTACGGTAATAGTGGCTGTTGTTATTGTTATTATTATTCACCGCATTATTCCGTGGATAGTTATTATTAGTAGTATATAAATGGGAATGACAGGACAAGGTCATCCCCCTCCCCCTCCCCACAATGTTATCAAAACAAACATACGTCATCAGGTCATCGTCCCCTTGTAAACAAACATACGTCATCAGGTCATCGTCCCCTTGTAAACAAACATACGTCATCAGGTCATCGTCCCCTTGTAAACAAACATACGTCATCAGGTCATCGTCCCCTTGTAAACAAACATACGTCACGGGGGGGGTCATCATCCCCCCTCCCGCCTGACATCATCGGTTCAACGTAACAACATATACGTCAAGTATCGTGTACGTCATCGCATCATAAACGTAACGTATACGTCGAGTAACGTATACGTCATCGCACGGTTGTATTATCTTGAAAATATGATTTAGTCGAGCGCGGTAAAATAACTTCCTATAATATCAGGTATTAAGTGTACCCCCTTCGTAGGTTCAATTCCCTCATTCGACTAAATTATATTTTTTTTTATTTATTTTATTTATTTTTTTTTAAGAAATGATTTAGATTTTCTCATCGGTTTAGTTGAGCAGTAACACCACATCGAGATGGATCGATCATCGTGTTTAACAGCAGCGAAGTTATTAAAGATTTTTTCGAAAACGAAGGTTTTGATTTTATAGAAGATTCGTGTGATATTGTGTGTAATAATAAATGTGGTTTTGTAACGAAAACATATCATACTATAACACATATTCAGTTTATTCACAAACTTTTACACCCGAAATGTAAAAATGTTCGTTATATACCATACAAATACGAAAACTTTGCCAAATCAAAAGAATCTATTGAAAATTATTCAGAAGCGAAAAAGTGTGTTGCTATAACTGAAGAAATGATGGTGTCTACATTTTATTCTTGGCCAAAACGTGCACCATCAGTTGATAAACTTGTGTCAGCCGGATTTTTTTATACAGGAACCAGTGATGAGGTTATGTGTGTAGAGTGTAAAGTTCTTCTATATGATTGGAACTCTAACGACGATCCGTGGATTGAACATGAAAAAGCGTCACCGAATTGTTTATTAGTTAAATTATACAATAATCAGTTTTAGATAAAAAACAGCGTCATTATTTATAATAAGAATTGGAAAGACGGCTGTAATTACTCAACCATGAAGTAGAGACGGAACTACAAGATGACTAACGATAATTGCGTACTTCACCTTTATCAAGTCACGCGCTCAGAGTTGCAATTGATTACATACGGAAACTGGTTTGAAAATAATGGGTTTTGCTATTTCTCCTTCTTAACAACATTGCATAACATATCTACACACGGAACGGAAATTAATTATGTTATTTTTGTTATTTCCTTTTCCTGATGACATTGATAGTTTTACTATATAACATGAAACTATTGTTAACTCAATCACAGTTACTTCTAACGAAGAAGCTACTTTAATTATGTGTGATAAAACTGAGAAGCGAGTTTTTTATTTAGACGGTACAGCCGCCTGCTTTAAGTCTAGCACCTTATCTAGGCTTAATGAGGAAGGCGTTTGTTATACATCTTCGTCGGATTTAACAGATTTGAGAGAGTCGTTTCCAGCGCTATATACACGTAAGGATGGTGAATACAGTTTGATACAGTTTAATACTATTGCATGGTATAGTATGTATCAAACTCAATTATTTTTGGATGGGAAAATGGGTGCAGAATATACAGTAATGTGTTGTGATAGGTCACCATTGGCATCGTTCGTTTACGGCATCATCAATAAGAAGGATAATAAATTAACTGATAAGGAGCTGGTAGAAATTATTCCTCATTGGATTATAGATTATTTTAAATCGACAAATGCGATGTTTTTAATCGATTCAGATATTAAAGCTGTTAAAGAACGACTAGTAAAAAGGGGTGGGTTTGATGTTCATTTAGCGACGAACGAATATTTCTTATTACAAAATAATTATTTTAGGACTATCGCAGAATTATGTGATATTCCAATTATATATATAAAGGGGAGAGATTTTTTAGAACTGTACGAATATATCAAATCTTGGATATCAAATAAAATTAAATTTAAAAATACGGTATGATGATATTATGATATCTATTTATTCACCTAACAATACAGGTGATACATATAAATCACTGTGTATCTTTCACAGGAAATCAATCTCTAGAAATATTGATATGAATGGTTGTAAATGTAAGAATATATTTGATTGTAAAAACAATTAGAAAAAAGATGATTTTATATGATTATATTAATGTGAGTGTCGTATACACTGATTGTTAAATCTGTTTAATGTAAAATGTGAGGAAAGATATAACTAAAAAATAAAATGTATAATTTCAATATAGTTGTACTTTTTTTTCTCCTTCACAACTAGTTACAAGTGAGAGAGGTTGGGTATAAATAAAAAATAGAAGTTTTTTTAATTAATTTTATTTATACATAAATACAATTATTTAGTGAAACTTTTTAATAATTCCACTAGTTTATAAATTAATCGGTTACTTACACAATTTATTCCAAATAAATTTAAATCATATTTTTCAGTTTGTTCAACAACATTTTTAAATTCGTTATATTTGTACACATAACCATCTTTAAAGAAGTAAAGAAATCCGTCAATGAATCTAAATACGGAATCAATATTTTTTGGAACACCAGGAAAGTCGTCGTATGTATATCCATGTTTTTTAACTGAGTATATTAAATTCCAAATTTAAATACTCTAAATTTAGATTGAATAATTTTTGATTAAAATTTATAGATCTAGGAAATGAAATGAATACATTTACATTTTCTTTAATTTTATTAATAAAACCATAATCTTTTTCATTTATAAGAGATTTTAGATATTCCATCCATTTGGTATGACCCACATCATCTTTCATGTTAAACATTTTTTTAAATTTTAATCGCATGATGTATTCAACTAAGGCCAGTGTATGTAGTGAAGTGTGTTTATATTGTTTCGTATGTTTTAGGTTTAGAAGGTGGTATTTGTTACAAAATTGTTTTAATATATTATAATGTGCTGTACAATATTTATATATTGTGTATTTATATCATTGATTCCCTGTAATTAAACAAACCGCATCACAACGATCTGCTTCATCCCACATTTTTTTACCAAACCAACACCGTTTTTTATTTATTCCTCTTGAAAACCTATCGAATTTTTTATTTCCATATCTTCTATTTACAGACATCTGAAAAAAACAACCAAACAGGAAGAAAAAAAAAAAATAATAAAACAATAGAAATTTACGAAATTAGGTTTTTATTAGTTATAATAATTTTTACAATACATTTATCTTTTGTAATAATTTAACTTCAGTTTTTACTATTATATTTTTATCTACAATTTTTCACTTTTTTTATAATATCTAGCTTAGTTACAGTTACAGCTTCTAATCCGATACTTATACCAACGAAATTCGTTTTTACAATCTATTAATATTGTAATTTATAACATTGTATATATAATATAATTGTAAATGTATAACATTTATCTTTTGTTAAACAAAATGTAACATTCAACATATTTCAGTTTTACTTCAATATTTCACTAGAAATTTTTATTATAGATAGAACATTCGAGCTTATTTACAGTTACAGCTTCTATGCCGTTACTTATACCAACCAAATCGTTTTTACAATGTATTATCATTGTAATTTATAACATTGTATATATAATATAATTGTAAATGTATAACATTTATCTTTTGTTAAACAAAATATAACATTCAACATATTTCAGTTTTACTACAATATTGCACTAGAAATTTTTATTACAGATAGAACATTCGAGCTTAGTTACTAGAGGACAGAGGAAATGATAGTTATTACAGTCACAGCTACTATGCCAATACTTAATTATAAATTCAAGATATATTTGCACATTTCTTTTAGTACAATATTCTATATTATGTGGAAATGAACAATCATCAAGATTATCTTTCAGTTTTTCTTTTAATTTAACCAAATTACTACCACCCAAGTCATCAATATTTATAATTTTCATACACCCCGGTCGAGGAAAATGTTGTTGAGAAATTGTTTCTTTTCACTACCTTTCACATAGATAGTGTTACACTGTTGAGACAATTCAAAATATATTTCGTATAATTTATTATACTGTTCGAGACCGTCAAACCATGAAAAACCATGAATATTTGTTTTCACCCAAAGCGCTTGTTTTTGCTGATCTCGTGACAACTGTTCAAAATTAAAGGGTGGTAATAACAAATAGTGATTTACATTAAATTTTCTTTTTGGATGTAATACATTAAAACATTTATTGCATAAATCAAACTTCCGTTTCTTTTCTTCTGTCTCATAATATACAGGTTTGTCTATCATATTAAACTCTTTTTTACATATGGTACAATGTTTCTCGATTTTCAGCATTAACAATCTGGCTTCGTCATCTCCAAATATTTCGGAGTAATACGTTACATTTCTTAAATTTTTTTTTAATAATTCATCGTAATTAAATTTAATGAAAGATATTTCTTTTATAATATATTGGTTTTTCGCTGCCTTAAACCACTGTACATCTAGTACTGCTCTGTCCATTATTTGATCTAAAGAGAAAAGAAAATAAAAAAAAATATATTAATTACCGGTCAACCCAAAACCTCTATCTCCACGCTCATTAAAATCATTAAAATATGCCGAAATATATGTTTCTAATTCAACAACATCTTTTGGTTCAACATATCTTTCAATTATTATTTGTGCGTTTTTATCCCCTCTATGTACGTAATATGGTTTAGGACTATTATTTACTAATATAACCCCAATATTCCCCATATAATCTCTATCAATTACACCACCAGCTACATCTATAGAGCTGTTTAATGCTAAGCCTGAACGTGATGCTATCCTACCATAACACCCAGCAGGTATTAATATTTGTAAGTCAGTTGCGATCAGTTCTCTAGAAAATGGTAATAAACAAGTATATCTAGGGCTTCTGAGGTCTAATCCATCCGACTGTGAAGTGCTTCTAATTGGTGCAAAAGCGAAAGGAGATAAACGTGCAAAGCTGATGGTTTCCATTTTTTTTTCTAAAAAAAACAATATAAGTTTTAATATTTAACTTTTTTTCTAAAAATTAATAGGGTCTGTTTCTATATATTTTTTTAATTTCTTTTTTCACACCCGGTGTTGAGGCGATGTTTTTCCCTGCTTCATGCAAAATTTTATTTAAAATTTTGAGATTATTATCATCAGATGATTTAATCAGAAAAACAGCTTTTTTGCCAATTTTTTTCCAATGGTCATTTTTTGGAACCCCTTTTAAATCACGAGTATCAGTGAGTTCTATTTTTACTAAATGACTACCCCACTCACCGGGTGTGGTGAGAATTTTCTGTTTATCTTTAGAAAAAATTTGAATTACTTGAGGTATCGCTTTTTTTTCTTTTCTTTTTTTCTTACTATCATCAGTAATTGAATCAAAAATCTTACTGAATTCATCATCAGAATCATTATTATCACTATCCTCGTCCTCACTTTTTTCAGTTACATTATCATTAGTAGTAGGTAAAACGCTTAGAATTTTTGATTTAAAAGCTAATACGATATTCTTTTTATAAGATTTTATACTAAAATCTTCAGAGAGTGATTTAATATGGTTCATAAGTTCGTCCAAACTAAATATGTATTTTTGTAATTGTATCATTTTTAGTTGAGAATTTATTTCTGATGGTAGTTCATTTTTATAGGAATTAATAATTGAATTTAATTGTTCATATAATTTAAAAATAGCTAAATCAGTATTCTCAATGAATAATTCTGTTAATTTTTTGAATAAATCCTCCCACAAGCCAAATGTAGTTATTCCAGAAAAGTAAAATATTTTGATTATCTATTCAATTGAGTAAACGTCTTCTGGCATTTGATCGGCTACTGGCGTTACTTCAGACATGATTTATTTAATAAAAATAGATCTAAAAAAGAAAAAAAAATATATTACTAATGAATTATTATTAGAGTTTTACTAATAAAGCGAATTAATATAAAAAATATTTACCTGTAGAGTAGCGATTTACAAACTTAGAAGCTGTAACTGCGAAGCTGATTGAAGCAAGAGAGCTCGGTATTGGGTTGTGTGTGTCGAATCATTGAAACTCAGGGGTTTATATAGTTCAGAAGAGTAATGTTGGGAAACAGGATACATCTTGCATTAATCAACAACACGTGTATTCAAGGTAGTTGAGTAATTACCATACTTGAATGAAAGACGGAAAAGTGTTCAAGGTGAATATGTAATCCGTGTTTGTGCAACCAGTATGATAATGGTACATACATCATCGATATAAATATATAATCAATGTTTATGGAAACCAGGATATATTTGAGATAACCACTAATAACGTGATTGCTAAAGACAAACCTTCGTCATCGATATAAATAGGAGCATGTAACGTGTTTTTTTTTTCAATCGTTTTTATATCTATTTCTAGTATAAACCCAACCGGAGAATCGTTCGAAACATTACGCTGTTCTTAGATACCAGTTTAGACATTTATTTCACTTATGGATAAGAATTTACCTTTTAAAAAACGGATCTTCTTTAGAGAAGACAGCTATAACACCGAGTTAACAAATTCACCAGAAGCGTTACATCATGAATTGGAGAATACAGCTGAACCATCCACTTCAAACGAAACACAACAGATGGGGTATTTGTCATCATCATCATATTCTGATCTAACCGATTCTGCTGATGAAATGGAGGATGAACCCGCTCTGGACATGACGTACAAGAGGAAAGTCAACCGCTTAAAAAACTTGCAAGCCGAGGATGATTTTATTCAAATTGAAAACGCTTTTAGAGGTAATCTAAAAAATTTTTATTATAAGAACCACAACAAAAATATTAAAGATATTTGTCTATTATTAATTCATATAAAAACAAAATTAGAAAATATTTTAAACACCCTACTTACCGAATTTGGACCTATAAAATTTAATATGGTTGTTGAATGCACTTATATAAAACATGTTATAAATGAAAAACAAGATAGAGCGTTTAAAACTAAAAACACTGAATTATTTCTAGAGTCTGATGTGAGTAAAATATTAGATAATTCAATAAAAAATATTTGTTATGAAGAACAAACATATGAAAGTCATAAATCTGGATGGGCTCTTCACAATGTAGATGGAATATTGTTACGTATAAATAAATATCGACCTTTGAAAGGTTCGTCATATATTGCTCTTCCAAATTTTTTAATTTCAAGAAATTGTATTATTAATCCAAAAAATTTGAATGATGAAAAATGTTTTAAATGGGCAATACTATGTCGTTATGTAAGTGGTTTACATGTTGAACGTATAAATTATAGATATAATGATTTGGAGACAAAGTTTAATTTTTCTAAAATTTCATTTCCTACACCTATTAAAGAAATTAGAATTTTTGAAAAAAATAATAATGTTTCTATAAACGTTTACGCTACAGATGAGGAAAAAATATTTATCCAATTAAAGTTTGTGATAAAGAAAAAAACAATCATTTTAATTTGTTATTATTATATGATGGAAACACAGGAAAACAATATTATTGTTATATTAAAAACTTTAATATTTTAGTTAGAAAACAATTATCAAAACATCATGGAAAAATTGAAATTTGTAAACGATGTTTTATGCATTTTTATAATATTTCAAAATTAAAGTCGCATAAAAAATACTGTGGTAAATTTCAACCAACACGTGTAGTAATGCCTGAAGATACTGTTTTAAAATTCAAAAATTATCAATTTAGTTTCCGTATTCCAATTGTAGCTTACGCTGACTTTGAGTGTATTCTGAAACCTATTAGTGGATGTTTTCCAAAATCAACAAAATCTTTTACAGTAGCTAATGAGTTACACATTCCTATGAGTTTTTGTATTTATTTTCTTATTGATGAGGAAATCCCCTATAGTATACGATGTCAGTTACCAAAAGTACCTTATATATATCGGGGTAAAAATGCTGCAAAAGAATTTATGATGTATCTTGTTAAAGTTGTTAATACCATAGGAAAGCTTACTAAGGAGATAAACCCATTGAAGATGACTGATAGAGATAAATATAAATTTCGCACAACCACTCACTGTGAAATGTGTAAAGACGAATTTACTATGATAAAAAAACCAGTTCGTGATCATTGTCACTTGTCGGGTAGATATCGTGCAGCACTATGTAATAATTGTAATTTAAAGAGGAGAAAACAATGTTTTATTCCAGTTTTTATTCATGGAAATTCTAATTATGATTCTCATTTTATTATACGACAATTAGGATATGATAGTAAAAAAATCTATGTAATTCCAAATTCGTCTGAAAAATACATTTCTTTTTCTAAAAAAACACAAAGTGGGATAATAATTAGATTTGTTGATACATATCGTTTTCTAAATTTCTCCTTAGCGGATTTATGTAGTTTTCTTACAGAAGATTGTTTTGTTCATTCAAAAAAGTTTTTCTCATTAAACGATATTAATTTAGTTACAAAAAAAGGTGTATATCCATATGAATATACGGATTCTTGGAAAAAATTAGAAGAAAAACAGCTACCACCAAAAAAAGAGTTTTTTAGTAAATTAAACAATGATGACATATCTGACGAAAAATATCAACACGCAGTAGAAGTATGGAATCATTTTCAAATAAATACGCTTGGCGAATATAGCATATTTATATTTAAAAACTGATGTTTTAATATTATGTGATGTTTTCGAAAATTTTCGCAAACTCTGCTTATCAATATATAATCTAGATTGTGCTCATTACCTAACTGCACCAGGTTTTGCATTTGATGCTATGTTATCCTATACTAAAATAGAATTAGAATTATTATCTGATTATGATAAATATTTAATGATTGAAAAAGGGATAAGAGGAGGGATTAGTATCTGTATTAAAAGACATGCGGTTGCGAATAATAAGTATATTGACAACACTTATAATATTAATCTTCCCAACACTTATTTAGCTTATTTAGACGCAAACAATTTATATGGTTGGGCAATGAGTAAATATATACCTTATGGTGGGTTTACCTGGTGTACAACAGATATTGATATACTTAATATACCGGACGATTCTCCGGTTGGATTTATATTAGAAGTAGATATTGAATATCCTCAGTTTTTACATGATAATCACAGCGATCTTCCTTTTTTACCAGTTAATAAATGCACAAATAAAAATAAACAAAGTAAATTATTAACAACACTAGAATTAAAAGAAAACTATATTTGTCATTATGTAAACTTAAAACAGGCTGTTAACCATGGTTTAGTAATTAAAAAAATACATCGTGTTCTTCAATTTTTTCAAAGTCAGTGGTTAAAATCATATATTGATTTAAACACTGAAAAACGTCAAAATGCTAAAAACAAATTTGAAATTGAATTTTTTAAAATATTAAATAATTCTGTTTTTGGAAAGTGCATGGAAATTTTAAGAAAACGATCAAATCTCGAACTTGTAAGCAATGTAAAAAGATTACAAAAACTTATTGCACAACCTGTTTTTAAGGATAGAATTATTTATGATAAAACACTATGGGCTGTATTATTAAATAATAAATCGATTTGTTTTAATAAACCGATCTATGTCGGATTTACTGTACTAGAATTGAGTAAGACATTGATGTATTCATTTCATTATGATGTAATGAAACGAAAATACCAAAACAATATTGCTCTTTTATACACAGATACTGATAGTTTATTTTATGAAATTAAAACGAATGATTTTTATCATGATATGCTTAGTGAGGAATTAATAGATTATTTCGATACGTCTGATTATCCAAAAGATCATTTTTGCTATTCATTAAAAAATAAAAAAGTTTTAGGTAAATTTAAAGATGAATGTAGCGGTCTTCCAATAATAGAATTCGTTGGATTAAGACCGAAATTGTATTCGTTCAGAATAAAGAAAGAAAAAAAGAATATTATAAAGAAAGCGAAAGGTATTAAGAAAAACATAATTGAAAAAAACATAAAATTTGAAGATTATAAATTATCTTTATTTTCACCAGGTAATAGTGGAAATATGTACAGATTAATGCGACTTTTTCAATCAAAAAAACACGAAATAAAGACGATTTTATGTAACAAACTTGCATTAAACAATGCTGACGATAAACGTGTGATTTGTAATGATAAAATAAATACTGTACCCTATGGTCATTACAAGCTATTAGAAAGTAATGAAATCAAATTGTAATAAAAAAGATGTAAATGTAAACAATATTTTTCAATAAAGAATTTATTTATGTATAGTGGTACATATATTCTATGTTCTCACCTATTTACCTTTTTAACAAAAAATATCATACTTTGCATTTACAGGATAATTAAATGAAACAAGAAATAGATATTAAGAATTTTTTATTGATTAAAAAAAATGGTACATATATTTTACACCAATGATTTTCTTACAGTTCCACTTAACGGCGTATATTCAAGTACTGTATCATAGATAATTAAACAATCGTTGTTTTGTCGGGGATATCCTCCGTTGTTTCTATTTCCAGGCGAACATCTACTGAACCTGTTTTTAAATTTTCACTCTGTTTTGAACAATCTATAACATATAAAGGAGCTTTGGCTAAAAACGATGTTACATCCATGATAGGCTCGTTGTTACTTCCATAATAATAGGAAGACTGAAAACGTGTGTAAAGCATATGTAGAAGTACAGCATCACCATTTATATTATCGTATGGATAATATTCTGAATTCAGATATAATTTTATATTTCTCATCGAGCAAAAATCAAAATTTGATAAACTTGAATACTTATTATTTTTTCTATTTGTTTGAAAAGCGACTATAACATATCGTGGTTTCTCCAGCTGAGCAGTAGATTTAATCGTCCAAATAAGTTGCTTTGTTTTTGGTGCTGAAGGGTACTCATTAAGTTCCCATCTACGAAATGGAATTGGTATAGGAATATCGTTTCTAACAATTTCTAGTAGATCCAACCTTTTTTTATCACTCACATGAATATAAGGAATTTTCAAAGAAATATGTGTTAATGTTAATTTATAGTCTTTCGTGGTACTAGCTGTCATGTATATTGCATTATCATTGGTCGATGAGCGAATAAGGACCAATTCCTGCTTTACATTCAAAATAATTTTTTTATAATCTTCCATAAATCCAAGCATCATTTTCAATGGTACACAACATGAAAAATCTTTATTTACAGTGAGATTATCTAGTAAATTTTCATTACAACCCGCAGTAGTGAGAATATTCTTTTCTTGCGGTTTAAAAGTTAGTAGGTTCTTTATTATCGATGTTAGTCCAACATTTTTAACACGATCCACTTCAGTTCCACATGTTTCGTATCGAATTTCATCAAATAAATGTCCTACTCCATTTGAAACCATTTGAATCGTATTATCAGCCGCATTATTAGCCCCAACCAATTCGCCTTTAATATACAGAAAGCTTTCACTCGGTAATGTATAAATATCTTGCTGATGAATTGGAATACGAATTTCATCATTGTTATTAAACTTTGTAGAGGCGTAGGGTGTATGTGTATGAAAATCATATCTAATTATAGTATCATCTTCATATACTGATTTATTTAATACATTTAAGATACTTCCGCTCATTTTCTTTTTGGATATTCTCTTATTACTGTTAATCCTAGAGATTGTAAAAAATGTTTATTCAACGATGTTAACCGTTTAGTGTTTGCATCTTTACTAACGTTGATTGAGGTGTTAATACCTGTTTTATCTGCTCCATATGAAAAAAGTAAACCCATTATTGTTTTCTCAAATGCAATCGTAACGTTATTGCTTCGTCTCTAAAATTAATTAACTCTCCGTTTTGATCTTCTAACCTTATACTAATATTTCGAATCTTAAATGTGTTTACTGGTAAATATATCCCGGTTTTTGGAATTTCTATAATTTTAAACCCTGGTGCTACAGCTGGATAAAATTCGTGTAATACGTGACTTTCGAATCCGTTAATATATGATCCACAAACAATACTGCATACGACTCTGATGCTGTCAACTCTAATAATAGATACTTGTGATGTAGAACTGTGCAATATATTCGGTTTTAATTTGATTTTTTGAAATCCTAATACCGATGCTAGTGAATCAGGTTTTTCAAAATTATTCCAAACATTTGAAAAAATTTCACTTTTTAGAGTATTATTATTAGCTTTAATAGATATTTTAATATTATTTTTCTTTTCTTTTTCAAGGTAATCGCTTATATATCTGTTAATATCTTCAATTTCATAGGAACCTGTAGATAATTTAATTTCTTCATCATCACCATAATACAATACGTTATTAACATTCTCTTCTATATTTGGAATTGAATTATACGTCATTAGATCTATTAAAGCAATTTCCCACTTGTATTTTCCATCGAGTTCGAGCGGCGGAAAAATATCACAGCTCAAAGCAGAACTTCTACCACTTAAACAGAACATTGCAGAGGAACATCAAACACAGATGTCCGCAAATAACTGTGTTCATATTCTGTCTACACTCATAATTATAAACAATATTAAGCGGTTGTTGTGAGGATGTATTAAAATATTCAACTAACTCTAAGGGTGGTCCAAGATTACCATAGCTATCGAAATAACATATATTTTTCCCATTTTTTGAATAGCAAACCCAATGTGTTCCGCTACCAAAAATACTATCTAAATTAACAACTCCTGTCTCGCTATACCAAATTCTGTTTGGTAAAGTATCACGCATAAATACCCCTCTAAAATTTGGGATTTTTAAAAGATTAGCGTATTTTAGTAATTCACCAGCTGACAGTGGGTGAATAGGAATTTTTTTAATTATTTCCATTAACGTTTTTTGTTTTTCCTTCTTTTTTTCAATTTTTTTTTTAATACCTTCCCCCGTTTGTTTATAAGGTTTTAAATATAATCCCTTTCCTTGTTTAATACATTTTAAGAGAGATGATTTTATTTTAGAGGAAACGGATTTTTTTCTTCCTTTATTCTTTTTCCTCATTCCACCCCCAAATTTACTTTTTGCTTTCATTATGTTTGTTACAGTCCAAGCCGCTGCTTTTTCCCCGAACGAAGAATCGCTTGCTTTTACACGTTCCCAAGCTCTCTCCGCTAATCGACGATCGGCTACTGCACGATTTGTACTATCCGAATACTTCGAATATGCGATATCGTGTTCTTTACAAGCTTGATCAAGTTTATTAACACCAGGGTCACCCCTTTGTAACCGTTTTGATAGTTTTGTACCGGGACCGCAATATTGATAACCTGGTATATGTAGCTCTACTGGTATAAATAAATAAATAAATAAATAAATTATAAATAAATCGATTGATTTATTTATAACGGTTCCGGCTATATCACTTAGTAAACCACTACCTTCTATCTTCTTTGAATACACACGCATTTATGATGTTGTAACGTTAAATACACATTCTTTTATATTATTCTCCAATATATATATAATCACGTTCTTTTTACAGAAAATTAATTTGCAGTATATCTCCATTTTTCGTAAAGGGGAAACAAATCTTGTGATATTA
Source organism: Magicicada septendecula (assembly GCA_034769895.1). NCBI lineage: Eukaryota > Metazoa > Arthropoda > Insecta > Hemiptera > Cicadidae > Magicicada > Magicicada septendecula. Next base: position 195,647,922 of record CM068371.1, on the reverse strand, counting down.
ACATTTTCTTAAATTCATCAATATTTTTAACCTGCTCATCTTTAGTTAGTTCAATATATATTCTGTACAAAATTGATAGAATTTTTTCATCAATTGAACCTAATATGTCGATAAGATAACGTACACTTACAGCGTCATTTTCATTATCCGGTCTACCTATATTAATTAATCTTTCATTGTTAAAATCCAACCCTTTTTCAGTTTTTTTATAACGAATTTTTCTGGTAAATTCATTTTCTAAATCTTCCTTATAAGTATCCATCACGTGAATTAATGTCTCCTTGTTCACAGCATCGGTTGCGTTTAGAGGTTTACCTATATTAGTTAATTTTAAGTTTTTAAAATCTAATCCATATTTATTTTTTGCATAATGGATTTTATCATTACAATAACTTTCTAAATCGTGTTTATATTCGTTCATCGTTTTGATCATAGTTTTTTTATTTACACAGTCGTTACTATTTATTGGATCATTAATGTTAATTAATCTCGTTTGTTGAAAATCACACTCACCATTTTCAAAAATTGGTAATTTATTATCAACATACGTTTTATTAGCAACATGCGTCTGTTCCTCAGGTATTTTTATTCCTCGTATAAAGTTATCATTAGCGTTAAACCCGTCTTTGTCTAATATAAGAGTATTTTCTTTCATATATTTTAAATTTACAGCATCCTGTTCGTTGATAGGTTGTCCTGTTTCTGTCAATCGGTATCCATTAAACGATAAACTATTTTCTGAATTAATAATTAATAGTTTATCTAAGTGTGATTTATTTACCGCATTTAGAGGTGATTTCGGGTCACTAACGTTACAAAGTCATTTGTTGTGAATATTGTAATTTCCGTCTTCTGTAAGACTAAAACCTTCTCCTGGAGGACCGCGAATAACTTTTAGTTTTGACGAGGTGCTGTGATGTCCGAATTTATCAACACTCATTTTCCAAATGTATATCTAACCATTGATGCACTCTCATTTATTATACCAGCTTCGTGTAATTCCTCAATAATAGATAATATTTCATTATCGTGACCTGTATGACCTGCATTTTGTGATGCTATCAACAATCGTAATCTATCGCAAAGTTCGTTTACATTGTCCCAATAAATATAGTTTGGTTTAGTATTAGTTACTTTCATCATTCCACGACCGTCCATATGGTCCCACCAGTATTGTTGTAATTTAAATGATTTAAGGGCTGGTTTAATTATTTTATTATATTTTGCACTCTTACTACTTTTTATTCGTCCCGACGGTAAATGAATATGAGCTTTAGTTGTTTTTAGTATATCCGCATATGATTGTAAATCCTCTTGTGTATAAGTATAACTATCCGGGTTCTTCATAAAAAGAAGTTCGTATAACCCCGGCGATCCTCCGTATGTGTTATTATTAATTACAATATCATCATCGTCAAACGTGATGGGTTCTTTTCCAACCATTAATATTTCATTATCGTTATAATATGGTCCAAAGACATGATCGATTTCATGTTTTACATCGTTAAAAAATGTCTGCATATAACGTCGTACGAGATTTCCTTTAAAAAGGTTATCAATATAATCAACTCGTATTCGTTCATCTGATGTTGACAACGCTTCTTGTACTGATGGTGGAGATTCATAAACAGTTTCCTCGTTCACTATCGGTATTTCCTCGGTGAACATAACAGAATCGTTATTAGGTTCTTCTATTACTGGTCGTTTTATTTTTTCACTTTCATGTAGTACCGAATCTTCATGCGATCTTTTATTTTTCATTCGTTGTTCTATATCATCCATTTCTATATCTTGACTATCATTTATCTTTTTCTCTATTGCCTTTGGTTTTTTTCTCCTTCTCTATTAACAGTTTTAAAGGTTCTGTAATGGGTTTCAATGATTTTTCCATCTGTTGTTCTACATTCATAATATCCTGTGTTAAAGCATAATGTTTTTGACGTATATTTTTCTTTATCTTGCTAATTTCTTTAACAAGATTTTCACGTTCATTCACCTTCGACGCCATTCTGAGTAATAACTAAATGTTTGTTGAAATATTATTAATATAGACATCAAAACCAATACGATAACGTCCGCAATTTAAATCATCTTCTTTGTTTATAACAAGAAAACCTTTTTTGCTCGAATTCCATGCTTTACAACATATTTCTTTAAACTTGTCAAAAGCCATGTCTGTATTAACATGATCGCTATAAATATGTTTTAGATTAAGCTCATCTTGAGAAAATACGATTATTACATTGGTGTTATCACGAACTAGTTGTTTTGGAACTTTACTATAAGTTTGACATAAATAAAAAACATCTATATTATTGTGTCTGCCCATTGTAAAATAATTTGTGATATTATTCTGACGTTCACACGCAATATAATCAAATATCATAACTGAATTCTGTTTAACATCGTTGGGATGGATAACTTGCTCGTTTTCAGTAAACGTATAGTATCCAATCAGTGGAATTTCAGATAACACTTTTTCTAGAAACACGTATTTTGGTTGATATAATGATTTTGAAAACACAAACATTTTCAAAATATAATCCATTAATATCAAATAATAGGTTAAACATTAAATTGGTTTTCCCGACGACGACGGTCCTGATATTATACATCTAATATTATCAGGTAATAAATCACCATGTTTTTTATTTTCCATTACTTTATCGTTACAAACTATTTTATCGAAGTTACGAATTCGCAACCTTTTCCTCTGACGCACAAACTCCATTAATAAAGATTTCAATTTTTTGTTAAGCTTTATATTACAGTACTTTTATCAACCCAGCTATCATAAGATTTGTCATAACCTTTCCATCGTACAAGTAATTTATCTCCTTTACGCCTCAATACTTTTTCAATCAAATATACATCTCCAAATTTTGTTTTACTAATTTCCTGTTCATAGAAACCACCGGATAAAATATTACCTTTATCATCTTTCAATATATATGTTTTTGGGTTAGTGGCTTTAATTTTGTAAACAGTAAAAAGTTCGTTAGTCCAATTAGGTAAGTACCCCTTAGTGAACGTTTTCTTGTTTTTTACTAATTCTTACTCTATCACCAACTTTAAATTTTAAAGGTTTTAACTTTCGATTTTGTATTAACTTTGAATGTATCTTGTTTAATATGATTTTTTCATTACTCATGTTTACGTTAATTGGTTTCATTCCAATAGTTCTATGAGGTGTATTATTATATAATTTAATCAAATCCGGTAATATATTCACCCATACATAACTCCCCAATTCTGTCATTTTTCTCCACATTAAATTTTTTAATGTACGATTAAAACGTTCAACAATCGACGCTTTCTTTTCCGAAAAAGTTGAATAATGATTTATGTTGTAATTTTGTAGTAACTTTTTCACTGATGAATTAAACCATTCTTTACCTTGATCCGTTTGAAAATGTTTCATTTTATTAGATTTCAATATTGGTGTAAGAGCTTTTACAATTTCAGATGCTGTTTTTGTTTTCAGAGGAATGGCGAACGCGAGTTTTGAAAAACAATTAATCATAGTTAGTATATATTTAAAACCCTTATTCAGCTTTGCAAACGGAATCATTTCTACAAGGTCGGCTTGGTATAAATCGTTAATACCTTTCAACTCAACATAACGAGTTTTAAAATTTCTACGAGCCGGCTTATGTAATTCATAAGCGATATGTTTTCTTATATCTGTCATCCTCTAATGCATATAATGAAATAAAAGAAAAAAGAAAAAATAAGGTATATTAAAGAAAAAACAACACTGACTCATCTGAAATATTGTATTTTAAATCAATATACAAAAAATACAATGTTACATTGCTTTAATTATAGCACATATCTCATCAGAATAAGGATTTGTTACAATCACATCGTAGCAGTTCTTCAGTTTATCCTTCAATCTCTCCAAACTGATAGCACATGGTGAAATAATTCTAATTGTTGAATGAATGCTGCTGGTTATTATTTGAGCATCATAAAATTCTACTGCAAGCATGAAACAAAGATCTGTATAAGTTAGTTGCTCACTAAATGATGGTTCATAATGTAAACACCAATCACGACTGCTGAAATCCATTGTAAACGTATAGTTAAGACTGATGTTATCCTGACAAAGCTTGTAGACAAACCGACTAATGAAAAAATATTGTTGTTGAAAATAAGCTTTTTTAATCGATTAGAATTTCTTAACTTAAGTGGGAGGACTAATTAGTAATTGACGTGAATATCCTACTAATCTTTCGCGTAATTGTCGACGAGTAAAGTTTATATCTGCACGCATAAAAATAATTGTCCTTTCAATGTTATTTATTAGAATAATGTCAACATCAGGAAATCTGGTTATCACTATTTTACAGATTTCCTCAAAACAATAATAACCATTTAAATAAGATAGACACCATTGAGATGCGGGGGTATTATCATCACAACTGATTGAATTCATTCTGATTTTTTTTTAATAGAGTAAAAAACTAATGATATTAAATGAATAGAATACCTACAAGGCCGGAATAAGGATTAAGCGGTGCATAGTAGTCAACACTTTCATGAGTCTCTGGCTCTTCATACAAATCACATCGGTTGGTGTGAATACATTCGGTATCCAACAAACGATTAGTTATTCTCCAAACGGATAGATTAGCCTCTTCTAGTTGAGCACAGCGAGTACACTGAGAAAGATGTAACTGCCACAATTCATACTTCTTATCTTTGTTTTTATTGTTGTTGAGAGTAGACTGTAAACGCCAATTTGACTCGTTTTCTTCAAAAGATCGTTTAACACCAGCACTATAACAATATAAACAATAATACTCTTCTATTTTACGTTTATGAAATCGACCGAGCCGACAATAACATAAATTGAAATGAAGAACACCGGATATCTGTGTTTCATATAAATTATTCACTATATTTTTATTTCTATGACTTAAACGTTTTTTGTGTTCGAAAAAGTAACGATCAGCACACATTGTTACGATAGAACGAATATATATAGAATCATCGTACTTAAATAGTGAATATTCTCGAGGTAAGTCGTGTGGGAAAAGCGGATGTTACTAGAAAAAATATAATATCTAATCGATAACACGTGCATTCAAGGTAATCATGTAACTTTCCAAGTATGCGGAAAGTGGTTTCAAGGTAAATCACTATGATGAAACGGTATATGTTGCAACAACTATGCAAGAAATGAAATCATGCTACGATCACGTGGACAACGCGTGCGATGACGTATACGTTATTCGACGTATACGTTACGTTTATGATGCGATGACGTACACGATACTTGACGTATATGTTGTTACGTTGAACCGATGATGTCAGGCGGTAGGGGGGATGATGACCCCCCCGGTGACGTATGTTTGTTTACAAGGGGACGATGACCTGATGACGTATGTTTGTTTTGATAACATTGTGGGGAGGGGGAGGGGGGATGACCTTGTCCTGTCGTTCCCATTTATATACTACTACTATTTTTATTATTATTTTGGTAACTACGTTGATAGTGGTTACCGTTGTTGTTGTAATTATTATTATTTGGTCTATGCCCGTTGTTTTCATATCGGGCGTCGCGGCGACCATTATTTCTATCCATCTCATCGCTCCTTCGTCTGTATTGGAGGAAGCTCTTCTCTTGTTCCATTTCCGCTAACAATGCCGACATCTCCTCAATGGTTTGTATCCGTCCGTTTATTCGGCCTCTCGTAATTTCTTCACCATAGTGATAAGCCAATAGACTCACTAAACATTCAGTAGGAATTGCAGGCTCTAAACGTCTGGCTATGTTAATCTTACCCAGAAAGTATGCGGTCGGAGTTTGTTTGCCGTGTAGATCATATCGGCCCAATCCTATGTCACTTCTTATCATGCGTTGTGTTGCATCTGACCAGTATTTGGATTTAAATTGTTTTTTAAATTCTTGAAAATTTTGTATATTCGGCCGCATCGCCGTCCACCAATTGTCACAGACTTTTCTGAACATTTCGTCCGCATACTTCTAATTTCAACCCATCTGTCTTCTCCGGTTTTTGCTATTTTTTCTTCTACCCGTTCTAGGAATAGCATGGGGTTTCTTCTATAATTCTGGAAGTCGATAACTTCTCGGATTTCCTCACATGTGGTATGGGCACCGGTTCATTGTCTGTTTCTTAGAGAGTTGATCTCATCTCTATGGGCAGTTGTTTGGTCTTGTACCCGATTAAGACTAGTACCTATGCTTTCTAATCTTTCTCCCATCACTGCTTGGTTGGTTTGTATATTTTCTATTCGTCCATTCGTTTCTTCCCGGACGTTCAGTATCTCTTGGTTCATCCGCTCACACTTTTCCTTGGTCTCGGATTTTACCCTTTTAATTTCGGTCACCGGTTCTTCTAACTTCTTGTCCCATTCTTCCTGCAATTGCCGGTAATTAATTTCCATCTTGTTATTCCACTCTTCTTTTAATGACTCTTTGTGTTCATCCTATTTTTTCATGGTTTCCTGGTAATTTCCCTTCAATTCTTCCCTCAATGCTCTGTTATTTTCGACTATTTTCTCCTCCATTTTCCTGCTATTCTCTTTCAATTCTCGGCTCAATTCCTCCTTTGTTTGTTTATTATCACCCTTTATTTCCTCCATATTCTTACTCAAATCTTCCTTCAATTTTTCTAAGTTCTTATTACTATTCTCACTTAATTCTTCCATAGACTGTTTATTGTCCTTTTTTAATTCCTCCATAGACTGTTTATTGTCCTTCATTTCGTCCATTAGTTTCTTACTACTCTCCTCCGTTTTCTTACCATTTTCCTGCATTAATTCCATCATACGTTTAATGATTTCTTGCGTCTTCTCGCTTTCTGTTTGTGTGGGTTCTTCTGGTTGTTTCTCCTGAGCCTTCCTTATTATGGTTTCTACTTCCTCAACCGGTGTTGCTTCCTTGTCATCCATGGTTAATTCGCTTTCTTTCTCGGTTTCAGCCGCTCGTTTTCGCGATGTTTCTCGCTTCCTCATTTTCGTTTATTTTTTTGCTGTTTGATTACAAATTATATTTTAATTTATTGCCTCACACGTTGGTTCGCCAATTTGTAACAAATTATTAATACTCCGTATATTATATTAAATTCGTTTGCGGTCGTTATTCACTATTCCCGCCGTTCGCTCTCGCCTCGGCGTCCAACACCAGTGACGTAACGCGGAGCTGCCAACTGCCGCTCCATCCGCTTTGCTGTGCTGTCGTAAATTTTAATTAAAACAGTAATAATAATGCAAAAATAAAACCAAACAGATGTACACTTTCAATCAATCTTTATTCAATTGAAGGATTGATCAATTACGTTTTCGTTTTTCTTTATTTTAAATACAAATTATGACAACTTATGTCGTCTTGTTCATAAGTTGGTAGTAACTAGATAACTGTACTGGAATCAGCCAAAACAATGATGCTCGCTGTTTTATTTCTATTAAATAAAATAATCTCAGGGCGTATTCGGTTCGAATATTATGGTTAAACAATTAATACAACTCTTAAAATCAAAATACAAACTTTACAAGATAAGGATATAAAAAGGTTTTGATGTTTATAGTGCAAACTAGTAGTCGTGTATGTGTTGTTCACAGTTATAGGTTATGAACAGTTTTAGATATTTATTATTTGTCTTTCATGCTTATATGGTATTCAAAAAGGTGTAATTATCAATTTGTGTTATCTTCAAGTGTTCTTTAGTGTTGGTGTACGTTATAGTGTATGTGATTTTTATTATTTAGTTTTCTAAGTGGTTCGTGTGCTCATATGTGATTTTTGCCTTAAATAAGGTTATAAAGTTATTCAGATTCACCCAGATCCTCTTCTTTTATTCGTTCAGGACGAAGATGGGGTCCAAATCTTCTTCAATTCCTCTTCCAGGATTTGTACTCTTTCGAATTGGTGTCTGGTTGTTCTTGGGTTCCTATGATGTTCTTCAATAACTGTCCTGATTCGTTTTACTATGTTTGGTTCAGGTTGACTCTGTTTAAAACATAATTAGTTAAGACGTTTTAAAAACGCGTCTGTCTTCAATGATGGTTGTTAAAGAAGTTTTTATTTTATTTATCTGAATTTTCGGTTGCTAAGGTAAAACTTTAAATCTGGTTGGTTGATTCAGATATACATTGTCATAAAAATTCATTGTTTTATTGCATGAACTTGGTCAAAACTTTTAAATTAGTATAACTCTGTTATACTAATTGGGAATTTAAAACTAATAGCATCATTATTTTGGTTTTAACATTTGTGACACATAGACACCAAAAACATGCCTATTTTTGCTTAAGAAATTCTGATGTTACATTTTTGCTATTTGAATTTTCTTAAATAATTTAAAACTGATTATTTCCATTCCGTATTTACTGTGTATACTACTAATTATAAACCTATCCATATTACAACATTTGTTTTATAAAATTCTAAATGTATTTCCTAAAATTTACAAAATTCCAAAGTTTTTATAGGCCTAGGTCTTGACATGTTAAATTTCTATTTTCTGTTATTGTAACGCCTATTAAATATGCAACTACTATCAAAACTACTCCCTATAGCTCTATTAGTATTATTATTTAAAATTGCAACAATAATTATCACTGGAACATTATAAAAAAGAAACATAATTCACATTTTGTGATTAAACAATCTGTATATGCCTGGTTACATCAATCCTGCATAAGACATATAATCCACTCATTACTTAACAAAACTATAAATAACATAAATGCAACTTTATTCTTACTTTTGAACATTTAAATAAAAAGTTTAATCATTTAATAATGATTTTCTATTTTTCTTAGGCAGTTCAGCCATTGCTGTACTAGGTACCTTTACTGTCTTTTCATCTGATATACACTTGATAATTATTATTTGACTGTACAGTATTTAAGTTATAACATTAGGTCCACCATTATTCACACTATTAATTGTATGTTTCCATGTATCTATAATGATTGTGTTCTTGCATTATTCAATTATGTTGGTTAGTTAACATTTTGGTATTATATTATTTTACATTCTAATGTATTTGGGGCTATTATCCCTCAATTTGTATTTTGATTATTATTATATTATATGATACTTTTAACAAAACAATTTTTTTACTGATGGTAATGGTCCATAATGCTTTCTGGCTTTGTAAGTCTTATTATTTTAATTATTTGAATTTTATGTCATCATCGGGGTATTTTACACCACTTTACCTAAACATTAATTTGGGTACGGTCAGTTATAGTCTAAGTCAGTTTAAATTTGTCATTTGTTCATCTTCACTATCATTTTTAAAAGATTTGTTTCTTCTTGTTAAGTTTCTTATCCATGATCTTCATTAAATCTGGTATTATATCAAGCTATGCCAAATGTAATGTTACAACGTATTCATTTTTAAACTTACCTGTTACATGCTGTAGTACATGTGCATTACATCAAGTAACCATTCGGTTTCCAGTAAATGAAATGTCTACGTTTCGTAATACATCATGTATTATTTAGTTTCAACTTATATACATTTAAATGAATGGATTAAAACAGACGATTTTACGTAAAGGAGTTTAAGAAGTTAGCGTGAATGCGCATACTGTATTTATCTTCTGTGATAAGTTATTTATGTAGCAGAAATATGATTAAAAACCATGCATAAGTTGAGTAAATATTGTGCGACTTCCTGGAAATGTATAGAATACAATGTAAAGGGAGTCCACTTATACTATGAAATTGGAAAGACCGGTTATGAGCTACTCAGCAACGGCAACGTTTTAAGCAATCGTCAGAGTGCCTACAACGAAATACAATTTTTGTAGGAGTGAGTAGGAGCTTAAGGAACAGAAAGACACAATACAGTAGAATTGAAAAACATCTTTAAGAAATTTAAACCCACAAGTGATTGTAGAATATAGAAAGAAAGAAAGAAAGGAAATTAAATAAATGAAGTAAAACCTAAGTCCTGATGAATAATATTGTGTGCATCAGATACACAGGAGGTCATTAGCGGGACCCACTCCACTCCAGTCCAGTCTTTATGGGAGAGGTTCTGGAAGTCGATGACGTTGCAAAGATCATATGCATCTCATATAAGAGCGAGGATCACATTTTAACTCAAGAACTTGATGTGAAAACAACTTTGTGCAAGGTGGCTGCCTCATTTGGAGTTGTTACAGTTTTGAGCAACCGCTGGGGAAATCATATTCACCGCTTACGACCACGTTTAAACTCAAGTGCTAACTTAGACACCACTGTTTTTGAAGGCGCAGCATCTCCTAACATATTTACTACCATTTACTATTTTATTGTAAATTTTCATGGGCTCTAGACCTTTTTACTTCCATGTTCCGTAAGGAAATGAAAGTATGGTGATCGCGAAAAAAATCGTGTTCGAGATAAGGGCTGATTCTGATTGTACTACCCACACAACATGAAGAAAAGTCATTTTCCGAAAAGTGTCTATGTGTAGAATTTTTAAATGGTAAACGATAACTGCCGCAAATTTAAAGAGAATCAATTCAGTTTTTGTATATGTGCCCGAGTTTAAAGAACTCAAGGCTTATTGATTTTGGTGCAGATCCTTTGATGGGGTGGTGGGAGGGGTTAAAACGTTTTATGTTTTAACAAGAGTAAAATACTTAATTTTGATAAATAAAGTATCCTGAAAAGAAAGTAATGATAATCCACTGTAGAAAGGTAGATGAAATATCTATAAATAAAAAGCGTAGTTGAAGGAGTTGGGGGTAACTACTTTTTGATTTCGAATAAAGTACTTGATTTTGAAGGATAAGATACTTCGTCTCGTGTATTCACTGTCTATTATAACTTTAATTTGTTTTATAGAGAAACAGATATTAAACAGAATTATTTTATAAACATTTTAAAGCATCATAATAAATATAATTTTCTTCAAATATAATTTATCTTAGTACTAAATCATTTAGAAAATATCGGTATGGAGAACCATACATGACTTCCATATTCTAAGATTTATATTTAAAATCATTTTCGAAATGAAATATTACCATAGAAACTACTTCTTTCTACTTACTGCTTCAGCCTTAACCACAGTACTGTGGTCACTAACGTATACCACCTCAATTTATCGCACTCGATTTTCACTGATGATGGAAGTCGATGGCATTGCCGAAACGTCTGGTTTTGTAGAAAACATTGGACTACGGCCAAATATCCCGGGAAGGAATTTTAACAAAAACTACTTCTTTGTTGCCGATAACGTTGTACACATATATATAAAAACATCCATAAAATTAATGGCTTGTATAAGTTAATGATTGATCTCCATTAAGTAGTGCTCAAGTTTCCAAAGTTTTAATATTATGATGTCCGTAATTAAAACATCAGAGCAGGTTTAGTGTGTATGAGGGTACACCGTGGACAAACATTTTCAACATTTCCTATTGAGCGTTGCTTAGAGTAAAGCTGCGAATCTACAGTGTACGTTTCACAGAACAAACACGCGGAAAAGAAGGAGCGCTCCGAAGTCACTCATGGACCCTCAGCATCTTGCAGAGGGTTCATTCCCTAAAGACGAAAAGTCTGTCTATGAATCGTTCCTCTGTAAACACGTGCAGTTATACTGCCCAGCGATCCACAGGAAGCAAATCGCTATCCACGCTGGACACTTTTTCGGCTTGCACGCGTTATGTTGGTATGGGTTTCGGCACCTTCCATTTAAAAAGCGTGTAAATGTAAGAAAATAAACATGAATGAGGCCAGAAATAACGAGAATTTTGTGTGTGTGTGTGTGTGTGTGTGTGTGTGTGTGTGTGTGTTCCCTGCCTTTTTATTGCGGTAGTCATAATAATAAAATGGAAACGTAAACATTACATAACTGAGATATGCTTACCTGCTACGAACGATATATTTTTTCTCGTACATGATTTACATTAAAATGAAAAAAATTATAATTTTATTGCCTGGCAACAAAATTATTTTATTTTTAACAATTACCATTGTTTGAAAAAATTTAAATGAAATTTCAAGTACTTTACTCTTGTTAAAACATAAAAGGTTGCAGGTAAACTACCCCTTCCCCTTAACTGATCTTCACCAAAATCAAAAGGCCTTGAGTTCTCTACAATTCAGTGATGTATGCAAAAATTTATTTGATTCTGTTTGAATATGCGGCAGTTATCGTTCGTCATAGAAAAAATTACCCTTGTTAAAACGTAAAACGTTGCTGGTAAACTACCCTTTCCCTTAACCGATCTTCACCAAAAACAATAGGTCTTGGAAACTCTACAATTCAGAGTTGCATGCAAAAAATTATTTGGTTCTGTTTCAATTTGCGGCTGTTATCGTTTCCCATAGAAAATACCCTTGTTAAAACAAAACGTTGCAGGTAAACTACCCCTTTCCCTTAACCGATCTTCACCAAAAACGAATAGATCTTGAGAACTCCATAATTCAGGGCTGTATGCGAAACATTATTTGATTCTGTTTGAATTTGCGGCTGTTATCGTTTGCCAAAAAAAAAATTACCCTTGATAAAAAAAACCGTTGCCGGTAAACTACCCCTTTCCCTCAACCGATCTTCACCAAAAACAATAGGTCGTGAGTACTCTACAAATCAGGGCTGTATGCAAAATATTATTTGATTCTGTTTGAATTTGCGGCTGTTATCGTTTGCCATAGAAAAAAATCTATAGACCCACAGACACACAGACAGACACACACACAGACACTTTTCGAAAAACGACTTTTTTCATGTTTTGAGTGTAGTACAATCAGAATCTGCAACAATCTCGAACACGATTTTTTTTGCCATTACCATACTTCCATTTCCTTAAGGAATATGGAAGTAAAATACATTAACATTTTCATTGTTGTAATTAATTGTTGAAAATAATTACTCGTTTCTAGGCAACAGATTGAATATGAACGAAATTATTTAGTTTAATTCATACCAGCAACGATCACAGACGTTTATCAACAGACGTCTCTGCAAATAAATTCACCTCGTGACCAATTTACCCCTTTTAAAGTACTCGAGGCAATGGCGTTTTTACTTCCATATTCCTTAAGGAAATGGAAGTACGGTGATGGCGAAAAAAATCGTGTTCGAGATTATTGCAGATTCTGATTGTACTACACTCAAAACATGAAAAAAAGTCGTTTTTCGAAAAGTGTCTGGGTGTGTGTCTGTCTGTCTATCTGTCTATGTGTCTGTGTGTAGATTTTTTTTCTATGGCAAACGATAACTGCCGCAAATTCAAACAGAATCAAATAATTTTTTGCATACAGCACTGATTTGTAGAGGACTCAAGACTTATTGTTTTTGGTGAAGATGGGTTAAGGGAAAGGGGTAGTTTACCTGCAACGTTTTATGTTTTAACAAGGGTATTTCCTATGACAAACGATAACAGCCGCAAATTGAAACAGAATCAAGTAATTTTTTGCATACAGCCCTGATTTGTAGAGTACTCAAGACCTATTGTTTTTGGTGAAGATCGGTTAAGGGAAAGGGATAGTTTACCTGCAACGTTTTATGTTTTAACAATGGTAATTTTTTCTATGACTAACGATAACTGCCGCATATTCAAACAGAATCAAATAATTTTTTGCATACTCAACTGATTTGTAGAGAACTCTAGGCCTTTTGATTTTGGTGAAGATCAGTTAAGGGGAAGGGGTAGTTTACCTGCAACCTTTTACGTTTTAACAAGAGTAAAGTACTTGAAAATTCATTTAAACTTTTTCAAACAATGGTAATTGTTAAAAATAAAATAATTTTGTTGCCAGGCAATAAAATTATAATTTTTTCATTTTAATGTAAATCATGTACGAGAAAAAATATATCGTTCGTGGCAGGCAAGCATATCTCAGTTATGTAATGTTTACGTTTCCATTTTATTATTATGACTACCGCAATAAAAAGCAGGGAACACACACACACACACACACACACACACACACACACACACACACACACACACACACACACGCGCACACACACACACACACAATTCTCGTTATTTCTGGCCTCATTCATGTTTATTTTCTTACATTTACACGCTTTTTAAATGGAAAGTGCCGAAACCCATACCAACATAACGCGTGCAAGCCGAAAAAGTGTCCAGCGTGGATAGCGATTTGCTTCCTGTGGATCGCTGGGCAGTGTAACTGCACGTGTTTACAGAGGAACGATTCATAGACAGACTTTTCGTCTTTAGGGAATGAACCCTCTGCAAGATGCTGAGGGTCCATGAGTGACTTCGGAGCGCTCCTTCTTTTCCGCGTGTTTGTTCTGTGAAACGTACACTGTAGATTCGCAGCTTTACTCTAAGCAACGCTCAATAGGAAATGTTGAAAATTTTTGTCCATGGTGTACCCTCATACACACTAAACCTGCTCTGATATTTTAATTACGGACATCATAATACTAAAACTTTGGATACTTGAGCACTACTTAATGGAGATCAATCATTAACTTATACAAGCCATTAATTTTATGCATATTTTTTATATATTGTAATATAACTTATTTATTACAAATTATAATTAAATTTATAAAGTGTTGCTTGTTCTGGTATTCTGCGGTAATCGAGCCCCACAAGTGGACTCGCCAATTTTGTAATAATACGATAAATATTAAATATAAAAATAAATAAATAGTTGATGTATGAGAATTGTACTCTCACTATTGTATGTAGTAATGTAGCTAATGTCTTCTAATCTTCGTTCGGCTCTCACTACTGGTCTTCAATTTTGTAATATATAATGGTAATTGTAATGGTGTTCTGGCATAATATTACCCAGAATAATTTTATGGTGCGTATGTGTAGTAGTGACGTTCCGCTCTGGGAGACGTCGATTTGGTAATGTTCCTGGATAATGTTGTTATCAAATATTCTAGGTGTATGTTGCTGTTGCAGCAATTTGAAAGGTGATATAAATTTAAAATTTATATTTATACAAAAAAATAAATTCTGAAAAAATTGTTTTCGATGTGTTTATATTCTTAAAATTTAGAAATAAATTGAGATTGTTGATTGTAATTATAAATAGGATGGTATGGTGTGTATTCTAGTAATAATCTTCCCTTCTGTAAATTTATTAAAAAGACAATCCAGTTAACTTCAAATTAGGCACGAACGGCTCTCTTCTTCTTACTCTTGAAATGTAGTATTTCGCATATACTGCCTTTAAAGGTTGTCGAGTTTTCTTTATTAATTAATGGTTATGTCCTTTTATTAGAGAAATCAAATTCAATTTACTAGATAACAAACGTTTATTCAACAAAATAAGGAATTTGCTCAATTGAAAACAATGTTATAATGCCGTATCGACTCGCTCAGGGCCGGTCGATCTATGAATTTTATATTGGTATTACAAAAATAGGTTCTTTGAACGGTTAATTATAGAAAAAGCCAGAGAAGGTCAGGGTCAGAAAGTATAACACTTACAATTCTAAAAATGTATTAAAATTAAACAATATAATAATAGTTATTAATAATAAAAGTTTATATATAATTTTTATTCACCACAGTTCAGCAAACAGTCGTCTAGTTGAGATGATGAGATTGGGTCAAAATGGCCGCCTGGCGCATGCGCGGAGTTCACCTTCTAACACTGACAAAGTATTTATGGAATAAATATGTCCCTTCTGCGGTTAAATCTTCTTCGCAATCGTATATTATCTTCTGGTGTATAGTTTAATGTCACGGTAGTAAGATGGACTAATTCACTTGGTGTTAAAACGTTGTTAATTAAGTATATCAATTGGTGTTTATGTGTGTCCGTTTAACCTCGAATATTCACTTGGTATTTGGTGTGATTCCAGTGTTACTTCATTTAAATAGTTATATGTGGTTCTGTTTATTAGTGTTATGTAGTTCGTATGGCAACTTCACCACTTCACAATGATTAGAATAGTTAAAAATTTAATTTTTACACAAAACTGATTCCGAACTCTTGTTATACGTAACCGCCATTAAGTTTGGTTTTATCAAATATTCATGTCAAGTGCTCTCTTCAATGTATAATAATGAACTGTCTGTATTTCCTTCGTCTCATGAAAGTCTTAGCCTATATAATATATCCCAATATTGTTTAAATTTGCCATAACTTCCGATACACTTTAAAAATATACTTTATGTTCAAAAAATAAATTCGTTATTAGTTAACTGTTTGAAATATAAAATACATATTCGTTTTCACTATTCTATTCTACTTATTTTGATGGTAATTAAGTTAGTATTACAAAGTTTTATCTGAAAATTATATTTCTTATAATTTTTTGGGATATAGGCCTAAAATTATACTTACCTGTCTTCTATGTAAATAATAGCCATTTTAACTAATATAATTATTGTTCTACGAAATCTGAAATTTGTATAATTATCAATTCTCACTTATTTTATTGCAATTTAGTATACTAATGATGGTTTTTTAATATAATTCAATTGTATATGACTTCCCCTAGGATAGAGTCAGTTAATCTATTTCAGTTTTAATGGTATTTTATTAGACAATTAAATAATTTTACTCATATAATGACCATATCTTTAGAAAGCCTTATTTACATAGTATTTGATATGTTGAGTTTATTTTGCCTGAATATTGTCATTTTATATGGTTTATAAGACTAGGTTTGTTAATTATTCTGCATTTTAACTTTATTATATTGCCTAGATTTGAATTGTGGCTATTTGCAGAATGTTTTACTAATGTAATTATTTTATTTCCTTCTCTGACTTCTGACTCTGATATATTTGATTAAAAATTAGTTCTCTTATCTGGCATAACAGTAATTATAGATTATACAATTAAAATATAACACCCAGATATATAAAACTGGTGTTCTTAATAACATTGTTTTGGTATATCACCTAATAACATAATAAAAAGTATTTCTACAACATTGGAATGATATCTAATTTTAGATAATGCATTCCTAAATTAACATGAACAATAAAATAACAATTATAATACTAATATTTCTTATGACTAACCCTTACTTATCTAAATGCTATATTTAATTGGAACCCCACATTTGGATCCATATATAATTGTTAATACCTTCTACAACTTCATCATAAACAGTTAGTTCTGTAATTCCCCATTTTATAAGATTTATGCCCCCTCTTAAAGTATAACCCTGGCTATCTAAGTTATATTCCATTCTATGGAATGTTCATACAGTTTTAGTAGCTTTTTATTAGTAAAATTACTACTTCATTATCAAAGTAGACACTGTTCACAAAACTTAAAGTTTGTTACTTTGTACTGCTACTCATGCACCTTTCTTAAAGTTTATTAGTTATAATTTGATCACTTGCACTTGTCTATGGTGAATTATCAATATATTTACTAGTCTTTTTCTAGCTTTTAATATGAAATATTCAACCATGGGGGAACTGTGAAGACTTGTCTATACAAACTAAATAATAATTTTTTGAATGCACTAATATTTAATACTACTAACACTTTTAGTTTTTGTCAGTTTTACAGTGATATGGTTTTTTAGGGTGTTATACTTTCTCTTTGGGCATTCATTGATTTTGGGGTTTTTTGGGGGTTCTTTCCCTATGGGGTTTTTGTTTTATATGGGTCGTCTTAATTATTCTTCTTTCTTCTTGAGTTTGGTTCTTCTTTATTCTTCCTTCTTCTGTAGATTTAGTTTTGATTATTCTTCTTTCTTCTTTGAGTTTTAATTGTTCTTCCTTCTTCTTTAGCTTTGTTGTTCTTCTTTCTTCTGTCTTCAGTAGCCTTGATTGTTCTTCTTTCTTTATTAGATTTAGTTTGTTCTTCTTTCTTCTTTCTTCTGTAGTAGTAGTTTTAATTAGTTCTTCTTTCTTCCTTCTTCTGTATCTTTGATTGTTCTTCTTTCTTCCTTCTTCTGTAGTAGTGGTTTTAATAAGTTCTTCTTTCTTCTGTCTTCAGTAGCTTTGATTGTTCTTCTTTCTTCCTTCTTCTGTAGTAGTAGTTTTAATTAGTTCTTCTTTCTTCTGTAGTAGTAGTTTTAATTAGTTCTTCTTTCTTCCTTCTTCTGTATCTTTGATTGTTCTTCTTTCTTCCTTCTTCTGTAGTAGTGGTTTTAATAAGTTCTTCTTCCTTCTGTCTTCAGTAGCTTTGATTGTTCTTCTTTCTTCCTTCTTCTGTAGTAGTAGTTTTAATTAGTTCTTCTTTCTTCTTTCTTCTGTAGTAATAGTTTTAATTAGTTCTTCTTTCTTCCTTCTTCTGTATCTTTGATTGTTCTTCTTTCTTCCTTCTTCTGTAGTAGTGGTTTTAATAAGTTCTTCTTTCTTTTGTCTTCAGTAGCTTTGATTGTTCTTCTTTCTTCATTCTTCAGTAGTAGTAGTTTTAATTAGTTCTTCTTTCTTCTCTAGTTTTAATTCTTCTTCTTTCTTCTTTCTTTAGTAGTGGTAGTCTTGGTTATTCTTCTTTCTTCTCTAGTTTTAATTATTCTTCTTTCTTCATTCTTCTGTCTTCTGTATCTTTGATTGTTCTTCTTTCTTCATTAGATTTAGATTGTTCTTCTTTCTTCAGTAGTAGTAGTTTTAATTAGTTCTTCTTTCTTCTCTAGTTTTAATTATTCTTCTTTGTTCTTTCTTTAGTAGTGGTAGTCTTGGTTATTCTTCTTTCTTCTCTAGTTTTAATTATTCTTCTTTCTTCATTCTTCTGTCTTCTGTATCTTTGATTGTTCTTCTTTCTTCATTAGATTTAGATTGTTCTTCTTTCTTCTTTCTTCAGTAGTAGTAGTTTTAATTAGTTCTTCTTTCTTCCTTCTTCTGTATCTTTGATTGTTCTTCTTTCTTCCTTCTTCTGTAGTAGTGGTTTTAATAAGTTCTTCTTTCTTCTGTCTTCAGTATCTTTGTTTTTTCTGGTCTGGTTTCTTTGACGGGGTATATTAATTGCCTGCTTCTATCTTACCTGGGTAATTTTGTTGTTATCATTTTTAGTTTCCTGGGTTTTTAAATTTGTATTATATTATATTATTTGCAGAATTTTTCTTTATTTAACCTTTCTTGTGAATATATTATTAAATAGTGCATTTTAATTGATTCTCATCTGGATATTCCATATATTAGAGCTTTATTAATGATCATTGAGTAATGCATTTGTGTGGATTATCTGTCACGCTACAGATTGCTCTCTTCCAGAAGTGATTAGTTCAGATCATGCTTAGTTTGTCTGAAGTAATTGCTTATGACATTATATTATAAATTATATTTCTTTACTTCCTTCACATTTCTAAAAATTTTTTTTCTCCCATATTTTTGAGCTTATCTATATTTCATTATTAACTGGATTCTTACTGATAGTAATAGTCATCTGAGGTTCGTTATTTTTTATTTTTCCATTTTCTTCTTAACTCGTTTCTTTATCCTTGGGATATTTATTCCCTAAAATTCCCTAATACGTTAGCTGGGGCAGTGTCCAGAGGGGCTCTGTAGGCATCTCACTCTGCTGGCCATACTACGTCATTTATTGATTACAGAGGTAAATCATCTCTGACCAATACATAATAATACTGCTGGACTTATCTCAGACAGTTATTTATAAAAATTATATAAGAATAGTCCGCCTTATGACTATAAAAAAAAATTAAATATCTTTGGATATTTCACTTCGTATACGAACAGATCTATTAATATTTCTATCTTAGTGAATCTCTATCTCAGTTATTTTTCTCAATGGTTAGCTCTGCTGGCATTTTATTTCTCCTTGTGATTGGAAGCTGGTATAATATAATTATCACTCCTTATTCAGTGTAAAGTTTTTAATTCTCTGTCATTTTTTGACTGTTATCACAATCTCCTTCTGGTCATTGGTAGCATATATTTTGTATTATATTTTTGTTCCTTTCTTAATTCTTGTGAATCGTTCCACTAGTATTATGTTTTTCAATTACTCTTTTAATTGTCTTTCTAATAACTGACATTTATTGTATGATCATCTTTTTCATATGGATTTATTTATATATAGTTTTTCCTTTCTTTTTTCAAAATTTTATTTTGCTCTTGCTTTTTATCCAAATGCACTCTTTAATTATTAATGCCATATGTTTAATATCTCTGTTTATTTGACATAAAATTCTCATTAATTTTACTTCACAATAAGTTTATTCATTTAATTGTATCAGTGGTTTTTACTGCCATTTCTTTATTCTTGAAAGTTTTTTCAGAATTTGTCCCATATATAATTGTTTGTAATGTTTTATCCAAATTTTTTTTCTTCTTGTTCATCTCTAAAAGTTGTTTTTAAGATAAGGTAGTAAGTTGTTCTTACTTGGTTTTTTGAATTTTGTGGTTTAATTCAAAATTCATTTTCTTCTGATTCATAAATTGTTTTCTAAATAATAGGTAGTAAGTAGTTATTACTTCATTTTTGAATTTTTACTTTTCATCATAAATTATCTCCTAAATAATAGGTAGTAAGGTGTTCTTACTTGTTTTTTGAATTTTGAGATTTAATTCAAAATTCATTTTCTTCTTGATTCATAAATTGTTTTTTAAATAATAGGTAAGTAAGTAGTCATTACTTCATTTTTGAATTTTTACTTTTAAATTCTTTCTTCCATACATTCGATTATTCATAATATTTTTTCATAAATATGGTTAACATATCATATTATTACCCTAAATATGGTATTAGCTCTCTTCTTTTCTTTATTTCAAATGTACTTCTTATAATTATTTTTCTTTTAAATACCCAGGTTGAAGATTTTTATTAGGTTGGACAATTGCTCATACAATTGCTCATAATTTCTTTTTCTTTGACCTAGTTTTTTGCCGTTGCCGGTTATCATAACATCAGTCCCTTTTTGTGGAGGTGTATGGTATTAGACTTAACCGTAGTCTGTCACTTCATTTGCTCTCATTGTCCGGATGACCATAGTCTTCATCATCGTTCCGGTACTAGTGGCATCTCTGGCCTTTGTTTTGTATTTCATTTTCCTAGCTGCTATTCCTTTGTTGGCTGCTAAGCTTATTCGGCTCCCTCTATCATAGTGTTTTATATACCAGTACGTCTCTGGTCCATCAATGATCAATGATACCATTGACAATCTACCATATATCTCCATCCCTGTTGTATTCCATTTACCTCTGATCACTTCCCCGTGGTAAACTACTGTCTGCTGGTAAACCATTTCTGAGATTACCATCAATCTATTTCCATAATTTCTGGAACTCACGATTTCTTCATTGTTGGTAATAGGGATATTATCATTATCAAATAAACCATGGTTCATCATTTCCATTTCTTCCCTTGTTTTCATTAATTTCTTTGGATGCCTTCTTTTCATTCTCTTTTGTTTCACTTCCATATCCTTAGTATTTTCTTTCTTCCCGTTCGTTTTCTTTTCAGGTAACACTATCACTGGCTCCATTGTTTTATTGTTTGGTATTTCCTTTCGTTCTGGTTTGCTGTTGTCCAGTGTCTTATCCAATTCTTCATCCAAGGATGTGACGTTTTTACCTATTTCACTCAAACCTTCCTTCAAGATTTGTCTGTATTCTTTTCTATCCCTTCTTTCCTCTTCCCTGTCTTCTTTCATTTCCTTATGCCATCGTCGGTTATCCTCCCTTATTTCTTCTCTTAACCGTTGGTAGTCCTCTCTTAACTCTTTCCTTAACTGTTGATGATCACTTTCGATTTTCTTATTGGTTTCTTCCATCTTTTCTTCCAAATTCTTCTTATTTTCTTCCATTTTCTTTTCCACCTTTTTACTGGTTTCCTCAATTCTCTTATTGGTCCTTTCTATTTTACGGCCCAATTCTTCTTTTGTTTCTTGGTTGTCCTTCTTCAATTCTTCCCTTAAAGATTGGTTATCATTCTTCAAATCTTCAAATCTTTTATTATTTTCTTCTGTGGTAGAATCCATTTTCTTGTTCAAGTTTTCTTCGGTGGAATCCATTTTCTTGTTCAAGTTTTCTTCGGTGGAATCCATTTTCTTGCTTAATTCTTCCTTGGTTGCTTGGTTGTCCTTCTTCAAGTTTTCTTCCATCTTCTTGCTGTTTTCTTCCATCTTCTCCATCATTATCCTGAACATCTCCTGCATGTTACTATTTTCTTCTCGTGGTGGTTTCTCGGGTTGTCCTATTCGTTCCTCCCGGACATCGATCTCCCCTGTTTGTGTGTGCGCTTCGGGTTGTTCCTCTGGTGGTGCTGGTTTTTTACGTTCCACCCGTTCTAATATCCTTTCCACGTCCTCCATTGGGGTCGCCTCCTTATTATCCATATCGAGTTCTTTCTCGGCCTCCGCCGCTCTCTTCTTTGATGTGGGACGACGCATTATTTTCCCTGATTCCCTGGCTGGGTAACCGCTGCCAAGCTGAATTAGGAATTGGGTAAGTAATTACCGCCTTTCAACCCCTAATTACAGCCCTTTAGTTGGACGCCAAATTATGTAACATATACTTATTTATTACAAATTTTAATTAAATTTATAAAGTGTTGCTTGTTCTGGTATTCTGCGGTAATCGAGCCCCACAAGTTGGACTCGCCAATTTTGTAATAATACGATAAATATTAAATATAAAAATAAATAAATAGTTGATGTATGAGAATTGTACTCTCACTATTGTATGTAGTAATGTAGCTAATGTCTTCTAATCTTCGTTCGGCTCTCACTACTGGTCTTCAATTTTGTAATATATAATGGTAATTGTAATGGTGTTCTGGCATAATATACCCAGAATAATTTTTATGGTGCGTATGTGTAGTAGTGACGTTCCGCTCTGGGAGACGTCGATTTGGTAATGTTCCTGGATAATGTTGTTATCAAATATTCTAGGTGTATGTTGCTGTTGCAGCAATTTGAAAGGTGATATAAATTTAAAATTTATATTTATACAAAAAAAATAAATTCTGAAAAAATTGTTTTCGATGTGTTTATATTCTTAAAATTTAGAAATAAATTGAGATTGTTGATTGTAATTATAAATAGGATGGTATGGTGTGTATTCTAGTAATAATCTTCCCTTCTGTAAATTTATTAAAAAGACAATCCAGTTAACTTCAAATTAGGCGCGAACGGCTCTCTTCTTCTTACTCTTGAAATGTAGTATTTCGCATATACTGCCTTTAAAGGTTGTCGAGTTTTCTTTATTAATTAATGGTTATGTCCTTTTATTAGAGAAATCAAATTCAATTTACTAGATAACAAACGTTTATTCAACAAAATAAGGAATTTGCTCAATTGAAAACAATGTTATAATGCCGTATCGACTCGCTCAGGGCCGGTCGATCTATGAATTTTTTATTGGTATTACAAAAATAGGTTCTTTGAACGGTTAATTATAGAAAAAGCCAGAGAAGGTCAGGGTCAGAAAGTATAACACTTACAATTCTAAAAATGTATTAAAATTAAACAATATAATAATAGTTATTAATAATAAAAGTTTATATATAATTTTTATTCACCACAGTTCAGCAAACAGTCGTCTAGTTGAGATGATGAGATTGGGTCAAAATGGCCGCCTGGCGCATGCGCGGAGTTCACCTTCTAACACTGACAAAGTATTTATGGAATAAGTATGTCCCTTCTGCGGTTAAATCTTCTTCGCAATCGTATATTATCTTCTGGTGTATAGTTTAATGTCACGGTAGTAAGATGGACTAATTCACTTGGTGTTAAAATGTTGTTAATTAAGTATATCAATTGGTGTTTATGTGTGTCCGTTTAACCTCGAATATTCACTTGGTATTTGGTGTGATTCCAGTGTTACTTCATTTAAATAGTTATATGTGGTTCTGTTTATTAGTGTTATGTAGTTCGTATGGCAACTTCACCACTTCACAATGATTAGAATAGTTAAAAATTTAATTTTTACACAAAACTGATTCCGAACTCTTGTTATACGTAACCGCCATTAAGTTTGGTTTTATCAAATATTCATGTCAAGTGCTCTCTTCAATGTATAATAATGAACTGTCTGTATTTCCTTCGTCTCATGAAAGTCTTAGCCTATATAATATATCCCAATATTGTTTAAATTTGCCATAACTTCCGATACACTTTAAAAATATACTTTATGTTCAAAAAATAAATTCGTTATTAGTTAACTGTTTGAAATATAAAATACATATTCGTTTTCACTATTCTATTCTACTTATTTTGATGGTAATTAAGTTAGTATTACAAAGTTTTATCTGAAAATTATATTTCTTATAATTTTTTGGGATGTAGGCCTAAAATTATACTTCCCTGTCTTCTATGTAAATAATAGCCATTTTAACTAATATAATTATTATTCTACGAAATCTGAAATTTGTATAATTATCAATTCTCACTTATTTTATTGCAATTTAGTATACTAATGATGGTTTTTTAATATAATTCAATTGTATATGACTTCCCCTAGGATAGAGTCAGTTAATCTATTTCAGTTTTAATGGTATTTTATTAGACAATTAAATAATTTTACTCATATAATGACCATATCTTTAGAAAGCCTTATTTACATATTATTTGATATGTTGAGTTTATTTTGCCTGAATATTGTCATTTTATATGGTTTATAAGACTAGGTTTGTTAATTATTCTGCATTTTAACTTTATTATATTGCCTAGATTTGAATTGTGGCTATTTGCAGAATGTTTTACTAATGTAATTATTTTATTTCCTTCTCTGACTTCTGACTCTGATATATTTGATTAAAAATTAGTTCTCTGATCTGGCGTAACAGTAATTATAGATTATACAATTAAAATATAACACCCAGATATATAAAACTGGTGTTCTTAATAACATTGTTTTGGTATATCACCTAATAACATAATAAAAAGTATTTCTACAACATTGGAATGATATCTAATTTTAGATAATGCATTCCTAAATTAACATGAACAATAAAATAACAATTATAATACTAATATTTCTTATGACTAACCCTTACTTATCTAAATGCTATATTTAATTGGAACCCCACATTTGGATCCATATATAATTGTTAATACCTTCTACAACTTCATCATAAACAGTTAGTTCTGTAATTCCCCATTTTATAAGATTTATGCCCCCTCTTAAAGTATAACCCTGGCTATCTAAGTTATATTCCATTCTATGGAATGTTCATACAGTTTTAGTAGCTTTTTATTAGTAAAATTACTACTTCATTATCAAAGTAGACACTGTTCACAAAACTTAAAGTTTGTTACTTTGTACTGCTACTCATGCACCTTTCTTAAAGTTTATTAGTTATAATTTGATCACTTGCACTTGTCTATGGTGAATTACCAATATATTTACTAGTCTTTTTCTAGCTTTTAATATGAAATATTCAACCATGGGGGAACTGTGAAGACTTGTCTATACAAACTAAATAATAATTTTTTGAATGCACTAATATTTAATACTACTAACACTTTTAGTTTTTGTCAGTTTTACAGTGATATGGTTTTTTAGGGTGTTATACTTTCTCTTTGGGCATTCATTGATTTTGGGGTTTTTTGGGGGTTCTTTCCCTATGGGGTTTTTGTTTTATATGGGTCGTCTTAATTATTCTTCTTTCTTCTTGAGTTTGGTTCTTCTTTATTCTTCCTTCTTCTGTAGATTTAGTTTTGATTATTCTTCTTTCTTCTTTGAGTTTTAATTGTTCTTCCTTCTTCTTTGGCTTTGTTGTTCTTCTTTCTTCTGTCTTCAGTAGCCTTGATTGTTCTTCTTTCTTTATTAGATTTAGTTTGTTCTTCTTTCTTCTTTCTTCTGTAGTAGTAGTTTTAATTAGTTCTTCTTTCTTCCTTCTTCTGTATCTTTGATTGTTCTTCTTTCTTCCTTCTTCTGTAGTAGTGGTTTTAATAAGTTCTTCTTTCTTCTGTCTTCAGTAGCTTTGATTGTTCTTCTTTCTTCCTTCTTCTGTAGTAGTAGTTTTAATTAGTTCTTCTTTCTTCTTTCTTCTGTAGTAGTAGTTTTAATTAGTTCTTCTTTCTTCCTTCTTCTGTATCTTTGATTGTTCTTCTTTCTTCCTTCTTCTGTAGTAGTGGTTTTAATAAGTTCTTCTTTCTTCTGTCTTCAGTAGCTTTGATTGTTCTTCTTTCTTCCTTCTTCTGTAGTAGTAGTTTTAATTAGTTCTTCTTTCTTCTTTCTTCTGTAGTAGTAGTTTTAATTAGTTCTTCTTTCTTCCTTCTTCTGTATCTTTGATTGTTCTTCTTTCTTCCTTCTTCTGTAGTAGTGGTTTTAATAATTTCTTCTTTCTTCTGTCTTCAGTAGCTTTGATTGTTCTTCTTTCTTCATTCTTCAGTAGTAGTAGTTTTAATTAGTTCTTCTTTCTTCTCTAGTTTTAATTCTTCTTCTTTCTTCTTTCTTTAGTAGTGGTAGTCTTGGTTATTATACTTTATTCTCTAGTTTTAATTATTCTTCTTTCTTCATTCTTCTGTCTTCTGTATCTTTGATTGTTCTTCTTTCTTCATTAGATTTAGATTGTTCTTCTTTCTTCTTTCTTCAGTAGTAGTAGTTTTAATTAGTTCTTCTTTCTTCCTTCTTCTGTATCTTTGATTGTTCTTCTTTCTTCCTTCTTCTGTAGTAGTGGTTTTAATAAGTTCTTCTTTCTTCTGTCTTCAGTATCTTTGTTTTTTCTGGTCTGGTTTCTTTGACGGGGTATATTAATTGCCTGCTTCTATCTTACCTGGGTAATTTTGTTGTTATCATTTTTAGTTTCCTGGGTTTTTAAATTTGTATTATATTATATTATTTGCAGAATTTTTCTTTATTTAACCTTTCTTGTGAATATATTATTAAATAGTGCATTTTAATTGATTCTCATCTGGATATTCCATATATTAGAGCTTTATTAATGATCATTGAGTAATGCATTTTTGTGGATTATCTGTCACGCTACAATATATATATGTGTACAACGTTATCGGCAACAAAGAAGTAGTTTTTGTTAAAATTCCTTCCCGGGATATTTGGCCGTAGTCCAATGTTTTCTACAAAACCAGACGTTTCGGCAATTCCATCGACTTCCATCATTAGTGAAAATCGAGTGCGATAATGTGAGGTGGTATACGTTAGTGACCACAGTACTGTGGTTAAGGCTGAAGCAGTAAGTAGAAAGAAGTAGTTTCTATGGTAATATTTCATTTTGAAAATGATTTTAAATATAAATCTTAGAATATGGAAGTCATGTATGGTTCTCCATACCGATATTTTAGTATTTTGTTTGTGTCGATTATAACGCGGGCAGCACAGTCACACAACCCGTTTGGCGGATACATGCTGGTGTGCAGATTGCGTGTTGGGTCCAGTGTAAGTGCGCGCCTTGCATTGACTCCAGCACGCATTCTCGCATGCACACGCATGTGACGCCCCCGCGAACAGACTCGCACCACACTCTTGAGCCGACATGTCTCCTGCATTGC
Source organism: Magicicada septendecula (assembly GCA_034769895.1). Taxonomy (NCBI): domain Eukaryota; kingdom Metazoa; phylum Arthropoda; class Insecta; order Hemiptera; family Cicadidae; genus Magicicada; species Magicicada septendecula. The sequence continues at coordinate 195,620,617 of CM068371.1, read as the reverse complement.
AGTCTGCATATTGGGGATCAGTGGAAGTGCGCGTTTCTTGCATTTACTTCAGCACGCATTCTGGTACGCGCGGGCATGTAGCGCTCGCGGTGTTCACAGATAACTGCCGCAAACTCAAACAGACTCAAAGAGAATTAAATAATTTGTTGCATATATGCTCGAGTTGTAGAGGACTCAAGGTCTATTGATTTTTGTGAAGATTGATTCATAGGGAAGGACAGTTTACCAGCAACGTTTTATGTTTTAACAAGAGTAAAGTACTTAATTTTGATAAATAAAGTATCATGGAAAGATGATCATAATAATCCACTGTAAAAAGGTAGATTTAATATCTGTAAATATAAATAGTTTTTGAAGGGGAGGAGGTAATTTTTTGTAAATCACCATTCTGATTTCGAATAAACTACTCCATTTTGAAGGATAAGATACCTTAGTAATTACATATAATAAAACTATTACTCAATAAAAGTGTAAATATCAAAAATGGGGTTGTTCGGTTAAGGGGGAGAGGTAGTTTACCTGCATTGTTTTGCGTTTTAACTAGAGTAAAGTACTTAATTTTGATAAATAAGTGCCCCGAGAATAAAGTCTTGTTAATCCACTGTAAAATGGTAAATGATATATTTATAAATGGAGTGGGTAGATGAAGGGGGAGGGGTGATTTTTGAAAATTACTTTGCTGATGTCAAGTAAAGTACGAGTATTTAATTTTGAAGGATAAAATACTTTAGCAATTATATATGATAAAATTATTACTCTATGAGAGTGACAATATCATTAATGGTGGGGATCGGTTGAGGAGGAGGGATGATTACTTGCGTAGTTCAGTTTCTTTATAAGAATAATGTACCTAATTTTTATAGATGAAGTGACCCGAAAATAATATTATATTAAACGAATACCCCATAATAACTAAAATATCTATGAATAGTGACAATAGTTTGAGGGTGGGGAATATTTTTTTAGATATTATCAAACCGAATTGAAGTAAATGATTTTAAATATAAATCTTAGAACATGAAGTCATGTATGGTTCTGCATACCGATTTTTAAAAACATGCGTGATAGTTAAATTTCGAGCAGCTGGTCAACAACGAATAAGCTAACAGATATTCTTCGGTTTTTTCTTATCCTGGCGTTACAACTCAGTGTAGGTTTTTTGCTTGCTCAATGACTTCCTTCCATTGCCTCTCATTACACATCCGTCTCCATCACCTCACGTTCATACATCTCAAATCATCCTCCACGTTATCCAACCGTCTCTTCCTGGATCTACCTCTGATTTCTTCTTCATACCGGTCTCCAATATACAATTCTCTTACCCATTCTTCTGTCATTCATTCGCCTTACGTGGCCAAGCCATTAATGTCTTCTACTCTTAATAAACCGGACTGTGTCGGCACCCTGAATCAGTTGTTCAAGTTCGTGATTCATTCGTATACTCCTTTAGTCATCTTCAGTTTGTAGAGGTCCGAAGATTTTTGCAAGACTTTTCGTTCAAATATTCTCAGATGCTACTTGTCTGTGCTGGTTAATGTCTAGGCTTCACATCCGTATGTTACTACCGGTCGTATAAGATTTTTGTATATTGTCAGCTTAAGTTGTTTGTGTAACATTCTGGATTTGAAAAGCTTTTCGTAAGAGTAGTAACACCTGTTGCCAAGTACGATGCGGGACTTTATTCCAATGTTGCAGGAGTTGTTCTGAGTAATTTGTGAACCTAAGTAAAAAAATTGTTGGACACGTTCAAATGTATAATTGCCAACTGATTGATATGACTGGTTGTTTGTGGCATTCCGTTGAAGTTCCATGCAACGGAATTGGCCTCATTTTTTTGCGCTTTATTAGTGTTAATAGATTTTCCTCTAGCCCTCTTTTATTTCTGCTGATAATAGCTATGTTATCAGCATAAGCGTACACTTGTGTTGTTTTCATGCCGATGCATCCAGAAACATCTAGTTTTCGAATGGCTGCCTGCAGAACTAGATTAAACAACGTAGTGGAGAGTAGGCCTACATCTCTTTGTCGCACCCCAGTATCAATATTAAAAGTAGTGGTTAACTCACCATTAACTCTTACTGCAGCTTTGGAACCAGCCAAAGTCGCTTCTATTAGTCTTGGATGTTTAGCTGGTATTTCCAAGATGTGAGGGTCGTTTAGCATTTCTTTTCTGTTAACACTATCAAAAGCTTGTTTGAAGTCTACATATAATATATGTAAGTCTATGTTATAATTGTACGATTTTCCCTGTATTAGTCGTAATTTGAATATATGATCGAAGGTTGAGCGATTAGGTCGAAAAAAAAAATTGATATTCTCCCTCAATTTCCTCACTACATTTAGCCAACTTATTACTTTCTAAAACCAGATAAAACTTTGTATGTTACATTTAATAATGTAATTCCTCTGTAGTTTGTGCAAAGTAGCTTATAGCCTTTTTTACGTATCGGCTGTATGATCCGAAGGTCCATTTCTCTGGAATTCTCTCCTTTCTCCATATAGATATTATCAGATCGTACATTCCCCTCCATAATATGCCGTTATTCCATCCCGTTCTTCTCCTCCAGTTCTGTCGTTATTCCATCACTTCCTGGTGCTTTATGGTTTTTGAGAGACTTGATTACATTTCTAATTTCTTCATAACTGGGGGGGGGGGTCTTCGATTAAGGGGTCCGCTGTCTGGTATACATTATCTGTTGTTTCCGTTCTCTGACCATACATAAACCTAGCTCGTTTCCGAGAAGACTGTCCGGCTACATCCCTTGAGCTATTCGCAACTGTAATCTTTTTATAGGGCAGGGTAGTCGGCCCTGCGCCCAACCCCCAACCTGGAGGGCTAGGAACTTCGATTTTGGGCTGTTCTTCCCCTAGACACGGCTGCTTTCACTACTGACCCTGGTATTAAGGTAAATTACTTGAAAAACATTTTAAAAAGTAACCTTTAAAATATGAAAAAAAGCTAAGTAACAGACATCCTCAAAAATACTTTACCTTATGTGAATATCACACTGTATACGACTTAAACCAAAGTTGTTATTAACGAAGTGTTAGTTAACAAACGTATAGAGGAGAGAAACAAACGTAAATTGCTTACAGGTCAGCGGAAATTAAGCGATGCTACTAAGTCTGATGTAGATGGAAAGCGTAATAAAGTTATACTACAACCGTCGTGTAGATATTACCGCAAATGTACGCGACACGTTATCTTATACGCGACGCGACAGTTGTAAGTCACGTAAACTAATGTGGGCAACTGACGGTAGCTCCCGACTACTTGACGTTAATAGATTCTGTTAGTTTCTAAACTGGGCGTGTATAAGTAGTGTATTAAGCTGATTTATAGTGAAGGAGTAGATTTAGTTAAATCTTCCAGGTGGAAAAAAATTGATATTACCTGAATCATTGAGACTCGGTCGTCGGGATCTAAACTAGAGACGCAGATTTGCATTTCAGTTACCAAGGTTAGAGGTTCCCCTCTCGTTAATCAATTTTTAATAGTACTAAAACAGAGGAAAAAATTTTATGAACTGCATTGACGATGGTAATCATAATTAATGATATACGTTAGTTGTCATTGCATCTGTCCGTTCGTCTCTTACATCATGATCTATCTGACACTAGTAAAAGTAGTGATAAAGGGTGCTGCGATGAATATAATTCTGAAATTGGCAAACAGAGAGCGCGTTCTCTGCTTATGTGATATTACATTGTATGCAGTATAGGTATTTTAACTTATAGGTATGATATAAGTACGATACAGTAAAAGTTTTTGTATGATATATTTCACATATTAAGCGATAACATTAGTTATTAGTGATTATTATAACTAATAATAATTAAATTGAAGTATATAAAATTTACAACCTTTAGCAGGATTAATTTCGTGTCCCTTTGTTATGGGAACAAGTAAAAACAAAAAGCATTAATTAAAACGGATGTGAAACAGAAATGCTTTCTACCATCATATTTGTTTAAAATGTAGGCTACATGTAAGAAGCAATTAACATAATTAGGAACAGAGCACGGATTGGATTTGACGTAGTCGTATTAGTAGACAGCGGAGCAGATCTGTGGCTTATATTTACTTTGTTGGATAAAATAATGAAAGAGGTGTACCTTTTAACACAGATTAGTAATAAACAGAAGATAAAAATTCCAGTCTTCAGGTGGAATAAAGAAACTAGCATTTAAGTAAAAATTGTGAATAATGTCAAGAAATGAGATAATTCGACTGTTTTGGTAGTAAAATTTTCTTAGGCGAAGTTCTAGGGAGTTAACACTTCGAATTAGTTGGGCAAAGCATGAGATGTTGTAAGAGGAAACATTCGTTTACTTTGTAGCATATCAGCTTAAACGCGAGAAAGAATTTGATAAGAGGTACGCTGGCTCTGTAGAGAAGTGACTCGTGGACAATAGGAAAGAGAGGGAAAGGAATCAAGAAAATTATAGCAGTCCTAGATTTCGGAGAGTGGTGCTGTAGAAAAATGATGAAGATACGATAGCTAGTCAAGAAATTAGGAGCAGTTGTCAATATTCGTTTTTCTAAAAAGAGATATTTTGTCGAATTCTGTTGGCAACAGTGGTGAGCTTCCATATCCGTCAACTTTAATAACATTTCCCGTTTGGTAGTAAAGGTTAGTAAGTTGTTAGCCGGGAAACATGTTACATTATTTGTAAGTAGCGTTCAAATTAGGAGTCCGCGCAGTGACTAGTTCTCTGTGAGCATAGGGGTGTAACCCTACTGAATTTTATCGCCGGTTAAGGGAAATGTATGGTGACACAGCATTTTCACGTTAGGCCATCGCACTTGGAGAGAGATATTTCCGTTTATGGTACTTGAAAACCATTTTTAATTTGGAAAAGTTAATGGATACGAATTTGATTTTTAGGCGTAATTAAAATAGTAAAAGTCTTACGTCACCAACAGCACAACCCTTCGAGAGAACCTCTTCTGACAGCCTCATAGACTTCCTGGATAGCGCCCACTGTCGGCCGTCCTGACCTGAAGCCGAACTGCTTCTCGTAGAGATCTCGTGTCTAATCACCGTGGGCTAGAACTAGAACTCCCTAGTCTTGGCTTTATGAGCAGAAGCCATGGCTTCCCAGCCATATCCAACATAAAAATTGACCCGTATGGTGACGGGAGCTCTGGCTGGTCCTTTTCTTCCTGATTAGCAACAGACGCGCTATCTTTCAACGAACTCAAAACATCCCAAATATCAAGGACGCGTTGTACATCTTCAGCAACAATTTTAGATTGTGACGAAAACAGCCTTCAGCATATTTCAGGGAATCCCGTCGGGGCCTGGAGCTTCCCTGTCCTTAATGGTTACAACTTTTCGACTGTAAAAAAGGGAAAATAACCAACGTTTTGACAGTAATTGTAAAACTGGACAATGTTATGTTTTTTACACAGTGATTGGATAATTAATACACAATTATTACTTGTCAGGTGAGTTTAACACTTACCATTTAGGCCTACTAGTATTTAATTTTTTTCTCGTTCTTATATCTTGTCGCACTTTGGTTGATTATTAGCGATCTGATAACTAGTGAACTCCCACACTCGCTATTCGTGGTTGTTTAACGATTTGTCTTAAATATTTTAATTATTCTCACTATCGCGCGGATCGCGTCTGTACTTAGTGACGGTCAAAATAAAAGTGAAGCTTTCTTGTCCAGCGGTGTTTATTCTGTCTCGTTTCGGAAATATATCATCTTCCTCTTTGGTAATAGCAATGCACTAACACACTTTATATTTTCGCACATTTGGCTACATATTATGGTTATGTACTCACATAGTATGGTTTATATAGCTAATTTTTACATAATTATTGGTTTTTAAGTGTAATTGATACACATTAAGCGATTTACAAATGTACTGTAGTACAAGATGTGCTCATAAAATCTAGGTCACCTTGATTACTTACCCGTAAATACTTTCTATTTGTTCTATAACATTTGATTCGAACACAGCTTGTGACTTAATTATTTCAAAACATTTAAAACAATTTCAATCTAGTTTAACTTTCTAATTAATTTTATACATATTTATAATAATTTTTGTTTCTAACTTTTCTGTAAACATTAAATGTCAATAACCAGCTAATGCTGGGTCCTAACCTTTATATCGACATCCAAGATGACTGACAATATTATTCTACAGATGAAATTTTTGTTATAGTTTTAATATAATTTCTGCCTCAGTATGCACTGGTGCATTTTACAGTACAATATATACGTATGGGTATATAAAGCAGGTTTACGGTATAAATTTATGGTTTCAGATCGATGGCAACTTCATGTAATGAGAAAGTAGATGGAGATATTTTGTTAGTAGGCCTATCGTGCATCCTGGATTTAAAATATGTAGTGAGCCGAAGAGTAGAGTCACGTGTACGTTGCATGACAACGGCAAAGATTTGTTAGTAACAGAAACAAGTCTGCCTGACTCTCGTCTAGACTACACAACAAAACACTACTTTATTAAATTATGTACAAACTAAGAATACATTTTGCTCGTTATATTTGAACTGTTACTTGTGTTTCAGAGGAATTGCCAGTACCCGTATATAGCAGTCGCAATTGAAAGATTAACCGGCCCCACTCAAAGGAAGTTTTTTCAGTTATAATAATGCCACACGCCCCTCCCATGTAGCTGCGTTGCTGTCACGTCTCGCTAACAAATGTACAGAGGAATAAGTACACAAACGTTTAACAATATATTATTGTACTCTCCCTTGCATATTAGGTAGAATATTCTGTTCTCTAACACTTTGTGACTACATATGGAAATTTCTACGTTACATTATAAATAAACAAACAAAAGACAGAGTCTATTTCGAAATTATAATAGGCCTATATTTAATAAAAGAAATAATTTGAAATCTTACTATAAGCTGTCAAAGTTTAGTTATTTTACTAATGACTAATGTCAAGGACACATTCCTTGCTTTCATCTGAACTGGTTTCACCCTCGCTGCCACGGCTTTCCTGATTTGAAACGAAAGGTCTGTTACTTCGTTCTCTCCTTACACAATTTTCCCCAAATTTGCGCCTATTTTAAGTACACAGTACCGCAGACACTAGAACGTATTGATGGAATGAGATTAGGTTTTCTCACAATTCCTTTTAAGATCGCCCATACTACTTCAATAGGATGTAAATTGCAACTGTAGCGCGTGCCTGTGCTTAGTGCAGTTTATTAGTAACAAACATGCTCTTAATATTAAGATCTTTAATAATTTGCTTAAACACAGATTTATTTGGAATCGGTCAGAAATCTTTAAACTGTGGTCTTCCATAAACCTTACGATTTTGTGTTTTGTGTGGATATATTTGGTGTTATAAATTTTAAGCTATAGCGAGTGCAAACCTTAGAAACAAATATTGTGTTTAATGCCAATGATATTTCTTATGAGCGTTTTGCCATGTCGTACTTTACTGTCACTCCCACTTGTTTATCTCTGTTTATTTTACACACGCATACGCCGTGCTCATTAGTTATGACTAATGAATTCAGCATAACAAACGACCTTATCCGCGCTGCAGAGTGACAGTGTATTATTCAGTAACTGCAGCATATCACCTTCAATGAAACCGACTCGTGTCGTGCCGTCGGCATTTTGCTATGAGTGTAGGACTTTGTTTAAGTGACACAAGAATGCGTTGACAAAGCAATTACATAGCGGAGATAGAGTCATTAAAGTTAATAAGAGTTGCTATGATAGCGGACGTTAACTGTTTTAGCGATTGAAAAATAAACAGGTGTTTGTTTCATTGTTCAACCATCCAACACGCTCGCGCGATTAACCGACTGACAACTATCGCTCAATGCTTCGTGTGAATGTGTTAAAAAGTTGCTGAGTGCATGTAATATAAGAAAGAGAGAGAGAGAGAGAGAGAGAGAGAGAGAGAGAGAGAGTGAGTGAGAGAGACGCGCGCGTGTGCAAGAAGCGTGACAAGGAGATGGGGGAGTATCTGTGAGGCGAGAGCAGTGTGTCGACCACACTTTTTATAAGGTTTGCCCAGACTATAGAATAGTAACTAACGTTATCCAGAACGATAGCATATTTTTTGTTTGCCGAGAAATTCTTCAACAACGTATTTTGAAACCACTTCTCAAAACGTCAGAGTTCATTTCATCATGGGAATCGGCTTCATAGCCACCAATATTTTTGGGAGAGAATTACAAACATTTAGGAACCCACCTCTCACTTTGTAAGTTTGTCAGTTTCCCCGAACATAAGCAGTTTCTTTCCCATTTTATGTGGTTTTTTACGTTCTTTATTTATAATTTTACTTATTACTTGCTTACATACTCCTACTGCCTTTTCGGTGTAACCAACTGCTCTTCATCACAATTTGTCCCTAGTATATTGGCAAACATAACAGATTATCTCCTGTGACTGTTTAGATTTGATTAATGGTAATTCCTCTCAAGAACTATTACTGTCAAAACTATTTTAATTATGACCATCAACGTCACCATTATTATTACTACTATTCACATCACTGTTACAGCACTACCTCTCTCCCACATGGTATAAAAATATTAACTTTCTAATACTAAATGTTAAATATTGTATCACGTAAAAATACGAAATATTATATAACGGAAAACAAAATTACTAAAATAACAACCGTCGTCCGTGGTTCCGAACGAAAACTGACGAATCGGTAGGCTAGTAATTGTGGTCACGTTGCGTCGACGTGTAGTGCATATGAAGTTTTCAGTTATACTAACGGGGCAATCTGACTGGTGTACACGGAGAGTAGAAGTGTTCTAAGACACATTATCACATCAAAGCGTGCATGATGTTAACTTCCTAAGTACGCGAGAAATACCTGCACGACCCAGATACTTACATTACTAGGGATAATGAAGATATGTTGTCATATTATTTACTATAACTGAAAGCTGTATACTCAAGAAATTACAGTCCATTTCGAGTATAAATATACTAGCAAAATACCCGTGCTTCGCTACGGAGTTTCACGTTGTACGTAATGAAAATCTTATTTAATTAATAAAGTTCAATTAAAGTAGGTTTCTTATAAATAAATAATTGAAACCTCTTATGTATTTTATTTAAAATAAACATTAAACATTTTTGTTATAGGAATTGTGTTGAGTATGAAAACATTTCAGATTTTTCTTCAATTTATGTACTTGTAATGAAGAACTAATCATCGGATCCTTAAAGAACTTCTTTGTACACAAAGTTTTTAGTTTTTCCTTCTGGGTGAAGAATAACCAGACTGTCAGGAGTGCTAACTCTTGAACAGGCAACGTACAACTGGCCATGAGAGAAACAGTCTTCCCTCAGATCTACGCCAGCCATTTTCAAAGACTGTCCTTGAGCTTTGTTGATTGTCATTGCAACACAGACTTTGATGGGAAATTGTAGTCTTTTAAACTGAAAATGGTAGTCTGACGGGATCAAAGGAATGCGAGGTATGAAAACTGTTTCTCCAGAACCACAGCCAGTGAATATAGTTGCCTCATCAACGCGCGAGGTTCGTTATTTGTGTATTAAATAATGACTAATTATTTTATTTTATTTTAATTATTTATTTTAAAACTTCCATGTAAACAATATTTTTGGTTTTTTTTTCTATCTGGAGCATAACTAAGCCGTTAGGTGAGGTAACCCTGGAACACGCCACATATAACTGGCCATGTGAAAAACAATCATTCCTGAGATCAACACCAACTATTTTCAATGTTTGACCTTGCGCTTTATTAATTGTCATTGCGTAACATAACTTAACTGGATATTGCAAACGTTTAAATTCAAACTGGTAATACGAAGGTATCAAAGGAATTCGCGGAATGAAAACCGTTTCACCTTGATAAATACCAGTAAAAATGGTGGCTTTGATTACGTGTTTATGTAAAGCCTTCACCTGTAGCCTAGTGCCGTTGCATAGTTTCGGAGGGTTGAGATTGCGCAATAAAATAATTGGAGCGCCAACTTTGAGGTACAATATGTGAGACGGTATTCCTGGTGGGTGGAGGGTGTTAAGGAACTCTACGGGATAATTTACAGCATCATCGACCTGCAGTACAGTGTCCACGGATTCATATTTTACCTCAGCAGTGAGCAACTTTTTAAGTAAAATGTTGTTGATGTAACTTTTTAAGTAAAATGTTGGCGTCATCGTTTCTTGCAGTAAGAATTGCTCTTTCTCGCAGCCATGATGCACAATTTTCTTCAGTTTGGTGAACGTTAGGGTAAATTCTATCAGTTAAACTGTTGAGATCTACCACGACATCGCCCAGATTATTAGGAATGTTTATTTTACCTTCCTCCCCCGAAACATGTCCATTACCTATATCGAGCAACAGTTTAGAGAACTGTTTTGCCCTTGAATCATGTTGGACGCGCATATTGACTCTCAATGTCAGAATATTAACTTTCGGCCATAGAAATGACGACTTTAAGCAGGCTTTCACTTCGTCTGCACGTGTCCCTCGCGGTACAACAGGCAATGTTTGTCTGAAGTCACCTGCTAACAAAATTGTTACTCCACCCATCAATCGGTTGCAACTTCGAATGTCTTGGAGCGTTCTATCTAAAGCCTCAATACATTTTTTGTGAGCCATTGTGCACTCGTCCCAATCTATAATTTTGGCTTTTCGAAGCACTTCCGCCATGTCACTCTGTTTAGATATATTACACAATGAAGTTTCGGAATAATTTAGATTCAAAGGTAATCTGAAAGCAGAATGAGCAGTTTTGCCTCCATCGATTAAAGTAGCTGCAATTCCTGAGGAAGCTACTGCAATGGCAACATATCTCCGACTTCTAACAGTAGCCAACAACAAATTAATTAAAAACGTTTTGCCAGTTCCACCTGGGGCATCCAGAAAGAACAACTTGCCAGATTCAGTAGTAACACTGTTCATTATATCTTCGTAGACTTTCTTCTGGTCGTCATTTAATTTCGGAAGATTTGCTGCCACTTCTTTGTTGAGATGAACGGTGTCGTAAGATATTTCACTATGGTATATTCGGTTGCTGACAACAGGTTCCTGCTCTCGTGAAGGTGACGGTAGTCCAAATTGCGTGAGTGTTTTTCCTGACATAGATATGACAATATCCTCAATAAGAATGAGACATCGGTTAAAAACATAGTCTTGTACCAGTTGTACGTTACCGCGCTCTCTCTCAATTTGCCTCTTAATGTCCTCTGCAAGACTACCACGGTGTTTCTTCCACAGATTCTCTGGATCACCAACTTGACAGAAAACCAATATTACGGCGAATAGGTCACGAATTCTATTAGGAGAGTGAAACAATGAGGCTTCCTCCAACGTGTGGTCCCAGTTCGCATCATCTTCTAGCAAGCCAAGCGATTTGCATGCCGAATGAAACGTCGGATGAACAATTCCTGCAACGGTTTTAAGAGTAGTGAAGGACGTGGGGCCACGAACTTCGTGGAAGAGCAGACGTAGGTAGTAGCACTCGGAGTTGTTGGGATGTACAGTGTAAACTCGACCTAATACTTTATCTTTCTTTACACCTGGATAACCTGTCACAGGTTGCCCTTGCTTCCTGCGATGAAATTTTTGGTTTTTCCAAATGTAGTAAGCCGGAACCTCACAATACAAAAGCGTCCTTGCGAAAGCATCGACTTGGCACAGCTCGAAAAAGCCGAGAAGAGTGGTATTTGAAAGATTAATTATTTTATCAACAACGTTGCTTTCTGTGAAATAAACTCTTTGGCCATTTTCAAGGTGTACTGCCAGCTGCACAATAGGAGGGTACCTTTCATGTATAGAGAAGCAGAAAATACGCCAAGCCGCCTCAGAGCTACTTATGTAACGTCCTGTCTCGTACCTGGTCACTTCATCTAGATCTCCAACTTTAAAAGTTGCTTGGTCAGAACCTTTGTTTACGTACTTGCAGATGTATTTTATTGATTTTACAGAATTGCATAGTTCAACGTTTATATGGGCCGAGAAGATGCGAGACAGAACGGGACTATAAGGCACTACCCAACGATTCTCAAGATCAAGTCCACCAACTTTGGCAGTAAACCCACCGTCTGCCACAGACCTCCTACGATACTGAGGATAGCCGTCATCTCCTGTTTGTGTCTCCTTTAAGAGAGGTCGTGGGTATTTCTTTGAGCATGCACCATTCACCATGCACGGCGAGTTCCTGTTAAGAGTTCCACATGGGCCATGTATCATAGTTGTCTTAACAATCTCATGAAGGGCTGGATCTAACTCAGGATCTGGTATTTCTGCGCTTATGACTTTGTCGATTGATTCTGGTCTTCTTTTTTTTGTTCAAGCCACAGAAGAATATGAATGTGAGGGAGACCACGTTTCTGCCACTCTACGGTGTACATTTGCCAGTGGACATTTCCAAATATACAACTTTTAGTGAGGAGCTTCATAATATTTTTAACCTTTAGATGGAAAACACGCGCTATCAGGTCATGTCGGTCATGAGATTTTTGGCCTTGTTTCAAAAGCTCTACGATTTCTGTCCATTTCGGGTTGCAAGTAAACGTTATGAGTAGATCTGGTCGCCCAAAATGGCGGACATACGTCATCGCGTCCTGAGTCCGTTCGTGCATATACCGAGCTCCTCCAGTAAAAGAGGACGGTAATACAACCATTTTTCCAAAATCTTTAATTTGTGTGTCAGCTCTTGACATAGCATCGTTTAAATGAGCATACTCTTCGCTTCTTAGCTTTTTCTGATTGTTTCGTATCCAATTAAGTCGCTCCGTTTCTATTTTTGCGTACATGTCGACCAAATATTGATTGATTAGGTTGCGAAATGACAGTATGTAGTTTTCTCCGCTGTCACGCTTCATTAATCTGTAGCTGTAGAAGTTAGCAGCAGACACGGTCTTTTTAAGAGGCGCATTAGTCTTTGGGTCACGTTGAGGGATATCAATTTGATAGCCATCTTCCCCGCGGCAAAACATCAGAGGGTATTGAAGTGCGTCATAAGCACGGTGTGTCTCACTGATTCGTACCACTCTGTTATTTCTGCTACGGAGAACGATGTCTCTCTTTTCAAACTCCTGACCTACAATCAGAACTGCGACCTCCTTACACGTTGGAGCGTTGAAACGACCTTGGTGTTCCCCAAACGGCTTTCTATTTGCATTGATAATTACTTTGTAATCCTTTTGACCCTTAGGTACAGAGTCAATAGCGGCTTTAAAACCTAAAATATATTTATTATTTTCATGCAGTAACTTTTGCAATTGGTCAACCAGTTCTCGATTGACGCCAGAGTAAATTCCACAGCGAATGTTCTTCTCACTTTCATCATCACCGACAAAATATGTTTGTAAAAACGAAGGTTCATGTTGAGGGGCAACCGTAATGCTCCCTATCTGATGGTATACCTGGCCTTGTACTTTAAAAGTTGGCATAAAGTTACCCTCATTTACCTTTTTAGCTCCAAAAGATGTCATTTGAAAACATCCGTTGTATTTTCGTATGGAAGACAGAAAATGCTCGCCTTTTACATGCTGATTCGTCAAAACACTGTGTAATGGTTCCGGGAAACGTTCAATGGAATCGAGCTGCACTTTCCCGCCACTGCAACACATTCCATTAGGCTCTTCCCGCCATTTCAAAGCATGACACCAGGTACAGGGTAACCATATTCCGAGATCAACAATTTTGTCCTTGGAATAATCAATATTAGGATTGTATTCAAAACCAGACATATGTTTAATTTTCCAAGCCAGCAACCTCATTTCTGTTCTCTTTTTATTATACTTAGTTGCAGATGCCTGATTAACATGGGGATTATTAGTTGAATATTTTTTGACAGCCTTTCTATTGACCTCGGGATGATTCTTAGTGTATTTCTTAACAGCAACTCTATGGCTTTTGGGATTATTTTTTGCGTGTTTTTGAACAGCTTCCTTTACTTGTTTTTTTCTAACCACGTCCGTGAACCTTTTTCGACGCTTTTTTCCTCTTTTAGTGGTGAGTTGCGACTCAATAGCAGAAGAGGATGAATCTAGTTCACTATTTATTGTCTCAGAGATGGTCGGTGTATGCTGGAAATTATCGTTCTCATCTGTATTTGTCGTTTCAACCAACGGAATCAAAGCATCAAAATGTCCTCCGCTAAAAGATCCTGAGAATCGGATTCTTTTTATCTCCTATTCTGCCTCTCCAAATGTTGCAATAAGTATACCGTCTTGGAACAGTTGAAACTCAAACGGAAATATTTCTCCAGCTGCTTTGAGTTCGCACGTAGTCCCATAGGCATACGGTCTAGACATTTCTGCAATGTACAGCCTCTTAGTACCGTAAGCAGCTCCATGACGATCCATACTGAAATATTTGAATCTCTGCCATTCGTTCGATACATGTCATACAATGTCTGCTCGAATTTGAGCAGCCATTGACACGTCGCCGTGCACCAAATAAGCCAGAGACGAAAATAAACAGGCCCCATCTCCTGGTATTGTAATTACTCGGCATAGGATGTCTGACCCCTTTGCGGTTATAATTTCTTCGCCCATAATTTTTATGAAGTATACTATATCTGTGAACAAAAAGCTATTACAATATTGACATGATAGTAACTGTAATTGTTCTAGCTCTTGCTTGCTGCTTTGTTTGCATTAACTCCATAACTGCTAGAAAACAAAAGAAATATGTAGATACCTACCTGAAAATAATTGAGCACAACTGCAATTAACTTGAATAAGAACATAAATAAAATGTGTAGGTACCTTGAGAAAACCAAGAACAACTAACTAAAGAATTGTTGTCAAAGAAAATGACACTATTGAAAATGTTATTACTTACTTACTTAAATACTATTGTTATTATTATTACAATAACTAATGACACTCACATATCACATTTATAATATTGAGTATATAGTAGGGATAATATCTGGCTTATGTCCCATGAAATTTTAATCACCTCAGTTTTACATAGGAATTAACCAAAATATTTGAATGAAGCTATTTTATTTCAAATTCATAAAATTTATTTATTAACTGTTTAAGTTACTTAATTAAATAAAATTTCGTAAATAGATTTCTATTTTATTATTTACAACTATATACTAAAATGACGGGCCATAGAAAAACTTTGTATAATGTTTACCACCAGCAGGTAAATAATAAAATTTCGAAAAACTTTGGATGCGATTTTTTTATATAGGCCTAATATCAAGTGCCTTAATATGAATTTTCATGTTTGTAACTTTACAAACGACGATCCATTTAAACATCATCTCCTATTTTTCACCTTCAGGGGACAAATTTCCAAAAACTTTGAATGACTTAATTCAAAATTTGATATTACAAAATTCCAACCCCTTTTTTACCGCTTTAATACCTGTGCTTCGCTACGGAGTTTCACGTTGTACATAATGAAAATCTTATTTAATTAATAAAGTTCAATTAAAGTAGGTTTCTTATAAATAAATAATTAAAACCTCTTATATATTTTATTTAAAATAAACATTAAACATTTTTGTTATATGAAGTTGTGTTGAGTATGAAAACATTTCAGATTTTTCTTCAATTTATGAACTTGTAATGAAGAACTAATCCTCGGATCATTAAAGAACTTCTTTGTACACAAAGTTTTTAGTTTTTCCTTCTGGGTGAAGAATAACCAGACTGTCAGGAGTGCTAACTCTTGAACAGGCAACGTACAACTGGCCATGAGAGAAACAGTCTTCCCTCAGAAGGGTGTGGAGAGGTTCTGGTAGTGCTTTAATGAGAGGAAGGTGGACTTTTCCGTTGCTACAACATAACCCAGGACTTTCCTCTTTCCACTTTTTAGCATTACACCATTTACACTGTATAAAATCACCAATAGATAAAATCTTGTCATTGTTGTAGTCAGCATTACAGTCATATTTAAAGCCCGACAAAGATTTTATCTTCCAGGGAATAAGTGACCTCTTTTCATTGTATTTTCTCACCGCTTTCCATACACCACCTTTGATATCATAACCTATATCTTTATTTATAAGAACTGTGGACTCTGGCCCCGACGCCTTTCGTGGGATCCGACCTAAGACTCCCCGGGTTCCGTGGATGGACTCCCTGGAAGGTCCGTCGGACGACTCCCGCACTACTTCCTACGCGGGAGACTTCCACCGATGCTATGGTAACCAGAATCTATTCTATTGGGTTGCCATAGTAACCAGATCTAATAGATTTTTAAGACCCAAAGGACCCCCCAGAGGATCGAATCGAAAAAAAACACCTGTCCTATGTTGGTTCTCCCGTTGCGTAAAATATTTGTGCCAAGTTTGGTTGAAATCGGTCCAGTGGTTTAGGAGGAGATGTGGAAGACCCCAAAGAACCCCCCAAAGGACCCCATCGAAGAAAACACCTATCCTATGTTGGTTCTCCCGTTGCGTAAAATATTTGTGCCAAGTTTGGTTGAAATCGGTCCAGTGGTTTAGGAGGAGATGTGAAAGACCCCAAAGAACCCCCCAAAGGACCCCATCGAAAAAAACACCTGTCCTATGTTGGTTCTCCCGTTGCGTAAAATATTTGTGCCAAGGTTGGTTGAAATCGGTACAGTGGTTTAGGAGGAGATGTAGAAGACCCCAAAGAACCCCCCAAAGGACTCCATCGAAAAAAGCACCTCTCCTATGTTGGTTCTCCCGTCGCGTAAAATATTTGTGCCAAGTTTGGATGAAATCGGTCCAGTGGTTTAGGAGGAGATGTGTAACATACATACATAGATACATACATACATACATACAATGGGGGGGGGGGGTTTGCCCCTTAGGAGTGAACGTTTTTAAAACCGTTTCTTAGTGAGCACCTAAGACCTATGATGAAGCTATGTTCAAAGTTTCATTGATATCCATTCTGTAGTTTTTGCTCTACGTTGATTCTGTGTCAGTCAGTCAGGCAAATTTCCCCCCCTTTTTTCCCCCTTTAAAGGTCGAATTTCCAGAAATCCCTTCTTAGCGGATACCTACTCCCTATGAGGAATCTACCTGCCAAATTTCAAGTTTGTAGCATTTATGCTTTCTGAGATTTCGTGATTAATCAGTGAGTGGTATTTCGCTTTTATATAATAGATATATACTACGTACGAGTTATACTGGTTATATTGGTTATGTCTGGTAATTCATATATAGGACAAACAAAAAAGATAGCTGAAAAAACGTTATTTTGAACACCTAAACGCATACAAAAAACCAGAAATATATAAATACAATTTAGCCACACATGCAATAAACACAGGACATGAATTCCCAGACATAACCAATGTAACACTAATAAAACATATACCACACAAAGGCACCATAATGAACATTTGGGAAAATTTACAAATATACAAACATAAATCACAAAACAAACTAATACCTGAACAAATACAAATCAATACAAAACATGACACAATATTCAAAGCACTCAACATTGAAAATATATAAAGAACTAACACATACACCACAATCACATACAATAAAACCAATTTGAAGTACCAGAAGCCAACAGGAAGCCACAATAATAATAGTCAACCAACAACACATATGTACTTCACCAGACACAAAAACCGGAAGGCTGAGGGTACCCGAAACATGTCCCTAATAAGGAAAAAAAAGGTATATCTTGAAGTAAATTTATTTATAAATATTAAATGTAATATATATAGCCTATATATATATATATATATATATTTACATATTTTCCCAGGGCGGTATGTTTGTAAAAATTTTGCGTAGAAAATATATGATGAACAGTTTTTAACAATATTATGCAGGCTAATAATTGTCAGAAAGCGTACACCTGCCCCGCGAGTGAATACAGCGCTTGTGTGTTTGTGTGTGTGAACGCAAGCTACGACAGGCAAAAGTCTACTATGGGGTGAAACTTACGAATTATGCGTACGTCTGTAATCAGGTTTCGACCGGATAAAAATAAACTAATTAATACGTTTTAAACCTGTTAACAAAGACTTACCCCAATTACAAAAGCACCATTACATTAAGGAATTTTTAACGAATATAGTGATGTAAAAGTATTGCAGAAATTTGCAATAATAAAGACGCTAAGTAATTTACTGTTAATTACTAGTGTAACTAAATAGTAATTAATAAGTGTGTTATATGTGAGTGACCAGAAAAAATTACGCAAACGATGATATCGCTCGTGCTACGAGTATGTTTACGAAATCGCGAAAATGAACCAAAAAGTGATTTGTAATTAAAAGGACGATTTGCACGAAGTGACAATGTCTAACAGGTGGAAACAGTCCTGGACTTGTCAGATCGCCGTCCAGTATAAATACCACCGGCAATTTTTGGGGGGGGGGGTCTCAGACTCAAGATATCTTCACACAACGTCACGCTGCTGGTCTGCCGACCGATCGAACATCTTCACCACACACACCAAGACTTATGGAGGAACTCTGGACCATCACAAACAACAAACCGTAGAGACAGAGAACACAGCATCATCATAATCATCAAATTCTCAGGATTCAGGACACACACACACACGCAACGGTAACGTCGGCAGTACGCAGGTGATGAATAAACAATTATATTTTTGTATGTGAAAAGAACTCTTAAAAAGAAACTTATATATGAACAGTAAATACTTAAAGTTTTAAATATAATCATTGTACATACACTTAAATGGTAGTTAAAGAAAATAATTTAATTTAACAAGAAAATGTAAAAAATACTAATCTTCTGTTATATATTAAAATTTAGGTGTGTCAGTAGAAATAAATAATAGGTTGGAAATAAATGTCATATTTTTTTATTGTTTATAGCAACAATTAGTTTTATTCTTGAGATTTAATATTATTTTTGTTTGTAATTGAGTTGCTATTATTATTTAAAATTTGAGTCAAAGTCAGACACACGAAATAAAAAGTGTTTAGATAATTTGTTTAACATGTCTGTTTAGCTAGTAAGATTATATGGTTGTTTATTTTTATATGTCATGAACAGCTTAGAAGGTTATATTATATTTTTGTAAACTTATAAAAGAGAATATTTTTTTTTTTTATAATTCGAAATTTTAATATTTGCATATTTTTGATTAATATTAGGCCTAATAATTCATAGAATGATTATTTTGAAACGGTTATAATTAATTATTTCATGTCATCAACATCTCACTCCTCTTTGAAAATTATTTTATTATTGTGCAACTACATATATTTGACGCACCGAGAATAAAAATATCCTGCGACCTGGCCGGTGTAATACAGTTCATAGTTGCGTTCAGTACATGGTAATGTATTTGTGTAATTTTTTGAAATACTTGTAACTTTGCAACACACACACACACACACACACACACACACACACACACACACACACACACACACACACACACACACACACACAGTTACGACATCACAGAACAATCTACGTGTTTATCGAATGTTCCAGAGGGATTCGGAATGTAATGCGTGTGGCGTACGTGCTTCTCAACGCATTTGCTAGACTGTACCAGAATTTTCCCGGTCGCTCGCACTGTGTCAAGGCCGCAATTAATTACATCGCACACACTGGCGCTAACACGTAGTTTGGAATCTTCTGGTCTGTGAGCGTTGTATAAATACTAGGCGGCAGAGGCCTTAGTTTTCAGTTAGAGTTGCGATAAATTACAGTGCGGTTCGAGAGTTATTATCGGGGGATATTACTATGTGCGTTCAAGTGGTTATCAGTGAAGTGCTGTGTTTTATAATCGGGCGGTATATTGTAATATAATTGTGTTTTAATATAAATTGACGTTTTTTTGCGTGTGGACAATTTTTATTTTATTTGTTGTAAAAGACTGTGTTGTTAATTACGAACTTTTTAACTGTGAAAATTAAAGCTGGTGATTAGTGACTTAATTGGTGTCTTGTATTTTGTTTTCCACTGTACCTACGACGATCAAGTTGACCGTCGTAACAATATATATATATTGCAACGATACAATTTAAAACTGCATAGATAGGTAATATAGAAATTATTACAGCTGAGTCTATATCTGGAGGTAGGAAAATTTATTAAATTAAAACATTAAAATTTACTATTGTCTTATTAATTTATACTATAAAATTGTTTATTTAAAAATTTGTCTTTCAAAATTGAGTCTATGGGCTTGCTTTACAACTATGTTACTTGATGCGTTGAATTCCACTGTTTTGCGTAGCCACTCGACGCTCCGCACATCTCGACTGGACCGCTGTGACTGCACGTCGACCAATGAAGATCACTAACGCTGACAATTTATGTTGAAACTTCACGTCTTTGCGCACACGCACACTGCGATATGCATTGGTATTGTTTACAATTTAAATTTACTTAATCTCAGGGATTTAACACTGGGTAAAATAGATCGTGTATTGATCTTACACAAACTCCGGTTTCTTGAAGTGTTCTCACGTAACTACCGAAATATCTCGGCATATATTTTGCTCCTACTCCGGAGAATCTTATACTATACGCGGGAAAGCACTAGAATGATCTACTTTTTTATTTGAGTTCTCTAAGTGGTATTGGTTTCGAAGACCTCGAACCGTGAACCAACTTCTAAGTCTACAGGAAAACGACCTGTCTTATCATGAAAAACTCGTGGCAGCGAGTACGTCTTTCTATAACGAGTCCTAAGAAGAAACTGAGCCATCCGTACGCTGTAAGCGACCGACTCAAATAATTTTTAGACATTCTGATTGGTTGAAGCTTTAGCAACGTCACAGATGAGAACACAGATAGACTGAAATCAGGCTTAAACTCTGTCCGATTCTGCAAAGGCCTGTCTAGATTTAATCTACAATTTTATTACTTTCTTGAAGATAACGAGAATAAAAGAAGATTGAATTCATTAAAAAAAACATAAAAATTATAGTTGTGGAGAATTGATTATATGGAAAATGTAGCTTATAACCATGAGAATACTCTGTCCAAGTTTCAGAATGAAATGTTAATTTTCCTCGAAGTTATTAAATAAAATGTAAATCACACGCGCACCCGCGCACTTACACACAAATATTTCACATAACATAAAATAGAATAAACTTGTGAACATTTTGACATAACATACTTTTTTAAACATAGCTTGATTCAAAACTTATGACTACTTTACAAATAAAGAACAGAATCAATTTAAAACATGCCTATGGCCATCAGTAAATGTTATATAGCATTAGTATTCCACTTAAATGAACTTCATATCCTGTGTACTGATGTAATATACATTTTGAGAAGATGCTTGGTATATAGTACAAATCATCTGTTATTAAGATATAAATTTAGGATTTTGATACTGTAACTAATCTTACACGTATTAGCATAGTCTAAATTTCCAGATAGTTTTTTTTTTAACAAGCTGTATAGTTGCATACAAAACAATAGTTAAAGTGTAACTAGGAACTGCTGTTCAGCGAATTGTATTCTTAGATTGCAAGTAATTTAATAAAGTAGTGTTTTGTTGTGCAGTCCAGACGGGGGAACAAATGCCTGCCAGTCAGACTTGTTCTTGTTTGTTAGTCACAAGTAACCGCTCTCTGCCTTCCCATACTTCGTATACGTGATTCTACTGTTTGACTACTTGAAAACTATTTCTCTGTAAAGAAATATAGAAACTATTTTGTTTTATTGCTGAATGTTGCATTACCGAAAATATCGAGTTATCCTATGTATTGGTTCCTTATTTTCTATTGTTATTTCAGATCCAATAAAATATTTATTTTGAAAATTGTAAAACTAAATTTAAATTTTCTTTGTGTACTTTCATTAAAATTAACAAAAAACGTAGTTCATAAACTACTAACGTTTTACTACAACCAGCAAACAACACATACAATAAAAACATTTTATTACTGTTGGTGCGATCGTGAGGTTAAAAACACTGTGACTCCATTTGTAAAGTTAAATGTCATATGCATGAATACAAACCTCGATGGATGACAAGATGGACTTCTGCATTCATGAGTAGTCAGAGAACAAAGACTCGAGATTGATATCAAAATGCATTACAAGATACGACTCCTAAATTTTACAAGTCTCGTCAAAAGAACCGTCTATTTAAAAAAATATAGTAATGGTATTCATATACTGTTATCAGTTATGTTTTTTGTGTGAAAAGTATTAAACATTGGCCTATATATATTTATGGCAACATACGTAATCTTAAAAGCTAGGAGTAAATTGTCATGTAGGCATTATGATTAGAATTGTATCTGAAAAATCAATGCAATAGTTTGGAATTTTTATGATTTCCTGTTTAAGAATTGTTGTTTTACAAAATTAAGAATATTAGCGTAATTGGGGTTTTGATAGTCTTTCCCATCATTTAAAAAATACCTTATAGTAAATTTCTTTCTTTCAAAATACTAACCGAGTTCTGCAGTTCAGGCAAGGAGCTTAATAATTTATTTAACATTACTGTTAGGATTCGGCTATACGAAACTTCAGACGAATAGAAAATTTACAGATGGAACAATCTTGACGGTGGAAAATGTAAGTTTCGAATGTCAGCTATAAAGATCTAAGAAACCAAGAAACTTTATTGTTTTAATAGTCCTGATTGAACGGCTCGTAATTTACTCAGATATTATTTACTACAGTGTCAGTTAGGGTTAGGCCTGTATTAAAATATTAATGAACCAGTCGCCAGGTTAATCAAGTGCCTACAGGTAAGATATCGGATGTCCATTGGTGTGACGTGGGATAACACACGTACTGACAGAACTCGGTAGCGGCTTACATTATTTCATTGATAACAATGACTGTGAGCAGAATATATAATTCGCGGGGAAACTATCATAATTATGATGAAGAACTCGATACTTAAACGTTAAAACATGAATGGACACTTATTGGGGTTTTACTAATGTGTTTACTGAAGACGATGTGTCATTTTTATTTGAGTTTTATCGGCACAGCTGTTCAGTCATTATGTGATCACCTATTTATTTTATATTAAACTATTAAAATTAAAAAAAAAAACAATAAAACCGAAACCGTAAAAGAGGACATCAAAGGGACAGAAGTGACGAGATATTAGACGGCTTGTAACGATATGATCTAGCAGTCCATAGGAATAGCATGAGCTGACGTCACGAGTCCTAGCTGCCGAACGATAAACTGATAATCACCGGACGTCAATGTGATCAATATTTTTGGTGTCGTTAGTAGAATCTACTAGCGCTAGATGAAAATAACTAGTTTTATTGATGATAATTATTTGGCCTTTCCATTGACATTTTCTGTTGATTTTATTCTCCTATATTTTATTTTATTTTGTTTTCCACTGTTAATTCTAATGTATAAGTTTAATCCAATTGTTTCTTTTTCGTCTTTTATTGAATAGTGTTTCTTTACTAGGTATACGTTTATAGAACGTGATCATTATATTAGTTTATGTTTTAAAGTAATAATTTATCCATTATATGCAACAAATACGTTAAAATAAAATCGAAACTGTCATATTTCATGTTATCGCCTACCAAATGTAATTCATTACACTTTTTCCTATATTAAATTGTCGGGAGAATTTTTGTTTTAGTAACTGGAAATCTGTAGTACTTACTACATTTTCTGTTTAAAAACTGTCGAGATGTAATAATTAATGACTATTAATTATCTTGTAACCAAAAATCTTATTTTTTTATTCATTAAATTCAACTTCAAGTTAAATTATATTAAAATAACTAAATTATGTTAAGTTTTTGTGGACAAAGCTATTTAAAATTTGTTGTATTTAACTTTAGTTTTAAGAGTATTGATACATTACGTTCTGAAACATTTTGTCTTAGTTTTTGGAAACATATTAACACATATATAATGAGATTTAAAATATGGTAAGTACAGATATTGGGAGAATACGGAGATTGTGGTATTACTAAGGTGTTATTTTTTAATCAAAACTTGAACATTCACTGGTGTAAAAACCGATGCATTATCTTGGTGAGGTTTGCATATGATATGAGTAGCTCCTTTCAAATTAAAGTGCCTAAATGCCACACCATAGTGACATCAGTAGCCTATATTTTATTAATGGTAAAAATTCATGAGAACCAACCACCCCGTTTTTGTCTCACTATCATCATCTTCAACTGAGTCACGACCGTCTTCTATGTATTTAGGACTACATTATGTGTACACCTCTCGCTTACGCATACTAACCTCACCAAAAGCTTTGTGTAACATTTTTGCTACGTTAATGTACTTTGTTTTACTATTCAAACGAACTTAATCCACTTTATTTGATATTATATTGCAGAAAGTTAAAATATCTTCTAATACACAAAATAACTTGCTCAATTAGGTGTTAAACTTGAGCCGTATATGCTAAAAATTTAGACGATTGTCGGAAAAAAGTGTAACACAAAACATAAAATGATAATTTAATCGGACAGTTCGAACGTGGAAAATTAAAAATTAATTTCTAGTCTTTAATTAAATTTAAGTCTTTTAGCTCACTTACGTAACAGAGTATTTTTTTGTTAAACCCTGACATATTTGTCAGTGTTGACTAATTACAAAAGTGTCACTAGTTCAATAGTGAATAACTGCCATAATGCTTAACTTAATTTAGGAATGAAGGATGTTTTATCCTTTTTAACAAAGTAAAGAGAGAAGAAGAACTTGGTAGACCCAGATTGGAAGGCCCTTGCCTTTACGACCCATTCTTTTGTCCTAAACTCAGGACTCTCCTTTGTTCACTGCAAGACTCTTTAACCAGTGGAAAACATACGTACTTAATACCTTTAAATAATTAAATAACTAAATACCTGTCTCGTCACTGATGTGCCAAACGTAGTATGTATGCTCTCAACATACACGCACGCGAACCACGCAAGTTTACGTGGTAATATATGTATGTTTTCTACTAAACAACGATACCTCGTCCATCGATAAATGTTTTTATCAGTTTTACTGCCAAGTAATGTTTAGTTTCGTGAACAACAAGGTCAGATTAAGTGTTGTTGTTTTGAGATAGTAAATTTTGTTCGTAACTTTACACTCTAAGTTACAGTAGAGAGTAATGTGACTCCTAGACTCTTTTGTTTATATAGGCCTACTTAGTTTGGTAAAAATCCATATTATCTAATTATTGAGAAGACAAAATATATGTAAAGTTAAAACTAAAACGGCAAATAGATATTACTGATAAACACTTTACAGAGCGTTGGAAAAACGTCTTCATACGCATATTTAGGAAGATCGATTGTCTGTCTCAAGTAAAGGAAAGTCGGATATATGTCCTGTTGCGCGTTACAAAAGTAACTTGTTCCGAATGGCTCAAACCTATTATGCTTTGCAAATAAACATATACTAATCATTACACTATATATAGACTTTGATTTTTTTTAAGAGATAAGTGTGAGACATTCACATAACTCTTCCTCAGCGCTCTTTGTTTAATAAACTTTAATCTGTAGATCTGCTTTAGCTTGGTATTTAGATTATAGGAGTTATCGATTAGCAGCGATAATAATGAAACGACTTTTGTTGACAATACTGGTCTGCTGGCAGTGGATAGCAACAGCTAGGAAAAGTTGCAAATTAGTATTAATCTAATTCGAGGTTGGTCCAACAAGTTTTTAATGAATCAACGCTTAACTCGTTTAAAATATGAAATTGACTCCATGATCATAGAAGAAACACAGATATACGGCAGGAACTGAATATTTCGAGAATACTCGACAGGATCGCCCAGTATTGGCTGAATTGGGGGAATCATCTTTGCCGACTGGATGACTGCCGAATCTCTAAACAACTAGGGAACTATAAGATGAGGGGACGGAGATGTGTGGGACGTCCGAGGAAGCGCTGGAGTGACCAGCTCTAATCTTTGCCTATTTGAGACAGGAACAAACCATATTTGTTTTAAATCTTGATGATGATTATGATGTTGTTGATGATGATGATGATGACGATGATGATGCTGATGATTAGAAAGAGTAGAGACAATGTGGGAATCAAATAGAGAAAATTGTAGTAGTTGAAAGAAATATATTTCTATCGTCAAACTGTAATGAACTTCTAACAAAAAAATAGTTTTAAAATCCGTGAAAATATAGTATCCCGTTTTGACGTTGCACCAAAAAGAACAATATACATATTATTCAGAGGTTTTAAAAGAACATAATTGACGTGATATTGTTTACCAGGAAATAACAAAATTCAAACATTTTCTAGAAAACTTGAGAGAGACCTACACTGCCGTGAAAAATTAAAACCATTTAACTTGTGACCGACATAGACATACGAAATCTCAAAACAAGATACGAGTATAAAGTATTTCGTAGCAATTATTAAAACATAATAATGTTTTGTAGTATAGAAAATACACGTTGTTTAATATTTGTAAATGAAGCCAAGAGACATTATGGAAAACTCTTAGCTGCTGATACTTTTTTTGTCAAAAAAATAATATATTGGTGAGAATATGATTCTTACGCTTCTTGTTATCGTGTCTTATCCTTTTTTTCACTACACTTAAGTTTATACAACTGTACAAATTATGTTTCTATATCTGTTCTAAAAATGTGAAAGACTGGTTAAATCTCTTCTAACTTTTCAATTATTATTATTATTATAATATCTTTATCAATTATTAGTGAAAACTCTATCTCTGTTATTTGGAAATATATTTATAGTAGAGTTTTGTAAATATACGATAATGCTATATAAATTAAATGAGTTTGTTTTGGAAGAAAGCTTTAAACTTAAAATTAAAGTTACAATTCGACAAATGTATGAGTACAACATTAGTTATAAAGCTTATCTTGTTTTAAAATGATACAACAAAGAAATACGTTTCCGTAGTAATAATACCCATCGATTATACAAAAGCATCTATATATTAATACGTGAAGAGAAAACTTTGTACCCCTTTTTAAGCATATTGCGCGCACGGAGGAGTGAGAGATTTGGCATAGTTAAAGCTTATATGGAGAAGGAGTGCAGAAAGCTAAAATTTATATATAATATGAGTTAAAAATACATTAAATTAAATAAAATAAAACCTTCATTTGCACTTGAAAATTCATTTAAACTATTTCAAACAATGGTAATTGTTAAAAATAAAATAATTTTGTTGCAGGCAATAAAATTATCATTTTTTCATTTTAGTGTACGTTCATACTGCCAATGTCAAACACACAATAGTCTGTGGTCAAACAGTCGCACAGAGTAGAGATTGTCGCAAAAGAATTTTAAAATGTTGCCAACAAATAATTACTGACAGATTGACTGAATGAGCTGTGAATTTTGTGTGATTCCAAATGTTCCTTTTTCAATAGTCTGTGGAGTGTATGTCAAGGCAAAAAGCGTTTATTTTATATTTTGTATATTAGATATCTGTGTTTTATATATTAATGTGCAGTTGAAAGTGAAATACAGCTTGCTTAATATACACCTGTTGCAAAAGGAAAATTTTGTAGCAGCAATTTGAATCGACTTACTCTCGCCTAATTATTATTGGTGGTTTCAAAAAAGTGAGTACATTTTATTATTTTTAAATTAAACCCTGTCTAATCTTAGTTTCAGTAATTTCATTACATGTTTTTTTTTTACATTCAGATATTCGCACCTACTTCCATTATGCCTCGACATAGAACATTGACGGGTCGGAGTGAGAGACAAAGAAGAAGGAATATATATTCGCGTGAAAGTCAAAATGATAATAGACCAAATGCAAATTTAAATAGTGTAAATAGTATACAAAATGATGAAATTATTTTGAGGGATACATTTAAATGCACACTGAATGTCATTCCAAGAAATTTTAATACTTTTGATTGTGGATTAATGCATTTACAATGCAGGTTTTGCAATGCAAAACATTTCGAATCTGAGGTCACTTTAGGTGAAAGGACTCCATTCACTTCATGTTGTCATAAGGGTAAAGCAATATTATCGGCCTTAAGTCAAAATGAATACTTTAAATCATTGTATGATGGACTTACTTCAAATGAACCTTCAATAAAAAGAAAGTCAAAAAATTATTTTGAAAACATTCGTAAATACAATTCATCATTTGCTATGGTTAGCTCAGAAGCTAAAATTTCGGATACAGTTACGCGTGGAGTGTATCATTTTAAAATACATGATGTTTTTTTATCACAGATCAGGTCCAATGACTGCTGGATATGGTCGCTCACCATGTTATGCGCAATTATATTTTTATGATGTTGACACTGCTGTCAATTATAGATTACGTGAACATTATAATCAAACATGCAATAACAATATAATGCGCGAAATCTCTCTTGAATTGGAACGCATTAATCCTTTCGTCATTCATTGCAATGAAAGATCATTGTCAGAGAGTTGAAAATTAAAATAAAGAAATTTGTATGCTCATTAAAGTAAATCGTGATTTAGATCTACGCCGTTATAATGATGCAGTTTAAACTGATGTAGCAGTAATATTTAGTACAGTTGATGGTGAGCCACCCTTTGAACGAAATATGGTTTCGTTTTCAAAAGTTAATGGTACCATTAAAAATATCTCTGTTTTGGATTCATCATTGGACCCTTTAGCGTATCCATTACTTTTTCCAAATGGTGATACTGGGTGGCATATCAATATTTCTCATAATGTACCAACTACATGTAATTCAAGAGCGCCCAGAAATAAATTAACCATGCTTCAGTATGCAGCCTATCGACTTGCAATTAGAGAAGATTTTAGCATGTTGCACCATTCACAAAAATTATTTCTGCAGTGGATAGTTGGTATGTATGTGAGAATAGAGGGCACAAGATTACATTTCATTCGACAAAATCAAGTTTACAACAATTTAACAGATTATTTAGAATTGAACCCCAATGCCAATAATGTTGGCCGTAGAGTAATTTTACCATCTTCATTCAATGGATCTCCAAGAAATAGGTATCAGAATTATTTAGATGCAATGTCAATTGTACAACATTTCGGAAAGCCTTCTTTGTTTATTACAATGAACTGCAATCCAAGTTGGCCTGAAATAGTTAGCAATATTGGTGTAGGTGAGTCAGCTAATTTTCGACCTGATATTGTTGTGCGTGTATTCAAGTCCAACTGAAAGCATTAATTGATGGCCTTACACTAAAAAAAATCTTCGGTGAAGTTGAAGCATTCATTTATACAATTGAGTTTCAAAAGAGAGGATTGCCTCATGCTCACATTTTACTCTCTTTAAATGAGCAAAATAGAATTGTTAACGCTACCGATATTGATAAAGTTGTATCTGCGGAGATTCCTAACATTCAAACACATCCTACATTACATGAATATGTTGTAAAACACATGATGCATGGTCCATGCGGTGTACTTAATCCAAATTCTGTATGTATGAGAGATGGAAAATGCCCAAAAGATTATCCAAAACGATTTAATGAATTTACGTGTGAATCATTAAATGGATATCCATTATACAGAAGGCGTGATAATGGTATTAATGCTGAAGTTCGCGGTAGTTGCCTCGACAATCGTTATGTTGTACCATACAATCCGTATTTACTTGCCAAATTTAATTGCCATATAAATGTTGAAGTATGCACTACGGTTAAAAGTGTTAAATACATTTATAAATACGTGTATAAAGGCTATGACAGTGCGTCTGTTGAATTAGGTTCAGAGAGAAGTGAACCAGGTCAAGAAATACAAATTGATGAAGTTAAAAATTTTTTAAATGGCCGTTATGTCAGATCAACTGATGCTGTATGGCGCATCTATGAATTACCAATGCATTTTCAATCACATGTCATCGTTAGACTTGACATTCATTTACCGCGTAGACAGAATGTTTACTTTCGAGAAGGGCAAGAACGTCAAGCAATTGAAAATGCAAGACAAACAAAATTATTAGCATTTTTTGAATTGAATCGATCAGATCCATCAGCGCATGAATATAAGTATATTGAAATTCCTTTGCATTATGTGTGGGAAGATTAACGAAAAAAATGGAAGAAGAGAAGGCGTGGAGGTGATAAAATCATTACACGCATATATGTAGTATCACCAAAAGACATCGAACTTTTCCATTTACGATTGCTTTTATTACATGTCTGTGGTCCAAAATCATTTGAGGATGTTAGAACATACAATGGAATTATACACACTTCTTTTGTTGAAGCGTGCCATGCTCGCGGCATTGCTTCAAATGATAATGAATGGAGCGAATGTTTAAATGAAGCAAAAGAATTACATTCACCAAAACAAATGTGAAATTTATTTGGTTACATTTGTGCATTAAATGTGCCAGCCAATGCATTGGCGTCATGGAATGAATTTAAAGTATATCTTAGTGAAGATTGTTTGAGAGATTACAACGAAGAAGTATCCTTTAACACAGCTCTATTAGAAATTGAAGATATTTTGGATGTTCATAATTTGTCATGTCAAGAACTTGGTTTACCAGTTCCCACGTATTCGCAGAGAACAGACGAAGCAAATGCTATTGATCCAATAGAACAAGAGTTTCTGTTTTGTGAGCATTATGAAACTGCAAATATTGAACAGCGTAATCTAATTGATCGTGTGATTCGTAAGTTTTGCACCATGATACTGCATCTAATGTTTTTTGTTTAACCGCTCATGCAGGTTGTGGAAAAACATTCACACAAACAGCAATCATTCACAAATTAAATTCGCTTAATCTTAGTTGCATTGCAACAGCGTTCAGTGACAAGCTTCAACTCTATTACTTGAAGGTAGAACATTACACAATGTGTTTAAATTGCCTATACCCATTTTGGAAAATTCTGTAGCGAATATTACCGCAAATAGTAGCTATGGACGTTACATAAATTCATCATCATTGATAATTATTGATGAAAATTCTATCTGCCCACTGCAAGTGTTGAAAATCATAGATAGATTATTGCAGGATCTATGCGATGAAAATGATAAACATAAACCATTTGGAGTGAAAACGATACTTCTGTGCGGTGATTTTCAGCAAATCTTACCAGTTGTCCCACATGGATCACGTGCAACTTTAATTGAAAATTGTGTCACGAGTTGGCATAAATTTGTTTATTTTCATAAAGTAACGTTTACTCAAAATATGAGAGCCTTACCAAGTGAAATAGAATTTGTCGAATTCTTGAAAAAAATTGGTAATGATGAAGCCCCACAATTCCCTCAGTTTGGTGAAAATTTTATTGAAATACCTCAGCAATTAATAGGAGATGAAAATAATATTAATGAGGTGTATGGAAATATTTCCGAAAACATACTCTCAGATAACATATTGAAGTCAGTTATTTTAGCACCTAAAAATGATGATTGTACTTTTATTAATACTGATATACTTAATCGAATACCAGGTGAACAGAAAACATATATATCATAGCTACGATAAAATAATTTGTGATGATGACAATGAAATCAATAACTATCCAGTAGAGTTTTTGAATTCTTTGACTATTAGTGGTTTGCCACCACATACGTTAGTATTGAAAGTTAATTGCATCGTTTCACTGATCAGAAACTTAAATACAAAGGAAGCATTAGTCAATGGAACAAGAATGCGCATCAAGTGTATGCATCGTAATGCTATTGATTGCGAAGTTTTAACTGGAACAGCATTCAATAAGAGAATTTTGATTCCACGTATAAATTTAACATATTCCGGTACTGTTTTACCATTTAACTTTCAAAGAACTCAGTTTCCAATTATACCTGCATTTGCGATGACAATAAATAAGTCTCAATGACAAAGATTCGAGAAGATTGGAATTTTATTGAGGCAGCCAGTTTTTACACATGGTCAATTGTACGTCGCAGGAAGTAGAGTTCGATCATTCGATGGTTTGAGATTTTATATTTCCGAATATAATGGCCAAGGGCATTTAGCAAATGATGAAAGAGTTTTTACAAAAAACATCGTTTACACAGAATTCTGAATCATTAAATTCACTTTCAAACTATTTTAAGTTTAATGGACAACATTTATTTTTTTAACCGCCCGGTTTTTTGATTTAATGAAAAATATATGAAAAAATACGAGGCACGTATTTTTATTTCATTTTTTATTTTGTATTAATTTTTTATTTAAATTTTATATAATTCCAAAAAGATAGGCAAAATAACTGTGTAGCCTTGGCGAAACGTGGTCAGTATGGTAATAAAAAAAATCGGTATGGAGAACTTCCATATTCTAAGATTTATTTTTAAAATCATTTTCGAAATGAAATATTACCATAGAAACTACTTCTTTCTACTTACTGCTTCAGCCTTAACCACAGTACTGTGGTCACTAACGTATACCACCTCACGTCATCAAACTCGATTTTCACTGATGATGGAAGTCGATGGCATTGCCGAAACGTCTGGTTTTGTAGAAAACATTGGACTACGGCCAAATATCCCGGGAAGAAATTTTAACAAAATCTACTTCTTTGTTGCCGATAACGTTGTACACATATATATAAAAAATATGTATAAAATTAATGGCTTGTATAAGTTAATGATTGATCTCCATTAAGTAGTGCTCAAGTTTCCAAAGTTTTAATATTATGATGTCCGTAATTAAAACATCAGAGCAGGTTTAGTGTGTATGAGGGTACACCGTGGACAAAAATTTTCAACATTTCCTATTGAGCGTTGCTTAGAATAAATCTGCGAATCTACAGTGTACGTTTCACAGAACAAACACGCGGAAAAGAAGGAGCGCTCCGAAGTCACTCATGGACCCTCAGCATCTTGCAGAGGGTCCATTCCCTAAAGACGAAAAGTCTGTCTATGAATCGTTCCTCTGTAAACACGTGCAGTTACACTGCCCAGCGATCCACAGGAAGCAAATCGCTATCCACGCTGGACACTTTTTCGGCTTGCATGCGTTATGTTGGTATGGGTTCGGCACTTTCCATTTAAAAACCGTGCAAATGTAAGAAAATAAACATGAATGAGGCCAGAAATAACGCGAATTGTGTGTGTGTGTGTGTGTGTGTGTGTGTGTCTTCCCTGCCTTTTTAGTGCGGTAGTGATAATAATAAAATGGAAACGTAAACAGTACATAACTGAGATATGCTTGCCTGCCACGCACGATATATTTTCTCTTATACATGACTAGCAGAATACCCATGCTTCGCTACGGAGTTTCACGTTGTACGTAATGAAAATGTTAGTTTAATTAATAAAGTTTAATTAAAGTAGGCTTCTTAAAAATAAATAGCTGTTGCCCACAACTTTGTTCGCGTGGTCTTCAATTTAATGCGATAATATATTTAGAACAGAATCTATTCTATTGGGTTGCCATAGTAACCAGATCTAATAGTTTTAAGACCGCAAAGGACCCCCCAGAGGATCGTATCGAAAAAACACTTGTCCTATGTTGGTTCTCCCTTTGCGTAAAATATTTGTGCCAAGTTTGGTTGAAATCGGTCCAGTGG
This sequence comes from Magicicada septendecula, assembly GCA_034769895.1. Taxonomy (NCBI): domain Eukaryota; kingdom Metazoa; phylum Arthropoda; class Insecta; order Hemiptera; family Cicadidae; genus Magicicada; species Magicicada septendecula. Next base: position 195,587,291 of record CM068371.1, on the reverse strand, counting down.
TTTAGGAGGTGATGTGGAAGACCCCAAAGAACCCCCAAAAGGACCCCATCGAAAAAACACCTATCAGTAGTATATGTATGTATGCGCTGGGACTCAAAAAACAGCCATGTATGCGCTGGGACACAATACCCACTATGTATGTATGCGCCAGGACAAAAAAAACAGCCATGTATGCGCTGGGACACAATACCCCACTATGTATGTATGCGCTAGGACACATAAACATTCCTAAAAAATGTAAATATAAACAGTATAAAATGTAAATATAAACAGACGGCGACGGCGTTTGTTGACACGCCCCCGCCCCGCGTACACAATAGACATTCCGAGTTCGTTGACGTGTTTTTTTTCTCCTTTTTACAGTGTAGACAGCGTGGCGTCCGCCGTCCGTCTTTACCTAAATATATTACATTTTTATTTTGTAATCGTGATCGTGTCTTTAACGATTGTGTTATTCTATAGTAAACCGTGACCTTGAAAACACACTGACCTAGTAACAAAAATGTAAATATAAACACGCTGACCTAGTAAAAAATGTAAATATAAACAGACGGCGTTTGTTGACACGCCGCGTACACATAAACATTCCGAGTTCGTTGACGTGTTTTTTTTTTCCTTTTTTAGCGTCGTCTTTACCTAAATATATTATAATATACCCTAAATATATTAAATTTTATATGTAACGATTGTCTTGGTATACAGATAAGATATGAATTAGCTTAGTCGGTAACGTGCAACTGTATTATTCTAATAATAGATTATATGTAAGGTAAGTATCAATTGTTCAATCCCTAGTTAATTCATACTTTTTTTTTTTTTTTTAAATATATTTATTCATTATTTTTATACTTTTTTATTTTCACGTTTTAACATGAATTTGTTTTTAGATATGTTAACCGATAATAACGTTTATATAATACACGTTTGCAGTTGGTTTATTAGTGTTCCAACGTGAATTCTGAAAGTAACATCCTAGTTAATAACATGTCGGTAGTTAAAAATTTACTATATATAGTAATTGTTCAAATATTACTAATAAATTCTTTAGCCGATAATACAACACAGATTGAAGTGGATAAAGTTAAGCAATATTTATATGAATATGGTTATCTTCAAACAGATGATGAATCTTCGTTGCAAGCAGTAAATGAATCAGATATTACTAATGCGTTACTTATATTTCAAGAATACTATAAATTACCTACTGATGGTAAATTAAATAATGAAACTATAAATTTAATGTTAAAACCTAGATGCGGTAATAGTGATATTATTTTTGATTATCGAGTATCCAGTTTTAAATGGAACAAGCCTGAAGTAACATGGCATTATTATTTAGCGAATCAAGAGGTGTTAGAATTGACTAAACAAGCTTTTGCAGTATGGGAGGAAAAGTCTGGTATACGTTTTAAACATGATAGAGTAAATACAGATATTTTAATTTCTAATAAACGATTGAAACATATGATGCAAAAAGAATCGTGGCAATGTACGAGAACGTTTGACGGTAAAGGTGGAACATTAGCACATGCATATTTTCCTGATTATAATAATTCAAGGCGAGAAATTCATATTGATGAAGACGAAAAGTGGTCATATTCGACTGATAACGTTGTTCCTCTTGACCACACAAGTTTGTATGCAACGTTAATACATGAAATCGGTCATGTTATAGGTTTATCACATTCAGATGTATCAGATTCTGTAATGTATGCTTATTACAACGGTAAAATAGAGTTAGGTGATGATGATGTTTTAGCCATTCAAAATTTATATGGTAAGGCAGATAACACTTCTATAATATCTTTCATACCGGAGTCACCATCTTCTTCGGTACCAAAAATACAAAACGAGCATCCTATAGATACAAATAAAATCGATCTTTGTAATTTTAAAAATATTGATTTATTTTTAATTTCTGATAAACGATTATATATATTATATAAAAAATGGTTGTGGATAATAAATCCGGCAGAAATGATATATACCAAACCGCTCATAATAGAACATTGGTTAACGTTTCTTCCAAAGAACTTCACAAAAATTTTAGCTGTATATCAACGACCATCTGGTGAGATAGTTATGTTTATAGATTCTTTGGTATTCATGTTCGATTTAATGAGTCTTAAATTAAGTCATGGTTATCCGAAGCATATCCAATCTTTATTTAACATACAACCGGATAATTTACATGCGGTATTCAACAGTAATACAGGTAAAACTTATATATTTCATGATGATAATTATTATAGAGAAGTCAATGAGTGTACGTTTACTACTAAATCATGGGGTTATATATCTGAAACATTTCCTGGAATACCGCCTAAAATCGATTCATCATTTAGATTTTCTGATGGTAATTTATACTTTTTTAAGAACAATACTGTGTATGTCTTTAATGAATTTACGGGTGAGTTAGTTAGAACAGAAAAAAATAATCTATCGATATTCGGATTGAAATGTGTAAATGATGATGTACTATACAAATTAAAAGAATTAATATTACAATTGATAATTCAAAAGAAAGACCAATCGATATCAAATAATAATCGATAGTAATGTTGATGAACAAGAATAAAAGTTCAGTTTCCAAGAGCATAATGATTTGAACGTATGGTTGTGAAGAATACGTGAAGCGGTTAACATGGAGAAAGGAAATATTCATGCTTTCAATTGGTGTATATATTGCATAGAATCTACTGATTCAACGTTTAATGAAATATGTTATTTTGTAAATAATGAATTTTCTGAAGCAAATGTTACTATAATTAAAAATGAACAAATTATCAAGATACAATCCCCAACGATTTGCTTCTATGACGATATATTACAAAGGTTAGAAAAATATCGAAACCAATTAATAATCGATATTGATTTTGAAGAAGAATACAAAACTCTCCGTTGGAAGTAGTTAGTTAGTAGAGGCTCAACAAGTTGGATGCAATGTCAAAAATGGCGAAGTTGTGCGAAAAATTGAACCCCTGTAAGTTATTACAAGATTTTTTTGAAGAAGCAGGATTTATTTTTAATGGTGATTTAGACAGTATTGTGTGTCGTGAGTGTGGATTTAAAACAAGAGGATCTTTATCTATTTCGCATATTCAATTTATGCACAAACTTTTTAATTCAGAATGTAAAATGGTATGTTATATATATGATAAATATAATAATTATGCACTATACAGTATATTATTACATATTGATGATATAATGAATGCGAAAAAATGTATATCAGAAACTGAAGAAATTATGAAGTTAACATTTTGCTGTTGGCCTAAACGTTTACCACGAGTTGATAATTTAGTATCGGCAGGTTTTTTGTATACTGGAGTGGACGATGATTTAATGTGCATAGACTGTAAAGTTATACTTCACGATTGGCAAGACACAGACGATCCATGGTTTGAACACGCTAAGGCATCTCCAAATTGTTTACTTGTTAAATTACACGGAGTCATAAAAGATGGTTCCATTAAGTGACAAAAGTGGAAAATGTATTGAAGACTTTTTTAAAAATCAAAGATTTGTTGATGATTCGGATAATATTGTTTGTTCTAAATGCGGTTTTAAAACTATATGTTTTAATACTATTACGCATATTCAACTTATGCACAAACTTTTGTATCCGACATGTAAAACTGTACGTTATATATCTTATAAATATGAAGACTATATCAGATCAAAAAAGTGTGTTGCTAATTTTGTTAATATATTAAAGTGAAAATAAAATTTATAAAAAACAGAGTTGATGTGTTTTTGTTAGATATTTGTTTAACCTTATTACATTTTATATGTAACGATTGTCATTCTATAGTAAACAATTATACGTAAGGTAGGAGTTGGTTTATTAGTGTTCCAACGTGAATTTTGAAAATAACATCTTAGTTAAATATGTCGGTAGTTAAAAAATTTTACTAACGAAACCGTCATTGATAAAGAGTACAGCAGATAATCCCATTGAACCTTTTTAATCAATGTAAACATGACCTCAAGATTAACACTGACCTATTAAAAACATATAAACATATACAGACGGCATTTTTGTTGTTGACACGTATACGTTCTTGTGATAACGTTTTATACTCCATTTTTGATAGTTCAGTCAAAATGAAGAATTTAACACTGCAAGATGTCTTATTTCATCCTATGTTTGATAGATTCGTCATGAATAAAACAAAAGTAGAGATTGAATTTATGCGAGATATATTGTTGGTACTTCTAAAGTGTCGTAAAGTGTTGGAATTTTATAATTCAGACGGACTGAAAGAGATTACACCGGAACGTAGAGGACAAAGCGGTGAGGCGTTTATACATTTTCTTGAATGTCCATGGGCACATGAATCTACTGTGGATGGGCCGGACACATGTGTTTGTTGTTATATATCTACACATTGTGGTGATATCATTAAGCTTCTCGATGAACGATTCAAGTGACGTTTATATAACGGTAAGTACTCCAAGACACTATTGTATATTACAATTTTTGTGTAATTAAATATATAGAATGTATAAAAAATAAAAAATGACAATAAATCATTTTTTTTTTGTTCAGGTATTAAAAACATACACATACATAAAAATATGTTACAGATCATTTTTTATTATTCGGATACTTAATAAAAACAGTTTACAATATAATACATGTACATAAAAAAGATTCTAAAAAAAAAATATTGTTACATTTACAATATAATAAATGTTAATTCAGGTATTAAAAATACATGAACATAAAAAGATTCTAAAAAAATATAACAAAACAGTTTACAATATAATACATGTACATAAAAAGATTCTAAAAAAAAAAATATGTTACATATCAATGTGATAGCAAGAGTTTTGATTTTTACTAGATAGGTAAAACTCACTTTAAAAAAAATAAAAATGTTATTAATTAACATGTGATAGCAAAAAGATTGATTTTTACTAGATAGGTAAAATTCACTTTTTATTTACAAAATAAAAAACGTTATTTTGTTTTAAAAAACTTGTTTTATCATTACGCTAATGAATAATGACCGTACGGTAGTGTATCTATTTTATTATCACAAGGGATTCTTTTATTGTCTAAATTACTTAAAGCTAATTTGTTACACGTAATTGTTTCAACTAAATGTTTTTTTGATCGGAATAATTTCATCAGTCTATAATTATTTATAGTTTTAGAATAGACGCACTTTTTGAAATCTTCAAAACTTATATGTTTGCTGATAACGTTTTTTTTAATTCCTTTTACCCTTTTTTTAACTTTGTTATCTACCGTTTTAAATGTATATAATTTAGAGCGTAAGCCGATAAATTCTTTAATTGGTACACCCGAACATTCATCTTTAAATTTCCCGATAATTTTTTTATTTTCAATTGAATAACAGGGATGATTGGGTGAATAATCTGACGTATCAAAGTGTGTAACTAAATCCGGTTCTAATATATCTTTGTAAAAATCTTCTGTATGAATTTCGTAAAAAAGGCTATCTGTATCTGTATACAATAGGGAAATTTTTTCACCGTATTTTTTCTTCATTATATCATAATGAAAATCATACATTAACGTTTTACTTATTTCTAATACGCTTAATCCGATATATATTGGTTTATCTAAAAATAAATGTTTTTTATCCGATAATACCGCACATAAAGATTTATTATAAATTATTCTGTCTTTAAATACCGGTTGTGTAATTAAATTTAATAATTTTTTTTCATCACTTACAAGTTTAAGGTTAATTCTTTTCCTAACGTTCTCCATACATTTACCGAACACTGAGTTGTTTAATAATTTAAAAAAATCTTTTTCAAAATCATTTTTAGCTTGTTTTCGTTTTTCTGTATTTAAATCAATGTACGTTTTTAACCAAGGGCTCTGTAAAAATTCTAAAATACGATGAATTTTTATAACTTTTATACCGTGTTTAACAGCTTGTTTTAAATTAATGTAATGACATATATATTTTTCTTTATTTTCTAATGTTGTTAACAATTTTTGTTGTTTTGTTCCTTTAACACATTCATTAACAGGTAAAAACGGTAAATCGCTATGATGATTATGTAAGTGATGAGGATACTCGACGTCTACTTCTAAAATATAACCAACAGGAGAATCGTCTGCAATATCTAGTATATTAAAATTAGGATCGTTAGGATCCTTCCAAGTAAAACCAGCATATGGCATACATTTATTCATTGCCCAACCGTACAGATTATTTGCATCTAAATAAGTTAAATATTTAATTGGGTTAGTTACATCAAACGTTTCTGGAATATATTTATTATTAGCAACAGATTCTTTTTTTATGCAAATACTCAGCCCCCCCGTACCCCGTTTTCACATAAGAGGTACATTTCGTAATCAGTTAATAATTCTAGTTTAATTTTTGTATAACTTAACATCGCATCAAAAGCAAAACCTGGTATTGTAAAGTAGTGTGCACAGTCTAGTTTATAAGATTGCATACAAAGAGATCTAAAATTTTCAAAAATATCACATAATATTAAAACATCAATTTTTAAATATAGATCGCTATACTCTCCAAGTGTTTGTATATTAAAATGATTCCAAACATTACAAGCATGTTCATAATCAGCATTTCCAATTTCTGAATCATTTAGTGAACTATAAAAACATTCTTTTGGTGGTAATCTACGTTCTTCCAATTTTTTCCAGGAATTCGTATATTCATAAGGGTACACACCTTTTCTGGTAACTAGTGGCATACTGTTTGCAGAAAAAAATTTTCCAATATGAAAAAATTTATCCTTAGGCAGGTTATTACTAAGCTCAGCCAACGGATAATTCATAAAACGATAAGTGTCAATAAATCTAATATTAAAACCCGAACGTGTTTTTTTTGCAAAAGAAATATACTTTTCTCTAGTATTAGGAATTACATGAATATTTTTTATATCATAACCCAATTGACGCACTATAAAATGCGAATCATAATTAGAACTACCATGTATGAAAACAGGTACAAATTTCTGTTGTTGTCGTTTCAAGTTACACGTATTACATAATGTTGAACGAAATTGACCAGTTAAATGACAATGATCTCGAACTTTAGGATATAATAATGTAAATTCCTTGTTACACATCTCGCAATGTGTGACCGATTTAAATTTCATTTTATCATCTCGAGTCATATGTAACGGAATATTTTGTTTAATAAGTAAACCGATTAAATTAATTTTTTCAACTAAAAATATCATAAATTTTTTCGCAGCATTTTTACCACGATATAAGTATGGTTCCGAAGGCAATTGGTTTCTTATACTTTCAGGGATATTGCTATCTATAACAAAATATACGCAAAAACTCATTGGAATATGAAATTCATTAATTGCAGTAAATTTGTTTTCGGGGTTGGGCAAACAAGTACTAACAGGTTTCAAAATACATTCGAAATCTGCATATACTACAATAGGAACTCTATATTGATAATGAAATTTATTAAATTGTAATATGTTGTTATCAGTAGTGGGTAATACTATTTTTACGGGAGAATATTTTCCGCAATATCTATTATGATTTTTCAATTGTTTTGACTTTTTAGTAAAAAACGATAAACAACGTTTACATATTTCAATTTTTTCTGTATGTTTTGTTAACTGTGATCTTATTAACTGGGAAAAATTCTTTATATAACAATAATGATAATTAGCATTATTCGACATATTTAATACTAAAAGGTCAAAATGATTATTCTTTTCTTCCTTACACACTTTAAGAGGAAAAATTGATTTCTTTTCATCAATAGAATAAATGTTAATAGAAACGTTATTAGTTTTTTCGAAACGAGAAATTTGGTTTAAAGGTGTAGGAAAGTCTATATGTCTAAAATCAAACTTATTTTCTAAAACAAAATAACGAAAATTAACACGTTCAATGTGAGGTCCAGTTACATAACGAGAGAGGATTGCCCATTTAAAACAATAATTATCTTTATTTTTAGGATTTATTATACATTTTTTAATTTGTAAAAATTTTGGAAGTTCAATATATGAAGCTCCTCTTAATGGTTTAAATCGATTTATACGTAATAAAATTCCGTCTATACGGTGAAGACTCCATCCGGAACCTTTACCCATATATACGTCTTCATCATAACAAATTTCTTTAATCGCATTGTTAACTATTATGTTAACATTATCGTTTTCTATAATCGGAATATTTTTTGTTTTAAAGGCTCTGTCTTGTGTTTCATTAATAACGGGTTTTATATATGTACATTCAACTATAATGTTAAATTTTACTGGACCAAACATTGAAATAATATTACTTAAAATTGTAACTATATTTATTTTAATATAAACTAACAGCAAGCAAATATCCTTATAATTATTACTTGTATTTTTGTAAAAATATGTTTTTAAATTACCTTTAAAGGCATTCTCTATCTCAATAAAGCTATTGGATTCTACAATTTGTTGTAATCTAATAGATTTTAATCTAAAATTTGGTATTGATGATGAAGATGATGATGATGATGATGGTAGAGATGATAGTGGTGTTGACCGTGTTTGTCTGTGTTTACGGGCGAATACTTTCCGCAATATCTTTGATTTTAATCTAAAATTTGGTATTGATGATGAAGACGATGATGATGATGCTGGAGATGATAGTGGTGTTGACCATGTTTGTCTGTGTAATCCACCCAAATCTGAAACATGTGATGGACCAGGTTGTGGATCGTTTTCGTTATTAAAATCTTGATGTCTGCTGTGCGATGAACCAGGTAACTGACCCAAATTTGGTACACGCGATGGATCGGGTTGTGTTGAAGGTATTCGTTCGTATGATGATGAATTATCTATCATCTGTTCTTGTTCGACAGCATTTCTTATAATTTGTCGTTTTTTAAACGGTAGATTTTTATCCATAATCTGTAGGAATATATTTAAAACAAAAAAATATTCATATCAGTTCCATATTTATAAAAAATAATTGTTCAATATTTTTTTGTTGGCGTGTTCTTTTTGTATGGAATATGTATTTGTTATAAACGAATAATATTCTTAGTAATTTAACTAATGTAAATTACAATAGAAAGAGAGGTTATCTATGATTATACTTACAATTTTGTACAAAAAATATTCATATCAGTTCCATATTTATAAAAAATAATTGTTCATATATTTTTTTGTTAACGTGTTCTTTTTGAATAATTGTTCATATATTTTTTTGTTAGCGTGTTCTTTTTGTGTGGAATATGTATTTGTTATAAAACGAATAATATTCTTAGTTATTTTACTAATGTAAATTACAATAGAAAGATAGGTTATCTATGATTATACTTACATTTTTGTAAAGATCCGATGTATTGAGACCTATGCTGGCTAAAAACCAATCTATTGCTATAAAATTGTTTTTTATTGTATGGCTATTTATACTGTCAACCGATCGATAACAGGAAAAACAGTAAACAATGTATTTTGAACCAATACCGTGCTGTTGTTTAAATTTTTTAAAAACTGTTGTCAATAAAATGCGCTGTGACTGATACTGAATAATCGGTAATTATTTAACCTCTTGATCTCGTATTTTTGTTGTTGTCGGTAAACAAAATATTTACTTGATCTTTTAATCTTCTACTTACGCGTATTGAGAAGGTGTGAAACTGATAATGTATTTTCTGTGTATATAAACCGATTGAAAATTGTGGTTAAATTTTTTTAAAACTGTTGTCAATAAAATGCGATGTGACTGATAATGAATAATCAGTAATAATTACTTGACCTCTTGATCTCGTATTTTTGTTGTTGTCGGTAAACAAGTTATTTACTTGACCTTTTAATCTTCTACTTACACGTATTGAGAAGGTGTGAAACTGATAATGCATTTTCTGTGTATATAAGCCGATTGAAAATTGTGATTCAGCATCCAGAAACATACCAGCTACTACAGTCTGCGATCGTCATTAAGGTAATATTATTTTTTTTATTTTTTGTTATGTTCTACACAAGAACATGTACAGTAATTCTTGGTTACCTGTAAAATATGTGTTTTTCCTATGTTATTTTTAAATATATTATTATAAAAGTATACAAAAAAATTAATTTGTCTTTGTTATAAGTGTTAACTATATTATTTTTATATAATGTGTTCTATACGTTTATCTATTAATTTTATTTTTTTATCTAAGTTATTAAAGGTTCCATTTTAGTATTTAAAATATATTTTCTATTTTTTCTGTTTTATTTAATTTATCTTTGTTTAGTTTTGTATAATAATTCTTAGGTTACCAGTCATAAAATTAGTAATTTAACGAAAATTTATTTTTGTATGTTATAGATTTTGATAATTTAAAATCTTATCATTGTAATGGATGCTCAGCATGAAGAAGGTCTTTTATTTAATTTGTGTTTGTTTAGTTTAACATATATAAATAATATGTATAACAATTCTTAGTTACCAGTTATAAATTAGTAATGTAATGAAAAATTATTTTTTTGTATGTTATAGATTTTGACAATTTAAAATCTTATCATTGTAATGAATGCTCAGCATGAAGGAGGTCTTTTATTTAATTTGTCTTTGTTATAAATAATATGTATAACAATTCTTAGTTACCAGTTATAAATTAGTAATGTAACGAAAAATTATTTTTGTATGTTATAGATTTTGACAACTTAAAATCTTAAATCATTGTAATGGATGCACAACATGAAGGAGGTCTTCATCATGAAGAATGTTTGTCGTTAGAAGACATTTTAAAATTAATTTATTATCTGGGTCTATCTTCCTACGGTCAATGGGAAGATATGATGAAAAAAATTCAACCAGACATTATCTCAATAGATAATGTTAATGTTTTTTCTCTATATATTCAATTACGAGATGTAACCAAAAAAATAAAATTTGCTCTCGAAACTACAATTGTTAATTCACAAAAAGACTTGATGTTTTTAAATAATTATTTATTCGATATTGACGAAATATATAACTATTTGAATACAAATATTGTTCATTTTAAAGAAAAAAATATATTAAGAACAACGTTTTCTATAATCAATTCTATTATAAAAAATAAAATGATGTATAGATTTGAAGATGAAGAAGAAGAAGATCCGATGAACATTGACATTGTTAATAATGACGATGGTGATGATGATTTTAAAAGATTATTTAAATCAGTTAAACGTTATACATCTAAAAACGAAAAAACTGATGAATTGTATGATCAGTATATTTCTTTTAAAAAAGATGATTCAACTAAAACTTTAACAACACCCGGAGAAAAGGGTCGTTACTTAATAAAAATTGATATAACTGATGTTAACGATTTAAAAGGAATAAATAAGAAAGACAGATGGACTAAAGCTGCCTATAGAAGTCAATTTTTATTGCAAAGTAAAGATTCTACTTATATGCAATTGCATAAAATTGTATTGTCAAAATCACGCGAATTGGCTAAGATAAAAAATATTAAAAAACAAACTTATAAAAACTAATCTTAATGTTTTTGGTTAAGATCAAAAAATGTTTCCTATAAAAAAAGAAATTTTTAAAAATGAATATTTTTGTTTTAAATATATTCCTACAAAATTATGGACAAAAAATCTACCGTTTTAAAAAAAAACAACAAATTGTATCTAGTAAAAATCAAAACTCTTGCTATCACATTGATATGTAACATATTTTTTTTTTTTTTAGAATCTTTTTATGTACATGTATTATATTGTATATTTAAATCAGTTAAACGTTATACATCTAAAAACGAAAAAACTGATGAATTGTATGATCAGTATATTTCTTTTAAAAAAGATGATTCAACAAAAACTTTAACAACACCCCAGAGAAAAAGGGTCGTTACTTAATAAAAATTGATAATCTTAATGTTTTTGGTTAAGATAAAAAAAAATGTTTCCTATAAAAAAAGAAAATTTCAAAAAATGAATATTTTTGTTTTAAATATATTCCTACAGATTATGGATAAAAAATCTACCGTTTTTAAAAAAAAAACGACAAATTGTAAGAAAAATGCTGTCGAATAAGAACAGATGATAATTCATCATCACAACCTGGTTCATATGTTTCAGATTTTTATAAAAAACTGATCTTAATATTTTGGTTAAGATAAAAAAAAATGTTTCCTATAAAAAAGAAATTTTCAAATTTTTTGTATGTAAAATATGTTGATATTTTATATTTGTTGTAGTATGTAACTTATACACAATTACAACAATTTTTTGTATGTAAATTAATTTAAACAAATGCTGGTATAAAAAAGTATGTATGTTTTTTAGTATGTAACTAAAATGTTTAAAATCTTCTATTTTGTATGTAAAAAATCAAAACAAAGTTTCCTATAAAAAAAGAAAATTTCAAATTTTTGTTGTATGTATTTTGTTGGTATTCACTTTGTATTTGTTGTAGTATGTAATCTATACACAATTACACAATTACAACAATTTTTGTGTATGTAAATTAATAAAAAATGCTGGTATAAAAAAAGTATGTATGTATTTATGTATGTATGCATGTATGTATGTATGTTGTATAGAATGGTAAACTGTAAAAATTATAATTGTAATATAGACTATATGTTTTGAATATATGTTTTTTAGTATTAATAAATCAAAAAATCAAAATGTTTTAAAATTTTTATTTTTTAAAAAAAAAAAAACCTTTATTTTACATATAATTACAATAAAAAGTTAAGTAATCATACAGTCCCAACAATTTATTCTTTTAGTGTCTTCATCATGTTCATCACACAAACAGTTCCAATATTGAATTATCCATTTAGTAATATAAAACACGTTACTTAATGCACAGTTTGTTGAAGAATGATCATACGGACAACGTATACTATTTAAAGACTGCTTCTTCAAGACGCTTAGAGACGGACACTTGAGTGATTCAATATCCACTATTTTTACATGACAGTTCAATTCTTTTTGTAAAGCTATTTTTTTTTCACGTCCTTTTACATAAATGCACTTTCCATATATATATGAATTTAATATTACTGGAAGTTCACTATATTCTGTTAATCCACAATTCCAACTAAGTCCCAGATAATTATTGTTAATCCAGTCATTAACTTTTTTTTTCTTTTCTGATAGATGTCTGTAATCGAATGGAGGTAAGAATAAGTATTGATTACAAACATCAGCGAATTTAGTGTTTACTATAGGTTGCACGCACAGTTCTTTAATAATATAATTATTTCCATCATCGCGAAAACTTTGAAAGTCGATAACATATTCCATTGCGTGCAACAGCAGAACTGATATCAGTTTTATCAGCGTAGTAATGTCACGTTCTCAGTACGCACGCGTAAATAGGAGATCAAAAGATCAACTACGTTAATATAAATTATACAGTTAAGCAATCATACAGTCCCAATATTTTTGTCTTTCAATTTCTTGTTCCAGTATTCGATAATCCACTTAGTTAAATTATGTACATTATTTAAATCACAATAATATGAATTATGTTTGAAAGGACAGTGAATAGAATATGAAGACTGCTGTTTTAACACTTTTAAGGATGGACAATCGAGTGTTTCCATATCTAATATTTTTACATAACAATTAAATTCTTTTTCTAATGCTACTTTTTTTTCTGATCCTTTAACATAAATACATTTACCGTTTATATATTTATTTAATATAAACTGTAGATCATTATAATCTTGAAGACCGCACTTCCAGCTAAGTCCAAGACACTTGTTTTCAATCCATTTATTAACGTTTTTTTTCTTCTCTGACAAATGTTTGTAACTAAATGGTGGTAAAAACAAATACTGTTTCTTTTTTCTCCATAGATTTATCAAAATTACAAATACGTATTTTTTTTGTTTGTTGTACTATTTTCATGATTGAAAAAAAAATAATTCAAATGATTTGGTTTTTATCAATCCAACTGTTATGCGACTTATCGTATCCTAACCACTGAACAAGTAATTTATTACCTTTACGTTTTAATATTTTTTCAATTAAAAATATATTGTCGTATTTTGTTTTACTAATTTCTTGTTCGTAAAATCCGCCATCTAATACGGTTCCTGTATCATCTTTTAAAATATATGTTCTAGGTACTGTTTGTTTAATATTATGAATTGTAAATATTTCATTTGTCCAATTTGGTAAATAACCCTTAGTAAAAATTTGTTTGTATTTACTAATTCTCACTCTATCCCCAACTTTATATTTTGCAGGTTTCTTATTAACAGGTATTCGTTTTTTATTTATTTGTGTTAATACCCTTTTCTCATTATTTATATTAACATCTTTAGGTTTCATACTTATAGTTCTATGTACAGTATTATTATATTTTTTCAATAACTGAGGAAGTACTTCGATCCATGTATACTTTCCACTGGTAGTAAACCACTTCCACATATGGTTTTTTAAAGTACGATTAAAACGTTCAATAATAGAGGCTTTTTTATCTGAATAAGTTGAATAATGATTTATATTATAATGATTAAATAATTGCTGAATCGGTAAATTGTAAAATTCTTTTCCTTTATCAGTTTGCAAATGTTTCATTTTGTTTACATGTAATATAGGTCTTAGAGCTTTTACAATGTCGTGTGAGGTTTTTGATTTTAACGGAACTGCAAATGCAAATTTACTAAAACAATTTATCACTGTTAGTATATATTTATAACCTTTATTCAACTTTGAAAAAGAAATCATTTCTACAAGGTCAGCTTGATACAAATCGTGAATACCTTTTAGTTCGACATTGCGTGTAGGAAAATTCCTTCTCGCTTGTTTATGTAATTCACTACTTATCGCCTGTCTGATGCTCATTATTCAAAGTACAACAATTAATTAAAAACTGTTTACATCTATAACCTTAGTTATCAGAGATTACTTTGTATAGTACGACAACTAAAAAGGTTATCGGTATCTTATATTTAGGTAAAGACGAGTTGCACGACCGTCTGTTTATATTTACATTTTTACTAGATCAGTGTGTTTCAAGGTCATGGTTTACTATAGAATGACAATCATTACAAATAAAATGTAATATATTTAGGTAAAGACGACGCTAAAAAAAAGAAAAAAAAAAAAACACGTCAACGAACTCGGAATGTTTATGTGTACGCGGGGCGTGTCAACAAACGCCGTCTGTTTATATTTACATTTTTGTTACTAGGTCAGTATGTTTCAAGGTCACGGTTTACTATAGAATAACACAATAAAGACACGATCACGATTACAAAATAAAAATGTAATATATTTAGGTAAAGACGGACGGCGGACGCCACGCTGTCTACACTGTAAAAAGGAGAAAAAAAACACGTCAACGAACTCGGAATGTCTATTGTGTACGCGGGGCGGGGGCGTGTCAACAAACGCCGTCGCCGTCTGTTTATATTTACATTTTATACTGTTTATATTTACATTTTTTAGGAATGTTTACGCGGGGCGGGGGCGTGTCAACAAACGCCGTCTGTTTATATTTACATTTTATACTGTTTATATTTACATTTTATACTGTTTATATTTACATTTTTTACTAGGGGGGGGGAGACAATAGCGAGTGTCCTAGCGCATACATGTATTGTGTCCCAGCGCATACATGCCTGTTTTTTTGTCCTAGCGCATACATACATAGTGGGGTATTGTGTCCCAGCGCATACATGGCTGTTTTTTTTGTCCTGGCGCATACATACATAGTGGGTATTGTGTCCCAGCGCATACATGGCTGTTTTTTGAGTCCCAGCGCATACATACATATACTACTCCTATCCTATGTTGGTTCTCCCGTTGCGTAAAATATTTGTGCCAAGTTTGGTTGAAATCGGTACAGTGGTTTAGGAGGAGATGTGGAAGAAACCTTCGCGGACGTGCGCACAACAACTCACCGAAGTTTCATCGCAATCGGATGAATGGTATAGGAACGCATACGGGACAAACAAAGAAACATTCATTTTTATATATAAGATGTAAACTATACCACTTACTTAACATAAACCGTGATAGCTAAGCTAATGTACAACATATATGTATTAATTATACACATAAATGTTCTTCGATAGACACTCTATCTATTGGCGAAAACTTGAATAAAATCCGTTCAGTAATTCCTGAGATTAGCGATTTCAAACACAGAGAGAAAACGGACCGACTTTACTTTATACTATGTACAGATTTACATTAAAATGAAAAAATTATAATTTTATTGCCTGGCAACAAAATTATTTTATTTTTAACAATAACCATTGTTTGAAAAAGTTTAAATGAATTTTCAAGTACTTTACTCTTGTTAAAACGTAAAAGGTTGCAGGTAAACTACCCCTTCCCCTTAACCGATCTTCACCAAAATCAAAAGGCCTTGAGTCCTCTACAATTCAGTGACGTATGCAAAACATTATTTGATTCTGTTTGAATTTGCGGCAGTTATCGTTTGCCATAAAAAATACGCTTGATAAAAATCGTTGCAGGTAAACTACCCCTTCCCCTCAGACGATCTTTACCAAAAACAATAGGTCTTGAGTACTCTACAAATCACGGCTGTATACAAAAAATTATTTGATTCTGTTTGAATTTGCGGCTGTTATCGTTTGCCAAATAAAATACCCTTGATAAAAAAACGCTGCAGGTAAACTACCCCTTTACCTTAACCGATCTTCACTAAAAACAATAGGTCTTGAGGACTCAGCAATTTAGGGCTGCATGCAAATAATCTTTTGATTCTGTTTGAATTTGCGGCTGTTATCGTTTGCCATAGGAAATACCCTTGTTAAAACATAAAACGTTACCGGTAAACTACCCCTTTCCCTTAACCGATCTTCACCAAAAACAATAGGTCTTGAGAACTCTACAATTCAGAGCTGTATGCGAAACATTATTTGATTCTGTTTGAATTTGCGGCTGTTATTGTTTGCCAAAAAAAAAAATTTCCCTTGATAAGAAAAACCGTTGCTGGTAAACTACCCCTTTCGCTCAACCGATCTTCACCAAAAACAATAGGTCGTGATTACTCTACAAATCAGGGCTGTATGCAAAAAATTATTTGATTCTGTTTGAATTTGCGGCAGTTATCGTTTGCCATAGAAAAAAAATCTACACACAGACAGACAGACACACACACAGACACTTTTCGGAAAACGACTTTTTTTTATGTTTTGAGTGTAGTACAATCAGAATCTGCAATAATCTGGAACACGATTTTTTTTGCCATCACCATACTTCCATTTCCTTAAGGAATATGGAAGTAAAAAACCCAAGGAAATGTCAAAAAACGCGTTATTGCTTTTTAAATACGGCTTAGCCAAGCTAAACCTCATTTTTCCTATCTTTCATATTTTTCAAATAACTCGAAAATTAATGCATAGAAAAAAAATTAAAAAATTATATAAGCTTTGTAGCAGATAATCTTCAAACTGTTTTCGAATTTTGTACCTTACCAAAAATGAAATGTAATGCACTGGAATTGAAAACAATGTATCTTATACTTCTATGAATGTCAAGTCTCATTTTTATTAGCGTTTATTTGATTCAATAATAACATGAAAAAATTAAAACTGAGAATGAATTATATCAAAAAATAAATACGAATACAAGCTGTAATTGTGTTTTTTTTCAACTGTTACTAACATTAAATTTTAAATTTCATAGGTATTGCAGGGAATTAAGTCAAACAACACACGCTAATGACGTATTTGTACACGCTCGCAGCTGACGTAATAGAACAAAATTCAAAAACATTATATGCAATGATTATAGAGGGATACTCTTTGACAAAAGAACCTCAATAACGTTCAAACTTAAAAATTGAATGAATTACGGTCGAATTTCGACCACTGGGCGACCACTAGTATATATTAAAATACCAAATTTTAAAATTTGAATTAAGTTACATCAAATTACTCGATTTTTTTATTAAACCTGAAAAACAGGATAACATTTACGTGAAAAATATTTTTGACCATTTGTTTAAGTACATTATAGTTTGTAAGAAAACAGTTTTGTAACGTGTACACAGAACGGTAGATTTATGTGCAGCGTACGTTAGATATTACTCCCTTAGATACCTCCGTTAGATATAACAATTTGCCATATACTGTGTCTGAGTTTTACAGTTTTAGCATCGTTGCTGAGTTGTGGCGTCATTCTATTGAAAGTGGTTCGCGCTATTTTATTACGGGTCTTAATTTTCAGATCAGGATCAATGTTATCTGTAATCTAGCAGACAAGGTATTCAATTTTACTTACTGCTTAGATTGGTTCGTCTTGCACCTGTTTCATTCCGTGTCCTACTGAAGATCATTAATTTTTTTTCTAATCTTTATCAACTATATTGAGCTTATTTAGAAATAGGTATAAGGTTTCCATATTTACTGCAAGGATAACACTATCGTCTGCATTTCTTATGGCACTTATTGGTTATCCGTTAAACTGTATTCCCATTTCTACATTGTCAGTGCGTCTGAGTAGAGGTTGAATAATAAAGGGACGCCAGACTCTTCGATGGGTTTCCATATGCTGTGTTGAACCTCCATTCAGCCTCACAACACAGTCTTTTGTTTCCAACATAGTTTTTTAATCATTCTTATATTCTTCTAATAAATACCAGATTCAGATAGTAAACTGATGACCTCACCGTGGCTAAAACGGTCAAAAGCCTTTCCATATTATATAGAACATGAATAGACATGCTTCTATAGTTTCCCAACAGACCTGTAAAAAAAACAGTTATTTCAAGGCTTTTTGATTTCCAAAACTATACTTAGATGCAAACTAAATGCCTTTCAGGTATTTTTCACACTTATTACTTACTATGGCATGCATGACTTTTGTGAATGTTTCTAAGAGGTGATAAGAGCACGTTTCTGTGTGTGTGTGTGTGTGTGTGTGTGTGTGTGTGTGTGAGGATAATAGAAAACTTTAATTGTCTAAGGACTTACGTTATAACTGTAAACACAAAAGGAAACGAAGTTCTTTGATATAATATGAAATAAAGACAAGAAAGACAGTGTAAAAGAAATTTATATTTCTTACTCTATCATGTATTAGGCTTTAACTGCAAGGTTGTTATGTTTTTGGTAATGGTTAACACATAACGTTGCATACCAGTAGTTAACGACAAAATCTTAATTAAGGGATGTATGCATATGTCCTAGTAAGCATTTTACTTGGTTACTGACGTTTCAAACATTATATGGTATTCGCTAACTGACTGGATCGTTACGGTATACTAGAGCAATTTTATTTTATGAACACGTTAAATTTAAGAATCTTAATCTGAAAGCATTTTTTCAATTTTATATGTTAACAATCAACTAGAGAATAGTTTGCTTTATTACATTTTTATGCAAAGTTTATTACTTTGCTGTATGAGCCTTTACGACTGGCGTTTTTACGATACGTTTTGTGTACGTTCCCGTACACATGAGTGTATACGTTTTTCGATATAAATTTCGTTTCATGCTATTTTTTTTTTTTAGAAATATTTTCTCGTATTGAAGGAAATTACAATTTTAGTAGTGTATACGTTTTTCGATATAAATTGCCATTAGTTTCATGCTATTTTTTTTTTAGAAATATTTTCTCGTATTGAATGAAATTAAAATTTTAGTGTTGCGTATTCTAGTTTTCCATAAATAACATAAAGTTATAATGTTATATGGATAACATATAGTTATCCATAAAGATCATAAGAGAAATCGACTTTATAATCTAGCAGAGTTAGTAAGGGAAACAAGCATTTATAACCTTTCCGTAGTATTAAAGAAGCAAATAATAATAATAATAATAATAATAATAATAGTAATAATAGTAATAATAATAATAATAATAATAATAATAATAATAATAATAATAGTAATAATAATAATTCCATCATAATTCATCATTCCATAAATTTGTTTATATTACGTTATTTTTTTAGTAAAATATATTTTGTTTGTGAATTGCCAGAGATTGTTCTGCTTACAAAAAAATGAATGATTCAGGTTCTTATCGTACAAAAAATTTGCTAATAATATTTATATTTATTTACGGCAAATTAGAAAAGGAAAAGAATGCAAGAGAAAGAGCGAATCAGAGCGTACTGTAATGTAAATAATGTAAGAAGTTTAGAAAGTGTTTATGTGTTAACCAAAAATGTAAATTATATTGAAATATAAACATATAATAGCATTAAACAGTTATTATCTTAATTTCACATATGTGATTAATTCAGAGAAGCGAACTTGATAAATATTGGTTGCGTTGAGAAATACACTACTCAAGAAATAAATCAATCTCGTTGTTTAACTAGCATTCTGTGTGCATGGTAAAAACGCGTGGGAATAACTGATCGATTGCTTAAATGACATGCAATTGACTTATTTGATTAATTTTCTTTATCTTTTTGAGGACGTAGGGCCACAATAAAAACCATACATTTTACAGGATTAAATCTCAATATTCTTAAATTTTTACAAGTCGTCTTATCGTCTTTCCTCATCCTCATCCTCATTCCTCTCTAAATTGTTCTTATCCAAGCGATTCTAGTTCTTGGGGAATTGTGGATTCTGTATTCCAAAAACTAACTAAAAGTCTCATACTTCGTGTTGAAAATCTGTATCAGTGATTTAATCCAGTTTGTTTATTGTTTTCAATTTTAGTAGCAGGGTCAATAGGGTTGTTAGCCCATTTCAATGTCTAGTAAATCCGGCAGATGTGGTTGCCACCTGGAGCAGGAGACTGCCGAATTTTCTTTCATAGTTGTTTGTGTTAGCCTTCACTACCCGTTTATTTCTGGATCACTATCTTCTGAGATGCATTAGGTGGCAGGATGCAGTCAGGCTAAGATATATCTATATTAGATTTATGAATAAAAAACATAGCCTGAAAATACCTAGTAACTTTGGGGTAGAAAAAAAGAAGAGGCCAATCAGGAAAAGTGAAAGGAGGGAATCTTTTATAATTAAGAGAATGCAATATAAGATTGGACTCACTATTCCGTGGTTGTCACTAGATGTTGACTCACTATATGTGATACCCTGGGTAAATTGACTGTCAACATATAATTTTCCATTTATGGACTTTTATTGCCGTAGTAATAATACGCGTTTTGGATTACAACTACTGGTATTATTATCCATATCAAACATTTCGCTGTTTCTATGATGTGGCATTCTAAGCGGTTATGGTTTACTACTTCTCAGCTTTATATTGAGCATGCCACACAACACGAACAGGTGAAACGTTTACTGTTAATAATAATATGAATAAAACATTGTTGTTAACAGAAAACTGTTGTTTTCGTATAATTTATCTTTTAGCTTGCATACATTTCCTGTCTTTTTCAACAATAAGGCACGCAGTCGCTCAGGTCAGTCAATACATAATATGACTCCTATATATAATTTGATAAAGGGCATTAATTTTTACCATTTAAAAAATCTAGCAATTGGTTATTTCTTAGCCTGTCACAGCCGAACCACTGTCGTTGGATTTCTGCTAGTATAAAAGAGGCCCGTAAAAATATTCCACATTCTCTGTCTCCGTTATTGCACAAAGAGAACCTCCTTTCTTCTGTGGTCCGTACTTTAGAATCAGTAACTCTGTATCTGGGTTTACTTATAAATGTTGAGTTTTGTCGCATTTCTCTCTATTACAGACATTGTATCTTAAAGAACGCCTGTAAAGTATATTATATTATTCCTTTCTCGCCTTTTGACTCAATTACAGTAGCGATATTCCTCTCTAGCTCTTGCCACGACCCTCATTAATTTCCATACTGTTTATCCCCGACATTATCACTAAATACGGAATTATACTTGGCTCCCATTCCAGCCAAAGTTTAAACCACCTAAGTTATCATTCATAACCAGTAATGCCATATTTTCTGTCACCCTCCTGTGTCAGTTCAAGTGTTTCCATTTCATAGTAAACTTATAGTTAAAGAAATAATGGCATCTGAAATCAATGCTGGTATCCAAGTAAATCTCACACTTGAGCATAGCGTTTAGTAGTCCCAATATTATTTTTACTACTCTTTAATTTTTTTTAAATTCTCTAAATGATTAACACCTAAACCTATACTTCATAACCCACCACAGAACGGCAAACCTTATTAAAAACTACCCTCAGGGATAGGTGTGTTACTTTTAACAAAGAATTTGCCCCATATAGGCCTACTATTAAAAACAATTCTGGCTGTTGCTGATTTTTTTCGTGTTATATATTTGAACGACAATGAAGGCAATAATAATTATCCCTAAATAATTAAACTCACTGACAACATCCATAGGCGCTCCCGACAAATGCCAGATTTTTTTCGGGTTGCCCAGTCTATCTCCACGTCTAAAAACCCCAATATACCTTTTCCAAATTGACAGTAAGACTCAGTTTATCACAACAATGTTTAGGATTACTACAAATATTTTATAATGATTATGGCTTGACCAAAACATTATCAGCATACCTCCTGCCAGCTCCTCATTCAAATTGCTTGCTATAAAGCAAAAATGAACGGGGAAGAGAAGACAACATTGTTTTACCCGCGTAAGTTTACACTTCTTGAACTAACCCTCTTGTTTTACCAGACTTATGATACAGTAATCATACAAAATGATCTTAACAATTTTGAGATTTAAATGAAAACCCCATATTGTACAGATTATAAAACGCCGATTATTATTGAACTATATTATCAAAGGCTCCTTTAAAATTTATTAAAAAAAAAGTTTTTTCTTTAGTTTTCAGTTTTCTAAATAACTAATCAATCAGTCAATGAGTCAGTCAGTTAATCAGTCAATTATTAACTAACTTTATACTATTATCTTTCTTAAATAGCCTTTTGAAAACGAAACTAATTTTTCTTCAGAAACTGTTATTTATTAACCCGTTCTTGTAATCGAGTTAGTAAAACTCCTTCAGTAACTCTGGTATCGCATTCGATAACGAAATAAATCTGTCTCAAATTACGGTGTGTCGCCTTTCTTAGGTATTGGCTAAATATTAGGTAATGGGCTTCTTAAATATGTCAGAAAAGTAAACGTTACCTAAAATTCAAAAAATTAATAAATTTAAAACATTCTATTAATGCTTTCTATAAAATTATAAGGCTCCTATCTGTTCCTGGAGCTTTGTTCTGATTAGTGTTACTCAGAACTACTCGCAAGTAGCTTTTGTTTTTACTAGTTTGCCTAACCAACGATTATCCTGTCTATACTTCACAGCGTAATCATCCGGCTGATCTACAATAACAGGTCCTTCTTTTCTTGTCTATCCCTACGGATGTTCCTATTCACTCAGATTTCATTTCTTAACCGAAGACTCTCAAAAGCATTTAATGTAATTTTAACATAATTGGCCTTACCGTCATATGTGAAAAAATCATACTACATATGTGCTGACAGGCGGAACGCAAATGTGTATTCCTCATGTGACGAAATTGCATAATCTGCGCCTCGCATCTACGATGGAGTTGAGATTGAGAGAGTCTATTGCATTCTAGTCAAGAAACAATCTGGCTTGTTATTTCATAATGATAAATTAAAAATGTATATTGACTGTACTTATTACCACATAATTCGAAAACATTTGTTTATTTAAGACATTATAACCAATTAATTTTTACCGACTTCAAAAAGATGAGGTTTTTATATTCATCCCTTTTTTTTTAAATGTATATTCGCCGATTATTCGAGAAGGGCTGGAGCAATTTTAATAAATATTTTTGTTTGTTTGAAAGGATATGTTCCCGCGGTGATCCCATAGTATTATAAATTGTTTTTGGTCCAGTACTAAGCCTGTACTAGCAGAATACTACATTTTATACTTACACTCGTGCGCGCTTTCAAAATTCAACAATTGACTGGGATTACTGCGTTACTGGGGTTACTTTTGTATCATTAGCTTGTGTTATTCGGTTATCTCAAATTACGATATAGGCTACTACTATAGGAGTCAATACCCACAAAACGCACACAGCACAATACACCTCTGGATGTTGCTCTATGACACTTTGGCCTTCTAGCGTATGAATCAAGTTAACAAAAGTATTTGACACCTCTCTGTTTTTAGCTACTAAAAATAAATTAGCAGTTAGAATCCCATACTTGTGTAACTTTATGCCAAAATACTTTTTGAAGTCGGTGTCAAGTCACTTTTTTTAAACTTAATTGACTCATCGAACGTAACACCAAATACCATTTTACGAAATTAAAAGCCAAGTCGTAGTTAGCAGTGAATGCTTGACAGGATGTAAAGGAACCGGTCACTATTGAATGTGTCGGATGCATCGACACTACAGTTGGACTGCATAATGTCGATGTGCTTGTTTGCGTCAAAACGTATACTACACTTATTAAAGGTTACTATTTGTTGTGTTATTAATGTTTACACCATAGTAGTAAATTGAATCTAATTATGTTAATAGCCTGTAAGTAATATTTATAACTATTATTTACAGTTTTTACTATACATATTGTACAATATAAATGTTACATTAAAATCCTCTACGAAAATTAATTCTGAACGTAGAATGAAAATAGAGAACACCCTTTTAAATGACTCACTGAGGTACGGTCATGGTGGGCTTCATTGGCACTGAAGCGAGATTGGCTAACAGATGAGTTTTATTTAATCGTTTGATAACCATGTCTGATGGTTGACACTGCTATTTGTCGTCATGTAACGAGATAAGATTACCTGTTAAGGAACAAATAATGTCCAGTAGTAACTTATTATCTCCAAGTTTAGGATAAAAGTATAATCTAGCGGGTCTATAACGCTTACTAGATTTCTTAGAATTAGACTTTTAGTTATAAATGGAAAAGACAATACTTTAATTTTTTAAGATACGATAGTATTTATTAATATAAAGTTGAACTTCATTAGTAATAGTAAATAATTATCTTTATCCGTCTTGTGACTTGCGCTTCCAACGAATATTACCCAACAGGTTAATTATGGAGGTCTTATATATTTAAAATTCTAACACAGCAATTATAAATGTGTCATCTGCAATATCTGCATATCGTATACAGGATACTATTTTATTGTTGAAATTGTTTTTATTGGACAGCATATTAACATATTGAACAATACGTATATATAAAAAACAAAATTACGTGGACTGAATTGGAGGAATTTTAAATACATAAAGCCATCAAAATACATAAAGCCACTAACGACAGTCAGTTAAAAAATGACCAATTAAACTTCAATTCAAATTCATTATATAACACGGCGTTGAGTATACAAAGTACAAAGGTCAACACTGCGCCTCACAGTCCAACGTAAAACCAGCAGTGACCGAATAACGTTGTCAAGGAGCGCACCAGGCATCACGCGTGCCTATAAATATTGCTGTATTATACGTTTAGATGTTTTTAAATAATTTTTTTTTAATGCCAACAATCTCGAAGAGCGGTAATCTGATGATGGAACCTTTATTCAAGTAATACGCTTTGGAAGCAGAAGTCACAAGACGAATAAAAGTAATTATTTATAGTTTATTTATTTATTTAATAAACGATGGTTATCCATTATTAAAATTAATTGGATAAAAAAAGAGAAATTAAATTGAAATTGAAATTATTTCTTGTGAAATGAAAAGTACTTTCTTAGGGTTCAGAGGAAATTTACAATAGCTGTACATCAAATTACCGTGACGCATTATGTGTAAATGCGTACTGTAAATGGAATACAATGTAGTGAAAATATTCTAACGTATTAAGACATGCAAAGTACTAACACATACTCGTAGCATGATAGTCTCATACAGTGTGAGTATTAATAGCGCCTTAGAAAAATTAATGTATAAACTACAACATTAAACATAAGTGTGAGAACAACTGAACAAATAAATTAATATTACTCGTATTCCAGTTATCTAATTGGCACACGGAAAGTATTATTATTGTATTATGAGCTAATTTTAAAAATAAAACTTGAATCAATGTAAAATATAACATAAGAATTTTTTTAATTGTTGTATTGTACTCAGGATAAGTTTTATTGTACTAATAAATTGACATTTTAATTCTACTCGCACACATAAATGAGAAACTCGTATTTCTTTTACTGGAAACGCTTTCTTCTCACGATATACGTATGTGAAATGTAGAAGGTGGGTTAAGTGTTATTTCATTTTACAGCAGTTATAATACATTTTAATGTCTTTTATCGCCGACCTTCTTTAATATTTACGTAGAGATTATGATTAGAAGTATTTTAGAAGAGAGCAATAGATATTATAATATCCCTCGAAGTCGTACCCGTTTAAGCCCCTATTGTTGGTGCCCATTTATAATAAAACGAGTACGATTCTGTTAAAATGTTATTATTATTAATTCGGTTGAATATTGGTTAAATAAAATAAGTTGTATATTGTATTGTCCGGGTTCACAGAGTTCGCATTCGGATTTTGACGTTCTTTCGTTGCTAATATTTATGTGTCTTCTCACTGAAAATAGAAGTAATCAGTTATACATACAGTTACTTACTTGTAGTGGTGTTTTAATAATAACGCTGATGGGTATTGATGGTCATAAAGTTTAAAATTATTTAAACCCGCTTGTTACCGCCACCACTGCTGCCAACCATGGATGCTGTCCACCTAAGCTGCAACGTCTTAGTCTAGTAAAATAATTAGTCAAAACTCTTGGATGGATTATAAATTAATTTTATTCTTCAAACTCATTTTTGAATTATCATTAAAATAAAATAATATTGTTTATCTTCCTTTAATTCAAGGTTACTGATGGACTCTTTAAAATTATTATATCCCAGGGTTACAAGTCTGACTCAAATTGTTCGTCGCCTTGGGCGCTAAGAATTTCGTTAAATTATTTAATAAATAAAGCAGGTTCGTTGAGACTGCAAGATACAAGCAAAACTAAAACAATGCACTACTATCATGGTTTAGTAGTAGGAGAGTGATAACATTATTAAAATTCCTTAACGAATAACATAAAAAGTGAACATGTGATTATTGTTGATATTTGAGGTTAAACTAGTTTCATTGGAACATGAATTAATCAACTTTAAATAATTAATATCGCTTTAACGATTCTAACATATTCGTACAATACGGATAGGAATATGTAATCTAGTGATACTATTCATTATCTATCTTCTTAGATTGTATAATACAAAGTTTACAGGTATTTGGTTATTCCTCACTAATAGGTTTGAACATTATTAAATATTTAGTAATAATCTTAATGTTAAACACAACATAATGCTTAGTATATAATAGGTCAAAGTTTTTTAAAGTTAATCATTAACTGGTTGATGCATCCTATCCCGATATGTCGATCAAGTTAATTCTAAAATTAAAGTTTGGTTACGATGAAATCTTTCACTATTAATTTATCTGATTTAATAATTAAAGTATTGTTCCATTCTTGGTTGGGTTAAAATTGACATACTTCTGTTAATCTATTTCGCTAATAGCGTCATCGAATATTTTATTATTATTTGAATACTTAGTTATTGTCACTTATACTTGCGTTCTAAGTCGTTTCTTGGAGTATCACTATTAACAAAATTTTTTTTCTTTATTTGAATTAAATCATTTTTAATAATTCTTTGTCATTCACTGCCTATGCGCACATACTCCGGATTAGAACACTAATGAAATAAAACTTTCATTCTGTTTACATCCGACCTAACCTCAACTTCGTGTTTCGAGGTTAAAACGCTTGTGATCAGCTGTCGTCTATTAATTCCGATTGTTGGCTACGGTCACCGGCGTGGATTCCTCGTCGAAGTCTTGAGATGAACTGATGATCTTACCTGTGTCAAAATCTCGTACCTAGTAATTAATAACGGCCTCTGATTGGTCAATTGTTGTAATTTACGTGTACTTTCGGTATTATTTCGGCAAAATAGATGCGTTCTTGGCGTCATCTCGCTGGGTTTGAGATTATCGAATTTAGGTTCCCAATTGTACGCCCAAGGGCTTGTAATTAATTATTTCCTTATAATTTAAATTATTCATTTACAAATACACTAATCCTTTTTTCATTACTCCCATCGCTTTTGTTTTTTTTACCACGATTATTTCGGTTACCCACACCATATAACTTTGATAAGGATTAACAAAATAAATTTATTACTATTTCTTACGAACTATTTACATATCTTATTTTCTATTTTATTTTATTTATTATGTTCATTTTTTGATTAACTCTTATCATTTTTAATTCCTTATTCATTATTACACCTTCTCATTAAAGTTTCAAGTGGTAATTCGTTAAAGATTGTCTCTGGCAGTTTAGGCCTACCTCAGTATTTTTTACTATGTTTTTATCCCTTTCTTATATTAAGGATTCTTACATCTAATCTATTATTATTATTCATTTTTGTTCTCTGTGATATCTGATACTTATTGCACAGTCTTATTTTACATAATTACTTAATATATTATCCATAACAATCATATTTCTTTTGGTTACACACTTGGTCTATGGCATTGCTATTATTTTTATTCATTTTATATTATTATGGGTTTCTAACCCATATTTGCTGTGGCCTATTTATACTGAACTAATCATCACAACATCTGATTATCTCAGTATTAGCTAGTATTGTCCTATTTTAATTTATTTACATTTTTCCTCAGCCTATCATTCAGTATTCTTGAGTGATACATTTTTTCTTATTTGACATTACCCCTTCATCTTTTGATTATGGTTTAGTTTGTATTATGTTTATCATAGTAATGTTAAGGTTTGGCAGTGTTTTGTTCTGCTCTGGTATTTTGACATTTGTTGGTACATATCTACTGCTTCCTGCATCTAGTTTCAGTTATTAGTTACATATATAATACATCTTTAGTATTAAATTTATGGCAATAAACATTGATTTGCCTTACATTAGTAGTATTACATCTCAGTTACCATCATGACCTTAGACCCTTTTCTTTTATAATCATTTTATGTGTGATTTTTATTGTTCAAGGTGCCAATACTATGCTGTACCTCTTGAGCATGTTAATTTACACTTATAATGTACACAAGTCCTTTTATATAATTAATTTTTGTAACTGGAATGCTCCTTATAGTCTCTAGTTTGCTTATATTATAATATACTCTAGTTGAAGAGCATTCCTGTTATGGTTTTGAGCAATTCTAGTTGAAATTTGCTGCTTGTTCAGGTTATGTGCCCTCACCTGGGTTCCTAACAATGGTTGAACCTCAGATTTTATTTTTTACATATTGAATTGAATTGTAAATGCTAAGTTTTATTATTTATAGTTATATTTTTCTTTTTTGTGTCTATCTCAACCTTATTGTTGATTAACAGTTTTCTCTTATAATTTTATATCTACCTTACAATTTGACCTAGTCTTTTTGGACATCATTTAGTGGTTATTTTTATACATTCTTACTTTATACATTTATAATTCTTATATTCACTCTCCCTCTTATTTTCTATCATCATTGTTTTACCTTTGAGTTCTGGTTATTGTCAAGTCATTGAAGTTAGTTTATTAATAGTTTGATGTCAGTGTCAATTCATAGCATAGGGTTTTAAATCAGCTCTTACATTACTTCTAATGATTTATTTTATTCTTGTCATTATTTGTTCCTTCTTGTATGTAGTTGAATTTATTTTATTTTCCCTATTTGCACTGATTCTATTATCCTCCTTCATAAATCTCTTCTTGTTGTGGGGTGTTGCTGTCTTCTTCTCACTGCCTGATCTATTGGGTATTTGGGTCAACGTTGGCTTGTCTTTAGTCGTGTGTCTTCATTTCTTCTGTAATACATTACGATCACTGTTAATAATAACTTCTCTTATTCCCTTATGTTAGTTCCAATTCGTCGTATGTTCCTTTTTAATGTTCCCATTTTGTTGTTTATTTTGCTTTGGATTGTTTATAATCAGTTTATCTTACGTCGGTTTTGGGTTGACTATATGTACCGTTACAATATTAGCACCGGAGGAAGGAAAGAGAGTGGAGGGGCTGTGCGAGACGAAGGGGATGCCCGTCGCCCGCTCGTGTACTGCGTCCATAGGTTTAAATAGAGCTTCTGCCGCAGGGAGCACAGATGATGGGTGTCGCCTGCTACCGGCCGTGGGTCTTCAATTAATTACATAATTGAGGGTGAGAGTTCGCCGAGGCCGGGTCCAAAATTCATCTGATACAGATTGGTAGCGACCGAGGGCTAAAAGCGGGCGGTGCGGCGATAGAATTTTTTGGAAAAAATGTCCGTATAGTGGCGTCCAGGAAACGAACACGTAGAGATTCCCTTATGATTTTATTAGAAGTCAGCCCAGCGCAATCCTTGGTCCAGGAGAGACTGAAGCTTTCGGTAATGTGTCTTGGCCAAGTAGCCCCATACGGGAATCGCGTAGGTAACCATCGGCACCACATAGGTGGTGACGATAAGCTTCCCTAGGCGGCGGATCATAGAATTACTGCAAACAGGGGATGCATATAGTCGATGGGCGGTCTTGCGGGCTACTTGCTTGGAGTGTGCCGCCAGGTAAGACGTCGATCGTGGTGGAGCCCGAGGTACTTAACCTCTCGAGACCAGGGCAAGGGAGTGTCGCCTATGTAGAATCTGTCAGGGAGCCTTAAGCGCCTGGAGAAGACTACGGCTGTGTTCTTGGTCGCATTGATGGCAACCCTCCATTTCTCTGCCCATTCAACGGTGGTAGCGATAAGCTTCCTTAGGCGGCGGGTCATAGAATTACTGCAAAACAGGGGATGCATATAGTCCATGGGCGGTCTTGCGGGCTACTTGCTTGGAGTGTGTCCGCCAGGTAAGACGTCGATCGTGGTGGAGCCCGAGGTACTTAACCTCTCGAGACCAGGGCAAGGGAGTGTCGCCTATGTAGAATCTTTCAGGGAGCCTTAAGCGCCTGGAGAAGACTACGGCTGTGTTCTTGGTCGCGTTGATGGCAACCCTCCATTTCTCTACCCATTCAACGTATTCGTCAAGCTGATCCTGAAGCCAGATAACTGTCGTTTCAGCTAGACGATCGACGGCATACACCGCCGTGTCGTTGTCGAACATAGCCAATCTGGCTCCCGGCAACGTGGACACGTCACTGACGTACACAGAGAAAAGCAGGGGGCCCAAGACGCTTCCCTGAGGTACACCAGCCGTAATAGACCTTTCCGAAGAAAGAGTGTTATCTACTCTCACGTGAAAGGTTCCGTTCCGAAGAAAGCTAGCAATCAACTGAGTGTAGCAATCCGGAAGCAGAATCTCCGTGAGTTTGTATAGTAGACCTGGATGCCAAAGACGATCAAACGCCTTCTCGACATCAAGGAAAACGGCGACGGTCTGCTTCCGCGAGCAACCGGTCTCGGCCACTGTCTCCACGAAACACATCAGTTGATTTAAACGACTACCCCATTTGGGACGTTTGGTGATCAGGTCGCCCGCAAGAAAAGAGGTTACCTTCCTATGCGCTCAGAAAAGAGCGGAGAAATTGACGTGCAAAACTGGAGCCTGCGGCTGTTTATAAGCCAAAACTAAGAGGGCACCCCCGAGAACTCTAGAGAGTTCTACGGCAGTGGCCTCGATATTTTAGCGAGGAGGCAGAACCACGCGGTGATGCGCGACGCAAGTCTTCACCGCTATGGCTGTGCCTCCCCCCGCGTTACGCCCAGATTTATCGTCCCTGTAGAACGAATAGTTGGGCAACCTCACATTGTCGTGGGCCCGAAGAAAGGTCTCAGAGATGAGAAGTACATCGGGATTGCGACGGGCTAGGAACTCTCTGCGTTTCACGCTATGACTTCTGAGTTCCCCAAAAGTCTATGGGGTTCCACACTATAATGGTGAGGTCGCGCTGCAGAAATGTTATCCTGTTAGCGTGGAACATTTAAAGAAGGCCTATTTCGGCTGCAGTTTCCGCAAGGAGTATGAATATCTCAGGCGGGGTTGCCGTACGAAGACCATTTCTAATGGTTTTGAAAAGGTATGCCACTTCAACGAGGTTGACTTCCTCGAAGAAGGATTTAACCTTGGCGATCCGGACGACGTAGAAGCAGAAGCAGGGTCACTGCGGGCAGTGGCAGCATAGCTGCGAGGTGGAGGAAGGAAAATGAATCGTTTAAGATCAGCTGAAGTATGATGATTTAGAGCAGACAGTATCAAGGAGAAGGTTAAGTAACCATAGGTTAAGTATATCTTTCATAATAATGATCGTGTATGTTCTGCAATGACTGGACTGGTTCGTAATAGTGAAAACGTGCCTGTACAACACAAATAATTTGTTGGCGTTTGTGACAAGGTATCCTCCCCTGTTATTTGACATGTGTTAAAACTATAGCATTACTGAAAATTGTTTTAATAATTATTTAACATTCTATGTTGAAAAGCCAAATAAAAACATTTCTAATAAATAAAATCTGGACATGATTTCTGCATATAATCTTGTTTTCAAGTCTTATAAAGTTAGTGAAGCACTTGTTCAAGTGAAATAACAGAATTGTAAGGTTAAACATTTAATTGTTATCTCCCACAGATTTTTGCAAACGAATCAATATGAATTTTACGTTTATTACGTTTTTAAAGTGTGGTGTCTTACGTAGGAAGCCTTTAGCTGATTACAGATATATGCCAAAGATATAATGAAAATAATTTCAACCCTTACATAGAAGGAGCAAATACGCCTGTGGACTACGGGGGAAGAGCAGGTGCTGCAAAAAATCCAGCTGTCACTGCGCTTGATAAGGTCAGTCCCTATCCAGCGTTGTTAATCACTCTGTCAGTCACTCTGTCTGTCTCTGAGATGTCACGTCATTTAATGTTCTGAAGTTAGAACTACTTTCCTACAGCTAGCTGTGTTTTTATTTTATTTTAACTAATGTCAGTATTTTATTTTTGTGTAAAATACATTAATAATCCCTTGTCCAATAAAAACTAAACTCCCTACACAATTGTAAGCACAAGAGCTAAACTGAATTTTTAAGCATTATATTTATTTTGTATGTTTTCTCATACAAATCATACTTCAATAAATCAAAGGGCCTCCTACTTTTATAAAAATACTTCTGTTAATATCTGTAGCTTGCGACCCCCTCTGAGCCTGCAGCCCCAGGCCGGGGCCTAGTCGGCCTAGTGGTAAATCCGACACTGGTCCATCTACAAATTAAGTTTTAATTCCTTTGCTTATATTTAATTTTTAATAACCGTCGTACACAGATGATTCTCTATTATCTATTGCTAGTATTTTTGTGTTTTAATCATTGGCCTGAAGACAGTTATCAATTGCTAGCTCACTTATAACATGTATCAAAAATATTACTTTATATTCCTTTGTATACTTCAAATTATGACTCCCCGTTAGTTTCTTACACGTGGAAAGTAAATTAAGTCCTGTTTTATGAAAAACTGGTGAATATAAAATTTAAGACACTTAATGCTTCTAACCGTACAATGGCTTATTTACATGTTTTTTAAATAATTGTTTCAGTCGATGATGATTTTCTGAAAATGTTTCTTAATAACAAAATATCAAGTAGCAAAATCCAAAAATGACAACCAGTTTATCTCATAAATAGTGTATAAAACAAAAGTCTTCATATTCTTATGAAAAAAGTAGAATTACCAGTTACTAAAAAATTATAAACCTAATACTACTTTCTCACTGAGCGTGCTCACAATACATTTTCGATATTATTGTTATGTCAGCATCGATACGCTGCTGTATACATTTAACAAAATAATTTAAAACGTATCCAAGAGTTGTTTTATCTAGTAACTTTGCTGTTTTTTTATTTTAATCGCACTTTATTAGCATTTTATTATAATGCGGAAGACTTTAATTTGCAAATTGAATATCATTGCAATTTTGCAATATTGCAGGTTACACTGACGTTACTGGCGACGAAATAACATTATGATGTCGTTGGATAACACAAACTGGAACAAACACATAAAAACAATGTATACAAACGGTGTACGTACTAACTTTTATTTAACAATCAGTAAACAATACATAACTCAAAAGTAAGGCATAATGTGTTACTTGAGAATCACTATACTGGTTTCCCATTGTTCAACATAACTCTCTTTTGTTTTAAACTTACATTTTTCACTACTATTTTATTTTTCACTGTAAACAATTTGGTTTTCCAAAGTCACGTCTTTAACGCTTATCGAGAAACATAATTTTGACTAGAATTACTTGGTTTCTCAGTGAGTTTGATATGAAAAATTAATTGTGTTAAACAACGAGTCCTGTAACACAATGAGAGTCCAACATAACACCGGCAGTATACAACTCGCTTTATTTTGAGTACAACAATACAGTTTGAGGGTTGTAACAATAAGCGTATGTTTCATTTTTTTTAAACCTAACACCATATTTATTTACCTTAAAGTTGCGCATTGCTTATAGTTTGTAAAATTAAAGCTAATACTTTTAGAATTCATTGTTTTATTTGTAGATAAAATAAATAGCCGCTTTTACATGATATTGTTACACTATATAAAATGTAAATTTTAAAACGTATTACCCACAATTGTGGCAATTACAATCATTTGTTAACATGATAATACTTTTAGGCTGGGGGTCATTCCACAAAATCGTCATCGAAAAACGTAACGCTTCCACACTTTCGATTCCCCACAGTCTAGAAATTTGATATTTAAACGCATCAAGACAGAAATAATCGCTGCTGACATTGAGTTTAGCAAACGTTTTAGTGAGAATAAATTTGGTTTTACATCCTCTGTTTGTGATCGTCTGTGGTTTGGAAATGATTTACGTAATCCACCAAACGTAATCCACATTATACGTTTCAAAATTATCATGCTTCGATGTTTCGGTTTCGTCGAAATTCTTTGAATGCTTAGGTGCATAAATAGAGAGAGGGAGAGAGGGTGAGAGGGAGAGAGGGGGAGAGGGAGAGAGGGGGAGAGAGAAAGAGTTTTTTCTTTTTTTGCGAATTCCTTGAGAACATTCCACACACTGAAACGGTATTACAATATTTGTCATTTATTTTAAGCATTTGTATTTAAAACTAATATGTTTACTTATTAAACATTTTTATTTATCGCGCAATAAATATTGTTTTCTTAACAAAATAGCCTATACTAAATTAAATGCAATCTTTTTGAAGTTTGCTCATGAAACACTAAATATTTTTACATGCAATTATGCATTGTGGTCTTTTACCGTTAGCGAGCTTCTTCTTCTTCCTACCGTACTATCGCGAAGTGTAAATATTTGAAACTTAGCGAGAGCGTAGGTAATGGAAAAGTATCGAAATAACATACGAATAACATTATATACCAATGTTAATATGAATGTCATAATATAGTTTATAAATGGTTTGTAGAATTTTGATATTTATAGGTTTAATGCATTTCCACAGCTCTATCCCACGGGTCAGAACAAACTTTATATAGTCTTTCAAATGTTACATTTTTTCCTATGGGCGTATGCGATTCTTCATCTATCAACCAGTGCATGTCTCCAGCTGTTAGAATTAATTGAGTTTTTGTTTCTGAATTTGAGTTTTAGAATTTAGTTTGTGGTGTAGTTGAACTCCGAGATACGTAAAGTCTGCCTCTGTGGATATCGGGGCATAGTTTTGCAGTAACATATAGACATATTTTGAATACTGTAGTAAAAGTAGTTAAAATTTCTGTAGATGTCATAACTTGATTTCCCATCGCTGGAGATGTACATTTTTTGTGCAAATATTTTTTAAACGTTCCACAAGTTTGATAGGTTTTAGGTTCTTATGTTGTATATGAGAAAAGTATTTTGTTTCTATTTTAAGAAAGTATTTTAACGTTTTACATTTTCTGTTAATAAACTGGGCACCTTGTGTTATAGTTTAATGCTACTTTTGAGTTTATTAAATGTTGTTTTACATACCGTTTATTGATATATTTAATTTTTGTGTGTTTAATTATCTATCCATTGTTTTATATGCATCAGTAGGATTAATAGTTTGGTTAATTTTTGTTTTGTTAATTACGTTTGGAATTATGTGTAGGATCTTTATTTGTTGGAACATATGGTTTTCATGGTATGGTTTCAGTTAATGTCTTAAGCTGTAATGATATCTTTTTTGTTTCTTTTAAACTGTTGGTGTTGTTGATATACCTTTGACAAATCTTGTTATTTTAATATTAGCTTCTATTCATTTCAGCTAACGTTAGTAATCGCTTTTTTATTTCATTCTTCTCTGGGTTCAGCTGATGTGGCTTCAGCTGTGCGTATGTCTGTGCGTACGTGTGTGTGCGTGTGTATGTGTTTGTTAAAAAATTAATTAAATTTACAGCAGAGTAGAGAACGGCTTTAGAGATTGTACAAAAACCTGATATTACTTTACCTGCAGTGGCAATCGAACCCGAGCCCCGAGGTGAAGTTAGTAAACACACAGTGCACTATTATTTTTTCTATGATGTAAAAATTGTTTCTATCCTGTTGTTTATATCTTTATGATTGTTTTGTTGGAATTTTTTAGAGTTTCTAGTTACGAGTTAGAAGTGTGTACATGGAAGTTTTTATTTGTATATGTGTATGTTATTGATTTCGTTAGGCCTATAAGCTATTAGAGGTATATTTTTATTGACTGCCTTAAATCTAACTAATTTATGTTTATTTATTGTGGTTACCATGTTCCTATAATTATTTATTCTTCTTATATTTGTATGATCATATATCCTTATTTTACGTATTAAAATAATTTTGGTTATTACAAATCTTAACGATAGTTGTTTGTTAAAATAGTAAATTATACATAATGATGAGGATATGCTCAATTGGTTATCAAATCTCTTAATAACAGGTTTCGTTGTTGCTAGACGTCTACACGAAATATTTCTGATCATCGGAGATCATATCTCTGAACCAATGAACTTAAGGCATTCACGGAACTGAAAATGAAGTAGGCGTACATATGACTGTTATGTTGAAAATGCTACAGATATACTGAAATTTATTAGAACGATTATTATTAATATATACGTTTTGCGTAAATAAACTTGTTGGTTCTTTTTAGAAATAATTATTGATAAAAAATGATTAACGTAAAGAATAGTACAAATCCACGTTGTCAAAGATGTATTAAAATGTATTAATATCTTATCAACAGCTGTAAAACTTATTGTAGGTAACACTTAATTCTACCCTATTTCATTATGTGGAACAGCATTTTTGATTGGGTAGAATAAACAATAGACGTAAGAATGAAACAGAGGTGGAAGATAAATTATAAAAACTTGTATAAAGTTTGTAGAACAAAGCGTATAGGGACTGTAAATATTGTACTGGTAATTAGAAGGGATATCTAGATCTAGAGCATACAGACGTTATGGTACACCTCATCCAGTAGACGTGGAAGGGATTGACACAATGATTTCTCAGTAGCGCGCACAAATAGCAATATAAATGAAAGTTCTATGGGGTTAGTGTTGGCACAGCTTATAAAAAGACAGATTTAAGAAAAATTATTTTGCGTATATTTTAACGTTTTAGAGAGCCAATATTGAGTTTAATAAAAAAAAAAAAAAAAAAAAAAAAAAAAACATTTGGGTACAGAGGAAAATGTTTTCTGTTTGGATAGTAAACTTTTATTTTATGTGCTGTATAGCCCAGTATCTCAAAGTTCATTTTGAATGAATGAAATGGATTTGAATTTTCAATTTGGAAAATGGAACTTCTGATACGGCCGATATGATAAAAAAATTACAGCCCTAACTGTATGGGCTATATAAAGTTAAGAACAGTAAACAACGTAATTTGCGCGCTGTTATGTGTGTGTGTGCGCGAGCGCGCGTGCAAGCTTATATTAAAAATGTACGTAAATCGGTAGGTAAATTGTAAATGTAAGTAAACAAAAAGATACATAGTGATAGTTTCTTGGAAGAAAACTAACATTAACAATTTATTTGAATAAAAGTTATAACAATTCATAATATACTTCTGTTATCCGGCAATTGAAACTACCATATTACTTAGTTTGAATGTAACGAGAAATTGGGGAACCTGTTAGTATTATTTAATTTTTATTTAAAATTTCACATCAATTTTATTTTACTACTGATATATGGAACTGGCTTCATATCACTACATACAAAATTGTATATGGCGCAATATTTTATACAGAAATATTTCACATAATGTACTAAAAATAGCAAGGTTGCTTAATTTCCGGTTTTAAAAGTAAAATTTTGAAAGCAGAATTCAAATCATAAGCAGCATATTACGTATAAACGTTTCAGTAACAATTATTTTATTTTCATTTAACTCACACGACAATTGTTCTGAAAAAACTAACACAGATGTTTATTACAGGTTTAATGAAATATTAATTTTGTGATTTCAAAACTACTTATGTAGAGTGGTAAGTTATTTTCTTTATTCAATTAATTTCAATTATGCATTTTTATTCGCTACTTAATTAAATTAACCTAAAAAAACAATTTTACAGTGAAAGAATTGATGGTATAAACCCGCTTGAATTCAAGTACATGGTCAATTCAAAACTAAAGAATCTATCACGTACTAGAGATTGTGCTAACAAATGTTGTCAAACCCATTTAATGTAAGCAAAGTAGGCCTATATGCTACATTTATCAGAACTGAACGTGGCTGATGATTTTAGGTAATACTCCAATATAAAGGATGTCCCATAATGTACGCAATATTTGAATTACGCGCCACTGTCGTCTTGTTAGGTTGGTAGCACTGCAACTGTTGTATTGTTGTTGCCGTTTACTCGCCATTAGTCGTCATGGAGCGTTACACGAAAGAACAGCGCGTTGTTATTGTGAAAATACATTTTAAGAACGGTGAATGTTATGCGGAAACCGTTCGTAAATTGCGTGGAATTTTTGGACGACGAAAAGCACCTAATCTGTCAACTGTGCAGAGATTGATTAAGAAATTCGAAGAAACAGCTTCGTTACTAGACGTTAAATCGTCTGGACGTCCTCGCGCTACCCGTTCTATTGAAAACGTCGCGGTAGTGAGAGATGGTGTCGATGTGAGTCCAGGGAAATCAATTCGCCGTCGATCACAACTGGCCATTCCAAGAAGCACAATGCAGCGAATTCTAAAAAACGATCTTTATCTGAATGCCTACAAAATCCAACTAACACAAGAACTCAAACCGTGTGACCATTTGAAGCGCCGAGAATTCGTCAGTTGGATATTGGGTAAACGTGAACGACGGTGATTTTCCCACAAAATCATCTTTCGCGATGAGGCACACTTCCACCTCAACGGGTATGTAAATAAACAAAATAGTCGGTTTTGGGGTACAGAGAACCCTCGTATCATTCACGAGAAGCCTTTGCATACCCAAAGAGCAACTGTTTAGTGCGGGTTTTGGGCTGGTGGCGTGATTGGGCCGTATTTCTTTGAGAATGAGGCTGGAGATGCAGTAACAGTGACTGGCGAACGTTACCGGAACATGATAATGGAGTTTTTGTGGCCTCAACTGGAAGGTATGGAATTCGAAGATATGTGGTTTCAGCAGGACGGCGCAACCAGTCATACTGCCCGCGAAACAATTGCTATGTTATCTGAAAAGTTTCCTGCACGTCTTATTTCACGCAACGGCGATCAGAACTGGCCACCGAGGTCTTGTGATTTAACACCATGCGTCTCCTTCCTTTGGGGATATGTGAAATCACGCTCTTATGTCCGCAATCCACGAACAATCTTTCACCTCAAGGAACAGATTCAACGAGTCATTGGTGAGATTGAGCAGGAATTGTGCAAGAAGGTCATCGAAAATTTCGATCGACGGACAACAGCATGCCAGCAGAGTCGCGGGGGATATTTGTCTGATATTGTGTTCCACATTTAACCGCAGGAAGTGTACTTTGTACTAACATTAAAACATCTGATATTTTTCAATAAATAAAAGTTTTTACAACACTATTAAATCTTGCGTACTTTATGGGACACCCTTATAACCAACGAAACGGAACTTTAGAAATTTTATATATGTTTCTCTTCCTTACATTCTATATTGACAAAATTATATAGTATATGGTCAATGTAAGGGACTATAGGTAAATAATTAAAAATGTGACTCTTGAAAATTACTTAAACGACAAATGGTGTAAAGCATCATTTACACCATTTTAAATTCAAATTACCAAAATAATTTAATTGTAAACACAATCGTAACAGTAAATCAAATTTGCGCAGCGTCAGCAATATTTTGTCGGTTAAAAAATATTTACATGAAAACATAAAATAGTTTTCATGTAAACGAAAGAAATCTGTTGAAGAAGCTTCACTTCTCGAAACCCTTAAATTTAGTCATCGGCTGAGAAAGTTAACCGGCGAGACTAAAAATTCTGGTTTGATTATAATTTCACATGAGGAGAGAAAAAATAGTGTTGTATTTGGAGCTTCATCAAATAGATAATACTAATATTTCAAGCAAGAAAAACATAGGACGATATTTTAAAATTATATTGCTGATCTAAAGACGCCAATGCATTATGAGTTTTATCACATGCTTGGGCAATTTTCTACATACTACCTAACATTTTTGTAAAAGACAGAAGACATTTATTGCCAATACGTTTACATATGCAAACTATAAAGTAGTTACAAAGCTAA
The DNA here is from genome assembly GCA_034769895.1 of Magicicada septendecula. Lineage (NCBI taxonomy): Eukaryota > Metazoa > Arthropoda > Insecta > Hemiptera > Cicadidae > Magicicada > Magicicada septendecula. Next base: position 195,546,818 of record CM068371.1, on the reverse strand, counting down.
TTACATAAATATGGTTAACGTTATTTTACGTTAAAATAGGTGATACATGACATATACAATTTTTTTATATATGTAATTTTTTAATTTAGCCAAGAAATAGATACTTTTATGAATTTTTGAAGTTCCTTTTCAAGAAATTTTTGATAACACCTCTAACATTGTATTGAACAAGGATGATTTTATTCTTTTATTTTAGCCGCCACTGTAATAATTAATCATGTTTATTTACAGTAATATATTAGGTGATAGAGAATCGCCGTTGTGTTTATCTATCCATCAGTTTTTTGTTAAATCCACCTCCTCCCAATAATTACACCCACCGTACTAACTTTGACGTCCAAGATTAAACTAGTTGACATTTTACACACACACACACACGCTCGCGCGCGCGTACTCAAAAGCAGTAACTATTCTATGTGTTTTGGTTAAATATTATTACTGTAATGTACCTATAAGTTATGAACATCTAGTTTTGTTTGAATTTTACGTTTTATACTTATATATCTAAAAACCCCGTTACCACCTTACGTTACAACCTTACGTTATAATTAACGGGGTTTTTAGACTATACGCACACCCTACTTGAAAACAACACATTTTCACTTGCATGTTCCATAAGGAAATGGAAGTATGGTCATGGCGAAAAAAATCTTGTTCGAGATAAAGGCTGATTCTGACTTTACTACCCTCAAAACATGAAGAAAAGTCATTTTTCGAAAAGTGTCTGTGTGTCTGTCTGTCTGTCTATCTATATCTGTGTGTAGAACTTTTTCTATGGCAAACGATAACAGCCGCACATTCAAACAGAATCAAATAAATTTTTGCATACAGTCCTGAATTATAGAGTACTCAAGGTCTATTGTTTTTGGTGAAGATCGGTTAAGTGGAAGGGGTAGTTTACCTGCAACGTTTTATGTTTTAACAAGGGTAATTTTCAAACAGAATCAAATAATTTTTTGCATATATCCCTGAATTGTAGAGAACTCAAGGCCTTTGATTTTGGTGAAGATCGTTTAAGGGGAAGGGGTAGTTTACCAGCAACCTTTTACGTTTTAACAAGAGTAAAGTACATGAAAATTCATTTAAACTTTTTCAAACAATGGTAATTGTTAAAAATAAAATAATTTTTTTGCCAGGCAATAAAATTATAACTTTACTTCCATGTTCCTTAAGGAAATGGAAGTATGGTGATGGCAAAAAAAATCGTGTTCGAGATAATTGCAGATTCTGTTTGTACTACACTCAAAACATGAAAAAAAGTCATTTTTCGAAAAGTGTCTGTGTGTGTGTCTGTAGATTTTTATACTTCCATGTTCCTTAAGGAAATGGAAGTATGGTGATGGCAAAAAAAATCGTGTTCCAGATTATTGCAGAATATGATTGTACTACAATCAAAACATGAAAAAAAGTCATTTTTCGAAAAGTGTGTGTGTGTGTGTCTGTTGTGTGTGTGTCTGTGTGTCTGTCTTTCTTTCTATCTATAGATTTTTTTTCTATGGCAAACGATAACAGCCGCAAATTCAAACAGAATCACATAATGTTTTGCATACAGTCCAGATTTGTAGAGTACTCGCGACCTATTGTTTTTGGTGAAGATCGGTTGAGGGAAAGGGGTAGTTTACCGGCAACGGTTTTTTTTATCAAGGGTAATTTTTACTTCCATATTCCTTAAGGAATGGAAGTATGGTGATGGCAAAAAAAATCGTGTTCGAGATTATTGCAGATTCTGATTGTACTACACTCAAAACATGAAAAAAAGTCGTTTTCCAAAAAGTGTCTGTGTGTGTGTCTGTCTGTGTAGATTTTTTTTTTGGCAAACGATAACTGCCGCAAATTCAAACAGAATCAAATAATTTTTTGCATACAGCCCTGATTTGTAGAGTACTCACGACCTATTGTTTTTGGTGAAGATCGGTTAAGGGAAAGGGGTAGTTTACCTGCAACGGTTTTTTTGTATCAAGGGAAATTTTTTTTTTGGCAAACGATAACAGCCGCAAATTCAAACAGAATTAAATAATGTTTCGTATACAGCCCTGAATTGTAGAGTTCTCAAGACCTATTGTTTTTGGTGAAGATCGGTTAAGGGAAAGGGGTAGTTTACCTGTAACATTTTATGTTTTAACAAGGGTATTTCCTATGGCAAACGATAACAGCCGCAAATTCAAACAGACTCAAAAGATTATTTGCACACAGCCCTAAATTGTAGAGTTCTCAAGACCTGTTGTTTTTGGTGAAGATCGGTTGAGGGAAAGGGGTGGTTTACCTGCAACGTTTTTTTATCAAGCGTATTTTCTATGGCAACGGTTTTTTTTATCAAGGGTAATTTTTACTTCCATATTCCTTAAGGAATGGAAGTATGGTGATGGCAAAAAAATCGTGTTCGAGATTATTGCAGATTCTGATTGTACTACACTCAAAACATGAAAAAAAGTCGTTTTCCAAAAAGTGTCTGTGTGTGTGTCTGTCTGTCTGTGTGTCTGTGTGTAGATTTTTTTCTATGGCAAACGATAACTGCCGCAAATTCAAACAGAATCAAATAATTTTTTGCATACGTCTCTAAATTGTAGAGGTCTCAATGACTTTCGATTTTGGTGAAGATCGGTTAAGGGGAAGGGGTAGTTTACCCTGCAACCTTTTACGTTTTAACAAGAGTAAAGTACTTGAAAATTTATTTAAACTTTTTGAAACAATGGTAATTGTTAAAAATAAAATAATTTTGTTGCCAGGCAATAAAATTATAATTTTTTCATTTTAATGTAATATAATATTTTTCATTTAATACAGCAATAAAAAGGCAGGTAAGAGACACACACACACACACACACACACACACACACACACACACACACACACACACACACACACACACACACACACACACAATTCACGTTATTTCTGGCCTCACTCATGTTTATTTTCTTACATTTTCATGCTTTTTAAATGGAAAGTGCCGAAACCCACACCAACATAACGCGTGCAAGCCGAAAAAATGGACATCAATTTGCTTACTGGCGAAGCTAGTAGTTAATGAATGGATAGGCAAAAATCTTATCTTAAATTTTTTTTAAGGAATCACTAAAAGGACGGTGGTTCAAATCGGACGCTGAGGTAGAGTTTGCTGTAACCGAATGGTTCCACAAACAGCCGTAAGAATTTTACTAGCAGGGAATCTACAGGTTAGCGCAACAGTGGAACTCATGTATTAATGTTATTGGAGACTTCTTTTAAAATCGTTGAATAAAAAATGCTTTACGGCTCTATACGTGTTTCTATTGAACAATCCTTGTATTAGTCATACACAATAATACAACTGATTGAACTTCAAATTTTTAAACTTGATTAGTTTCTATATATATGTTTAATGTTACAAATAATTCAAATAACAATCTTGATCACCTGTTAGTTCAGCGGAATAACAGTGACACTTTTAATAACCGCATAAAATAAACACTTAGAAACAACACAGGCGCTTTAACTTAACTGTTTGGACCACAGAAGTGAGGCATGCCTCAACGCTCTATGTGTACAGCGCGGGACAATCCCCCCTCACTACACTTTCCTATCACACCACTACATTGCTTACATACGATGTATACAAAAAACGCTGAGGCAAGTTCAGGTTGCCTCATTCGTTTTAACGAACTATGCCGAATCTCACCTGTCACCATCTAGCGGTCGCTCAATAAAGCACGTTTCGGTTTAATAAATTTGACAGTCGCAGTAACAATGTATAATCTTTACGTTATGTAGTTCATACGTATTTATAAATTTTATTCTACAGAATTTTTTAGGGTAGGCATTGCCTCAATTGCCTCCATGTAACTTCGCAACTGATATATATGTGTACAACGTTATCGGCAACAAAGAATTAGTTTTTGTTAAAATTCCTTCCCGGGATATTTGGCCGTAGTCCAATGTTTTCTACAAAACCAGACATTTCGGCAATGCCATTGACTTCCATCATCAGTGAAAATCGAGTGCGATAACGTGAGGTGGTATACGTTAGTGACCACAGTACTGTGGTTAAGGCTGAAGCAGTAAGTAGAAAGAAGTAGTTTCTATGGTAATATTTCATTTGGAAAATGATTTTAAATATAAATCTTAGAATATGGAAGTCATGTATGGTTCTCCATACCGATTTTTTTCTATGGTAAACGATAACAGCCGCAAATTCAAACAGAATCAAATGATGTTTTGCATACAGCCCTGTATTGTAGAGTTCTCAATACATATTGGTGTTGGTGAAGATCGGTTAAGGGAAAGGGGTAGTTTACCACAAACGTTTTATGTTTTAAAAGGGCATTTCCTCTGGCAAACGATAAGAGCCGCAAATTCAAACAGAATCAAATACGTTTTTGCATACAGCCCTGTTTTGTTGAGTCCTTTTTTTTTTAGTTGAGAACTATTGTTTTTGGTGAAGATCGGTTAAGGGAAAGGGGTAGTTTACCGGACACGTTTTTTGTTTTATCAAGGGTATTTTGTATGAAAACGATAGCAGCTGCAAATTCAAACAGAATCATATAATATTTTGCATACAGCCCTGAAATGTAGAGTTCTCAAGATCTGTCTTTTTTGGTGAAGATCGATTAAGCGGAAGGGGTAGTTTACCAGCAACGGTTTTTTATCAAAGGTAATTTTTTTCTATGGTAAACGGTAACAGCCGCAAATTCAAACAGAATCAAAAGATGTTTTGCATACAACCCTGTATTGTAGAGTTCTGAATACCTATTGGTGTTGGTGAAGATCGGTTAAGGGAAAGGGGTAGTTTACCAGCAACGATTTTTTATCAAGGGTAATTTTTTTCTATGGTAAACGATAACAGCCGCAAATTCAAACAGAATCAAATGATGTTTTGCATACAGCCCTGAATTGTAGCGTTGTAAATACTTATTGGTGTTGGTGAAAATCGGTTAAGGGAAAGGGGTAGTTTACCAGCAACGTTTTATGTTTTAAAAGGGTATTTTCTCTGGCAAACGATAAGAGCCGCAAATTCAAACAGAATCAAATACGTTTTTCCATACAGCCCTGTTTTGTTGAGTACTAAAGAACTATTGTTTTTGGTGAAGATCGGTTAACGGAAAGGGGTAGTTTACCGGACACGTTTTTTGTTTTATCAAGGGTATTTTATATGGCAAACGATAACAGCTGCAAATTCAAACAGAATCATATAGTATTTTGCATACAGCCCTGAAATGTAGAGTTCTCAAGACCTATTGTTTTTTTGAAGATCGGTTAAGGGAAAGGGGTAGTTTACTTGCAACGTTTTATGTTTTAACAAGGGTATTTTCTATGGCAAAGGATAACAGCCCCAAATACAAACAGAATCAAATAATTATTTGCATACAGCCCTAAATTGTAGAGTTCTCAAGACTTACTGTTTTTGGTGAACATCGGTTAAGGGAAAGGTGTAGTTTACCAGAAACGTTTTATGTTTTAACAAGGGTATTTTCTATGGCAAACAATAAAAGCCGCAAATTTAAATAGAATCAAATAATTTTTTGCATACAGCACTGATTTGTAGAGTACTCAAGACCTATTGTTTTTGGAGAAGTTGGGTTAAGGGAAAGGTGTAGTTTACCTGCAACATTTTATGTTTTAACAAGGGTAATTTTTTATATGACGAACGATAACTGCCGTAAATTCAAACAGAATCAACTACGTTTTTGCATACCTTTTTGAACTAAAGAGAACTCAAGGTCTGTTGATTTTGTTGAAGATCAGTTAACTTTTTATGGCAAACGATAACAGCTGCAAATTCAATCAGAATCATATAATATTTTGCATACAGCCCTGAAATGTAGAGTTCTCAAGACCTATTGTTTTTGGTGAAGATCGGTTAAGGGAAAGGGGTAGTTTACTAGCAACGGTTTTTTATCAAGTGTAATTTTTTTCTATGGCAAACGATAACAGCCGCAAATTCAAACAGAATCAAATGATGTTTTGCATACAGCCCTGTATTGTAGAGTTCTCAATACTTATTGTTGTTGGTGAAGATCGGTTAAGGGAAAGGGGTAGTTTACCAGCAACGTTTTATGTTTTAAAAGGGCATTACCTCTGGCAAACGACAAGAGCCGCAAATTCAAACAGAATCAAATACGTTTTTGCATACAGCCCTGTTCTGTTGAGTACTAAAGAACTGTTGTTTTTGGTGAAGATCGGTTAAGGGAAAGGGGTAGTTTACCGGTCACGTTTTTTGTTTTATCAAGGGTATTTTGTATGGCAAACGATAACAGCTGCAAATTCAAACAGAATCATATAATATTTTGCACACAGCCCTGAAATGTAGAGTTCTCAAGATCTGTCTCTTTTGGTGAAGATCGGTTAAGGGGAAGGGGTAGTTTACCAGCAACGGTTTTTTATCAAAGGTAATTTTTTTCTATGGTAAACGATAACAGCCGCAAATTCAAACAGAATCATATAATATTTTGCATACAGCCCTGAATTGTAGAGTTCTCAAGACCTATTGGTTTTGGTGAAGATCGTTTAAGTGAACTGGGTAGTTTACCAGCAACATTATGTTTCAACAAGGGTAATTTTTTGACGAACGATAACTACCGTACATTAAAACAGAATCAACTACACTTCTGCATACCTTTTGGAATTATATAGAACTCAAGGTCTATTGATATTGTTGAAGATCGGTTAAGGGAAAGGGGTAGTTTACCTGCAACGTTTTATGTTTTAACAAGGGTATTTTCTATGGCAAAGGATAACAGCCCCAAATACAAACAGAATCAAATAATTATTTGCATACAGCCCTAAATTGTAGAGTTCTCAAGACTTACTGTTTTTGGTGAACCTCGGTTAAGGGAAAGGTGTAGTTTACCAGAAACGTTTTATGTTTTAACAAGGGTATTTTCTATGGCAAACAATAACAGCCGCAAATTTAAACAGAATCAAATAATTTTTTGCATACAGCACTGATTTGTAGAGTACTCAAGACCTATTGTTTTTGGAGAAGATCGGTTAAGGGAAAGGTGTAGTTTACCAGCAACATTTTATGTTTTAACAAGGGTAATTTTTTATATGACGAACGATAACTGCCGTAAATTCAAACAGAATCGACTACGTTTTTGCATACCTTTTTGAACTAAAAAGAACTCAAGGTCTGTTGATTTTGTTGAAGATCAGTTAATTTTTTATGGCAAACGATAATAGCTGCAAATTCAAACAGAATCATATAATATTTTGCATACAGCCCTGAGATGCAATAATAGTTCTCAGGACCTATTGTTTTTGGTGAAGATCGGTTAATGGAAAGGGGTAGTTTACCAGCAACGGTTTTTTATCAAGTGTAATTTTTTTCTATGGCAAACGATAACAGCCGCAAATTCAAACAGAATCAAATGATATTTTGTATACAGCCCTGTATTGTAGAGTTCTCAATACTTATTGTTGTTGGTGAAGATCGGTTAAGGGAAAGGGGTAGTTTACCGGCAACATTTTATGTTTTAACAAGGGTAATTTTTTATATGACGAACGATAACTGCTGTAAATTCAAACAGAATCAAATACGTTTTTGCATACAGCCCTGTTTTGTTGAGTACTAAAGAACTGTTGTTTTTGGTGAAGATCGGTTGAGGGGAAGGGGTAGTTTACCGGACACGTTTTTTGTTTTATCAAGGGTATTTTGTATGGCAAACGATAACAGCTGCAAATTCAAACAGAATCATATAATATTTTGCATACCGCACTGAAATGTAGAGTTCTCAAGATTTGTCTTTTTTGGTGAAGATCGGTTAAGGGGAAGGGGTAGTTTACCTGCAACGGTTTTTTATCAAGGGTAATTTTTTTCTATGGTAAACGATAACAGCCGCGAATTGAAACAGAATCATATAATATTTTGCATACTGCCCTGAAATGTAGAGTTCTCAAGACCTGTTGTTTTTGATGAAGATCGGTTAAGGGAAAGCGGTAGTTTACCTCCAACGGTTTTTTATCAAGGGTAATTTTTTATATGGTAAACGATAATAGCCGCAAATTCAAATAGAATCAAATAATGTTTTGCATACAACCCTGAATTGTAGAGTTCTCAAGACCTATTGGTTTTGGTGAAGATCGGTTAAGGGAATTGGGTAGTTTACCAGCAACATTATGTTTTAACAAGGGTAATTTTTTTGACGAACGATAACTGCCGTACATTAAAACAGAATCAACTACTCTTCTGCATACCTTTTTGAATTATATAGAACTCAAGGTCTGTTGATTTTGTTGAAGATCGGTTAAGGGAAAGGGGTAGTTTACCTGCAACGTTTTATGTTTTAACAAGGGTATTTTCTATGGCAAAGGATAACAGCCCCAAATACAAACAGAATCAAATAATTATTTGCATACAGCCCTAAATTGTAGAGTTCTCAAGACTTACTGTTTTTGGTGAACCTCGGTTAAGGGAAAGGTGTAGTTTACCAGAAACGTTTTATGTTTTAACAAGGGTATTTTCTATGGCAAACAATAACAGGCGCAAATTTAAACAGAATCAAATAATTTTTTGCATACAGCACTGATTTGTAGAGTACTCAAGGCCTATTGTTTTTGGAGAAGATCGGTTAAAGGAAAGGTGTAGTTTATCTGCAACATTTTATGTTTTAACAAGGGTAATTTTTTATATGACGAACGATAACTGCCGTAAATTCAAACAGAATCAACTACGTTTTTGCATACCTTTTTGAACTAAAGAGAACTCAAGGTCTGTTGATTTTGTTGAAGATCAGTTAATTTTTTATGGAAAACGATAACAGCTGCAAATTCAAACAGAATCATATAATATTTTGCATACAGCCCTGAGATGTAGAGTTCTCAAGACCTGTTGTTTTTGGTGAAGATCGGTTAACGGAAAGGGGTAGTTTACCGGCAACGGTTTTTTTATCAGGGGTAATTTTTTTGTATGGCAAACGATAACAGCCGCAAATTCAAACAGAATCAACAATTTTTTTTGCATATGGCCCGGAATAGTAGAGTTCTGAAGACTCGTAGATTTTGGTGAAGATCGGTTAAGGAAAAGGGGTAGTTTACCAGCAACATTTTATGTTTTAACAAGAAAAATGTTTCCATGACGAACGATAACTGCCGCACATTCAAACAGAATCAAATATTTTTTTGCATGCATCCCTGCATTGTAGAGGACTGAAGTTCTATTGATTTTGGTGAAGATCGGTGTAGAGAAAGGGGTAGTTTACCTGCAACGTTTTATGTTTTAGCAAGAGTAAAGTACTTAATTTTGATAAATAAATTATCCTGATAAGTAGCTCATAATAATCCACTGTAGAAACGTAGATGAAATATCTATAAATGAAGAGTTTAGGTGAATGAGGTGAGGGTAATTTTCTATTAATGAAAATTATAGTTGAAGGGAGAGGGGAGAATTTGTTATATGTGTACTACGTTATCAGCAACAAAGAAGTAGTTCTTTGTTAAAATTCCTTCCCGGGCTGTTTAGCCGTAGTCCAATGTTTTCTGCAAAACCAGACTTTTCGGCAGTGCCATCGACTGCCATCATCAGTGAAAATCGAGTGCAAAAACGTGAGGTGGTATACGTTAGTGACCACAGTACTGTGGTTAAGGCTGAAGCAATAAGTAGAAAGAAGTAGTTTCTATGGAAATATTTCATTTCGAATATGATTTTAAATATAAATCTTAGAACATGGAAGCCATGTATGGTTCTCCATACCGATATTTTCATTTTCATTTAAATCATGTATGAGAGAAAATATATCGTTCGTGGCAGACAAGCATATCTCAATTATGTAATTTTAACGTTTTCATTTCATTATTATGATTACCGCAATAAAAAGACAGGCAACACACACACACACAATTCGCGTTTTTTCTGGCCTCACTCATGTTTATTTTCTTACATTTGCACGCTTTTTAAATGGAAAGTGCCGAAACCCACACCAATACAACGCGTGCAAACCGAAAAATTGTCCAGCGTGGATAGCGATTTGCTTCATAGCGATTTGCTGGGCAGTGTAACTGCACGTGTTTACAGAAGAACGGTTCATAGACAGACTTTTCGTCTTTAGGGAATGAACCCTCTTCATGATGCTCAGGGTCCATGAGTGACTTCGGAACGCTCTTTCTTTTCCGCGTGTTTGTTCTGTGAAATGTACACTGTAGATTCGCAGCTTTACTCTGAGCAACGCTCAATAGGGAATGTTGAAAATTTTTGTCCACGGTGTACCCTCATACACACTAAACCTCCTCTGATGTTTTAATAACGGACATCATAATATTAAAACTTCGGAAACTTGAGCACTACTTAATGGAGAGCAAACAATAACTTTTACAAGACATTAATTTTATGCATATTTTGAAACAATAAATGATTTAATAAATTAATACAATCTGTGTACTTATTTCTATTATCATATAAGCGTTACAAACTAATATGTGCATGTGTGTATGTATGAAAAATATAAATATTTTCCTCCTCTGGAAAATTGTTTACTTCTCTTGGAAAATATTTTGATCTCCATGATGGCTTGTTATTTACTAGTCAGTGTGGAATATAGCGTTATGACATGGATCAGAATGGTGGGTGTTAAACAGAAGACATAAACGTATTAAGTAAGAAATGTTTTGCTGAGAAATTTATAATTATACGGGTGAACCGAATCGTCGGTCAGGAAATCAGAAGACGAATGGAAAGAAAGAAAAACTTGATTTAAAAAAATAAAAATAACTAGTGTAGTATTGACAGGAAAGACTTTGATATTGACTATAGACATCATTCACCCTCGGCCGATAACTTGCAGCGAGATTCCAATTTCATTACAGGAATCAGATCACAGCTCCCTTTGGCCAGCTCTTCGTTCGACCTACAAACATTTTATCATACATTTTAGGTTAGTTGTCTCCAAGTCGCTTATATTAATATAATAGATATTTACCATATATCCGTCGTGCGACTTCGTTTTTTCTTGTCTTATGACGCGTTTCGGCAACGAATTGCCATCTTCAGAAATCTTAATCACTCATTAGAGATCGTTAAAAAATTAAAAACACCAAAATCATTACAGTAAAAGTGCACTTTTACAACAGCGGAAAATCACATACGCGAACATGAAATTTTATGTTTCCCGCGTGGACATTATCGATCGACTGATTCACTGTTTATATAGCCACTGATAAACCTGTTTTGCTTATTATAGCCCGTGTGTACTGTGACTTTCTATTTACCGGCGCCCGTGTGCAAGTATTGCCGTGTCGTACAATATGTTATGTGAAAATGTAAGTTTATCATTCAAGACATAATCACTGTTGATTTTGACGGCTTTATATATTTCATATTCCTCAAGCGCGTCCATGTATTTTCCTTTCCTGCAACATTTTATCCGTAAGTACAGTCCTTCCTCACGAAGTCTGAAGCTAGTCTTCACCTACCTGACATGGGCGTGCCAATTTTTATCTGATACGTCATTTCTTCAGATCTAAAATATCCACTTATTGAATTAATATTTAAATGATTTTAAATATAAATTTTAGGACATGGAAGTCATGTATGGTTCTCCATACCGATGTTTTGATTATCTGCACAGAATGTCTCCTTAGTAATTATAAAATACGATTGCTGAGGTTTATATTTTTAGTTCATGGTATACATAAGTGTTAATAGAGTATTTATAGGTTATACTGGAAATCATTTAGGAAGAAAGATCACGATACCAAGAAAGTTGTTAAATGTAAGCATGTAGTTGTATGTGGTCATAATACTTAGTTCTGCACCAAACAAAGCAATAAATGACACATTATAAAGTGAATCAACATGAGTGATAAAATAAAGTTTAGAAGAAAGGTTTTCGTTAGCTGCGTGTTCGACTTTCGTCTTTTTTTGCTGACGTATTTGGTCCTACACAATATTGATCTATAACGCTACATGTCTGTGGAGATATTAACACTTGGTTATATTTATAATAAGCAAAATTACACCACTACCACAAGTGCTTTGAAGTGGCATTACCAGGAAGCGTTCAACTCACAGTCTTTTGTTTTCAAACACCCTGTAAACTACGCGTGTGCATAGAAGAGTCCACGTTTTAATTAAAAATGAAATTTTTCAAAAGGACGTAATTGGTTTTAATTGCTGATGAATAATTGTAGCTAGAGAGTACGCTTCCTTGTTTTATGTTTATTTAATTTCGCTTATAGGAAAATTATATATATACAGTATTACATTGAGTTTTATATGAAGCCGGTTATACAAAATTTAATTATTTTATATACACAATAGTAAAAATACCACGTGTGTGATTCAAATAAATTACCCTTTCCTCTTCGCTAGTTCTTTAACTGTCCTCCTCGTACTTTCTACAACGTGTACGCGTCTTTATAGAGTTTACACAACGTGGATTTGTCATGTTGTAGACAGAAGACAAACATTTGTATCGCATACATTTTGAAATTGCAAAATCAGTGCAGATTCACAATCTACGTTAGGGATGCATCGTGTACGTAATCTAATTCCCTGCTACTATGAGTAGTAATTTCTTCCACTTCTCTTACGAGAATAAATTTGGTTCTAAATAATGTTGCCAATATTATTACTGTATAATACATTATTTTTATGTAGGCATTATAAAGATTACGTTCTAAATAAAATAGTTTACTCTCATAGAAAACTGTACTATGTGCTTATTGTATATAACGTTTACAAATGCATACAGTAATTAGTCAAACTTTGTACCCATGTGTACTTTGTATTCTAAATACTGTATTGCGAAGCGTGTAGATGACGTCACGTTTGTTCTCTGTTATCGGCAGCCGGGATTCAGACAGGCTGACTACAGTTAAATTTAAATCAGTTCTACTCAAGACTCCGAGCTGATCACTCGTATTCACTCGCCGCCGCGGCAACTTAAAGTTTTTTCAGTATTTAATACTAGTAGCATGCTCACCATGCTACTATTTATTTAGACGATTTCGGCTTGCGTGTTGTAATGCACGCCCCCATCTTATTTCTATTCAATTCTCCGGCACTTATGCCGTGTTAAAATCTGCACGCTTCAGCAATCAAATATGTCAATTTAAATTTCAATAAGCATTCAAATATGTCTCTTTAACTCAATAAACCATCATTTTCTGGAAACATTATACAGTCCACTTAATTATTTCATCTCAAACCAGCCAACTCCAATAGCGTTCCTAAGAACAACTCACGATTATCAAGAGCTTCTAAGACGCAACATTTTTGGTCATCCGGGCAGTATTTCATATTTATAGTCCACAAGCGACCGCATTTCTTGGTCCCTGCGACCGCATTCTTGGTCCTCCAAACCGGATTTTATTTTGGCCTTTCGGGTAACATTTTTTGTCCACAGCGACAACATTAATATTTCATTTGATAGGCCCAAACGGCGTTTGGTTCAAGCCCCAAAATTCTCAACTTTGGATTGCTGACAGTTGCGTGCCTCTATTATTTTCAAAAATTACTTCACAATCAACACTACAAGATTCTGCAGAGCAGTAAACCAGAGACGACGGGACACGGCAGGACAGCATTAGTTATTCTACATCAAAAAAGTTCCACAGCTTTAAATTATGGAGAGCTGCAACATCAGGCGTCATCTGACCGGTAGAGACAAGAGGTGCAACAACTCCTAACAGGATCGAGCAGCGGGATCGAAGCCAGCTTCAGCACGCCTGGATCAACGTCTACGTGATTATGAACTTTTATTTTTTATGATCTTTTCACATAATTATGACAATCTAAGTAACTTTTTTGGTACACAGTTAATAACATTTAATACAACATTATTAATAAGTTCTACAGAAACAGATATCATTGTCAAGTGGCCATAAGCTTATTATCAGGTCGAATGATTTATATTTTCGATAACATTCACCACTAGTTTTAAGCAAATTAAGTACCTAGTATAATCAGTTATATATTAAGGTGTACATAGATCACTGGCTCCCGCATTATATCAAATTGTAGTAAATTATTCTAAATTCCAACGACTGTTCACCGTCCCTGAATTTAATTTTCAGTTTCAATTTGCATTTTAAAATTTCGCTCATGGCTGATGTGAAGGCGTTGATAAAGAAACGGGGCACCATTAAAGCCTCCATATCTCGCGTGAATACTTTCGCGGATAACTTCGATCCAGACATAAGCGGTCATCATGCGTTAAAAATAAAGCTCCGCCATTTGATGGAATTGTCCGCTAAATATGACGATATTCAGACTCAAATCGAGGCTGACGATTCAGATTTCGCTCCAGTCAGTGACAGAGTTCAAACCGAGGATGATCTCTGCAATATCGAATGCAAATTGCACCATTTATTGAAACAAGTAGAGGAGGTGAACCAGAAACCGTTAATTCAAAACGAAATTACGCCAATTAACCCCCCCCCCGATACAATTAGAAACGATTAAATTGCCTTCTTTCTCAGGAAGCATTATTGATTGGCGACACTATTACAATATATTTGTGTAGTTAATACACGTCAGAACTGATCTGACAGATATTCAAAAATTACACTACGTACACTATTCATTGAGTGGCGAGGCATTAAATGTAATAAAATCTCTTCCGATAACTCATGAAAATTATGCAGTAGCCATTGATTTATTAAAAAACAGATACGATAGCAAATTAATTGTATCAGCCCATCACATAGGGAACGTCTTGGGCGTCAAGTCCGTACAACAAGAGTCAAGGGTTAGCATTTCTGGGTTCATTGACGAGATCACTGCAAATATAAATGCCTTAAATTCATTAAATCTACCCGTAAATACATTTGAAATGATTTTAATTCAACACTTAACGCAGAAACTCGATACTCATACGTGTCGGCTCTGGAAAGAAGGCTTGTCGGACAAGCGACTTCTTAATTTTAGTAATTTTATAAAATTTTTAAATAACCGAAGGCAGGTATTACAAAACTTAGATAGCGTGCCCAGCGTCGTAAACAAGATACACGTCAGCGATAAGAGTCCATATCGCAAAGCAATTAAACCGATTAATGTTAATGGGACTGCATTCCATGCTCATATCGGCAATAACATATGTCAGCTGTGCAAGGCTAAACACCGTCTTACTGAGTGTCCGCAATTTGTAGCGATTACTCCTCTCGAGAGAAAAAATATCCTAATTAAAAATAAACTTTGCCTAAACTGCATACGCCAGGCCACGACCTTGCACACTGTCCATCCAAATTTTCTTGCAGAACGTGTGCTAAACGCCATCACACAATGATCTAGCACTAACGCTTCGTCCAGTAACAATCAGTGTTCGTTAAAATTGCAAACAAACAGATCCATATTATTGTCCACCGCAGTCTGCATGACAACTGACCAAGCAGGTAGGAAGCACCCAGTTAGGATTTTATTGGACTCAGAATCGCAAGCTAATTTCTACACCATGAGTTTCGCTTGCCGCATGGGTCTAAAACTGATTAAATCTCAATTATCCATCACGGGTTTAAATAATTCACTATCTCAAGCTGATTTCAGTACCAGAGTAAGATTGCATTCACGTTATAAAAATTTTAATTTGAACATGCTTTGCGCTGTGCTTCCCAGTATCACTAATAGTCTCCCTGCTGAATCATTTGACCTCTCCTCCCTAAACTTACCAAAGGGCATATTTCTAGCTGACCCGCAGCTGAACTTTTCGTCGCAAATCGATATATTGCTCGGTGCTCAGTATTACTTGCAATTAATTGAACCTGTCAAATTTATCCGCAGCCCACATTTCCCCATGATACAGGAGACTAAGTTGAGATTCATTTTTGCAGGTAACATGCCATTTAATGTCGATATGACAAAACCGGTTTCATCATTCATGGTATGTGAAGATGATAATGCCATTTCCTCGCAACTAAAGGACTTTTGGAAGTTAGAGGACGTTGCGATTCGCGCTCCCTCCATTGAGGATTCGGATTGCGAGAATCATTTTGTATCGAATACTGTCCGTAATAAGGATGGCAAATTTGTGGTATCCCTGCCACGCAGTTTACATACTTGTCATTTAGGCGATTCTCTCTCCGGCGCTATCCGTAGGTTCCAATCACTGGAGATCAAGTTCAAGCAGAACCCTGCTCTTCACAAGGATTATAGCGCATTCATGCATGAATATTTAAACCTCGGTCACATGTCTTTACTTGATGCGTACGATTTATCGGTAGACCAGTCAGATACATTTTACTTGCAGCACCATTCAGTTTTTAAAGTCTCTAGCATAACTACTAAATTTCGAGTTGTTTTCGACGGCTCCGCCAAAACAACAAATAATTTGTCTTTGAACTACACACTGTTGGTTGGCCCCACGGTCCAGCAGGATCTGTTCTCTATTATGGCTCGATTTCGTACTCACCGATATGTCCTCATTTCGGACATTGAGAAGACGTATCGCCAGATTTTAGTTAATCCAAAGGATTCCAATTTGCAGCGCGTTGTCTGGCGCGATGCCCCCCATAGGGAACTCAAACATTACGCCTTGAGGACAGTCACCTATGGGACTGCAAGTGCGTCATTTCTTGCTACAAGATGTCTGGCTCAAATAGCCAAGGAAAATAAAACTAAATACCCTATAGCTTGTTCAGCTATCGCGAACGATTTTTATGTAGACGATCTTATGACAGGTTCAGACAACCCGCACATCCTATCCAAAATAAAATCCGACGTCACAGAGTTACTAAGCCAATACGGTTTTACATTGCACAAATGGTTCTCCAACGATCAGAAAATCATAGGTTCGCACGTTCATTCTTCCCACGACTTTAGTAAAAATCAAACTGTGCGTACGTTAGGCATTCAATGGAACATGGACGAAGATAGTTTCTTATATAGTGTCCAGAGACATGCCAATCCCGAGGTGGTCAACAAGAGAGGTGTATTATCAGTCATCGCAAGAATTTACGACCCTTTGGGTCTCATTGGCCCTGTTACATTCTGGTGTAAGCATTTTATGCAGCGATTGTGGTTAACGGGTACAAGCTGGGACGAACCCTTATCAGATACATTATCTAATCAGTGGTTACAACTTTTTTCTCAGCTGGTTTCAGACACTTACTTTAAAATATCAAGGTCTGTAAAGAGTTTAAACAATTCGCAAATCATTGCATTCCAGCTCCACGGCTTTGCTGACGCGTCAGCTAAGGGTTACGCGTGTTGTATTTACGTGCGTACGGTCTATTCAAACCACGCCATCTCATCAAACCTGTTATGTTCTAAATCTAGGGTCGCTCCATTAAAACAGATAACACTACCCCGACTTGAACTTTGCGCCTGTCTATTGTTGGCTCAGTTAGCTTCCAAGGTCATAGACGCCGTGAATTACAAATTCGACGAATTGTATTTTTACTCGGACTCAATGATAGCCTTACACTGGATCCACCAGCAATCTTCCCGTTGGAAGGTATTCGTCGCCAACCGTGTTGCTGAGATACAGCGTCTCACTACAAGGGGTACCTGGCATCATGTATCGTCATTGGACAACCCTGCCGACATTTTATCGCGTGGTTGTCTCCCTCGGATTTTACACAGTCATCCACAATGGTGGCATGGTCTATCCTGGTTATCCCACGAGTCATCATCATGGCCTATATGTGCCTTCGATGCCCATTCTCCCTGCACTCATCCTGAGCTTGAGCAGGAACAACGGAAACAGGTCCAAACCTCATTGATTGTCGCAGTATCCATATCTAATTATGTTGAGAACTACTCATCGCTCTCAAAACTCATTCGCGTGTTTTCGTATTGTCGTCGATTCATCCGAAACACTAGGATTCCCACAGAGGATAGGAACACTTCCTTTTTAACCTCCCATGAGTTACATGGTACACTTTTGGTTTTTATTCGCCAGTCTCAGAAGTCGCACTTTGGCGTCGAAATTAAGAAACTTGAGGAACAACGCTGCATCCATAATAACAGTAAAATTCTTTCTCTTCACGCCTTTCTGGACAAATCAGGAATACTACGCGTAGGGGGACGCCTTCAGCACTTTCAGCTCAATTACGAGAGCAAACACCAAATCATACTACACCCACACTCTCATCTCAGTAAATTAATTATACAAAGCGAGCACCTTCGTTTATTACACTCTGGTGTACAATTGACTCAGTTCTCTCTACGTCGGAAATATTGGATACTTAATGACAAATCTTATATACGTTCGGTAATACATAAATGTATCACCTGTTTTAGATTCCGTGCTAGGGGCGCAAACCAATTACTAGGACAATTACCCCCCTCCCGTGTTACGCCTGCTAAACCATTTTCCCAATCGGTAGTCGACTATGCCGGTCCGATATTTGTACGTTATGGCGGGCAGCGTTCAAAATCAACTTCCAAGGCTTATATTGCTTTATTTATATGCATGACCACTAAGGCCATTCACTTGGAACTTGTCTCAGATCTGACATCAGACGCCTTTATAGCTGTCTTAAAACGGTTTATTGCGCGTAGAGGTATCCCTGATCAGGTATTTTACGACAACGGAACAAATTTTCGTCGTGCAAGTAGCACGCTTCACGAATTATATAAACTTTTGCAGTCTAAGGGTTTTGAGCAGTCCATCCAGGGTTTTACCAGTGCCCAAGGCATTAATTGGTCCTTTATTCCTCCCTCAGCACCGCATTTTGGCGGCCTGTGGGAAAACGGAGTCAAGAGCGTCAAGTTTCATTTGCGACGCGTGGTAGGCGGAACCATTCTTACCTTCGAGGAGTATTACACCATTTTAACCCAAATAGAGGCTTGCCTTAACTCACGCCCCTTTTTCGCCATATCCAATGACTATAGGGACCCCGAACCTTTAACTCCAGCTTATTTTCTGGTTGGTTCTCCGCTCACTGCTCTCCCAGAACCTGGCTATTCCCAAATCAATATTACTCGTTTGGGCAGATGGCAACTGCTCCAAAGATTCACCCAATCCATTTGGAACAGGTTGTCAAAAGATGACTTGTACCAGTTGCAACAGCGCAACAAATGGCGCATTACGTCAAAACATTTGACTCCCGGACAACTCGTCCTTATTCTAGATGACAATTCCCCCCCCCCTTCAGTGGAAACGCGGGGTAGACACGAATGTTTACTCGGGTCAGGACTCAATAGTGCGCGTCACGGACGTTCGCACCTCACTTGGTGTTCTACGTCGACCCATTCATAAGTTATGCCCATTTCCGGTGGCACTAGATTAGTCGCATGAGCATCATGCGACACTTATCAGTAATGTGAACTTTATCACATTACCCTACTTCACGCCCGGGGCATTCCCGAGGCGATCACATGAATTATATTGTTATGATTAATACACTATTATTATGTCTATTGTGATATTATGTATCACAATCATGTTTTTGGGTATTTTTGAAATTTTTGGGCATTGTTATCATATTATTGTATCAATTATTATGTTTTTCACAATTGTACTTACTCTATGGTTGTGTATTTTTGGATTTGTGGGGATTGTTATTCCAATATCATGCATGTAAATTATTATGTCTTTGTCATTGTATTGTTACCTGTAACAGATTGTTGAATCTTTGTGATCATTATCTTATTATTATGTACTACTAATTATTATACCTGATTGTTGTATTCTCATGTATTATTGCCATGTTTTGTATGTCATGGAATTTTATTATTGTTGTTCTGTTACGGCGTAACGTAACGTAAATAACTATGTAACGTAAATCATTATGTATTTTGTAATCCGCACATGAATTTAATATGTTAATCATATTGTTATCTACTATTAATTTTCTGGTTTTTATTGCTCTATTGTTATACATGTCAATTTTTTATGTCGTTATTATTATATTAGTAATGGTTATTTATTATTGAATTTATTATCATATAATGTCAATTACCATGTAATTTCACAGTTGATTAAGTTGCAAAATCGCTCCGATTTTGTGCGGGCAGTATGGTAAAACTTTATACCCATGTGTACTTTGTATTCTAAATACTGTATTGGGAAGCGTGTAGATGACGTCACGTTTGTTCTCTGTTATCGGCAGCCGGGATTCAGACAGGCTGACTACAGTTAAATTTAAATCAGTTCTACTCAAGACTCCGAGCTGATCACTCGTATTCACTCGCCGCCGCGGCTACTTAAAGTTATTTCAGTATTTAATACTAGTAGCATGCTCACCATGCGACTATTTATTTAGACGATTTCGGCTTGCGTGTTGTAATGCACGCCCCCATCTTATTTCTATTCAATTCTCCGGCACTTGTGCCGTGTTAAAATCTGCACGCTTCAGCAATCAAATATGTCAATTTAAATTTCAATAAGCATTCAAATATGTCTCCTTAACTCAATAAACCATCATTTTCTGGAAACATTATACAGTCCACTCAATTATTTCATCTCAAACCAGCCAACTCCAGTAGCGTTCCTAAGAACAATTCACGATTATCAAGAGCTTCTAAGACGCAACAGTGATATTATTTTACTGTTTCAAAGAAAGAGTTCATTAGTGGTTACAACTATACATTGTTGACGATGTTACATTGAGTGAACTTTTTTCTACGTTTGAGTGATGAACATAATAGTTCTCCATCCAAGCTAAGTGAATTTATTTCTGAAGAATGATGGAGCAAGGAAGTAGGACGGAAGAGACCTACAGTCATACATGGTGTACTCCTCGGAAGTAAAGAAAAAGAAGACGAGAAAGATAACATTGTGCACGTGTGTCCTATATTTGTAAAATGAATGGAATTATTCATAAATTTGGATTATGAAGTTAAAATTAATACGTATTTTAGAAAAAAATTCAGAACTTTTTTATTTTCTAAGATAATTTCAAATGCAATGAAACCAAATTAAGCTAAAATTGCGCACGACTGCAATAACTCGTAGACTAAAACAGTAATGATTAAGTGTAACTAAATTTATATTTGATTTACGCATAATATTCCAATATCAGGGTGACCGAGCTTTGCTCGGTTTTCACATTTATTTATAAATATACAGATTTAAAAAAAACATTATTTATTATTAATTATTTATTTATTTTTATTAATTATTTATTTTTGATATTTATTTTCATATATAAACATATCGATACTACGCCGTTTGCGTTTATCGACGGTT
The DNA here is from genome assembly GCA_034769895.1 of Magicicada septendecula. Classification (NCBI taxonomy): domain Eukaryota; kingdom Metazoa; phylum Arthropoda; class Insecta; order Hemiptera; family Cicadidae; genus Magicicada; species Magicicada septendecula. The sequence goes on along the minus strand of CM068371.1, from coordinate 195,525,777 downwards.
TCTGTTATTGGAATCACAATTATTTAATACTTCTTTCCATACAACGATTCTTGTATGGCGAGGATTTTCTGGTGGTAAAAGAACTTTTAAGCCACTTAGCCTTTTGACTCTGGAAAATGCTACATACAACATGCCGTGCATAAACACAGGAATTGATAAGTGAATTCCCACCTCTTCAAATGTTTGACCTTGAGCCTTGTGAATAGTAATAGCAAAAGCTGCTCTGACGCGAAATTGATGCCTTTGCATAGTGCACCCAAGCTGACTTTTGCTGGAATCTATTGTAATCCTTGGAATATGAACTTCTCGGCCTGAATATTCACCCGTGATAATCTTGGCTTTAATAATGTTATTACATAATTCAGTCACGACCAATCTCGTTCCATTGCACAGCCCTTCAGAGACGTCCAAGTTTCGTAAAAGCATTATTATTGTATTTTTATACGAGGACGTTCCTTGGTAGGCATACCACTTACCTCAGAGAATGCAAAAAACACAACAGCGTATAGAGAACACTTAATAGTTTAGATTATGTATATCAGATAGATTGTACAAAAATCGTTGCGCAGAAACCCACAATTGTATATCTCAACTCTTAGTTTGTTTATTTACAGTCATAGCAACATATGTTTATACTATTTATAAACATCCATACTGCGCCGTTTTAGGCCGCAGGTTAAAGACCTATAAAGACCCTACGGTATCGTTAGAGCCGTTTCAAGGACATACATAGATTAGATTGTATGTCTCAACACTTAGTTTGTTTATTTACATTCATAACAACAGCTATTTATATTTATTTATAAACATCGATACTGGGATTGTATGTCTCAACTCTTAGTTTGTTTATTTACATTCATTGCAACAGCTATACTTATATTATTTATAAACATCGATAAGATCTATTCTTTATGAACAGAATTAAAATTAACGTTTTAATTTCAAACTAGTGGTCGCCCAGTCGTCGAAATTCGACCGTAATTCATTAAATTTTTAAGTTTGAACGTTATTGAGGTTCTTTTGTCAAAGAGTATACCTCTATAATCATTGCATATAATTTTTTTGAATTTTGTTCTATTACGTCAGCTGCGAGCGTGTACAAATACGTCATTAGCGTGTGTTGTTTGCCTTAATTCCCTGCAATACCTATGAAATTTAAAATTTAATGTTAGTAACAGCTGAAAAAAAAACACAATTACAGCTTGTATTCGTATTTATTTTTTGATATAATTCATTGTCAGTTTTAATTTTTTCATGTTATTATTGAATCAAATAAACGCTAATAAAAATGGGACTTGACATTCATAGAAGTATAAGATACATTGTTTTCAATTCCAGTGGATTACATTTCATTTTTGGTAAGGTACAAAATTCGAAAACAGTTTGAAGATTATCTGCTACAAAGCTTATATAATTTTTTAATTTTTTTTTCTATGCATTAATTTTCGAGTTATTTGAAAAATATGAAAGATAGGAAAAATGAGGTCTAACTTGGCTAAGCCATATTTAAAAAGCAATAACGCGTTTTTTGACATTTCCTTGGGTTTTTTTTTATTGCCATACTGGCCAGATTTCGCCAAGGCTACACAGTTATTTTGCCTACCTTTTTCGAATTATATAAAATATAAATAAAAAATTAATACAAAATAAAAAATGAAATAAAAAATACGTGCCTCGTATTTTTTCATATATTTTTCATTAAATAAAAAAACCGGGCGGTTAAAAAAATAAATGTTTTCCATTGAACTTAAAATAGTTTGAAAGTGAATTTAATGATTCAGAACTTCTGTGTAAACGATGTTTTTTGTAAAAACTCTTTCATCATTTGCTAAATGCCCTTGGCCATTATATTCGGAAGTATAAAATCTCAAACCATCGAATGATCGGACTCTACTTGCTGCGACGTAGAATTGACCATGTGTAAAAACTGGCTGCCTCAATAAAATTCCAATTTTCTCGAATATTTGTCCTTGAGACTTATTTATTGTCATCGCAAATGCAGGTATAATTGGAAATTGAGTTCTTTGAAAGTTAAATGGTAACAGTACCGGAATATGTTAAATTTATACGTGGAATCAAAATTCTCTTATTGCGTGTGGTTCCAGTTAAAACTTCGCAATCAATAGCATTACGATGCATACACTTGATGCGCATTCTTATTCCATTGACTAATGCTTCCTTTGTATTTAAGTTTCTGATCAGTAAAACAATGCAATTAACTTTCAATACTAACTTATGTGGTGGCAAACCACTAATAGTCAAAGAATTCAAAAACTCTACTGGATAGTTATTGATTTCATTGTCATCATCACAAATTATTTTATCGTAGCTATGATATATATGTTTTCTGTTCACCTGGTATTCGATTAAGTATATCAGTATTAATAAAAGTACAATCATCATTTTTAGGTGCTAAAATAACTGACTTCAATATGTTATCTGAGAGTATGTTTTCGGAAATATTTCCATACACCTCATTAATAATATTATTTTCATCTCCTATTAATTGCTGAGGTTTTTCAATAATATTTTCACCAAACTGAGGGAATTGTGGGGCTTCATCATTAACAATTTTTTTCAAGAATTCGACAAATTCTATTTCACTTGGTAAGGCTCTCATAGTTTGAGTAACCGTTACTTTATGAAAATAAACAAATGTATGCCAACTCGTGACACAATTTTCAATTAAAGTTGCACGTGATCCATGTGGGACAACTGGTAAGATTTGCTGAAAATCACCGCACAGAAGTATCGTTTTCACTCCAAATGGTTTATGTTTATCATTTCCATCGCATAGATCCTGCAATAATCTATCTATGATTTTCAACACTTGCAGTGGGCACATAGAAATTTCATCAATAATTATCAATGATGATGAATTTATGTAACGTCCATAGCTACTATTTGCGGTAATATTCGCTACAGAATTTTCCAAAATGGGTATAGGCAATTTAAACACATTGTGTAAAGTTCTACCTCCAAGTAATAGAGTTGAAGCTATGCCACTGAACGCTGTTGCAATGCAACTAAGATTAAGCGAATTTAATTTGTGAATGATTGCTGTTTGTGTGAATGTTTTTCCACAACCTGCATGAGCGGTTAAACAAAAAACATTAGATACAGTATCATGGTGCAAAACTTCACGAATCACACGATCAATTAGATTACGCTGTTCAATATTTGCAGTTTCATAATGCTCACAAAACAGAAACTCTTGTTGTATTGGATCAATAGCATTTGCTTCGTCTGTTCTCTGCGAATACGTGGGAACTGGTAAACCAAGTTCTTGACATGACAAATTATGAACATTCAAAATATCTTCAATTTCTAATGGAGCTGTGTTAAAGGATACTTTTTCGTTGTAATCTCTCAAAAAATCTTCACTAAGATAACTTTAAATTCATTCCATAACGCCAATGCATTGGCTGGCACATTTAATGGACAAATGTAACCAAATAAATTTCGCATTTGTTTTGGTGAATGTAATTCTTTTGCTTCATTTAAACATTCGCGCCATTCATTATCATTTGAAGCAATGCCGCGAGCATGGCACGCTTCAACAAAAGAAGTGTGTATAATTCCATTGTATGTTCTAACTTCCTCAAATAATTTTGGACCAGAGACATGTAATAAAAGCAATCGTAAATGGAAAAGTTCGATGTCTTTTGGTGATACTACATATATGCGTGTAATGATTTTATCACCTCCACGCCTTCTCTTCTTCCATTTTTTTCGGGAATCTTCCCACACATAATGCAAAGGAATTTCAATATACTTATATTCATGGGCTGATGGATCTGATCGATTCAATTCAAAAAATGCTAATAATTTTGTTTGTCTTGCATTTTCAATTGCTTGACGTTCTTGCCCTTCTCGAAAGTAAACATTCTGTCTACGCGGTAAATGAATGTCAAGTCTAACGATGACATGTGATTGAAAATGCATTGGTAATTCATAGATGCGCCATACAGCTTCAGTTGATCCGACATAACGGCCATTTAAAAAATTTTTAACTTCATCAATTTGTATTTCTTGACCTGGTTCATTTCTCTCTGAACCTAATTCAACAGATGCACTGTCATAGCCTTTATACACGTATTTATAAATGTATTTAACACCTTTAACTGTAGCGCATACTTCAACATTTATATGGCAATTAAATTTGGCAAGTAAATACGGATTGTATGGTACAACATAACGATTGTCGAGGCAACTACCGCGAACTTCAGCATTAATACCATTATCACGCCTTCTGTAATGATTCACATGTAAATTCATTAAATCGTTTTGGATAATCTTTTGTGCATTTTCCATCTCTCATACATACAGAATTTGGATTAAGTACACCGCATGGACCCATGCATCATGTGTTTTACAACATATTCATGTAATGTAGGATGTGTTTGAATGTTACTAATCTCCGCAGATACAACTTTATCAATATCGGTAGCGTTAACAATTTTTTTTTATGAATTTGCTAACTGCTATAATTTTTTATTGTTCGACTAAGCTTTTCGTCATTACTGACATCTTCAGGTCTTAAACAACCAAGACCTGAATGTGCAACGAAGACGTCATCTTGTTGTTTAAGACCTGAAGATGTCAGTAATGACGAAAAGCTTAGTCGAACAATAAAAAATTATAGCAGTTAGCAAATTCATAAAAGAAATAGTAAGGATGGCTGCTAATTTAAACAATACGAAGAAGAGTTAACAATTTTATCTTGCTCATTTAAAGAGAGTAAAATGTGAGCATGAGGCAATCCTCTCTTTTTAAACTCAATTGTATAAATGAGTGCTTCAACTTTACCGAAGATTTTTTTAGTGTAAGGCCATCAATTAATGCTTTCAGTTTGGACTTGAATACACGCACAACAATATCAGGTCGAAAAATAGCTGACTCACCTACACCAATATTGCTAACTATTTCAGGCCAACTTGGAATGCAAGTCATTGTAATAAACAAAGAAGGCTTTCCGAAATGTTGTACAATTGACATTGCATCTAAATAATTCTGATACATATTTCTTGGAGATCCATTGAATGAAGATGGTAAAATTACTCTACGGCCAACATTATTGACATTGGGGTTCAATTCTAAATAATCTGTTAAATTGTTGTAAACTTCAGACCTAATGCTTGTTTGATTTTGTCGAATGAAATGTAACCTTGTGCACTCTATTCTCACATACATATCAACTATCCACTGCAGAAATAATTTTTGTGAGTGGTGCAACATGCTAAAATCTTCTCTAATTGCAAGTCGATAGGCTGCATACTGAAGCATGGTTAATTTATTTCTGGGCGCTCTTGAATTAGATGTAGTTGGTACATTATGAGAAATATTGATATGCCACCCAGTATCACCATTTGGAAAAAGTAATGGATACGCTAAAGTGTCCAATGATGAATCCAAAACAGAGATATTTTTAATGGTACCATTAACTTTTGAAAACGAAACCATATTTCGTTCAAAGGGTGGCTCACCATCAACTGTACTAAATATTACTGCTACATCAGTTTGAACTGCATCATTATAACGGCGTAGATCTAAATCACGATTTACTTTAATGAGCATACAAATTTCTTTATTTTGATTTTCAACTCTCTGATAATGATCTTTCATTGCAATGAATGACCGAACGAAAGGATTAATGCGTTTCAATTCAAGAGAGATTTCGCGCATTATATTGTTATTGCATGTTTGATTATAGTGTTCACGTAATCTATAATTGACAGCAGTGTCAACATCATAAAAATATAATTGCGCATATCATGGTGAGCAACCATATCCAGCAGTTATTGGACCTGATCTCTGATAAAAAACATCATGTATTTTAAAATGATACACTCCACGCGTAACTGTATCCGAAATTTTAGCTTCTGAGCTAACCATAGCAAATGATGAATTGTATTTACGAATGTTTTCAAAATAATTTTTTGACTTTCTTTTTATTGAAGGTTAATTTGAAGTAAGTCCATCATACAATGATTTAAAGTATTCATTTTGACTTAAGGCCGGTAATATTGCTTTACCCTTATGACAACATGAAGTGAATGCAGTCCTTTCACCTAAAGTGACCTCAGATTCGAAATGTTTTGCATTGCAAAACCTGCATTGTAAATGCATTAATCCACAATCAAAAGTATTAAAATTTCTTGGAATGACATTCAGTGCGCATTTAAATGTATCCCTCAAATGATTTCATCATTTTGTATACTATTTACACTATTTAAATTTGCATTTGGTCTATTATCATTTTGACTTTTACGTGAATATATATTCCTTCTTCTTTGTCTCTCACTCCGACCCGTCAATGTTCTATGTTGAGGCCTCATGGAAGTTGGTGCGAATATCTGAATGTAAAAAAAAAACATGTAATGAAATTACTGAAACTAAGATTAGACAGGGTTTAATTTAAAAATAATAAAATGTACTCACTTTTTTGAAACCACCAATAATAATTAGGCGAGAGTAAGTCAATTCAAATTGCTGCTACAAAATTTTCCTTTTGCAACAGGTGTATATTAAGCAAGCTGTATTTCACTTTCAACTGCACATTAATATATAAAACACAGATATCTAATATACAAAATGTAAAATAATCGCTTTTTTGCCTTGACATACACTCCACAGACTATTGAAAAAGGAACATTTGAAATCACACGAAAAATTCACAGCTCATTCAGTCAATCTGTCAGTAATTATTTGTTGGCAACATTTTAAAATTTTTTGGCGACAATCTCTACTCTGTGCGAATGTTTGACCACAGACTATTATGTGTTTGACATTGGCAGTATGAACGTACACTAAAATGAAAAAATTATAATTTTATTGCCTGGCAACAAAATTATTTAATTTTTAACAATTACCATTGTTTGAAAAAGTTTAAATGAATTTTCAAGTGCAAATGAATGTTTTATTTAATTTAATTTAATGTGTTTGTAACACATATTATATATAAATTTTAGCTTTCTGCACTCCTTCTCCATATAAACTTTAACTCTGCCAAATCTCACACTCCTCCGTGCGCGCAATATGCTTAAAAAGGGGTACAAAGTTTTCTCTTCACGTATTAATATATAGATAAAAAATATTTTTTTAAAATATTTGTGCTGGGTGACAGAGTTATAACAATAGCAATTGTTGTATGAATATTAAACCTACATGAATTAAAATGTATACTTAAAAGACCCTCCGGTTTAGGCCTTAGGCGATTTTTGCGGAAAATGAGACCTACCCCAATCGATTTTTAGTGTCCAAATACGCTTAAGTACCAAATTTCGAGAAAATCGTTAGAGCCGTTTCCGAGAAAAAAAGGACATACTTACAACGATTGCTCGCTTAATAGTATAAGATTACATGGAGAAATAGTTAACTAAATCAATACCGTAGTTAAAATAGTAATTAATTATTGTCACTACAAAAAAAGACATGTTGGTAACTAATCATTATTTCTCCTAACACCTTCTACAAGTATATCCTTGTACATCATCTATAATAACAAAAACAATTGTAACTTTTTATGTAAATATAAAATTGTATAACTGTTTTGTCTAACTCTCGTTTCACAGCCTTTATCTACGTCATCTGAGATTGGGAGACAAATTGTGTCAACGAACAATAGTAAATAGTAAACTCAAAGATCGTGTACATTTTGATCTAGTGAAATATGTTTATGTGCTACTAAGTTTTAAGCCTCTACCTATTAGAACGACACCTGTTTGAGACATTCATGGTTAAGTTTGATGCAGCCTTTACGACAGATGTTAGGAAATCCTAACGAAATTTAAGAAATATGTAACATAGCAAGAATCCATTGGCGTGTACAAAATGTGTAACAATTTATTTACGTCGTCGGTACACTGACAATGAAGGCAGGGTTTGGCGACCTGAGTAGTAAAGGTTCGCTACAATGCGGCGTCACTGGTGTCAGCCCAAACGAGTTTGTTTGACTGATGGTTTACCTCGACATGATTAATTTACATTACTGAAAAAAAATATTAACCAGCAAAAATATGTTGGCAAAACAATTATAATTCGAAGGGCAGTATTTTATTATTTACGGTGTTTTAATTCGAAATTAAACTGTAATTTAATGTATTGAAATGCCACACTTATCGTTTTATCTATTGCTACCTTGACTGTCGGGTACATATTATCGCTTTAATTTTTACAAGGTAGTCGTATTCTTGGATAAACCAAGTATTGTGTTGTTAAGCATGTGCGTTCATGTAATTTTGTAGACGTAAAAATTATGTTGCAACGACGGAATGATCTCGAACAATGGAAGGTGTCGTTCTACGTGTTTCCTGGCCAGCCGAAGCAACGCTTCTAAAGTTTTCGAGTGCTTGTTAAGGAACATTAGTCTTGAACCCTGCAGGCTATAAATGGGCAGCAGCTGCCGCTTAGAAGTCAGTTTACGTTGGCGATTAACTCAGTGCGTCTCAAGTGGTTGTTAGTGAAAAGTGCTTACTCTGTTATAATTAGTGTGGAACTGCATTACTTGACATTATTATTGCGTGTGAACAGATTTAACTTGAGTTGTTGTAAGAAACTACCTTGTTCATTGCAAACTGTTATATGGTGATTAATTGAAGCTGGCGATTAGTGACTTTATTGGTGACTGTATTTGTTTCCACTGTACCATACGAAGATCAGTGAGACCGTCGTAACAATATTGAGACGAATATTGAGACACTTGTGCTTATAATGAGAGACATATTTTGAACTTGAAAAATCTTATTACCAGTAGGTTTTGTCAATTCTTTTATAAATCTTAAGTACCTCTGTGTAAGTATTACAAATTCGTTTACTATCTACCACTACCACTGTTAGTTCATTAATTAATTATTTTATTAATGGCAAAAATTAGTAATTGCATATTTTGAAAGTAAATCACCAGTACTGTTTAAAAGTACGTGTGTGTTATCTGAAACACAGTGTGCACTTAACATAGTGGGGATAAGTGTGAAACGTGAAGTTACGAGCTAGTATAAGTTTCTAAGATACGAGGGTTATTCAATAATTAAAGAGACAAATAGCTGTAAAGGAAAACGGTTTATTTAATCAGTATGGTAATTTTTAACATACATACACTTATCCTATCTGTGAGAAAACGTCTTTGCATCTGGTGCAAAGATGAAAAGAAATCTTTATATTTATGTCGGAGCCATTTTAGGACACTTTCTTTGACCTTGCCGTTGTAAAACTTTATATCTCGCAATGCCTCGTTGAGTAGACCAAAATTTATAAGTGTATACTTTCTTCATTGATTTAAATAAATTTTCTTAATGTTACTTACACATTCTAACTCTTGATAATGGTTTAAAGATATCACCTAATATTTGTTTTAGCTGCTACGTAGCAGCTATTTGTTTATGCACTCCTCACAGAGATTAAATCTTTTATTTGTCGTTTTTACATGTAATATAATTTATTGAATTCAATTATTCTTTTATATTTTAGATTACATTAACTCATACTTTTTAATTTTTTTAATAGTTATAACAGTACAATTTTACATGATAATATCTAAATTATAATTAAAAAATAACAAGGTAATTCCTTTGCATTTATATATCCCAATATAAATAATAATAAGTTTATATAAACGATTTTTAACTTTTACAGTTAGTGTTAATTTATTTTATATTGTAGAATCTGCCTTTAATTAATGAAACATTACTAATCGATTTTGTACATAAAATTATTTGACCAGACATCAGTCAACCCCAAGGGTACAAATGTGATTACCACGATGATTTTGTGTTGAACCTAAAGGAAAACAGAGTTGTATTTGAATATACAACTATTAGGCTTATAATTGAAACGTTTAACACCAGAGGCGTTCATTCATAAATATTTTAACTTATCGTTCTTTATTTGCATTCTTCGTGTTCAATAAATTTATTAATATTTGTTACAAAAAAAAATTTTTTTTTTTTAATTTCAAACAAATTTTTTTTTAAGTTTATTTAATTTCTTTAACTCAATTAGTTTATTCGTTTAATTTTGGTTTCCCAATTAATTAATGCACTGTTCTTCAAAATGTAAGAATTCGTTGAAGTCTAGACGATCCCTGTCAAACGCTGTAAAATTCTAATTTGAATAATTATTAAGTAATGTTGCGTTCGATTGTGGAATCGATTCACCCAATGGTAGACTAGCTGTGAGTCACCTTCTTCAATAAGTTATTTCAATTCTTACTATGTCTTCTTGCTGTTATTAAATGCTGAAATTCATTAAATTATATTTATCTAATAAATAAAACTCTTTTGCTGCATTAACTCTTGGGTTTTTATTTAATTATTTGTTTTTAAATTTGAAATGTTACTTACTACATCGACTTTGTCTCTAGGGTCGAGAATTACAATCGTTAGTTGTGTTGACATTTTTTACAACACTTATATTAATTCTAAGGTTCTTTGAACTATTAAAAAAGTCAGAAATGCCGTAGCGAAGTAAAATACTTACAAATTAATCTTAATTTCTATCAAATTTTACATGAGAAACTGAATTTTGTTTAAGTAATATTGTATAAATAATGTCTACTTAGTTACCGAAGCTCACTAGCACCGCGTAGGTTGGTTTGACATGAAAGCGTCACTTCTAAAAGTATTTCATCATGGCCGCCATCAAGACGTTCGTTATTGTATTAAAGTTCATACACCAATTTCCCTTAATATGAATGGAATTATATAAAGTTTTTTACTGAATTAATAGTTAATTGTTCGTTTTCTTTCATAGGAGCGTTAATTAATAGTGTCTGTGATGTTTTTTCTTAGTGTGGTGTGATCGCTAATGTTGGGTTATATGACAACGGTTTTCTCACCTTGCTGGTTGAGCAAATATTATTATCGGCTATTAGTTTTGCATACTTATTGTGTTATTTTATGTGTTTCTGCTTTGGTTTCTTATTATTGGTTTTCTGTCTTCTTAAATCTTCATTAATATTATTATTTTTATTAATTTTGAATTTTATTTTTTATAACCTTGCAGACTCAGATTTGATTCTTTAGTAAACTTTCATTCTGCCATACATAGGGCTGACCCGTTCTTCTTTCGTGCTAACATACAATGTAAATGTTTTCTTTCGAATTTGAATAGTTTGACAAATTTTTCTAATTTCTGATTGGCTAATTTGACTGAATTTTGGGGTCACATGACCTGATACTTCTTACAATACATGATTTTTTACACCCTAGTACATATTACTCTCTATTCGTTAAATAGTTTATCTTAATTTAATTTACAGCATGTTATTCTTTGTTTTATTACAATTAAAATGATACCAAATATGGCCTGTGTGTGTGTCATAATAAATGTTCTGTGTTTTTACAAAATTATGCTGTTTATGCCATTTGGGTCTTTTGACCATCACAAAATCATATTATACTTCTGGAATTGGTCATTACCTTTGATTTATTAGGGAAAACAATCTAAAAGTGGCAATTTTATGGTTTACCTATTATAATTCCTAGTGTTTTACACTTTTGGTTAATTTTTTTTTTATAAGTTAATATTTAGGTGATTTGTTGCTTGTCTATGTTTTGTTGTTTGTGTATTGCTTCTGATTATATTATTTGTTTTTTAGTTAATTTGAAAAATCTTACAATTAAATACAAAATTCCTCTGAAAATTACAAATTACTCTCCTTCTACATTAACATTTTTTAACAAACCATTTAGTCCTATCCCATGCTTCTATGGCTAACATTTTTTAACAAATTTCTTCTAATATCAACATAGATTTTATAACATAGTTAAACATATAACATAACATAAGAACTGGTTATTAATATTAAAATTATTTCTGTCATATCATCTGATATGTTGCTTAACTACTAGTTCAATTCAATTTGACTAGTTATTTACTATAGTAATTAGTTAATAAGCCTTAGGTATTAGTGTTCCCTAAAAGAAATAACATTGTTTATCACCAAAATAATTGGGATTCAATTATTTACCTGGCTTATAACTTATGACAACTATGGTCATCAACAAGATTGATTATTATGATAACAAAATTATTCTGAAAAAATGAAAAAACAATAAAAAGCTTAATGCTTTATGTATGAATAGGTAAGTACCCTTGGTTATTAAACATTATTATCCTTCCAAGATTGTTTGTACTCATTTTATATTTCTCACTTTTGTGTTTCTTCACTATTTTTTTTTTGTTTTCTATACTTCACTTTTTTTTCTTTATTTATTGTAGTTTACACTGCTATCACTTTTCCTTATTTAATATAGTTTACAATACTGTTTTCTTATAAGGTAATATAAATAAAGTTTTCTTATTAACTAATGTATTGTACTTCTTAGTTATGTTGATTTCTTTATTTCTTTTAACTGTTTAAGTTTTTTATTATTTTTTATTGTTATTATCATCTTTTTCCAATTGGGTTTGTCTTAAGTTTACTCCTATGGCCTCATCTGTTTCTGTCACGTTACAGAATGTAGTATTTGTTTATTTTGTCTATATTTATTTACGTAAATTAATATACACGAATATGTTTCTGCATGTAGTGCCTGGTATGTGTGTGTGCGTGTGTGTGTGTGTGTGTGTTTAGGTATGCGTACAGTAAATTAGGTTAGTCTTTATTTACCTAATTATATTTTGCTTTCACGGATTCTTCTGACACGCTCGTTGTGTGTGTATTAAATTTCACGCTAAAATTTTATTTTGGTTAACAGTGAAAAAGTTAATTACTTATCAACTAATGAAAAAGGAAATAAGTATTATCAGCTCGCAGTCGGCAGGACTCGAACCTACGCTCCCAGAGGGAATCTGATTTCTAGTCAGACGCCTTAACCACTCGCCACGACTGCTCCGACCGTTCCACCTGACAAACGTTAACTAAACGCATTCGGATATTATGTGCATAAACCAAAGCCGTTCGGAAATTACTAAGTAGAAGCAAATCTCTACGTCATAATAAAAATAGTCTGTTCTTTTATTTCACACATTCACACACGCGCGCGCGCGCGCGCGCGTGTGTGTGTAAAATTTACGTTTTGTACTCAGGCTATACCCACTGTATTCTGTTTGGAATTCATATAAACATACCGGTTATTCTGTCATGAAGTATACTTAATGATGACAAATTAAAAAAAAAGATATTAGACGTTCGATAATTTCAGAATTATTCTACAGAACGTTTCGTAATTCAGTAGACATTCGATACCCATCTCTTTTTGTGGCATACAGGAAACACTCAACCAGTATATGATTGACAGTGATTTGAGATTGACATGACGGACATAATGTGGGTTGCGCGTTCCCTAAGAGGTAGGGAATACTTTGGTGTGGCCAATCCTCAGATGACAAACAGTGACTTCTTGTTTTCTGCTATTCCGTTAAGATGAGGCACAAATGTCTGTAATAGATTTGATACTTTAGAGATTTTTGATATCTGATGGGTTTTTTTTAGTGATTTTCTATTTCTTTCTTACTTTCTATTTAAGTGTTTGATCTGGTAGTCCGATACTTGTACACGAGCATTATGAAAGGGTAGAATTAATTCGACTTCTTTCACAACATGACCAGCCAATGTATTTTCTGCTGTGGATAACGTATATAGGCCTATGTATTTAATGTGCACCTGAATGTCCGGGTACCCATTAGAAATAAATGTTTAATTTAGATGCGGATATCAAAAATATTTTTTTCTGCAACACGATTTTTATTTTTCTTGTGAACCGTCTGAAGACAGTTTAATGGAGATAGTGAGTCAGCACATACGAGAAAATAATTAAGGTTTCCATCAGCTATAGGCCTACATATTATTGTCAATTCGATTGCATGAAATTCAACGGATAATACGGAGAATCGAATAATATCATCAGTTAACATTACTGAGTATTTCCCCCCTGAGTCGGATTTAGATCCGTCTGTGACAGAAGTCAGAATTCTTGGTATGAAACACTTGGGAATATGGATTTCAGTTAAAATTGATATAGGCTTCAATAAGTACAGAATATGAAAACCATAAAACCACTGTTAGTAACGGATGATGCAAGAAGGAGGATATTTGTATGTCTAAGGGACTAAGGATGTAGTTTGAGCGGAAGAAAGAATCATTTTTTGTCGTGAGGTTTGCCTGAGCCTGCATTAGAATTCTCTGACAGAGGGGGCCAGGAGTGGATTTCACATGGTTAAGGGTGAGGTAGCAACGTCGTAGTTCAAGAGATTGTTCCGACCATTGATCATGCAAACTGTCAGCTAGAGATGTAAGAACCCCGTTGGCGAGATTTAATACCATGTTATGATGAGAGGTGAGTTTATTAAGGTCTCGGGTATTTGTTGAGAAGTACGAGGTTTGATCAAAAAGTTCATGCAGTTAATCTTTATTTTAAAAATTATGCCTGCATTCATCGACACTTAAACTGGCCCCTTCAGAGTGTCTCAGTCGAATGTAACACGATTAAGCCAGGCGTTTTGCAGTCTTCAAAATATTTCAAGCATGCAGTTTTTAGTGGAGCTTGAGCACGCTTGGTGATTTTCGTTTTACGTATCCAAAGGTCGCAAAACGTACTTTCTTAGAAATTTTCACTATTGGGAGAAGGACAGATCGCGTTGGATCACATCTGGTGAATACGGCAGTTTCCGTGTTTTCATTATGACGATTTCGTTTGCCTAGCCTGGAAAAATTCTTAACAAGCAATGACAGCATTATAGGGCAGCCATTTTCATAAATTCTTCTTCTGTAAATCTGACCGTTTTCTACGAATAGCTTCATGAAAATGGCGAAAAATGTCCGAATAGTAATCTTTATTTACCACCGTGCCTATCGACGAAATTTTGTGGAACACAAAAACATAATTTTCATCTAACAACCACGATCATCAACTCATTTATGGCAGTCTTTGAAGCTTGTAAACCTCTTGTTTACGAACAGCAGTCTCGTCAGAAGCCTTCTGAACAAGTTTACCAGGACAGATCGGTTTATCTCACAGTTTACACAAAATTTAATCCATGTTAAATGTTGCAGAATCTTGTAGAATGACAATAAGTCGCCTAATACACCTAACACGTGTAGGACTATGTAGGACAACTTACTTAATTAGCTGTGACATCTAAACTATGCATCAATTAGGGCTACAATGTCACTTACATGAGTTCCAACGTCAAGTAAAAATTTTTGAATCGGACGCTTGTAGCGGTGGAAATTGCAAACTGCATGAAAGTTTTGATCAAATCTCGTATGCTGAACCTCCATAATCTACATATGATCCAATTAATAAGCAGTAAATGTCCAATGGGGGTGATCAGTCCGCACCGTGAGAAAATGAGCTAACCTTTTTGAGGCGGTACGTGACTTTTTCAAGGAGTCAGTGTGCAGTTTCCAGGTCAACTTATTATCACAGACGATTCTCTAGGAAAGGCGTTATTGCAGACTGAATGAGAATTTAATTTATGTTGATATCTACTTGCTGACATTGATGTATGTGACAAAAGTATGTCGCTGTTGTTTTAGTAGTTGAAGACTGCTAAAACACTACTTACGTAGGAGTATGAGAACTGATGTAATTTGTTGATTGTCCCTTGTAAGATTTCGCCCTCCCAGGCTAATATTTGAGCAGAGAAAAAATATTGCCAAATCGTCCGCAAAAATACTGACCTGACTGGTCTGTCCACAACATTGTTGGTAGCAATGATAAATAGTGTAGGGCTTAAGACGGATCCTTGTGGCACTCCATTGGGCAGATCATTAGTGCCAGAGAAAGAAAGTACTAATCAAAATTTGAACTTATGATTTTTTAAACGGTTTGAAATGGTTATTGGTAGTCGTCCTTAAGTTCAATTTGTACACGGTGTCCATATTTTTGTGTTTCCAAACAACAAATCTGAGGCTTTGCTGAAGTAACAGAAAATAGCTCACAAATGTTCCTTTCGTGTAAAGCAGTCAATAATGCTGTTTCGTAAAACGAAATTAGATGAAGTGTGGATCGTGGGCATCGAAAATCACATTGTACAACGCTGACTGTGGTCTACTGTTGATAATACTTTCAACTATGTATTTTGACAAACTTTGGCCTTTAAAATTGTCATTGTATTTGTGGTCGATTTTGTCACTTCACAATTAATTTATTTCATTTGTTCAATTTTCGTCTTCAAAAACTTGTGTCATTGCATGTATGTATACTTCCGTAAACATTTTCATTTTGACAATCAGCCAATTCTATTTCAATTTTTTTAATGTTTTGATTTGCGAAAACAATTACTATCTTAATGTTTGACAGTTTTCTACGTAACACTTTTACATATAGATAGTCTTCATACACTAATCACACTAAACGACACTAATGCTTTATATACTGTATGTAGGCTACAGAATAAGGTGGTTAAGTTGTTCATCTGTTGGAGTTGTATGTAGGCCTACCTTGTTCAATATAGGCTACTTTTGTACTAAGTAGTGAATATGTCTTCAAATAATTGAAGATGTAACATTATTTTGCATGTAAAATTATTGTAATTTTTACCTGACCTATGTTTCACAGAAAGTATTCTGTACCTTTAGAGGTTTTTATATGAATTAACGCATAATAAATTTATGTCCATTATGATAAAAATCAGCAGATTTGCTGTTTCATAAGATAATATTTATTAAAATAACAAGATAATATTATTAAGATAAGATTATTCAGATTTCATAAGGTAATGTTTATTAAAATATATTATATTATTAATAACTAAAAGTATTAATCAAAAACTAACAAAACGAAACAAAAAATACAACCAGCAGTTAAATAAACAGTTTGTTTAAACCCTAAGTTGATGAGAAAACGCATACTTTTCTTTTTCTTTAAGCAATAACAGGCAAGTATTTTCTTACCCAACACACACTCACTTCTCAAATAACTTATGTGTTTACCTTGGTTGGTTTTGCATTATTGTGTAGTGTGCCCATGTAGGCCTACCTGTCTGCTTTATTGGTTCAGTGAAGAGAAAATTTAATTAGCGACGAACCTTAGTGTCATTTAGGTATTGGTGGAAACGATTCACTTTGAATCATTTGGCCTAACCGGACCATTCAGTCTCTCTTTCTCTCGTCACTACTTTGATGTTCACACACACACACGCTCGAATACTTATGATAACAGGAATTTGATGTATATGCGGACGGAAAAGCAATGGTATATGCGAATGGTATTTAAATTGCTCTTTTTTCTCCGATTGTTATTTCTTGACCACACTAATTCAATAAAATGTGCAGTGATACAACGTTCAACAAGAAAAATTAAACACGCTAGGGGATAAACCTTATTAAGAAAACAAACCGAATTTCATTGGTTGCTTGTAAGATGAAGAAAACTGTAGACTTTTCACCGAGGCCAGACACAGGATTAAAGCAGAACTTGTAGATACAGATACTTCTTATTTGCAAAACGTAAAATTACCAAACGCCAATGGGGATGTGACACAGCGACAGAGACATGTGTTTGGGTGTAAGTGTGTGGGGGTCTATGTTTACGTGTATTGTAATTTTGAATTTTGTACAGAAACATTACAGTATGGTTGTAACAAATGTCTGTAGATGTTATTAGCGATATAATTATCTCAATATGTGTTATATAGATAATTTAATAATAATATATACGGATTTGTAATATTTACGTACAATTATACTTAAAGTAAACTTACTATAAAATATATAAAATTTAGATCATGAACATATGACGAAGTCATAGGGAAAGCTTCTTCAGTATGGCTTTCTTACTTCAGTTTATAACTCTTACTTTTCTTTGCATCAAACAAAAGGCAGACAGAAGTTGTGCGAGGCGTCTTGCTCACTTGTGTGTGTGCGTTGTCGGATCGCTTTCCGATGAACGCTAGGTTCTTTCAGTGACATTTGTTCACAGCAGAGTTAAAATGCTAGGATCAGCAAGTGATTATTTTTCTGTGAAATCAAACAAGCAGACATGACTAAAGACTGGATGTGAATATGACAGTAACAAGCCCTTAACATTAATTAAAACTGATAAGCCTACCTTATCCGAAGTCTGTGATTTCTGTTCATACTCAAATTCCCCTGTCTGCTGCTGGTTTGCTTTCCTATTTCTGTCTTGTTTCTAACGTTCTCGTCGAGTAGCACAGTATGGATATATTACAAACTTTTAATATACATTAAACTTTTGTATGAAACTTTGTTTGTACAAACACAAACTTTGTATGAGTAATTTGGTTGAAATGAGTAGGAGATAAAGCATTACGAGGTAAAGTTTACAAGAAAGTTAGGACTATTATATTGTTACATTAAAGACGAGGTGTGTAGGTGTATGGTGTTCTAGATGAATTAAACATAATGACATATTGTTACGTAATGCAGAAAAAGTGTTATGTCATTACGGAACGGTCTGGTACATTGGAGAACGATCCCGCAGTTGTAATGCATACGTGACATTTGACATGTGAGGCAGTATTACGAAATGGAGGCAGCGTGAAAAAGAAGACATCAAAGGAGCAGAAACAGATCCAAGAACACAGTACCGCAGAATTGGGTCTCCTACGAGGTGAGCTTAATGAACAAGTTACTAAAACATCAGAGGTACAAGAATCAATGACAATAAAAATAATAGAAAAATCTGTCTCGAATGTTGAAGAATCGAGTCTAATAAAATAGTTGAAGTAGAAAAATCAGTCACGAGTGTGGAAAAAGCTATGTCAACAAAAATAGAAAACTCGATTACAAATATAAAAGAGCAGATTAAAAATGAAGTCGATCAGTGCCTGAAGTTACAAACAAAACAACTTTGTGAACAGACTGTACCAAGGACAAAGACAGAAAAAGACATAGAAAATAAGTTATTAGAGAAAGTCACTTTGGCTGCAGTAGGGACAGTTCATGTCAAAGCTCCAACCTTTGACGGAAGCAGTCACTGGGCAACGTAGTTCCACCAATTTGAAGTTGCTGCATGAGCAAATAATTGGACAGAGAAAGACAAGGCAGTCTCACTCGTTCTCGCATTAAAAGGACCCGCGGCAGAACTACTACAGAAAGTCCCACCTGACAGCCAGAACATCTATGCCGAGTTGATAAAAGCTCTAGAATTACGGTACGGTGATAAACATTTGCGAGATATGTACCCAGTTGAGAGCAAGGCGACAGCATGCCGGGGAGAGCCTTCAAGAGTTTGAAGCAAGTATCGACAGACTAATTAGACTGGCATATCCTGAAGTGCCAGAAGATTTTCGAACGAGTTTTGCGATGCAGACATTTACTGCCGTTGTCCGAGATAACGAACTACAGCAAGTGTTACGAATGGCAAGACACCAGAACAGTGCGGACGCCCTGGTACATGCTCTGCAATTTGAGGCCGCCAAATCAGCGTCTGGTTGGACAAGTCATAAAGTGCGCGCGCTAAAAGATCGAGACGGCACAGACGATGAGGAAGAAGACAAGGAACAGAGACTCGACGGTCGGCGCCACAGAATATAATAAGAAAGGATGGAAGACCGAAGTGTTATCGATGTGGGAAACCTGGACATCTACAACGAGATTGTCGGGTTAGGATTCAGCAGCAGGGAAACCAGCAATAGTCGGTACAACGGGGCGTGTGCTGACTATCTGGAGGAATGAAGCCCCTAGACAATACGCAATTTCTACACTTCAGAAAAACAGTGGGAGCTTGGTGTTTACCGGATTCGTTCAAGAAAGGCCAACCTCGATTACAGTTGACACAGGCGCTACAGTTTCCATTGTGCGGCTCGACGTGGTGAAAGATCTCAAGCCAATCTGGTGCTCTTGCAGCTTGCGAACAGCTACTGGACGGCCTGTAAAAGTGTCTGGAAAAGTGGAGATACACCTACTACTCGATCGACTTGAGTTTAATCCTCGACTTTAATTATGTACTTGTTACAGACATTGTGGATGAAGCAATTCTTGGTGTGGACGTTATGAACGCATACGGATTTATAGTCGACTTCAAGAACAATGTCTTGAGAATTGGAGAAGAGATAATGCTCTGCACAATGACTATAACAGAAAAATCGATTGACGTCATAAACCAAGTGGCCGTAACTGTTCCACCAAACTCCGAAAAGATCATCACGGTTAGAACCGAGGTATATACAAGGGGCAACCAGTGCTCTATATTCGAACCCCAGGTAGTCAGCACACGGGGCATACTAATTCCCAGAAGTTTAGTAAAACCTGACGAAACCGGAAATGTACCTATTAGAGTGGGGAATATTCTGGATCAAGCTGCCACTTTACAAAGCAATACACTCCTAGGAAAATTGACTTCTGTGGCCTGGGTAACCGAAATGACGCAACAAAGATCCAGTTGTGCTTCGGATACTTCCAAGTTACCAGAAGAACTTGCAGAAATTATTGAACAGATCTTCTAACGACCTCTCAAGGGGTGAGGTAAAAGAACTCAGACGGTTTTTACATGAATTCAAAGATTCATTTGCAGTTTGGAGCAGTCACTGGGCAGAACCTCTCTTGTACAACGTCGCATCAAAACGGGGGACACAACACCGATACGCCAACCTCCTCGAACGCCTCCATTATCTAAGCAAGAGGAAATGTCTCGGTTAGTACAGGACATGTTGACAGAGGAAGTAATCGAACCTTCGTCAAGTGCTTGGTCTTCTCCTGTAGTGCTGGTAGCGAAGAAGGATGGTGGATTGCGTTTCTGCGTAGACTACCGTAGGTTAAATGACGTTACAAAGAAAGACTGCTATCCATTACCTCGCTTTGACGATGCACTCTACACGTTGTCCGAAGTACAGTGGTTTTCCACATTGGACCTGAAGAGTGGATACTTGCAAGTGGGTCTTCATCAAGAAGACAAGGAAAAGACTGCTTTCTCGACCCCAAGTGGCTTATTCCAATTTAACGTCATGCCATTTGGACTAATAATGCACCGGCAACATTTGAAAGATTGATGGACCTGGTGCTCCGAGGCCTGACATGGAAAACTTGCCTTGTTTAATTAGACGATGCCATAGTCATCGGGAAGACTTTCAAAGACCATTTGGAAAACCTTAACGAGGTTCTAACTAGAATTCACGGTGCCCAACTGAAGCTGAGCCCGAAGAAGTGTTCTCTATTCCAGAAGGAAGTACAGTATCTGGGCCATCTGGTTTCGGCAGCGGGTGTTAGCATGGATCCTAATAAAGTAGACGCCGTAAGAGATTGGCCAGTGCCGAAGAGTAAACACGAAGTTCCGAGTTTCCTGGGGATATGCTCATATTACAGACGTTTTGTGAAAGGCTTCGCTACTATTGCTAAACCACTACATGAGCTAACGGAAAATAAACGAAACTTCCAGTGGTCGAGAGAGTCTCACCAAGCATTTAGGACTTTGAAAATTGCATTATGATCGCAGACAATTCTTGCTTTTCTAGCTTCCGAAGGGAAGTACATTGTAGACACAGACGCAAGCAATACTGGTCTAGGAGCAGTTTTGTCTCAAGTGCAAAACGGTGAAGAACGAGTAATAGCGTATTACAGCAAGACACTTTCTAGACCGGAGAGAAATTATTGCGTCACAAGGAAAGAGTTGCTTGCAATCGTCCGAGCGTTGGAGCACTTCCATAAATACCTCTATGGAAGAGAGTTTTCACTACGTACCGACCATGCCGCGCTTGCATGGCTCTTGAGATTTAAAAATCCGGAAGGACAGTTTGCAAGGTTGCTTGAACATCTGCAAGAGTACAACTTCAAGGTACAACATCGACGGGGGCGCTTGCATGGTAATGCAGATGGCTTATCACGAAGACCGTGCCCGGAAGACTGCCGACATTGCCACAGAAGGGAAGAACAAAACTCAAGCGAACATGTTTAAGCCATCACTGTAGATTTCCTGCCAGACGGCTGGACAACTCAAGACTGTCGATAAGAACAGATGACTGATGAAGACGTTGGACCGATCTTGACGGCAAAAGAGGAAGGTCGCCGCCGGGATTGGCAAGATATCTGCCATTGTTCCGAAGTGCTGAAGGGCTACTGGGCACAATGGGAATCTCTTACCTTAGAAAACGGATTGCTGAAAAGGGCTTGGGAAAGTGCAGATGGACGGGACGTGGTCATGCAATTGATAGTTCTCCGAAGTAAAGTGCAGTCTGTTTTGAAGGAGATGCATGATAGAACATCTGGAGGCCATCTTGGCGTTAACAAAACCCTTGACAAAATACGGAAGCGATTCTGTTGGCTTCATCTTCGCCACGACATAGAGGAATGGGTTCGGACATGCGAAATATGTGCTGCAAGCAAGGGCCCACAAACCAGAAGCAGGGGAAAAATGAGACAGTATATCGTTGGACTGCCTTTCGAGAGAATTGCCATAGACATTGCTGGACTATTCCCAGTTACTGACGATGGAAACCGGTACATCATGGTTGTAGGTGACTACTTTACTAAGTGGGTGGAAGCCTATGCAATTCCTAATTAGGAGGTTACAACTGAGGCAAAGCAGTTAGTTCACAACTTCTGTTGTCGTTATGGAACCCCTATTGAAATCCATACGGATCAAGGCAGAAATTTCTAATCAGGAGTGTTTAAAGAATTATGCCGTCTACTCGGAATTCGAAAGACCAGGACAACGCCTCTGCATCCCCAGTCGGACGGGATGGTTGAGAGATTCAATAGGACATTTGAGTAGCATCTTTCGAAGGTTGCTGACGAGAACCAAACAGACTGGGACCAACGTATACCACTATTCCTTATGGCGTATAGATCATCAGTACACGACACAACCGGCATGACTCCAGCAAAATTGATGTTTGGGCGGGAGATTCGTCTTCCTGGGGACTTGATGTTCGGATCACCTGAGACTCAGTCCCAAGAGCCAAAGAACTATTCCTCGGAATTAGAAAACCAACTGTGAGAAATGAATCGCTTGATCAGAGGACGTCTGAAGATAGCCAGCGATAAGATGAAAATTCGGTATGACATTCGCAGTAATAGTGTGGTTTTCTAAGAAGGAGATCAGGTTTGGTTGTTTAACCCAAATCGCCGTCGTGGTCGCTCACCCAAGCTTCAGACTAACTGGGAAGGACCCTACACTGTGAAAAAAAGAATCAACGATGTTGTCTATCGGATTCAACAGGAAGGACAGCGGAAGTTCAAGGTCATCCACCTAGACCGCCTGGCCAAGTATTACTTCAGAGACGATTTGCCAGTTCGGAACGAACAGGCTTAGAGAGTGGACAGTGTTACGTAATGCAGAAAAAGTGTTATGTCATTACGGAACGTTCTGGTACATTGAAGAACGATCCCGCAGCTGTAATGCATACGTGACAATTGACATGTGAGGCAGTATTACGAGACGCGGCACGTCTCGTGCGTTCTGGAACGATCTCAATTAGCCCAGCGTAATTGAGATCCGTGTTTCTGCGAAGGTCGCGCTGAAGTGTCCTCTAGAATTTTCGATGGCTTGTTGAGGACGCATGTTATGGAACACAGTAGACTATAAATAGCCCATACCTGCTGCTTAGTTTTCAGTTATTATCGGGCGATATTACTGTGCGCGTTCAAGTGGTTTTTAGTGAAGTGTTGTGTTTTATAATCGAGCGGTACATTGTAATACAATTGTGTTTAATATTAGTTGACAAATATTGCGTGTGAACAATTTTTTTATTTGATTTGTTGTAAGAGACTGTATTGTTAATTACGAACTGTTTATCTGTGAAATTAAAGCTGGTGATTAGTGACTTAATTGGTGTCTTGTTTTTTGTTTTCACTGTGCCTACGACGATCAAGTAAACCATCGTAACAATATATTTCAAATATCTTACATGTTTCTTTTTTCTTATTTTTGCAGGTACTCATGAATAGTCACTATATTATTGATGTGTGTCATAATGGTCAAGATTTTGATAGATAGTATGAAGGCAGTTAGGATTTTGAATGTATGTGTATTCAATGTATTTTTTAAAAATTACAATAATTTACACCACTTCTTTATACTCCGTGAATAAATAAGACTATAAAAAAACTACAAATTAGTAGTTGGTTGTACATCGTTTATTCTAAATTAAATCGCTTAAGATTACAAGAGAAAAGACACGGAATTATAAAACAGTTTTAAACTTTCTTCTTGTTCGTCTGCAAGGCTTTGATGTAAAAATCGCCACAAGAGTTCATGACGTATGTTCTCTGTGCATTTTTTAAAAGTTTTATATCCAAACATTTGGAAAGTGAAAAAAGTTTAACGATTTTTCTTACTTCCGCATAATATTGCTAAAGCTTTGTGGGATTACATTTAAGAATTTCGTGAAAGTAAAGCAGATAATGATTAAAATAAAAATGTGAGTGTTCAGAGATATTTTGCCAACGTGCAAAATAAATTTGTTTTCGACAATTAACCTCAGTATACAAGTGCCACGTTGACAATGAATTTTGATGTTTATTAACAAGTCATCAAACGTATTTATTAATGAGTCTATTGGTATGTTAATCGTTGACCGTAAATAAGTCGTACCCAATTTAATTGACGCAGGTTAGTAATAATAGTAAACAAGATTATTATTTTATATTTTATACAATTACTAGCATAAATAACTCGTATGCAAAACACAAAACATATTGAACTTTATACGTATTTATTAAGATTAAATTTTGTCACCGCTAATATCAAGTAATTTTAACCCCATTTGTGACAATTTCTTTGACATATTCTTTTTCTCTGTTTTCCACAATAATGAATAGTACATTCTATACGTAAATTCAAAGGCAAGGAAAGACAAACGGGTAAATGTGATTATTTTGAATATTATTCTATGTATGAAGAACAGCATGTTTATTACTTGGATTAGGCCTATTCATTCATACTTTTTCTCTCAAAATTGTGGTTTCGGAAGGAGATTTTGAAAATAACTTTTTTACTTCATTGACCATTTTGTGTGTATTAATTTCGTACATTATTGCGTGTTTATTAAATAGATTTTATCAAGTAAAGATAAACGTATTATTAGTTATATTTAAAATAATTACGCTTAGAATCTTGGGATTAGTTAATTGATGCTGTAGTTAAGTGCATTAAAGGCGTTTAATGACCTGTACTTTTCTATCTGTTACTGTCGTCTGCGAAACACTTTTGTTAATGTTTCAAACAGTTGTAAAAATAAAAATAAAAAATAAAAATAAAATATTAATTATCTGTATATATGTTATTAGATGTTTCCATTAATACTACTATGGAAATAATCAAAGTATATAATAAGTAGAATCCTACAAAAAATACATACGGTAATACTGTCTATTCAAATATTAGCGTAGCTCTCTTTAAAGTTATAAACATATGTTACTAACAAATAATAAATGTAATACTAGTTATTACATTACAGCAAAAATGCCATAGTATATTGCAACGATACAGCGATCTGCTGTATTAGGCATTAATTTGAATAAATATAAAATTTGTAGAATTATTATAATTAAGGGTAAATGGACAGGTCTGAGATTGTAAAATATTTCATTGATAGATTAGGGGAGAAATTAACCTGTTCCGACAAGCAGAGAACACCTGCTCAATTGTATATGTGTTACGAGTGTATGTTGTGTGTGTTAGTGATGCATGTACAGACAGGAATCTCAGCAACCCGCCCCAAGTAATTAATAAAATAATTATTTTAATTTACTGTGCTAAAACTAATTAGTATATAAACAAACCAAAGGCACCAAAGTGTGTGTAAATTTTTTGTTATCCCCAGTAAAAAAATGACGTTAATAGGACACGCTACGTGAAGTCAGTGCGAAATAAATGTGCCAAAAAATACGCAAATTACCCTATGACGCTCAAATTAATACAGCGAGTGCTTAATCGAATTAGCTATGATTTGTGCTATCTCGATTCCGTGCAAAACATTGCTATTTGCTAATAATTGCAAATAGATGAAAAGGTTCGGGAGTGGGGGCTATCAGGCGATCTGCAGGTATCGACAGGACGATTTTGGAGCCAACTGGCGCGGAATCTCGAGAGGGTATAAATTGAGGGTTCGACCGAAAACCCTTCTCTTCATTTCAAGACACAGTTGCAGTCGGACATGCTGTCCGTCGACAGAACAGTTTTATTTTTATTACAAGTCTCATTAACGAAAGAATAAAACGTTCGTTAATTATGTGACAATATTCCGGAAAACGTAAAGTACCGGGACCGTTTAAGTCTACCAAGAGTATCTACGGAGAAGCTACCAGAGCGACGAGGGATGCTGGACGTTAGACGATGTTAAAGATCTACCTTGCAGCAGATAACAACTCTCTGAAGCGGACCACACACTGCTGGAGAACGACGCTGGACTCTAGATGTAACCAGGACCACACACTGCTGGAGAACGACGTGGGACTCTAGACGTATCCAGGACCACGCCAGGCCAGAAGGAATGGAAAACTAACTCTGTACAACGCTGGACCCCGCCAATAAGTCGTAAGATCATCAGAACTCGAGGTGACATGCATAATGCATTTTTAAATGATTTTTAAAAGAGCTCATAAAGACTATATCAAAAGACAATAAAAACAAAGAAAAAATTATAATTAGAAATAATATTTTAGAAATGTAGATAAATGTTTAGTCGTAAGAATGAGCGATCGCATATAAAGAAATAATAAAAAAAGGAATTTAAAGTTGAGAGAGTAGATTTTGTTTATCAAAGTAAATAGTTAAATTGATTTGATATTTGCATTATAGAAAAGAATAATTTAAATGTGAATATAAAACAAAGGCCAGTCTAAAAGTAATTAATATAAATTTAAATTTAATTTTAAACATTGGTATAGACTGAGCGAGTTGAGGTCAGATCTGAATTAAAAGAATTCAATTCAAATTACATTTTAGTTTTATATTTTACTAGCAAAATACCCGTGCTTCGCTACGGAGTTTCACGTTGTACGTAATTGTACAATTATTGCTCGCTTAATAGTATAGGATTAGATAGATTGTACAAATTCTCAACTCTTAGTTTGTCTATTTACATTCATAGCAACAGCTATTATTTATTTCGAGAAAATCGTTAGAGCCGTTTCCGAGAAAAAAAGGACATACATTTATTAATTAATTGAACTTCGAAATTTTCTCGACTATAAGAACCTGCAAACAACGAAGTTTTTTCAATTTAAAACAATGATTAAAAACTCAGGACTAAATGTATTCGGGGTTTCCAGTAAACTGAGATGTCAACCACTTCATTTACCAAGTATGCAATTCCCGCTATAAATTTCAGTATTTGGTTTTTTGCCCCTTAGGAGTGAAAGTTTTTAAAACCGTTTCTTAGTGAGCACCTAAGACCTATGATGAAGCTATGTTCAAAGTGTCATTGATACCCATTCAGTGGTTTCAGAGATATCGTGATCAGTGAGTCAGTCAGTGGTATTTGGCTTATATAGATATCTATATCTAGCCGATTTACCCAGCGTTGCTCGGGTTCATAATTTATTCATAGGCTGATAGGCACCTATTCTTGTTCTAACGTTATATTACTTGTATACTGTATAATCTTCCTTATATTGTTACGTTCGCATTCTCACTGGAGGAATACTCTGTAGCGCACCTGTTTAAGAACATGTCATAAACTGTATTCTTATATCTGGAGAAGAATTCTGTTGCGAGTGATGCTCCTGCTCGATTTCTAACTCTGGGAGAGGGCGAACAGCTAAATTAGTTTTCAATAAAATGTCTACAGTACTTGCACGCGCTGCGTATTTAACTGTCGTTTTATAATTCATTGTGTTAATGTTGAAATAAGGCATTTGTTAAATTAGTGTCTCCTAAACTTATTCTAACAATACAATACCTCTATAGATTTCAGCTTACCAATTTTTAAATTCAAACTGAAGCAAGGGCATTTATATTGTCTGAGCTCTATGATCTGAATACATTCGCTATCAAAACTTTGTTTTTTGTACTCGCTTATAACTTACTTCGATCTTAACTTATCCACTTTTAAATTCAAACTGAAACAACTCTGAATTCACACACTATTAAGACGTTTCTTAAGATGCATACACCACCTTTGATATCATAACCTATATCTTTATTTATAAGAACCGTGGACTCTGGCCCCGCCGTCTTTCGCGGGATCCGACCTAAGACTCCCCGGGTTCCGTGGATGAACTCCGGGGAAGGCCCGTCGGACGACTCCCGCGCTATTTCCTACGCGGGAGACTTCCACCGATGCTATGGTAACAAGAATCTATTCTATTGGGTTGCCATAGTAACCAGATCTAATAGTTGTTTAAGACCCAAAGGACCCCCCAGAGGATCGTATCGAAAAAAAACACCTGTCCTATGTTGGTTCTCCCGTTGCGTAAAATATTTGTCCCAAGTTTGGTTGAAATCGGTCCAGTGGTTTAGGAGGAGATGTGGAAGACCCCAAAGGACCCCCAAAGGATCGTATCGAAAAAACACTTGTCCTATGTTGGTTCTCCCGTTGCGTAAAATATTTGTGCCAAGTTTGGTTGAAATAGGTCCAGTGGTTTAGGAGGAGATGTGGAAGACCCCAAAGGACCCCCCGAAGTTCGAAAAAACACCTATCTTATGTTGGTTCTCCCGTTGAGTAAAATATTTGTGCCAAGTTTGGTTGAAGTCGGTCCAGTGGTTTAGGAGGAGATCTGGAAGACCCCAAAGAACCCCCAAAGGACCCCATCGAAGAAAACACATATCCTATGTTGGTTCTCCCGCTGCGTAAAATATTTGTCCCAAGTTTGGTTGAAATCGGTCCAGTGGTTTAGGAGGAGATGTGGAAGACCCCAAAGAACCCCCCAAAGGACCCCATCGAAAAAACACCTATCCTATGTTGGTTCTCCCGTCGCGTAAAATATTTGTGCCAAGTTTGGTTGAAATCGGTCCAGTGGTTTAGGAGGAGATGTGGAACATACATACATAGATACAATGGGGGGGGGTTTACCCCTTAGGAGTGAAAGTTTTTGAATCCGTTTCTTAGTGAGCACCTAAGACCTATGATGAAGCTATGTTCAAAGTTTCATTGATATCCATTCAGTAGTTTTTGCTCTACGTTGATTCTATGTCAGTCAGTCAGGCAAATTTCCCCCCTTTTCCCCCTTTAAAGGTCGAATTTCCAAAAATCCCTTCTTAGCGGATACCTACATCACATAAGGAACCTACATGCCAAATTTCAAGTTTCTAGGTGTTATAGTTTCGGAGATTTCGTGATAAATCAGTCAGTGAGTCAGTGGTATTTCTCTTTAATATATATAGATTACTAAATCAAATTATTAACATGTCTAAATTAATATTATTAACATGTCTAGATGTAAGAGGTTTTTTAAATATGTGTAACACTGCATAATATAAGAGATAAACTTTTAATAATGAGCAATATCGTGACCGAAGATTAGTAATGATGTTTATTATTTATAAGATTGAATAAAAAAATAAATATGAGTTTTCAATACTCATAAATATAATACTCTTATTGTAATTACACCTGATATAGTTATACAACCTCCATAAATTACAGTATCTTAAACAGTCATCTGTAAAGTTGCATAATTTTGGCGTCCCAAAGAACGTGGGACTCCTCAAACATAAATACATTGTATTTGCAATTTGTGTCGTTGTAATATTTAATAATAGATAACTTTGCCAATGTAAACGGCTGTTTCCTGTGCCATTATATTAGTAAACCATTGACGTCAGTATTAGTAAAACAGTGTTAAATTTGAAATTAGTTTATGTAATATTTTAAAGTGGATTGGCTTTAATATTGACTAACTAATGACAAAGTAAATCTCCAAAGCTACTAGTAGCTAGTAGAACTACTAGTGACAAAGTAGTTACGAATTTTTATCTATGACTGAAGTAAAAATTGAAGGATTAAATATTCAAAAGGGAAATCAAATATATTTCCAATAATAGTATCTGAAGAAGAGAAATCGATGTAAAAAACTAGAGCAATTAAGGACGGCTAATTGATAAGTAACGGAGTATTACGTTGATGATTACAAATTTTATATTAGCTAATGCCAATTAGCTAGATACAGCTTGTCATTAGGATGAACAATTAAATCCAAGCATACATTAAATTTATAACTGGTGTAAGGACATAAGTTTTAATTTAGCTGGCAGGACAAATTAAATTAAATTAGATGTTACTCTTTAATTTAAATTAAAAACTAAAACCATGTTAAAAAATAATATTTGGCATCTTATTTGAAAGAAAATGTAATAACATGTAATGTAGACTGTTTAGTATTTGCTAGCAATACTCAGTAATCTTGTTGAGAACATTTGATGTCCAGCCTTAGAAGCTTATCACGGTAAGTAGTGGCCCGTTAAATCCTAGAGGCTATCAAATTAGAATATAGGAGACCAATTTACATTCGATAAACCTGGGTAATTTTGTCGATAATCCTGGGGATTCTCTTATGAGCACACAATATTGTTTATAGAATGGGCTAAGGTTTATTGAAGAAAACTACTCTAGTCAATAACTGTTAACTATACGTAACGTTGAGTAGAATCATAAAATCAATAGTTTTCTACACCTCCGTAAATATGCGTGTGTATATGTGTGTATGTGCACTGGCAAATGCCAGTATAAGGAAACGTGCCAGATACAAATACTAGGAAAAGGAAATGGAAAATAAAGATTGAATATGCAATTTAAGTGTCCATATAATTAGATAGACTTGATTATATGTAAATTAAATATAAACTATATGAACATGGTTGAAATAAATCAAAATTAAACAATTGAAGATGTTGATTTTGTTACTTGGCGAGCAATTGTAACATGTTAGTTTGAATAAGTCATATGAAATATCGGTATGGAGAACCATACATGACTTCCATATTCTAAGATTTATATTTAAAATCATTTTCAGCCAAACAACCAGGCTGTGTCTTACCTGCCTTTTTATTGCTGTATTAAATGAAAAATATTATATTACATTAAAATGAAAAAATTATAATTTTATTGCCTGGCAACAAAATTATTTTATTTTTAACAATTACCATTGTTTCAAAAAGTTTAAATAAATTTTCAAGTACTTTACTCTTGTTAAAACGTAAAAGGTTGCAGGTAAACTACCCCTTCCCCTTAACCGATCTTCACCAAAATCGAAAGTCATTGAGACCTCTACAATTCAGGGACGTATGCAAAAACTTATTTCATTCTGTTTGAATTTGCGGCTGTTATCGTTTGCCATAGAAAATACGCTTGATAAAAAAACGTTGCAGGTAAACTACCCCTTCCCCTTAACCGATATTCACCAAAAACAATAGGTCTTGAGTACTCTACAAATCAGGGCTGTATGCAAAACATTATTTGATTCTGTTTGAATTTGCGGCTGTTATCGTTTGCCATAGAAAATACCCTTGTTAAAAAAACGTTGCAGGTAAACTACCCCTTTCCCTCAACCGATCTTCACCAAAAACAATAGGTCTTGAGAAATCTACAATTCAGGGCTGTATGCGAAACATTATTTGATTCTGTTTGAATTTGCGGCTGTTATCGTTTGCCAAAAAAAAAAAATTTCCCTTGATAAAAAAAACCGTTGCAGGTAAACTACCCCTTCCCCTCAACCGATCTTCACCAAAAACAGTAGGTCGCGAGTACTCTACAAATCAGGGCTGTATGCAAAAAATTATTTGATTCTGTTCGAATTTGCGGCAGTTGTCGTTTGCCATAGAAAATACGCATGATAAAAAACGTTGCTGGTAAACTACCCCTTCCCCTCAACCGATCTTCACCAAAAACAATAGGTCTTGAGTACTCTACAAATCAGGGCTGTATGCAGAAAATTATTTGATTCTGTTTGAATTTGCGGCTGTTATCGTTTGCCATAGAAAATACCCTTGTTAAAAAAACGTTGTAGGTAAACTACCCCTTTCCCTTAACCGATCTTCACCAAAAACAATAGGTCTTGAGAACTCTACAATTTAGGGCTGTATGCAAATAATCTTTTTATTCTGTTTGAATTTGCGGCTGTTATCGTTTGCCATAGAAAATACCCTTGTTAAAAAAACGTTGTAGGTAAACTACCCCTTTCCCTTAACCGATCTTCACCAAAAACAATAGGTCTTGAGAACTCTACAAATCAGGGCTGTATGCAGAAAATTATTTGATTCTGTTTGAATTTGCGGCTGTTATCGTTTGCCATAGAAAATACCCTTGTTAAAAAAACGTTGTAGGTAAACTACCCCTTTCCCTTAACCGATCTTCACCAAAAACAATAGGTCTTGAGAACTCTACAATTCAGGGCTGTATGCGAAACATTATTTGATTCTGTTTGAATTTGCGGCTGTTATCGTTTGCCAAACAAACAAAATTACCCTTGCTAAAAAAAAACCGTTGCAGGTAAACTACCCCTTTCCCTCAACCGATCTTCACCAAAAACAATAGGTCGCGAGAACTCTGCAAAACCGGGCTGTATGCAAAAAATTATTTGATTCTGTTTGAATTTGCGGCAGTTATCGTTTGCCATAGAAAAAAAATCTACAGACACACAGACACACAGACACACAGACAGACAGATAGACAGACAGACAGACAGACAGACACACAGACACTTTTCGGAAAACGACTTTTTTTCATGTTTTGAGTGTAGTAGAATCAGAATCTTCAATAATCTCGAACACGATTTTTTTTGCCATCACCATACTTCCATTCCTTAAGGAATATGGAAGTAAAAAACGATGTAATTTTCACGGGTTTCCTTGCTGTCACTTTATTTATGAACGGATAGGAAGAAAAACTTTCATAACTAAAAAGTATTATAGTAAAATAAAAAATCTCTACTTTATCTCTGTATAAACTACGGATATTCGGACAAGTTTAAATTGGTTTACAGTGGTTTTTGTAATTACGTGATCGTTGCAATAACATGTACGCGTACATACTTAATTAACTGAATGAATGTCTTAATTAAAATTTTATTGTATTTTTCACAGGTTTAAAACAGTGTTGGTGTTGTGAGTTAAGAAGGGGATTCCAGTAGTGGTAAGTTAATCCTTTATGTTTAGATTAGAGTAAGTACTAAATTATTTTGAAAAAATTATTTTTCATAATGAGCACGAATAGTGATTTATCGCAAATCTCATGTTTGCAAATTACGAATGGTGTTTCAGACTTGAAAAAGAAAGTTAAAAAAATACATTTAAAAATGCAAAGTGTGAATATTAAACGAATAGTGTTGTTTACAGGTAGAAGTTTCAAACTTATAATTAAAAGAAGACACGTACATAAATACGTTATCACCGCCGCATTAATAATCGTTGAGCTTTGCATTTATTTTAAATGTAACACAATAATTAAACTTATTTCTATAGTTACCATTTGTTTTTGTATGTCAACAGCTCTTTTATTTATGTAGACTGTTCTGTAGTTTTCTTAAATGAAGGTAAGTTATTACTATCTTTGAATGATAACAGCGGTGGAAATGATAACAGTATTTGTATTTAAATGATAGTCGGCGCGTATCTGCTCCCCTTAATTACTTACCCCGCCCCGGTCTGGGGATAGTTTGCCGCAATGCATAAAATGAAATCGCAGACCGTCGGCGACAGGAGTGTTGGGCTAGCGGCCACCTAGCACGAATTGCCGTCCGGTGCTTGGATGAGACCATGCGGCGTCTTGCACGCTAGTTGTATGTACGTGCAGCAGCAACCCCAGTACCATATACGTCCAGGTGATGTGTGGACACGACCTCGGTGTATGCTGCGCTAGTGTAGGCCTGCTATAGAGCAAAACTGCCCAACTTGGGCAGGGCCATGAGGCCAGAGCTCCGGATGGTAGCTTGGAACTTAGATTTCCGAGTAGTTTGTCTCTGCAAGCACAACCACCCAACCCAGATTCAGTCAGTGAAAAGAGACCCAGACCAGACAAGGAAGGAAAGAACGAAATGGAAGAGAAAGAAGACAAAGTGAAGCTCATCGACTGGGTCAGCAGCGGGCTCAACATCCCGCTGCCGATGGAACACGACTGCGGCGCAGAACCAATAGCGAGGGCAGCCGCCGAACATCACACTGCGTCTCGCGCGGAACGCTCGCTCCAGCAGCAGCAACTAGCATCCCCGGCCAAAGGTCCTTTTAAGGACTGCAAAAATAATAGTGTACGATTGGCTTCTTGTGACTGTGTGTGTGTGTGTGTGTGTGTGTGTGTGTGTGTGTGTGTGTGTGTGTGTGTGTGTGTGTGTGTGTGTGTGTGTGTGTGTGTGTGTGTGTGTGTGTGTGTGTGTGTGTGTGTGTGTCTTATAAGTCCGGGAGTACGTGTACTGCAATAATTTTTAGACTGAGACATTTAATTTATGTTTGATATACGTTTCCATTACAAGGAGAAATAGGTAACTAATCAATAACTGAAATATTTAGTGTTGTCACTACAAAACAATTGATGTATTAGTTAACTAGCCATTATTTTTCCATACCTTAATAGCAAATTTTTTTTGGGCTACCAAAAATATCGCAAACATAGCAATTTTTTATGTAAGTATAAAATTGTTTTGTCTGACGCCCGTTTTAAAGTCTCTATTTTCGACAACCGAGACTGGGGACAGGATGCGTTAACGAACAATCGATTTGATTATTCTCTGTGCAATAATACGTTGATGTGTAAGCCCCAGTGCAGATATCTTCTTCTAATTTAGTAAAACGCAAAGGTTCTGTACAATTTAATTTACTGAAACGTTACTAAATTTTAAGTGTCTACTTGTTAGAAATCACATTAGTTTGAAACAATCTCGGCTAAGTTTGATGGCACTTTACGACAGATGTTGAAAAATCTTAACGAAAATTAGGAAGTATTTAACGTAGGAAAAATTCATTAGAGTATAGAAACTGTGTAACAATTTATGTACGTCATCGGTACCCTGACAATGAAGGCAGGGTTTGGCGACCTGAGTAGTAAAGGTTCGCTACAATGCGGCGTCACTGCTGTCAGCCCAAACGAGTTTGTTTGACTGATGGTTTACCTCGACATGATTAATTTACATTACTGTCGAAAAATATTAACCAGCAAAAATATGTTGTTGGCAAAAGATAATAATTCGAAAAAATTATCATTTTTGTGTTTTTATTCCATATTAAACTGTAATTCAATGTATTATATTGAGTTACATTTTATTGTATTATAATATTGTATTATATTATCAAACTGTGACAGTTGATAATTTTATATATATTGTAATATTCAGTAAATATAATCCTCCTTCTCTTTATAGTTTTATTTTGTTCAGCCCTGTGTTGGGATCAGGGCTACTTTGTAATACTAAAATAATTAGTATCTCTGAAGTTGATTTGTAACAGAATAAAAAAACCTGTTTTTTACTTCCATATTCCTTAAGGAATGGAAGTATGGTGATGGCAAAAAAAATCGTGTTCCAGATTATTGCAGATTCTGATTCTACTACACTGAAAACATGAAAAAAAGTCGTTTTCCGAAAAGTGTCTGTGTGTGTGTCTGTCTGTCTGTCTATGTGTGTGTCTGTAGATTTTTTTTCTATGGCAAACGATAACTGCCGCAAATTCAAACAGAATCAAATAATTGTTTGCATATAGCCCTGATTTACAGAGTACTCGCGACCTATTGTTTTTGGTGAAGATCGGTTGAAGGAAAGGGGTAGTTTACCTGCAACGGTTTTTTTTTTAGCAAGGGTAATTTTGTTTGTTTGGCAAACGATAACAGCCGCAAATTCAAACACAATCAAATAATGTTTCGCATACAGCCCTGAATTGTAGAGTTCTCAAGATCTGTTGATTTTGGTGAAGATCGGTTAAGGGAAAGGGGTAGTTTACCTGTAACGTTTTATGTTTTAACAAGGGTATTTCCTATGGCAAACGATAACAGCCGCAAATTCAAACAGAATCAAAAGATTATTTGCATACAGCCCTAAATTGTAGAGTTCTCAAGACCTATTGTTTTTGGTGAAGATCGGTTGAGGGAAAGAGGTAGTTTACCTGCAACGTTTTTTTAACAAGGGTATTTCCTATGGCAAACGATAACAGCCGTAAATTCAAACAGAATCAAATAATGTTTTGGATACAGCCCTGATTTTTAGGTCCTCAAGACCTTTTGTTTTTGGTGAAGATCGGTTAAGGGAAAGGGGTAGTTTACCTGCAACGTTTTTACTTCCATATTCCTTAAGGAATGGAAGTATGGTGATGGCAAAAAAAATCGTTTTCGAGATTATTGCAGATTCTGATTCTACTACACTCAAAACATGAAAAAAAGTCGTTTCCCGAAAAGTGTCTGTGTGTGTCTGTCTGTCTGTCTGTCTGTCTATGTGTGTGTCTGTAGATTTTTTTTCTATGGCAAACGATAACTGCCGCAAATTCAAACAGAATCAAATAATTTTTTGCATACAGCCCTGATTTACAGAGTACTCGCGACCTATTGTTTTTGGTGAAGATCGGTTGAGGGAAAGGGGTAGTTTACCTGCAACGGTTTTTTTTTAGCAAGGGTAATTTTGTTTGTTTGGCAAACGATAACAGCCGCAAATTCAAACAGAATCAAATAATGTTTCGCATACAGCCCTGAATTGTAGAGTTCTCAAGATCTGTTGATTTTGGTGAAGATCGGTTAAGGGAAAGGGGTAGTTTACCTGTAACGTTTTATGTTTTAACAAGGGTATTTCCTATGGCAAACGATAACAGCCGCAAATTCAAACAGAATCAAAAGATTATTTGCATACAGCCCTAAATTGTAGAGTTCTCAAGACCTATTGTTTTTGGTGAAGATCGGTTGAGGGAAAGAGGTAGTTTACCTGCAACGTTTTTTTAACAAGGGTATTTCCTATGGCAAACGATAACAGCCGTAAATTCAAACAGAATCAAATAATGTTTTGCATACAGCCCTGATTTGTAGAGTACTCAAGACCTATTGTTTTTGGTGAACATCAGTTAAGGGCAAGGGGTAGTTTATCTGCAACGTTTTTTTAGCAAGCGTATTTTCTATGGCAAATGATAACAGCCGCAAATTCAAACAGACTCAAATAATTTTTTGCATACGTCCCTGAATTGTAGAGGTCTCAATGACTTTCGATTTTGGTGAAGATCGGTTAAGGGGAAGGGGTAGTTTACCTGCAACCTTTTACGTTTTAACAAGAGTAAAGTACTTGAAAATTTATTTAAACTTTTTGAAACAACGGTAATTGTTAAAAATAAAATAATTTTGTTGCCAGGCAATAAAATTATAATTTTTTCATTTTAATGTAATATAATATTTTTCATTTAATACAGCAATAAAAAGGCAGGTAAGACACAGCCTGGCTGTTTGGCTGAAAATGATTTTAAATATAAATCTTAGAATATGGAAGTCATGTATGGTTCTCCATACCGATATTTTTATTTTTAAATAGAGAATTATTTATCTGGATCTCAGGATTAACATACAAATATCGTTAAAGTCTGGTACAATTTATACATAGAACAGACAATATAATATTTATGCATGAGACTTGGTAATATGGTGTTGTGTGTGTCAGTTGAAGGTTCGTGAGTTCTTTTAAACATACTAGAAACTATAACAAAAACTCTTATTATTAATGACTATTGTTATACTAGTGTACAAAAATAATTCACAATTAAAATGTTTTTATATTTTTTTTAGTTATTTTGTTGTTGTTGTAATTCAGTCTTTACTGTCATAATGTTTGTTCGAATATTTGATTTAGTCTTGGGGTGATCTCACCAATCTAGCAGTTTTCTTAACGGATTTATTGGTTGATTCTTTATTCCTGGACATCTGGTTTTTTGGTCTCTTGATTAAAACATCATTCTTCTAGGTTTTGCGTTGTTTTCCCTGGTCCTCTCATCTTTTATTGGTTTTCAATTTGTGTCCAATTCAGCAGTAATTTTTACACGTTCCGCCTTGCAAGTAGACATTTTCAACAATTCTCTTCTTCTACTAAAAACACTAATTTCTTTAGTTAAGGCCTTGGCTCTATGTTTTATGGGTCACGGGTTTGGTTTCCCAATTTCTAATTAATAATACTCGGTTGAACTTTATTTTTTCTTCCTTACACTTTCACACAATATAACTTTTAGAATTACAGTTTGACATGATTATATTTGTAACACTTAAATAATTCACTTTCTATAGTTTCTTTTCTTCCTTGATATATATAAAATAACGGTCTGAGGTGTGCATAGCTCCTCATAGTTATAATAGGTTTATTTACATTTTAACTAGTAATGAAGTTTTAAAAATAATATAATTTATCTTATTAGAATAAATCAGCTTAACACAAATAAAAACATATGTAAAAGTACTCAACGGTGCGAATAATTAATAATTTATTTACATCTTTTAACACAGTCAGTAAATTATTTTTAGTTAGTACTGTTATTAGTTTTATATTTGGTGAAACGACACGTTACAATATATATATATATATTTTTTACAATGTTTAGACAGTTTTTTAATGTACTATTATCATTAGAAATAAATTAAAAAATTTCGAAACGTAAAAAAACAATAAAAGACATACTTGTTTTGAATAAAAATATAAAATATTATGTATTATAAATTAGAATAACAGGAATAATGTGAGTGTATATAAATATATGTGTGTTGTGCGCGCATGCGCGTGCACACACACACACACAAAACTGTAAATTCGGGTCGTCTTTACTAATATTCGCATTTCACGGATTATTCTGCCTCTCCACTGTGTATGTATGCTGGTCTAGATGTTATAGATTTCACGCAAAAAATTTAATTTTGGTGAAGAGTTCATTGATTTAAAAAAACAGTTGATAATTCCCTATCAATAAAAAAAAAAAAAGAAAAACATGTCTCTAGCTCGCAGTCGGTAGGACTCGAACCTACGCTCCCAGAGGGAATCTGATTTCTAGTCAGACGCCTTAACCACTCGGCCACGACTGCTCTGACTTTTCCCCGTGACAAAGATATCACTTGGCTAAATACATTGATATATTAAGTACATGTATCGAAACCGTTCGGAAATTATAAAGTCTTCGCGCTATAAAAAATATTTTCTTCTTTCTCCTTTTACACTAAAAATGTAATAATAAAGAAGAACAGTAATATAACTATTATGTTAGCCCATTACCATTACGGATGAGATAAGTATGTAGTTAATTTGACTTAAAGCTCTAAAATTGTACCAACTTCATACATAAGAGACAATTGAATTTGTACGGTGTGTAGTTCTTGTAATAAGGTTGAAGTCACACAATAACCATAACAATCTACATCTTGTGTCTAAGAGAAGGAGGTAGATGAAGACTTGATGATACCATGCAGAAAAAGATTACGATATCGTGTGTACTCCGACGATATTTTTTGTAAGTTTGTTAATTACAAAGCTTTGAAACAACAGGGCAATTCTTTTCTGTTTCTACAGGTACATTCTTATTACAAGTTTATTTGTTTAAAACTTAACAATTAGGAAATATTATTTTGTTCCCATTAAGGGTTTAAAACGTCCTAATACATGTTACGTGTTTCACAAATTAGTTTAAGTAGGCACATGAAATTATAACTTAGTAGATCCATAGGTATTAAGCGCAGCCACTAACCTAGAGGTCCTGGATTCAATTTCCGGGGCCACTATAAAATCGAGATGTGTTTTCCACCTTCCATGTCGATTCAGCCTGTGGAAAGGGGAAATAGTGGGCGGCTGAAGCTTACGTTACTTCAGTGCCTAACTGCTTACTACG
Source organism: Magicicada septendecula (assembly GCA_034769895.1). Taxonomy (NCBI): domain Eukaryota; kingdom Metazoa; phylum Arthropoda; class Insecta; order Hemiptera; family Cicadidae; genus Magicicada; species Magicicada septendecula. The sequence goes on along the minus strand of CM068371.1, from coordinate 195,486,181 downwards.
GCGGGCTGCCTTGCCACTTTTATACTATTTTGGCTACACAGAAGGAAGCCATTATTATTTTATAATTTTAATTATTTGTTATTTTTTAAACATCTGGAAAAATAGCCAGTAATTAAAAAGTAATAGACAATTACTAGAATGTTAATTAGTAATTAATCACGCTTGGTAATTATCCCTAAAACACATTGAAATATAATAATATAAAATATCGGTATGGAGAACCATACATGACTTCCATATTCTAAGATTTATATTTAAAATCATTTTCAGCCAAACAACCAGGCTGTGTCTTACCTGCCTTTTTATTGCTGTATTAAATGAAAAATATTATATTACATTAAAATGAAAAAATTATAATTTTATTGCCTGGCAACAAAATTATTTTATTTTTAACAATTACCATTGTTTCAAAAAGTTTAAATAAATTTTCAAGTACTTTACTCTTGTTAAAACGTAAAAGGTTGCAGGTAAACTACCCCTTCCCCTTAACCGATCTTCACCAAAATCGAAAGTCATTGAGACCTCTACAATTCAGGGACGTATGCAAAAAATTATTTCATTCTGTTTGAATTTGCGGCTGTTATCGTTTGCCATAGAAAATACGCTTGATAAAAAAACGTTGCAGGTAAACTACCCCTTCCCCTTAACCGATATTCACCAAAAACAATAGATCTTGAGTACTCTACAAATCAGGGCTGTATGCAAAACATTATTTGATTCTGTTTGAATTTGCGGCTGTTATCGTTTGCCATAGAAAATACCCTTGTTAAAAAAACGTTGCAGGTAAACTACCCCTTTCCCTCAACCGATCTTCACCAAAAACAATAGGTCTTGAGAAATCTACAATTCAGGGCTGTATGCGAAACATTATTTGATTCTGTTTGAATTTGCGGCTGTTATCGTTTGCCAAAAAAAAAAATTTCCCTTGATAAAAAAAAACCGTTGCAGGTAAACTACCCCTTCCCCTCAACCGATCTTCACCAAAAACAATAGGTCGCGAGTACTCTACAAATGAGGGCTGTATGCAAAAAATTATTTGATTCTGTTTGAATTTGCGGCAGTTGTCGTTTGCCATAGAAAATACGCATGATAAAAAACGTTGCTGGTAAACTACCCCTTCCCCTCAACCGATCTTCACCAAAAACAATAGATCTTGAGTACTCTACAAATCAGGGCTGTATGCAGAAAATTATTTGATTCTGTTTGAATTTGCGGCTGTTATCGTTTGCCATAGAAAATACCCTTGTTAAAAATCGTTGTAGGTAAACTACCCCTTTCCCTTAACCGATCTTCACCAAAAACAGTAGGTCTTGAGAACTCTACAATTTAGGGCTGTATGCAAATAATCTTTTCATTCTGTTTGAATTTGCGGCTGTTATCGTTTGCCATAGGAAATACCCTTGTTAAAACATAAAACGTTACAGGTAAACTACCCCTTTCCCTTAACCGATCTTCACCAAAAACAATAGGTCTTGAGAACTCTACAATTCAGGGCTGTATGCGAAACATTATTTGATTCTGTTTGAATTTGCGGCTGTTATCGTTTGCCAAACAAACAAAATTACCCTTGCTAAAAAAAAACCGTTGCAGGTAAACTACCCCTTTCCCTCAACCGATCTTCACCAAAAACAATAGGTCGCGAGAACTCTGCAAAACCGGGCTGTATGCAAAAAATTATTTGATTCTGTTTGAATTTGCGGCAGTTATCGTTTGCCATAGAAAAAAAATCTACAGACACACAGACACACAGACAGACAGACAGACAGACAGACACACAGACACTTTTCGGAAAACGACTTTTTTTCATGTTTTGAGTGTAGTAGAATCAGAATCTGCAATAATCTCGAACACGATTTTTTTTGCCATCACCATACTTCCATTCCTTAAGGAATATGGAAGTAAAAATAGTTTTTGCGTGGAAAATTGTTATTGTTATTATTATTTTTTTGATAACTAGACATGGAACGACTTTAATAAAATGTATTTGAAGAAGGTAAAAAAAAGCTTCATGCGTACATAGGAAGCCCTCTTAGCCGTATAATTTAAGAACGCCTTTCCTAATCGCAGAGCCTAATTACGCTAATCCTGTGAGACTATGTAGACGTTACTTCGCGGGGTAGATCTCAGCTGAAACTCTTCTTCTGGTTTAACGCGATTATTAAGAATGAAAATAGGCATCTCACTGGCCCTGCTAGACTGCTAGACTCCTTCGTAGCCTTACCGTATGCCGGGACTTTTTAATAAAAAATGTAGCAAAATCATACAGTCCATTTCATGCACCTTTAGTTACCAGCATACTTGCCACAGTACTTTTGGGATTCAATATTTACTCTAGGAGTCATGCCTGAACTGTCCCTCGTGGCTCATTGAAATGCGAGAAATTGAAGAACTTGTCTCCCAGATCCTCAATCACATCTTGACAGTGTGGGAACTTGGATTCTGCTCACGTCCGAATTTTTCCAAATGAGTTCGGAATTATGCCCCGATAAAAGATACAGTCTCCTGCTTTGCTTCTCCCTGAAACAATGGGCTAAGCCGTGCAACCAGAGCTGCAGCCTTATTGGTATTATGCTCAGTATTACTATTGAAGATATCGCTAGATTCAATCATTCCGAGATAGCGGGTGTAGGGCTGAGACATAGTTGCACACATTTTAGTAGCCTCCATCTTCTTCCTCACACAATGATGTGTAACTTATAGCTTTACCAATAAGACAGGTGATTTCTTCTATATATTTTGCAACAATTATTACGGCAACGTCATCCGCGAATATTAATATAGTGACACCTTCAGGAAGCACCAGCCGCCGTATATGATGTCTTTCAATAAAGGACGGAGTAACGAAATCCTATGGGTCGTCTCCGGTGAAGTTGTGTTCCTTAAGGCAATCCTCTATACTGCATATAAGGGTCCTTTGACCGAGAAAGCCAACCACTGTCTGCTTGAGATACTGTGGCATGCTGAAGCCATTCAATTCCTCCCAAATGCAGTCCCATCTAGCTGAATTGCAAGTATCCCGTCGACACAGTACTTCTTTGTATTTCCTTTTTGGAGTTTACCCGACATTCCCTCTGCGTCATATCCACTGCATCAGGCGTTGAACGCCGCTTTCAGAGCCAGGAAAAAGGACTATTCCGGGCAACACCGTTCGAACCTCTTGTGAGTTGGCGAGTTAAAAGGCACAAATCCATCCTCCGAATCGCCTCCTGATTCGTCTGCTGACTGATCAAATATACCCGTATTGTCTATTTTTAAACTAGGTCGACAATAAATGAGTCCAAACTTTGTTTCAATCCAATAAATCTTTGCCTGGTCATTGTTTATTAAGAATATCCAACGCAATCACCTTCTACCTTCTGATTCAAGGTTTCGATAACCCACGACATTGGTCTCTCTCCATCATGACTGATGCAAATGAAAGCGGCATCCTCTGATGCTAATCGTTAGCCAGAGTGATCGAACTTCGTGTTGTTAGCTATTTCAAAATTGAACGCTTTTTACTTCCATATTCCTTAAGGAAATGGAAGTATGGTGATGGCAAAAAAAATCGTGTTCGAGATTATTGCAGATTCTGATTGTACTACACTCAAAACATGAAAAAAGTCGTCTTCCGAAAAGTGTCTGTGTGTCTATCTGTCTGTCTGTGTGTCTATCTGTGTGTAGATTTTTTTTCTATGGCAAACGATAACTGCCGCAAATTCAAACAGAATCAAATAATTTTTTGCACACAGCCCTGATTTGTAGAGTACTCATGACCAATTGTTTTTGGTGAGGATCGGTTAAGGGAAAGGGGTAGTTTACCTGTAACGTTTTATGTTTTAACAAGGGTATGTCTTATGGCAAACGATAACAGCCGCAAATTCAAGCAGAATCAAAAGATTATTTGCATACAGCCCTAAATTGTAGAGTTCTCAAGACCTATTGTTTTTGGTGAAGATCGGTTAAGGGAAAAGGGTAGTTTACCAGCAACGTTTTTTTAACAAGGGTATTTTCTATGGCAAACGATAACAGCCGCAAATTCAAACAGAATGAAATAAGTTTTTGCATACATCCCTGAATTGTAGAGGTCTCAAGGACTTTCGATTTTGGTGAAGATCGGTTGAGGGAAAGGGGTAGTTTACCTGCAACCTTTTACGTTTTAACAACAGTAAAGTACTTGAAAATTCATTTAAACTTTTTCAAACAATGGTAATTGTTAAAAATAAAATAATTTTGTTGCCAGGCAATAAAATTATAATTTTTTCATTTTAATGTAAATTATGTATGAGTTAATATCTTTATATATATAATTCTTCTGTACGTGTGTATGTCACTGAACTTCTCCATGTATAAAATAATATATCGTTCGTGGCAGCTAAGCATATCTCAGTTATGTAATGTTTACGTTTCCATTTTATTATTATGCCTACAGCAATAAAAAGGCAGGTAAGACACACACACAATTCACGTTATTTCTGGCCTCACTCATGTTTATTTTCTTACATTTGCACGCTTTTTAAATGGAAAGTGCCGAAACCCACACCAACATAACGCGTGCAAGCCGAAAAAATGGACATCAATTTGCTTCCTGTGGATCGCTGGGCAATGTAACTGCACGTGTTTACAGAGGAACGATGCATAGACAGACTTTTCGTCTTTAGGGAATGAACCCTCTGCAAGATGCTGAGGGTCCATGAGTGACTTCGGAGCGCTCCTTCTTTTTCGCGTGTTTGTTCTGTGAAACATACACTGTAGGTTCGCAGCTTTACTCTAAGCAACGCTCAATAGGAAATGTTGAAAATTTTTGTCCACAGTGTACCCTCATTCACACTAAACCTGCTCTGATGTTTTAATTACGGACATCATAATATTACTACTTAATGGAGATCAATCATTAACTTATACAAGCCATTAATTTTATGCATATATTTTATATATATGTGTACAACTTTATCGGCAACAAAGAAGTAGTTTTTGTTAAAATTCTTTCCCGAGATATTTGGCCGTAGTCCAATGTTTTCTACAAAACCAGACGTTTCGGCAATGCCATCGACTTCCATCATCAGTGAAAATCGAGTGCGATAACGTGAGGTGGTATACGTTAGTGACCACAGTACTGTGGTTAAGGCTGAAGTAGTAAGTAGAAAGACGTAGTTTCTATGGTAATATTTCATTTCGAAAATGATTTTAAATATAAAGCTTAGAATATGGAAGTCATGTATGCTTCTCCATACCGATATTTGAATTTAATGTCATAATCGTTTCTTCACGATTCTTTTATAGCAGGAGAACATTTTTGTGTACGTTGATTCCTCCCTGTGGGCACGAGGAAGGAGGCCTATGCCTCTTCGATTGCTTCTGGATTCCGCCATCTTCACCTGAAACACACAGCGCTTTATCGCAGCGCAAAGGAAAACTGGTATTTCGGCTGGATTGGGGGGCTTATGAAAACCGGTATAACGTGTGTGCCTTGCGAATGGGAACCAGTGTCGTCTCGTCCCTGGTAGTAGATGCGAGGTTACTATGCTTGTCCCGATGGGCATTTTTACGTCAAGCGCAGTGAACACTAATCGCATAGCCTGTCAATGCAGCGTACCTCCGTTCACGTGGTGGAAGGCGGTTCGGTATGGTTGGCTAAGCCCCAACAGGTGGTGATCCTGGGGCTATGGCTCTGGGAAGTGAGAATTGTGGCTATACCGCTGATTATTGGTGGCTCCTACTCTCTCCGAAACACCCACCCTAGCATCTTCAGGAGTGCGGGCTTAACCGATTTTTGGATTATAAAGGCTTTTGAATCAAAACAAAGCGTGCGTCCAGCTTTTGTATGGAGCGACTCTGAGAGTTTGAGTAACCGTTGCTACAAGACCCTGTCCCCGGCTCATGTTCGGGGAATTGGCCTTTCCCGTCCGCCTCTCTGGGTATCAAAACATCGCCTTGCCGAGGCGCCGCTGTGCAACGTTATGTCTTGTATCTATGACATGCTGTAGCGCGAAGTGTGTTAGTATCCTGTAATAAGAGGGTTCCATCCTGCTCATTGACGTACAAAATGGATGGAGTGAGAGAGAGAGAGAGAGAGAGAGAGAGAGAGAGAGAGAGAGAGAGAGAGAGAAAACGCTTCCTGTCTTCCGCAATTTTTCCTGAGATACAGCGGTCACGCTAAGTCATCCCCAAAACTACATGTAGCTTTTTACCTTTTTGTTTTTTAACTAACATAAATCTTGCGGAATGTAATTGTTATTTGTCAGTGTGCGAATAGTAAAAAGTTAAGCAATATCTGACTGTTTATACCAAAGTGTCCCCTGTTGTCTACTAATCGTATACCAAATAACAAAAACTTTTGTTCTAATGTCTGTTTTCGTTAATCGAGTTTCGGATGGGTGAGATAACTTGTTGAGGAATAGAGAAAGTACATCGAGGTGTTGACTAGTTTTTTCTTACTACATAGTCGTTCATCAGAAGAATTCCACTTGAACCTTTTTCAACCCAATTTTATACCTAATTTTTACCCAAATTCCGGCAGAACCCATCACACCCATTGTCCAGTATAACATAAGATTGGTAACCCAAAACGTAGAATAGATCCTGGAACAAGTAACAGCTACTTAAATTTGTGAAAAACGCCTTACAAGCAGAATCTAAATAATTATATTTGGTAAAGATTCCCAATTCAATTTTCAATCTATATTTTTATAACAATAACATACTGTATACAGAAATAAATTTGTTTGTATCTATCCGCATTACAAAGTGTTCGGATCACAAAATTACAAAATAAAGATATACACAGGAAGTTTAAAAGGCAATCCAAATAAATCATAAAATTACAAATACTTTTGCAAGTAGATTGTTCTATTTCTTATCGTTTTAATTTAACCTTTAGCACGTTTCATAGAATATTTCTCTATTTTCATAAGTTTATAAACAAATTAACGAAATGCTTATTTTTTAATTAATGAATTACTTTATTCGGTTTTCTAAATATTAATTTTTTGACCTTTTTGTATAGTTCTAATTAATTTAATATTTTAAATGTCTGGAATTTGATGTTTATTATGTAGACAATGTATGGCTAAATTAGATTTGTAAATGTATGGTTTTAAAAACGCATTGCGGTGCTGCAGGAACTTATCGAGTACTTTTTCTTCTTCTGGCCTAAAATTATCGCAGTCTGGACACTACTTTGCATATTTCATTTTTATTGTAAAAAGCTGGCTTTAGTTTTAAGTTTTAAGTTTTTTACTTTATTAAAAAGTATATTGTCTCTGTTATAAGATATTGTTAAATTTGTATCTTTAAATATTTTACTTAGTTATTGAGTTATATTTCCATAGTAAGTAAACATTGTATATTTTATGTTGTCCTTAATAGACGGGTTCTTAGATGTTGTGTTATTGGGTATTTGTTTAGTGAGTTTATGTTTTATTTTATTTTCTAATCTACTGAAAATGTTATTTTTTATCAATTTTCTATTACCTAGTATGTAGTGTGCCCGTCTACCTGTCAGTTTTATTGGTTCAGTGAGAAGGGTAGTTTAATTAGTGGTGGACTTTAATGTCACGCAGGTACTGGTGTAAGCGATTAACTCAGATTGGTTTAACTGTGTTACTTAGTCCCTCTCTCTCTCTCTCTCTCTCTCTCTCTCTCTCTCTCTCTCTCTCTCTCTCTCTCTCTCTCTCTCTCTCTCTCTCTCTCTCTCTCTCTCTCTCTCCCTATTTCTGTCTATTGTCCCCCCCACACACATGAAATTGGGTATTCATCTCAGTGCTTTCTAAATTCAAGAGAGTAGATTTTTACCACGCATTTTATTTTGCAACCACGATAAATCATTAAGTTATAGATTGATACAGTTGTCATTAACAGAAGGTAAACACTTTAAGGAATTTGGAATAAACTTTAAAATTTTATTTTAATATTAACAATTACAATTCTGTAAGTAGTGTGACAAAGTAAAGAAATAAATTGTTAAAAATTAAAAGGTGTTAATTTGATTGTCACAAATCATATTAACTGAAGACAGCTTGTCAGTAGAATAAACAATTTAAGCCTAAGAACAAACAATTTAAGAATTTAAAATCCTTTAAATAACATAAGGTATTTAACTTAGGTATTAAGCAAAATATTTATTTAATTTATAACAAATTACAAGACTGTGTTAAATTAAATTTGTTACTATGATCTAATTTAAATTGAAAACTAAACGTAGTTTCAATACGAAAAAATATCGGTATGGAGAACCATACATGACTTCCATGTTCTAAGATTTATATTTAAAATCATATTCGAAATGAAATATTTCCATAGAAACTACGTCTTTCTACTTATTGCTTCAGCATTAACCACAGTACTGTGGTCACTAACGTATACCACCTCACGTTTTCGCACTCGATTTTCACAGATGATGGCAGTCGATGGCACTGCCGAAAAGTCTGGTTTTGCAGAAAACATTGGACTACGGCTAAAGAGTTCGGGAAGCAATTTTAACAAAAAACTACTTCTTTGTTGCCGATAACGTAGTACACATACAACAAATTCTCCCCTCCACCTTCAACTATAATTTTTAATAATAGAAAATTACCCCCACTCCGTTCACCTAACTTCTTCATTTATAGATATTTCATCTACGATTCTACAGTGGATTACTATGAGCTTCTTATCAGGATACTTTATTTATAAAAATTAAGTACTTTACTCTTGTTAAATCATAAAATGTTTCAGGTAAACTACCCCTTTCTCTAAACCGATCTTCTCCAAAATCAACAAACCTTCCGTCCTCTACAATTCAGGGAAGCATGCAAAAAATATTTGATTCTGTTTGAATGTGCGGCAGTTATCGTTCGTCATGGAAACATTTCTCTTGTTACAACATAAAATGTTGCAGGTAAACTACCCCTTTCCCTTAACCGATCTTCACCAAAATCAACAGACCTTGAGCTCTCTGCGTCTCAGGAAAGGATGCAAAAAATTATTTGATTCTCATAGAATTTGCGGCAGTTATCGTTCGTCATAAAAAAATTACCCTTTTTAAAACATAAATCGTTGCTGATAAACTACCCCTTCCCTTACCGATCTTCAACAAAATCAACAGACCTTGAGTTCTCTTCAGTTCAAAAAGGTATGCAAAACTGGTTGATTCTGTTTGAATTTACGGCAGTTATCGTTTGTCATATAAAAAATTACCCTTGTTAAAACATAAAATGTTGCTGGTAAACTACCCCTTTCCCTTAACCGATCTTCACCAACACCAATAGTTATTGAGAACTCTACAATAAGGGCTGTATGCAAAACATCATTTGATTCTGTTTGAATTTGCGGCTGTTATCGTTTACCATAGAAAAAAATTACCCTTGCTAAAAAACCGTTGCAGGTAAACTACCCCTTTCCCTTAACCGATCTTCACCAAAAACGACAGGTCTTGAGAACTCTACAATTTAGGGTTGTATGAAAAATATTATATGATTTTGTGTGAATTTGCGGCTGTTACTGTTTGCCATAAAAAATACCCTTGATAAAACAAAAAACGTGGCTGGTAAACTACCCCTTTCCCTTAAACGATCTTCACCAAAAACAATAGGTCTTTAGTACTCAAGAAACCAGGGCTGTATGCAAAAACGTATTTGATTCTGTTTGAATTTGCGGCTGTTATCGTTTGCCAAACAAACAAAATTACCCTTGATAAAAAAACCGTTGCTGGTAAACTACCCCTTTCCCTAAACCGATCTTCACCAAAAACAATAGGTCACGAGTACTCTACAAATCAGGGCTTTATGCAAAAAATTATTTGATTCTGTTTGAATTTGCGGCTGTTATCGTTTCCCATAGAAAAAAAATCTACAGACACACACACAGACACTTTTCGAAAAACGACTTTTTTTCATGTTTTGAGTGTAGTACAATCAGAATCTGCAATAATCTCAAACACGATTTTTTTTTGCCATCACCATACTTCCATTTCCTTAAGGAAAATGGAAGTAAAAATTACCCTTGATAAAAAACCGTTGCCGGTAAACTACCCCTTTCCCTTAACCCATCTTCACCAACACCAATAGGTATTGAGAACTCTACAATACAGGGCTGTATGCAAAACATCATTTGATTCTGTTTGAATTTGCGGCTGTTATCGTTTACCATAGAAAAATATCGTTATGGCGAACCATACATGACTTCCATATTCTAAGATTTATATTTAAAATCATTTTCAGCCAAACAGCCAGGCTGTGTCTTACCTGACTTTTCATTGCTGTATTAAATGAAAAATATTATATTACATTAAAATGAAAAAATTATAATTTTATTGCCTGGCAACAAAATTATTTTATTTTTAACAATTACCATTGTTTCAAAAAGTTTAAATAAATTTTCAAGTACTTTACTCTTGTTAAAACGTAAAAGGTTGCAGGTAAACTACCCCTTCCCCTTAACTGATCTTCACCAAAATCGAAAGTCATTGAGACCTCTACAATTCAGGGACGTATGCAAAAAATTATTTGATTCTGTTTGAATTTGCGGCTATCGTTTGCCATAAAAAAACGTTGCAGGTAAACTACCCCTTCCCCTTAACCGATCTTCACCAAAAACAATAGGTCTTGAGTACTCTACAAACCAGTGCTGTATGCAAAACATTATTTGATTCTATTTGAATTTGCGGCTGTTATCGTTTGCCATAGAAAATACACTTGTTAAAAAAATGTTGCTGGTAAACTACCCCTTTCCCTCAACCGATCTTCACCAAAAACAATAGGTCTTGAGAACTCTACAATTTAGGGCTGTATGCAAATAATCTTTTGATTCTGTTTGAATTTGCGGCTGTTATCGTTTGCCATAGAAAATACCCTTGTTAAAAAAACGTTGCTCGTAAACTACCCCTTTCCCTCAACCGAACTTCACCAAAAACAAGAGTTCTTGAGAGCTCTACAATTTAGGGCTGTATGCAAATAATCTTTTGATTCTGTTTGAATTTACGTCTGTTATCGTTTGCCATAGGAAATACCCTTGTTAAAACATAAAACGTTACTGGTAAACTACCCCTTTCCCTAAACCGATCTTCACCAAAATTAGCAGCTCTTGAGAACTCTACAATTCAGGGCTGTATGCGAAACATTATTTGATTCTGTTTGAATTTGCGGCTGTTATCGTTTACCAAACAAACAAAATTACCCTTGCTAAAAAAAAAACCGTTGCCGGTAAAGTACCCCTTTCCCTCAACCGAACTTCACCAAAAACAAGAGTTCTTGAGAGTTCTACAATTTAGGGCTGTATGCAAATAATCTTTTGATTCTGTTTGAATTTGTGGCAGTTATCGTTTGCCATAGAAAAAAAATCTACAGACACACACACACACAGACACACACACAGACAGACACACACACAGACACTTTTCGGAAAACGACTTTTTTCATGTTTTGAGTGTAGTAGAATCAGAATCTGCAATAATCTCGAACACGATTTTTTTGCCATCACCATACTTCCATTCCTTAAGGAATATGGAAATAAAATTACCCTTGATAAAAAACCGTTGCTGGTAAACTACCCCTTTCCCTTAACCGATCTTCACCAAAAACGACAGGTCTTGAGAACTTTACAATTTAGGGTTGTATGCAAAATATTATATGATTTTGTGTGAATTTGCGTCTGTTATCGTTTGCCATAAAAAATACCCTTGATAAAACAAAAAACGTGGCCGGTAAACTACCCCTTTCCCTTAAACGATCTTCACCAAAAACAATAGGTCTTTAGTACTCAAGAAATCAGGGCTGTATGCAAAAACGTATTTGATTCTGTTTGAATTTGCGGCTGTTATCGTTTGCCATAGAAAATACCCTTAAAAACATAAAACGTTGCTGGTAAACTACCCCTTTCCCTTAACTGATCTTCACCAAAAACAAAAGGTCTTGAGAACTCTACAATTCAGGGCAGTATGCAAAACATTATTTGATTATGTTTGAATTTGCGGCTGTTATCGTTTGCCATAGGAAATACCATTGTTAAAACATAAAACGGTGCCGGTAAACTACCCCTTTCCCTTAACCGATCTTCACCAAAAACAACAGGTCGCGAGTACTCTACAAATCAGGGCTTTATGCAAAAAATTATTTGATTCTGTTTGAATTTGCGGCTGTTATCGTTTCCCATAAAAAAAATCTACAGACACCACACAGACCGACACACAGACAGACACACACACAGACACTTTTCGAAAAACGACTTTTTTTCATGTTTTGAGTGTAGTACAATCAGAATCTGCAATAATGTCGAACACGATTTTTTTTTGCCATCACCATACTTCCATTTCCTTAAGGAACATGGAAGTAAAAATTACCCTTGATAAAAAACCGTTGCCGGTAAACTACCCCTTTCCCTTAACCAATCTTCACCAACACCAATAGGTATTGAGAACTCTACAATACAGGGCTGTATGCAAAACATCATTTGATTCTGTTTGAATTTGCGGCTGTTATCGTTTACCATAGAAAAATATCGTTATGGAGAACCATACATGACTTCCATATTCTAAGATTTATATCTAAAATAATTTTCAGCCAAACATCCAGGCTGTGTCTTACCTGCCTTTTTATTGCTGTATTAAATGAAAAATATTATATTACATTAAAATGAAAAAATTATAATTTTATTGCCTGGCAACAAAATTATTTTATTTTTAACAATTACCATTGTTTCAAAAAGTTTAAATAAATTTTCAAGTACTTAACTCTTGTTAAAACGTAAAAGGTTGCAGGTAAACTACCCCTTCCCCTTAACCGATCTTCACCAAAAACAATAGGTCTTGAGTACTCTACAAATCAGGGCTGTATGCAAAACATTATTTGATTCTGTTTGAATTTGCGGCTGTTATCGTTTGCCATAGAAAATACCCTTGTTAAAAAAACGTTGCCGGTAAACTACCCCTTTCACTCAACCGAACTTCACCAAAAACAACAGGTCTTGAGAACTCTACAATTTAGGGCTGTATGCAAATAATCTTTTGATTCTGTTTGAATTTGCGGCTGATATCGTTTGCCATAGGAAATACCCTTGTTAAAACATAAAACGTTACAGGTAAACTACCGTTTTCCCTTAACCGATCTTCACCAAAATCAACAGATCTTGAGAACTCCACAATTCAGGGCTGTATGCGAAACATTATTTCATTCTGTTTGAATTTGCGGCTGTTATCGTTTGCCAAACAAACAAAATTACCCTTGCTAAAAAAAAACCGTAGCTGGTAAACTACCCCTTTCCCTCAACCGATCTTCACCAAAACCAATAGGTCGCGAGTAATCTGCAAATCAGTGCTGCATGCAAAAAATTATTTGATTCTGTTTGAATTTGCGGCAGTTATCGTTTGCCATAGAAAAAAAACCTACAGACACACACACAGACAGACAGACACACACACAGACACTTTTCGGAAGACGACTTTTTTCATGTTTTGAGTATAGTAGAATCAGAATCTGCAATAATCTCGAACACGATTTTTTTTGCCATCACCATACTTCCATTCCTTAAGGAATATGGAAGTAAAATTACCCTTGATAAAAAACCGTTACAGGTAAACTACCCCTTTCCCTTAACCGATCTTCACCAAAAACGACAGGTCATGAGAACTATACAATTTAGGGTTGTATGCAAAATATTATATGATTTTGTGTGAATTTGCGGCTGTTATCGTTTGCCATAAAAAATACCCTTGATAAAACAAAAAACGTGGCAGGTAAACTACCCCTTTCCCTTAAACGATCTTCACCAAAAACAATAGGTCTTTAGTACTCAAGAAATCAGGGCTGTATGCAAAAACGTATTTGATTCTCTTTGAATTTGCGGCTCTTATCGTTTGCCATAGTAAATACCCTTAAAAACATAAAACGTTGCAGGTAAACTACTCCTTCCCTTAACCGATCTTCACCAAAAACAAAAGGTCTTGAGAACTCTACAATTTAGGGCAGTTTGCAAAACATTATTTGATTATGTTTGAATTTGCGGCTGATATCGTTTGCCATAGTAAATACCATTGTTAAAACATAAAACGATGCTGGTAAACTACCCCTTTCCGTTAACCGATCTTTACCAAAATCAACAGATCTTGAGAACTCTACAATTTAGGGCTGTATGCGAAACATTATTTGATTCTGTTTGAATTTGCGGCTGTTAACGTTTGCCAAACAAACAAAAATACCCTTGCTAAAAAAAAACCGTAGCAGGTAAACTACCCCTTTCCCTCAACCGATCTTCACCAAAAACAATAGGTCGCGAGTACTCTGCAAACCAGGGCTGTATGCAAAAAATTATTTGATTCTGCTTGAATTTGCGGCTCTTATCGTATGCTATAGAAAATACCCTTAAAAACATAAAACGTTGCTGGTAAACTACCCCTTTCCCTTAACCGATCTTCACCAAAAACAAAAGGTCTTGAGAACTCTACAATTAAGGACAGTATGCAAAACATTATTTGATTATGTTTGAATTTGCGGCTGTTATCGTTTGCCATAGGAAATACCCTTGTTAAAACATAAAACGGTGCTGATAAACTACCCCTTTTCCTTAACCGATCTTCACCGAAATCAACAGATCGTGAGAACTCTACAATTTAGGGCTGTAAGCGAAACATTATTTGATTCGGTTTGAATTTGCGGCTGTTATCGTTTGCCAAACAAAGAAAATTACCCTTGATAAAAAAACCGTTGCTGGTAAACTACCCCTTTCCCTAAACCGATCTTCACCAAAAACAATAGGTCGCGAGTACTCTGCAAATCAGGGCTGCATGCAAAAAATTACCCTTAAGGAATATGGAAGTAAAAATTACACTTGATAAAAAACCGTTGCCGGTAAACTACCCCTTTCCCCTAACCCATCTTCACCAACACCAATAGGTATTCAGAACTCTACAATACAGGGCTGTATGCAAAACATCATTTGATTCTGTTTGAATTTGCGGCTGTTATCGTTTACCATAGAAAAATATCGTTATGGAGAACCATACATGACTTCCATATTCTAAGATTTATATTTAAAATCATTTTCAGCCAAACAGCCAGGCTGTGTCTTACCTGAATTTTCATTGCTGTATTAAATGAAAAATATTATATTACATTAAAATGAAAAAATTATAATTTTATTGCCTGGCAACAAAATTATTTTATTTTTAACAATTACCATTGTTTCAAAAAGTTTAAATAAATTTTCAAGTACTTTACTCTTGTTAAAACGTAAAAGGTTGCAGGTAAACTACCCCTTCCCCTTAACTGATCTTCACCAAAATCGAAAGTCATTGAGACCTCTACAATTCAGGGACGTATGCAAAAAATTATTTCATTCTGTTTGAATTTGCGGCAGTTATCGTTTGTCATAAAAAAAAGTTGCTGGTAAACTACCCCTTCCCCTTAACCGATCTTCACCAAAAACAATAGGTCTTGAGTACTCTACAAACCAGGGCTGTGTGCAAAACATTATTTGATTCTGTTTGAATTTGCGGCTGTTATCGTTTGCCATAGAAAATACCCTTGTTAAAAAAACGTTGCCGGTAAACTACCCCTTTCCCTCAACCGATCTTCACCAAAAACAATAGGTCTTGAGAACTCTACAATTTAGGGCTGTATGCAAATAATCTTTTGATTCTGTTTGAATTTGCGGCTGTTATCGTTTGCCATAGGAAATACCCTAGTTAAAACATAAAACGTTACAGGTAAACTACACCTTTCCCTTAACCGATCTTCACCAAAAACAACAGGTCTTGAGTACTCTACAAGTCAGGGCTGTATGCAAAACATTATTTGATTCTGTTTGAATTTGCGGCTGTTATCGTTTGCCATAAAAAATACCCTTGTTAAAAAAACGTTGCTGGTAAACTACCCCTTTCCCTCAACCGAACTTCACCAAAAACAAGAGTTCTTGAGAGCTCTACAATTTAGGGCTGTATGCAAATAATCTTTTGATTCTGTTTGAATTTGCGGCTGTTATCGTTTGCCATAAGAAATACCCTTGTTAAAACATAAAACGCGACAGGTAAACTACCCCTTTCCCTTAACCGATCTTCCTTATCGGTTTCCTTAACCGATCTTCACCAAAATCAGCAGCTCTTGAGAACTCTACAATTCAGGGCTGTATGCGAAACATTATTTGCTTCTGTTTGAATTTGCGGCTGTTATCGTTTGCCAAACAAACAAAATTACCCTTGCTAAAAAAAAAACCGTTGCAGGTAAAGTACCCCTTTCCCTCAACCGATCTTCACCAAAAACAACAGGTCACGAATACTCTGCAAATCAGGGCTGCATGCAAAAAATTATTTGATTCTGTTTGAATTTGTGGCAGTTATCGTTGGCCATAGAAAAAAAATCTACAGACACACACACACAGACAGACAGACACACAGACAGACAGACACACACACAGACACTTTTCGGAAAACGACTTTTTTCAAGTTTTGAGTGTAGTAGAATAAGAATCTGCAATAATCTCGAACACGATTTTTTTTGCCATCACCATACTTCCATTCCTTAAGGAATATGGAAATAAAATTACCCTTGATAAAAAACCGTTGCTGGTAAACTACCCCTTTCCCTTAACCGATCTTCACCAAAAACGACAGGTCTTGAGAACTATACAATTTAGGGTTGTATGCAAAATATTATATGATTTTGTGTGAATTTGCGGCTGTTATCGTTTGCCATAAAAAATACCCTTGATAAAACAAAAAACGTGGCCGGTAAACTACAACTTTCCCTTAAACGATCTTCACCAAAGGCAATAAGTCTTTAGTACTCAAGAAACCAGGGCTGTATGCAAAAACGTATTTGATTCTGTTTGAATTTGCGGCTCTTATCGTTTGCCATAGAAAATACCCTTAAAAACATAAAACGTTGCTGGTAAACTACCCCTTTCCCTTAACTGATCTTCACCAAAAACAAAAGGTCTTGAGAATTCTACAATTCAGGGCAGTATGCAAAACATTATTTGATTATGTTTGATTTTGCGGCTGTTATCGTTTGCCATAGGAAATACCCTTGTTAAAACATAAAACGGTGCCGGTAAACTACCCCTTTCCCTTAACCGATCTTCACCAAAAACAACAGGTCGCGAGTACTCTACAAATCAGGGCTTTATGCAAAAAATTATTTGATTCTGTTTGAATTTGCGGCTCTTATCGTTTGCCATAGAAAAAAAATCTACAGACACACACACAGACCGACACACAGACAGACACACACACAGACACTTTTCGAAAAACGACTTTTTTTCATGTTTCGAGTGTAGTACAATCATAATCTGCAATAATCTCGAACAAAAAATTTTAAAATAAAAAAATTATAATTTTATTGCCTGGCAACAAAATTATTTTATTTTTAACAATTACCATTGTTTCAAAAAGTTTAAATAAATTTTCAAGTACTTTACTCTTGTTAAAACGTAAAAGGTTGCAGGTAAACTACCCCTTCCCCTTAACCGATGTTCACCAAAAACAATAGGTCTTGAGTACTCTACAAATCAGGGCTGTATGCAAAACATTATTTGATTCTGTTTGAATTTGCGGCTGTTATCGTTTGCCATAGAAAATACCCTTGTTAAAAAAACGTTGCCGGTAAACTACCCCTTTCCCTCAACCGAACTTCACCAAAAACAACAGGTCTTGAGAACTCTACAATTTAGGGCTGTATGCAAATAATCTTTTGATTCTGTTTGAATTTGCGGCTGATATCGTTTGCCATAGGAAATACCCTTGTTAAAACATAAAACGTTACAGGTAAACTACCGTTTTCCCTTAACCGATCTTCACCAAAATCAACAGATCTTGAGAACTCCACAATTCAGGGCTGTATGCGAAATATTATTTCATTCTGTTTGAATTTGCGGCTGTTATCGTTTGCCAAACAAACAAAATTACCCTTGCTAAAAAAAAACCGTAGCCGGTAAACTACCCCTTTCCCTCAACCGATCTTCACCAAAGCCAATAGGTCGCGAGTACCCTGCAAATCAGGGCTGCATGCAAAAAATTATTTGATTCTGTTTGAATTTGCGGCAGTTATCGTTTGCCATAGAAAAAAAACCTACAGACACACACACAGACAGACAGACACACACACAGACACTTTTCGGAAGACGACTTTTTTTCATGTTTTGAGTATAGTAGAATCAGAATCTGCAATAATCTCGAACACGATTTTTCTTGCCATCACCATACTTCCATTCCTTAAGGAATATGGAAGTAAAATTACCCTTGATAAAAAACCGTTACAGGTAAACTACCCCTTTCCCTTAACCGATCTTCACCAAAAACGACAGGTCATGAGAACTATACAATATAGGGTTGTATGCAAAATATTATATGATTTTGTGTGAATTTGCGGCTGTTATCGTTTGCCATAAAAAATACCCTTGATAAAACAAAAAACGTGGCTGGTAAACTACCCCTTTCCCTTAAACGATCTTCACCAAAAACAATAGGTCTTTAGTACTCAAGAAATCAGGGCTGTATGCAAAAACGTATTTGATTCTCTTTGAATTTGCGGCTCTTATCGTTTGCCATAGAAAATACCCTTAAAAACATAAAACGTTGCAGGTAAACTACTCCTTCCCTTAACCGATCTTCACCAAAAACAAAAGGTCTTGAGAACTCTACAATTTAGGGCAGTTTGCAAAACATTATTTGATTATGTTTGAATTTGCGGCTGATATCGTTTGCCATAGTAAATACCATTGTTAAAACATAAAACGATGCTGGTAAACTACCCCTTTCCGTTAACCGATCTTTACCAAAATCAACAGATCTTGAGAACTCTACAATTCAGGGCTGTATGCGAAACATTATTTGATTCTGTTTGAATTTGCAGCTGTTATCGTTTGCCAAACAAAATTACCCTTGATAAAAAAAAACCGTTGCTGGTAAACTACCCCTTTCCCTCAACCGATCTTCACCAAAATCAACAGGTCGCGAGTACTCTGCAAACCAGGGCTGTATGCAAAAAATTATTTGATTCTGTTTGAATTTGCGGCTCTTATCGTATGCTATAGAAAATACCCTTAAAAACATAAACGTTGCTGGTAAACTACCCCTTTCCCTTAACCGATCTTCACCAAAAACAAAAGGTCTTGAGAACTCAAACCGATCTTCACCGAAATCAACAGATCGTGAGAACTCTACAATTTAGGGCTGTAAGCGAAACATTATTTGATTCGGTTTGAATTTGCGGCTGTTATCGTTTGCCAAACAAACAAAATTACCCTTGATAAAAAAACCGTTGCTGGTAAACTACCCCTTTCCCTAAACCGATCTTCACCAAAAACAATAGGTCGCGAGTACTCTGCAAATCAGGGCTGCATGCAAAAAATTACCCTTAAGGAACATGGAAGTAAAAATTACCCTTGATAAAAAACCGTTGCCGGTAAACTACCCCTTTCCCCTAACCCATCTTCACCAACACCAATAGGTATTCAGAACTCTACAATACAGGGCTGTATGCAAAACATCATTTGATTCTGTTTGAATTTGCGGCTGTTATCGTTTACCATAGAAAAATATCGTTATGGAGAACCATACATGACTTCCATATTCTAAGATTTATATTTAAAATCATTTTCAGCCAAACAGCCAGGCTGTGTCTTACCTGAATTTTCATTGCTGTATTAAATGAAAAATATTATATTACATTAAAATGAAAAAATTATAATTTTATTGCCTGGCAACAAAATTATTTTATTTTTAACAATTACCATTGTTTCAAAAAGTGTAAATAAATTTTCAAGTACTTTACTCTTGTTAAAACGTAAAAGGTTGCAGGTAAACTACCCCTTCCCCTTAACTGATCTTCCCCAAAATCGAAAGTCATTGAGACCTCTACAATTCAGGGACGTATGCAAAAAATTATTTCATTGTGTTTGAATTTGCGGCAGTTATCGTTTGCCATAAAAAAACGTTGCTGGTAAACTACCCCTTCCCCTTATCCGATCTTCACCAAAAACAATAGGTCTTGAGTACTCTACAAACCAGGGCTGTATGCAAAACATTATTTGATTCTGTTTGAATTTGCGGCTGTTATCGTTTGCCATAGAAAATACCCTTGTTAAAAAAACGTTGCCGGTAAACTACCCCTTTCCCTCAACCGATCTTCACCAAAAACAATAGGTCTTGAGAACTCTACAATTTAGGGCTGTATGCAAATAATCTTTTGATTCTGTTTGAATTTGCGGCTGTTATCGTTTGCCATAGGAAATACCCTTGTTAAAACATAAAACGTTACAGGTAAACTACACCTTTCCCTTAACCGATCTTCACCAAAAACAACAGGTCTTGAGTACTCTACAAATCAGGGCTGTATGCAAAACATTATTTGATTCTGTTTGAATTTGCGGCTGTTATCGTTTGCCATAAAAAATACCCTTGTTAAAAAAACGTTGCTGGTAAACTACCCCTTTCCCTCAACCGAACTTCATCAAAAACAAGAGTTCTTGAGAGCTCTACAATTTAGGGCTGTATGCAAATAATCTTTTGATGCTGTTTGAATTTGCGGCTTTTATCGTTTGCCATAAGAAATACCCTTGTTAAAACATAAAACGCGACAGGTAAACTACCCCTTTCCCTTAACCGATCTTCCTTATCGGTTTCCTTAACCGATCTTCACCAAAATCAGCAGCTCTTGAGAACTCTACAATTCAGGGCTGTATGCGAAACATTATTTGCTTCTGTTTGAATTTGCGGCTGTTATCGTTTGCCAAACAAACAAAATTACCCTTGCTAAAAAAAAACCGTTGCTGGTAAAGTACCCCTTTCCCTCAACCGATCTTCACCAAAAACAACAGGTCACGAATACTCTGCAAA
The DNA here is from genome assembly GCA_034769895.1 of Magicicada septendecula. Classification (NCBI taxonomy): domain Eukaryota; kingdom Metazoa; phylum Arthropoda; class Insecta; order Hemiptera; family Cicadidae; genus Magicicada; species Magicicada septendecula. Next base: position 195,465,399 of record CM068371.1, on the reverse strand, counting down.
TCAGGGCTGCATGCAAAAAATTATTTGATTCTGTTTGAATTTGTGGCAGTTATCGTTTGCCATAGAAAAAAAATCTACAGACACACACACACAGACAGACAGACACACAGACAGACAGACACACACACAGACACTTTTCGGAAAACGACTTTTTTCAAGTTTTGAGTGTAGTAGAATAAGAATCTGCAATAATCTCGAACACGATTTTTTTTGCCATCACCATACTTCCATTCCTTAAGGAATATGGAAATAAAATTACCCTTGATAAAAAACCGTTGCTGGTAAACTACCCCTTTCCCTTAACCGATCTTCACCAAAAACGACAGGTCTTGAGAACTATACAATTTAGGGTTGTATGCAAAATATTATATGATTTTGTGTGAATTTGCGGCTGTTATCGTTTGCCATAAAAAATACCCTTGATAAAACAAAAAACGTGGCCGGTAAACTACCCCTTTCCCTTAAACGATCTTCACCAAAGACAATAGGTCTTTAGTACTCAAGAAACCAGGGCTGTATGCAAAAACGTATTTGATTCTGTTTGAATTTGCGGCTCTTATCGTTTGCCATAGAAAATACCCTTAAACATAAAACGTTGCTGGTAAACTACCCCTTTCCCTTAACTGATCTTCACCAAAAACAAAAGGTCTTGAGAATTCTACAATTCAGGGCAGTATGCATAACATTATTTGATTCTGTTTGAATTTGCGGCTGTTATCGTTTGCCATAGAAAAAAAATCTACAGACACACACACAGACCGACACACAGACAGACACACACACAGACACTTTTCGAAAAACGACTTTTTTTCATGTTTCGAGTGTAGTACAATCAGAATCTGCAATAATCTCGAACAAAAAATTTTAAAATGAAAAAATTATAATTTTATTGCCTGGCAACAAAATTATTTTATTTTTAACAATTACCATAGTTTCAAAAAGTTTAAATAAATTTTCAAGTACTTTACTCTTGTTAAAACGTAAAAGGTTGCCGGTAAACTACCCCTTCCCCTTAACCGATCTTCACCAAAAACAATAGGTCTTGAGTACTCTACAAATCAGGGCTGTATGCAAAACATTATTTGATTCTGTTTGAATTTGCGGCTGTTATCGTTTGCCATAGAAAATATCCTTGTTAAAAAAACGTTGCAGGTAAACTACCCCTTTCCCTCAACCGAACTTCACCAAAAACAATAGGTCTTGAGAACTCTACAATTTAGGGCTGTATGCAAATAATCTTTTGATTCTGTTTGAATTTGCGGCTGATATCGTTTGCCATAGGAAATACCCTTGTTAAAACATAAAACGTTACAGGTAAACTACCGTTTTCCCTTAACCGATCTTCACCAAAATCAACAGATCTTGAGAACTCCACAATTCAGGGTTGTATGCGAAACATTATTTCATTCTGTTTGAACTTGCGGCAGTTATCGTTTGCCATAGAAAAAATCTACAGACAGACACACAGACAGACAGACACACACACAGACACTTTTCGGAAAACGACTTTTTTTCATGTTTTGAGTATAGTAGAATCTGAATCTGCAATAATCTCGAACACGATTTTTTTTGCCATCACCATACTTCCATTCCTTAAGGAATATGGAAGTAAAATTACCCTTGATAAAAAACCGTTGCAGGTAAACTACCCCTTTCCCTTAACCGATCTTCACCAAAAACGACAGGTCTCGAGAACTATACAATTTAGGGTTGTATGCAAAATATTATATGATTTTGTGTGAATTTGCGGCTGTTATCGTTTGCCATAAAAAATACCCTTGATAAAACGAAAAACGTGGCCGGTAAACTACCCCTTTCCCTTAAACGATCTTCACCAAAAACAATAGGTCTTTAGTACTCAGGAAATCAGGGCTGTATGCAAAAACGTATTTGATTCTCTTTGAATTTGCGGCTCTTATCGTTTGCCATAGAAAATACCCTTAAAAACATAAAACGTTGCAGGTAAACTACTCCTTCCCTTAACCGATCTTCACCAAAAACGACAGGTCTTGAGAACTCTACAATTTAGGGCAGTATGCAAAACATTATTTGATTATGTTTGAATTTGCGGCTGTTATCGTTTGCCATAGTAAATACCATTGTTAAAATATAAAACGACGCTGGTAAACTACCCCTTTCTGTGAACCGATCTTTACAAAAATCAACAGATCTTGAGAACTCTACAATTCAGGGCTGTATGCGAAACATTATTTGATTCTGTTTGAATTTGCAGCTGTTATCGTTTGCCAAACAAAATTACCCTTGATAAAAAAAAACCGTTGCTGGTAAACTACCTCTTTCCCTCAACCGATCTTCACCAAAAACAATAGGTCACGAGTACTCTGCAAACCAGGGCTGTATGCAAAAAATTATTTGATTCTGTTTGAATTTGCGGCTCTTATCGTATGCTATAGAAAATACCCTTAAAAACATAAAACGTTGCTGGTAAACTACCCCTTTCCCTTAACCGATCTTCACCAAAAACAAAAGGTCTTGAGAACTCTACAATTAAGGACAGTATGCAAAACATTATTTGATTATGTTTGAATTTGCGGCTGTTATCGTTTGCCATAGGAAATACCCTTGTTAAAACATAAAACGGTGCTGATAAACTACCCCTTTCCCTTAACCGATCTTCACCGAAATCAACAGATCGTGAGAACTCTACAATTTAGGGCTGTAAGCGAAACATTATTTGATTCGGTTTGAATTTGCGGCTGTTATCGTTTGCCAAACAAACAAAATTACCCTTGATAAAAAAACCGTTGCTGGTAAACTACCCCTTTCCCTAAACCGATCTTCACCAAAAACAATAGGTCGCGAGTACTCTACAAATCAGGGCTTTATGCAAAAAATTATTTGATTCTGTTTGAATTTGCGGCTGTTATCGTTTGCCATAGAAAAAATATCTACAGACACACACACAGACCGACACACAGACAGACACACACACACAGACACTTTTCGAAAAACGACTTTTTTTCATGTTTTGAGTGTAGTACAATCAGAATCTGCAATAATCTTAAACACGATTTTTTTTTGCCATCACCATACTTCCATTTCCTTAAGGAACATGGAAGTAAAAATTACCCTTGATAAAAAACCGTTGCCGGTAAACTACCCCTTTCCCCTAACCCATCTTCACCAACACCAATAGGTATTCAGAACTCTACAATACAGGGCTGTATGCAAAACATCATTTGATTCTGTTTGAATTTGCGGCTGTTATCGTTTACCATAGAAAAATATCGTTATGGAGAACCATACATGACTTCCATATTCTAAGATTTATATTTAAAATCATTTTCAGCCAAACAGCCAGGCTGTGTCTTACCTGAATTTTCATTGCTGTATTAAATGAAAAATATTATATTACATTAAAATGAAAAAATTATAATTTTATTGCCTGGCAACAAAATTATTTTATTTTTAACAATTACCATTGTTTCAAAAAGTTTAAATAAATTTTCAAGTACTTTACTCTTGTTAAAACGTAAAAGGTTGCAGGTAAACTACCCCTTCCCCTTAACTGATCTTCACCAAAACCGAAAGTCATTGAGACCTCTACAATTCAGGGACGTATGCAAAAAATTATTTCATTCTGTTTGAATTTGCGGCAGTTATCGTTTGCCATAAAAAAACGTTGCTGGTAAACTACCCCTTCCCCTTAACCGATCTTCACCAAAAACAATAGGTCTTGAGTACTCTACAAACCAGGGCTGTATGCAAAACATTATTTGATTCTGTTTGAATTTGCGGCTGTTATCGTTTGCCATAGAAAATACCCTTGTTAAAAAAACGTTGCCGGTAAACTACCCCTTTCCCTCAACCGATCTTCACCAAAAACAATAGGTCTTGAGAACTCTACAATTTAGGGCTGTATGCAAATAATCTTTTGATTCTGTTTGAATTTGCGGCTGTTATCGTTTGCCATAGGAAATACCCTTGTTAAAACATAAAACGTTACAGGTAAACTACACCTTTCCCTTAACCGATCTTCACCAAAAACAACAGGTCTTGAGTACTCTACAAATCAGGGCTGTATGCAAAACATTATTTGATTCTGTTTGAATTTGCGGCTGTTATCGTTTGCCATAAAAAATACCCTTGTTAAAAAAACGTTGCTGGTAAACTACCCCTTTCCCTCAACCGAACTTCACCAAAAACAAGAGTTCTTGAGAGCTCTACAATTTAGGGCTGTATGCAAATAATCTTTTGATGCTGTTTGAATTTGCGGCTGTTATCGTTTGCCATAAGAAATACCCTTGTTAAAACATAAAACGCGACAGGTAAACTACCCCTTTCCCTTAACCGATCTTCCTTATCGGTTTCCTTAACCGATCTTCACCAAAATCAGCAGCTCTTGAGAACTCTACAATTCAGGGCTGTATGCGAAACATTATTTGCTTCTGTTTGAATTTGCGGCTGTTATCGTTTGCCAAACAAACAAAATTACCCTTGCTAAAAAAAAAACCGTTGCAGGTAAAGTACCCCTTTCCCTCAACCGATCTTCACCAAAAACAACAGGTCACGAATACTCTGCAAATCAATGCTGCATGCAAAAAATTATTTGATTCTGTTTGAATTTGTGGCAGTTATCGTTTGCCATAGAAAAAAAATCTACAGACACACACACACAGACAGACAGACACACAGACAGACAGACACACACACAGACACTTTTCGGAAAACGACTTTTTTCAAGTTTTGAGTGTAGTAGAATAAGAATCTGCAATAATCTCGAACACGATTTTTTTTGCCATCACCATACTTCCATTCCTTAAGGAATATGGAAATAAAATTACCCTTGATAAAAAACCGTTGCTGGTAAACTACCCCTTTCCCTTAACCGATCTTCACCAAAAACGACAGGTCTTGAGAACTATACAATTTAGGGTTGTATGCAAAATATTATATGATTTTGTGTGAATTTGCGGCTGTTATCGTTTGCCATAAAAAGTACCCTTGATAAAACAAAAAACGTGGCCGGTAAACTACCCCTTTCCCTTAAACGATCTTCACCAAAGACAATAGGTCTTTAGTACTCAAGAAACCAGGGCTGTATGCAAAAACGTATTTGATTCTGTTTGAATTTGCGGCTCTTATCGTTTGCCATAGAAAATACCCTTAAAAACATAAAACGTTGCTGGTAAACTACCCCTTTCCCTTAACTGATCTTCACCAAAAACAAAAGGTCTTGAGAATTCTACAATTCAGGGCAGTATGCAAAACATTATTTGATTATGTTTGAATTTGCGGCTGTTATCGTTTGCCATAGGAAATACCCTTGTTAAAACATAAAACGGTGCCGGTAAACTACCCCTTTCCCTTAACCGATCTTCACCAAAACCAACAGGTCGCGAGTACTCTACAAATCAGGGCTTTATGCAAAAATTTATTTGATTCTGTTTGAATTTGCGGCTGTTATCGTTTGCCATAGAAAAAAAATCTACAGACACACACACAGACCGACACACAGACAGACACACACACAGACACTTTTCGAAAAACGACTTTTTTTCATGTTTCGAGTGTAGTACAATCAGAATCTGCAATAATCTCGAACAAAAAATTTTAAAATGAAAAAATTATAATTTTATTGCCTGGCAACAAAATTATTTTATTTTTAACAATTACCATAGTTTCAAAAAGTTTAAATAAATTTTCAAGTACTTTACTCTTGTTAAAACGTAAAAGGTTGCAGGTAAACTACCCCTTCCCCTTAACCGATCTTCACCAAAAACAATAGGTCTTGAGTACTCTACAAATCAGGGCTGTATGCAAAACATTATTTGATTCTGTTTGAATTTGCGGCTGTTATCGTTTGCCATAGAAAATATCCTTGTTAAAAAAACGTTGCAGGTAAACTACCCCTTTCCCTCAACCGAACTTCACCAAAAACAATAGGTCTTGAGAACTCTACAATTTAGGGCTGTATGCAAATAATCTTTTGATTCTGTTTGAATTTGCGGCTGATATCGTTTGCCATAGGAAATACCCTTGTTAAAACATAAAACGTTACAGGTAAACTACCGTTTTCCCTTAACCGATCTTCACCAAAATCAACAGATCTTGAGAACTCCACAATTCAGGGTTGTATGCGAAACATTATTTCATTCTGTTTGAACTTGCGGCAGTTATCGTTTGCCATAGAAAAAATCTACAGACAGACACACAGACAGACAGACACACAGACAGACAGACACACACACAGACACTTTTCGGAAAACGACTTTTTTTCATGTTTTGAGTATAGTAGAATCTGAATCTGCAATAATCTCGAACACGATTTTTTTTGCCATCACCATACTTCCATTCCTTAAGGAATATGGAAGTAAAATTACCCTTGATAAAAAACCGTTGCAGGTAAACTACCCCTTTGCCTTAACCGATCTTCACCAAAAACGACAGGTCTCGAGAACTATACAATTTAGGGTTGTATGCAAAATATTATATGATTTTGTGTGAATTTGCGGCTGTTATCGTTTGCCATAAAAAATACCCTTGATAAAACAAAAAACGTGGCAGGTAAACTACCCCTTTCCCTTAAACGATCTTCACCAAAAACAACAGGTCTTTAGTACTCAGGAAATCAGGGCTGTATGCAAAAACGTATTTGATTCTCTTTGAATTTGCGGCTCTTATCGTTTGCCATAGAAAATACCCTTAAAAACATAAAACGTTGCAGGTAAACTACTCCTTCCCTTAACCGATCTTCACCAAAAACAAAAGGTCTTGAGAACTCTACAATTTAGGGCAGTATGCAAAACATTATTTGATTATGTTTGAATTTGCGGCTGTTATCGTTTGCCATAGTAAATACCATTGTTAAAACATAAAACGATGCTGGTAAACTACCCCTTTCTGTTAACCGATCTTTACAAAAATCAACAGATCTTGAGAACTCTACAATTCAGGGCTTTATGCGAAACATTATTTGATTCTGTTTGAATTTGCAGCTGTTATCGTTTGCCAAACAAAATTACCCTTGATAAAAAAAACCGTTGCTGGTAAACTACCTCTTTCCCTCAACCGATCTTCACCAAAAACAATAGGTCACGAGTACTCTGCAAACCAGGGCTGTATGCAAAAAATTATTTGATTCTGTTTGAATTTGCGGCTCTTATCGTATGCTATAGAAAATACCCTTAAAAACATAAAACGTTGCTGGTAAACTACCCCTTTCCCTTAACCGATCTTCACCAAAAACAAAAGGTCTTGAGAACTCTACAATTAAGGACAGTATGCAAAACATTATTTGATTATGTTTGAATTTGCGGCTGTTATCGTTTGCCATAGGAAATACCCTTGTTAAAACATAAAACGGTGCTGATAAACTACCCCTTTCCCTTAACCGATCTTCACCGAAATCAACAGATCGTGAGAACTCTACAATTTAGGGCTGTAAGCGAAACATTATTTGATTCGGTTTGAATTTGCGGCTGTTATCGTTTGCCAAACAAACAAAATTACCCTTGATAAAAAAACCGTTGCTGGTAAACTACCCCTTTCCCTTAACCGATCTTCACCAAAAACAATAGGTCGCGAGTACTCTACAAATCAGGGCTTTATGCAAAAAATTATTTGATTCTGTTTGAATTTGCGGCTGTTATCGTTTGCCATAGAAAAAAAATCTACAGACACACACACAGACCGACACACAGACAGACACACACACACAGACACTTTTCGAAAAACGACTTTTTTTCATGTTTTGAGTGTAGTACAATCAGAATCTGCAATAATCTTAAACACGATTTTTTTTTGCCATCACCATACTTCCATTTCCTTAAGGAACATGGAAGTAAAAATTACCCTTGATAAAAAACCGTTGCCGGTAAACTACCCCTTTCCCCTAACCCATCTTCACCAACACCAATAGGTATTCAGAACTCTACAATACAGGGCTGTATGCAAAACATCATTTGATTCTGTTTGAATTTGCGGCTGTTATCGTTTACCATAGAAAAATATCGTTATGGAGAACCATACATGACTTCCATATTCTAAGATTTATATTTAAAATCATTTTCAGCCAAACAGCCAGGCTGTGTCTTACCTGAATTTTCATTGCTGTATTAAATGAAAAATATTATATTACATTAAAATGAAAAAATTATAATTTTATTGCCTGGCAACAAAATTATTTTATTTTTAACAATTACCATTGTTTCAAAAAGTTTAAATAAATTTTCAAGTACTTTACTCTTGTTAAAACGTAAAAGGTTGCAGGTAAACTACCCCTTCCCCTTAACTGATCTTCACCAAAACCGAAAGTCATTGAGACCTCTACAATTCAGGGACGTATGCAAAAAATTATTTCATTCTGTTTGAATTTGCGGCAGTTATCGTTTGCCATAAAAAAACGTTGCTGGTAAACTACCCCTTCCCCTTAACCGATCTTCACCAAAAACAATAGGTCTTGAGTACTCTACAAACCAGGGCTGTATGCAAAACATTATTTGATTCTGTTTGAATTTGCGGCTGTTATCGTTTGCCATAGAAAATACCCTTGTTAAAAAAACGTTGCCGGTAAACTACCCCTTTCCCTCAACCGATCTTCACCAAAAACAATAGGTCTTGAGAACTCTACAATTTAGGGCTGTATGCAAATAATCTTTTGATTCTGTTTGAATTTGCGGCTGTTATCGTTTGCCATAGGAAATACCCTTGTTAAAACATAAAACGTTACAGGTAAACTACACCTTTCCCTTAACCGATCTTCACCAAAAACAACAGGTCTTGAGTACTCTACAAATCAGGGCTGTATGCAAAACATTATTTGATTCTGTTTGAATTTGCGGCTGTTATCGTTTGCCATAAAAAATACCCTTGTTAAAAAAACGTTGCTGGTAAACTACCCCTTTCCCTCAACCGAACTTCACCAAAAACAAGAGTTCTTGAGAGCTCTACAATTTAGGGCTGTATGCAAATAATCTTTTGATGCTGTTTGAATTTGCGGCTGTTATCGTTTGCCATAAGAAATACCCTTGTTAAAACATAAAACGCGACAGGTAAACTACCCCTTTCCCTTAACCGATCTTCCTTATCGGTTTCCTTAACCGATCTTCACCAAAATCAGCAGCTCTTGAGAACTCTACAATTCAGGGCTGTATGCGAAACATTATTTGCTTCTGTTTGAATTTGCGGCTGTTATCGTTTGCCAAACAAACAAAATTACCCTTGCTAAAAAAAAAACCATTGCAGGTAAAGTACCCCTTCCCCTCAACCGATCTTCACCAAAAACAACAGGTCACGAATACTCTGCAAATCAGGGCTGCATGCAAAAAATTATTTGATTCTGTTTGAATTTGTGGCAGTTATCGTTTGCCATAGAAAAAAAATCTACAGACACACACACACAGACAGACAGACACACAGACAGACAGACACACACACAGACACTTTTCGGAAAACGACTTTTTTCAAGTTTTGAGTGTAGTAGAATAAGAATCTGCAATAATCTCGAACACGATTTTTTTTGCCATCACCATACTTCCATTCCTTAAGGAATATGGAAATAAAATTACCCTTGATAAAAAACCGTTGCTGGTAAACTACCCCTTTCCCTTAACCGATCTTCACCAAAAACGACAGGTCTTGAGAACTATACAATTTAGGGTTGTATGCAAAATATTATATGATTTTGTGTGAATTTGCGGCTGTTATCGTTTGCCATAAAAAATACCCTTGATAAAACAAAAAACGTGGCCGGTAAACTACCCCTTTCCCTTAAACGATCTTCACCAAAGACAATAGGTCTTTAGTACTCAAGAAACCAGGGCTGTATGCAAAAACGTATTTGATTCTGTTTGAATTTGCGGCTCTTATCGTTTGCCATAGAAAATACCCTTAAAAACATAAAACGTTGCTGGTAAACTACCCCTTTCCCTTAACTGATCTTCACCAAAAACAAAAGGTCTTGTGAATTCTAGAATTCAGGGCAGTATGCAAAACATTATTTGATTATGTTTGAATTTGCGGCTGTTATCGTTTGCCATAGGAAATACCCTTGTTAAAACATAAAACGGTGCCGGTAAACTACCCCTTTCCCTTAACCGATCTTCACCAAAAACAACAGGTCGCGAGTACTCTACAAATCAGGGCTTTATGCAAAAAAGTATTTGATTCTGTTTGAATTTGCGGCTGTTATCGTTTGCCATAGAAAAAAAATCTACAGACACACACACAGACCGACACACAGACAGACACACACACAGACACTTTTCGAAAAACGACTTTTTTTCATGTTTCGAGTGTAGTACAATCAGAATCTGCAATAATCTCGAACAAAAAATTTTAAAATGAAAAAATTATAATTTTATTGCCTGGCAACAAAATTATTTTATTTTTAACAATTACCATAGTTTCAAAAAGTTTAAATAAATTTTCAAGTACTTTACTCTTGTTAAAACGTAAAAGGTTGCTGGTAAACTACCCCTTCCACTTAACCGATCTTCACCAAAAACAATAGGTCTTGAGTACTCTACAAATCAGGGCTGTATGCAAAACATTATTTGATTCTGTTTGAATTTGCGGCTGTTATCGTTTGCCATAGAAAATATCCTTGTTAAAAAAACGTTGCAGGTAAACTACCCCTTTCCCTCAACCGATCTTCACCAAAAACAATAGGTCTTGAGAACTCTACAATTTAGGGCTGTATGCAAATAATCTTTTGATTCTGTTTGAATTTGCGGCTGATATCGTTTGCCATAGGAAATACCCTTGTTAAAACATAAAACGTTACAGGTAAACTACCGTTTTCCCTTAACCGATCTTCACCAAAATCAACAGATCTTGAGAACTCCACAATTCAGGGTTGTATGCGAAACATTATTTCATTCTGTTTGAATTTGCGGCTGTTATCGTTTGCCAAACAAACAAAATTACCCTTGCTAAAAAAAAACCGTTGCAGGTAAACTACCCCTTTCCCTCAACCGATCTTCACCAAAAACAATAAGTCGCGAGTACTCTGCAAATCAGGTCTGCATGCAAAAAATTATTTGATTCTGTTTGAACTTGCGGCAGTTATCGTTTGCCATAGAAAAAAATCTACAGACAGACACACAGACAGACAGACACATAGACAGACAGACACACACACAGACACTTTTCGGAAAACGACTTTTTTTCATGTTTTGAGTATAGTAGAATCTGAATCTGCAATAATCTCGAACACGATTTTTTTTGCCATCACCATATTTCCATTCCTTAAGGAATATGGAAGTAAAATTACCCTTGATGAAAAACCGTTGCAGGTAAACTACCCCTTTCCCTTAACCGATCTTCACCAAAAACGACAGGTCTCGAGAACTATACAATTTAGGGTTGTATGCAAAATATTATATGATTTTGTGTGAATTTGCGGCTGTTATCGTTTGCCATAAAAAATACCCTTGATAAAACAAAAAACGTGGCTGGTAAACTACCCCTTTCCCTTAAACGATCTTCACCAAAAACAATAGGTCTTTAGTACTCAAGAAATCAGGGCTGTATGCAAAAACGTATTTGATTCTCTTTGAATTTGCGCCTCTTATCGTTTGCCATAGAAAATACCCTTAAAAACATAAAACGTTGCAGGTAAACTACTCCTTCCCTTAACTGATCTTCACCAAAAACAAAAGGTCTTGAGAACTCTACAATTTAGGGCAGTATGCAAAACATTATTTGATTATGTTTGAATTTGCGGCTGTTATCGTTTGCCATAGTAAATACCATTGTTAAAACATAAAACGATGCTGGTAAACTACCCCTTTCTGTTAACCGATCTTTACCAAAATCAACAGATCTCGAGAACTCTACAATTCAGGGCTGTATGCGAAACATTATTTGATTCTGTTTGAATTTGCAGCTGTTATCGTTTGCCAAACAAAATTACCCTTGATAAAAAAAAACCGTTGCTGGTAAACTACCCCTTTCCCTCAACCGATCTTCACCAAAAACAATAGGTCACGAGTAATCTGCAAACCAGGGCTGTATGCAAAAAATTATTTGATTCTGTTTGAATTTGCGGCTCTTATCGTATGCTATAGAAAATACCCTTAAAAACATAAAACGTTGCTGGTAAACTACCCCTTTCCCTTAACCGATCTTCACCAAAAACAAAAGGTCTTGAGAACTCTACAATTAAGGACAGTATGCAAAACATTATTTGATTATGTTTGAATTTGCGGCTGCTATCGTTTGCCATAGGAAATATCCTTGTTAAAACATAAAACGGTGCTGATAAACTACCCCTTTCCCTTAACCGATCTTCACCGAAATCAACAGATCGTGAGAACTCTACAATTTATGGCTGTAAGCGAAACATTATTTGATTCGGTTTGAATTTGCGGCTGTTATCGTTTGCCAAACAAACAAAATTACCCTTGATAAAAAAACCGTTGCTGGTAAACTACCCCTTTCCCTAAACCGATCTTCACCAAAAACAATAGGTCGCGAGTACTCTACAAATCAGGGCTTTATGCAAAAAATTATTTGGTTCTGTTTGAATTTGCGGCTGTTATCGTTTGCCATAGAAAAAAAATCTACAGACACACACACAGACCGACACACAGACAGACACACACACACAGACACTTTTCGAAAAACGACTTTTTTTCATGTTTTGAGTGTAGTACAATCAGAATCTGCAATAATCTTAAACACGATTTTTTTTTGCCATCACCATACTTCCATTTCCTTAAGGAACATGGAAGTAAAAATTACCCTTGATAAAAAACCGTTGCCGGTAAACTACCCCTTTCCCCTAACCCATCTTCACCAACACCAATAGGTATTCAGAACTCTACAATACAGGGCTGTATGCAAAACATCATTTGATTCTATTTGAATTTGCGGCTGTTATCGTTTACCATAGAAAAATATCGTTATGGAGAACCATACATGACTTCCATATTCTAAGATTTATATTTAAAATCATTTTCAGCCAAACAGCCAGGCTGTGTCTTACCTGAATTTTCATTGCTGTATTAAATGAAAAATATTATATTACATTAAAATGAAAAAATTATAATTTTATTGCCTGGCAACAAAATTATTTTATTTTTAACAATTACCATTGTTTCAAAAAGTTTAAATAAATTTTCAAGTACTTTACTCTTGTTAAAACGTAAAAGGTTGCAGGTAAACTACCCCTTCCCCTTAACTGATCTTCACCAAAACCGAAAGTCATTGAGACCTCTACAATTCAGGGACGTATGCAAAAAATTATTTCATTCTGTTTGAATTTGCGGCAGTTATCGTTTGCCATAAAAAAACGTTGCTGGTAAACTACCCCTTCCCCTTAACCGATCTTCACCAAAAACAATAGGTCTTGAGTACTCTACAAACCAGGGCTGTATGCAAAACATTATTTGATTCTGTTTGAATTTGCGGCTGTTATCGTTTGCCATAGAAAATACCCTTGTTAAAAAAACGTTGCCGGTAAACTACCCCTTTCCCTCAACCGATCTTCACCAAAAACAATAGGTCTTGAGAACTCTACAATTTAGGGCTGTATGCAAATAATCTTTTGATTCTGTTTGAATTTGCGGCTGTTATCGTTTGCCATAGGAAATACCCTTGTTAAAACATAAAACGTTACAGGTAAACTACACCTTTCCCTTAACCGATCTTCACCAAAAACAACAGGTCTTGAGTACTCTACAAATCAGGGCTGTATGCAAAACATTATTTGATTCTGTTTGAATTTGCGGCTGTTATCGTTTGCCATAAAAAATACCCTTGTTAAAAAAACGTTGCTGGTAAACTACCCCTTTCCCTCAACCGAACTTCACCAAAAACAAGAGTTCTTGAGAGCTCTACAATTTAGGGCTGTATGCAAATAATCTTTTGATGCTGTTTGAATTTGCGGCTGTTATCGTTTGCCATAAGAAATACCCTTGTTAAAACATAAAACGCGACAGGTAAACTACCCCTTAACCTTAACCGATCTTCCTTATCGGTTTCCTTAACCGATCTTCACCAAAATCAGCAGCTCTTGAGAACTCTACAATTCAGGGCTGTATGCGAAACATTATTTGCTTCTGTTTGAATTTGCGGCTGTTATCGTTTGCCAAACAAACAAAATTACCCTTGCTAAAAAAAAAACCGTTGCAGGTAAAGTACCCCTTTCCCTCAACCGATCTTCACCAAAAACAACAGGTCACGAATACTCTGCAAATCAGGGCTGCATGCAAAAAATTATTTGATTCTGTTTGAATTTGTGGCAGTTATCGTTTGCCATAGAAAAAAAATCTACAGACACACACACACAGACAGACAGACACACAGACAGACAGACACACACACAGACACTTTTCGGAAAACGACTTTTTTCAAGTTTTGAGTGTAGTAGAATAAGAATCTGCAATAATCTCGAACACGATTTTTTTTGCCATCACCATACTTCCATTCCTTAAGGAATATGGAAATAAAATTACCCTTGATAAAAAACCGTTGCTGGTAAACTACCCCTTTCCCTTAACCGATCTTCACCAAAAACGACAGGTCTTGAGAACTATACAATTTAGGGTTGTATGCAAAATATTATATGATTTTGTGTGAATTTGCGGCTGTTATCGTTTGCCATAAAAAATACCCTTGATAAAACAAAAAACGTGGCCGGTAAACTACCCCTTTCCCTTAAACGATCTTCACCAAAGACAATAGGTCTTTAGTACTCAAGAAACCAGGGCTGTATGCAAAAACGTATTTGATTCTGTTTGAATTTGCGGCTCTTATCGTTTGCCATAGAAAATACCCTTAAAAACATAAAACGTTGCTGGTAAACTACCCCTTTCCCTTAACTGATCTTCACCAAAAACAAAAGGTCTTGTGAATTCTAGAATTCAGGGCAGTATGCAAAACATTATTTGATTATGTTTGAATTTGCGGCTGTTATCGTTTGCCATAGGAAATACCCTTGTTAAAACATAAAACGGTGCCGGTAAACTACCCCTTTCCCTTAACCGATCTTCACCAAAAACAACAGGTCGCGAGTACTCTACAAATCAGGGCTTTATGCAAAAAAGTATTTGATTCTGTTTGAATTTGCGGCTGTTATCGTTTGCCATAGAAAAAAAATCTACAGACACACACACAGACCGACACACAGACAGACACACACACAGACACTTTTCGAAAAACGACTTTTTTTCATGTTTCGAGTGTAGTACAATCAGAATCTGCAATAATCTCGAACAAAAAATTTTAAAATGAAAAAATTATAATTTTATTGCCTGGCAACAAAATTATTTTATTTTTAACAATTACCATAGTTTCAAAAAGTTTAAATAAATTTTCAAGTACTTTACTCTTGTTAAAACGTAAAAGGTTGCTGGTAAACTACCCCTTCCACTTAACCGATCTTCACCAAAAACAATAGGTCTTGAGTACTCTACAAATCAGGGCTGTATGCAAAACATTATTTGATTCTGTTTGAATTTGCGGCTGTTATCGTTTGCCATAGAAAATATCCTTGTTAAAAAAACGTTGCAGGTAAACTACCCCTTTCCCTCAACCGATCTTCACCAAAAACAATAGGTCTTGAGAACTCTACAATTTAGGGCTGTATGCAAATAATCTTTTGATTCTGTTTGAATTTGCGGCTGATATCGTTTGCCATAGGAAATACCCTTGTTAAAACATAAAACGTTACAGGTAAACTACCGTTTTCCCTTAACCGATCTTCACCAAAATCAACAGATCTTGAGAACTCCACAATTCAGGGTTGTATGCGAAACATTATTTCATTCTGTTTGAATTTGCGGCTGTTATCGTTTGCCAAACAAACAAAATTACCCTTGCTAAAAAAAAACCGTTGCAGGTAAACTACCCCTTTCCCTCAACCGATCTTCACCAAAAACAATAAGTCGCGAGTACTCTGCAAATCAGGTCTGCATGCAAAAAATTATTTGATTCTGTTTGAACTTGCGGCAGTTATCGTTTGCCATAGAAAAAAATCTACAGACAGACACACAGACAGACAGACACATAGACAGACAGACACACACACAGACACTTTTCGGAAAACGACTTTTTTTCATGTTTTGAGTATAGTAGAATCTGAATCTGCAATAATCTCGAACACGATTTTTTTTGCCATCACCATATTTCCATTCCTTAAGGAATATGGAAGTAAAATTACCCTTGATGAAAAACCGTTGCAGGTAAACTACCCCTTTCCCTTAACCGATCTTCACCAAAAACGACAGGTCTCGAGAACTATACAATTTAGGGTTGTATGCAAAATATTATATGATTTTGTGTGAATTTGCGGCTGTTATCGTTTGCCATAAAAAATACCCTTGATAAAACAAAAAACGTGGCTGGTAAACTACCCCTTTCCCTTAAACGATCTTCACCAAAAACAATAGGTCTTTAGTACTCAAGAAATCAGGGCTGTATGCAAAAACGTATTTGATTCTCTTTGAATTTGCGCCTCTTATCGTTTGCCATAGAAAATACCCTTAAAAACATAAAACGTTGCAGGTAAACTACTCCTTCCCTTAACTGATCTTCACCAAAAACAAAAGGTCTTGAGAACTCTACAATTTAGGGCAGTATGCAAAACATTATTTGATTATGTTTGAATTTGCGGCTGTTATCGTTTGCCATAGTAAATACCATTGTTAAAACATAAAACGATGCTGGTAAACTACCCCTTTCTGTTAACCGATCTTTACCAAAATCAACAGATCTCGAGAACTCTACAATTCAGGGCTGTATGCGAAACATTATTTGATTCTGTTTGAATTTGCAGCTGTTATCGTTTGCCAAACAAAATTACCCTTGATAAAAAAAAACCGTTGCTGGTAAACTACCCCTTTCCCTCAACCGATCTTCACCAAAAACAATAGGTCACGAGTAATCTGCAAACCAGGGCTGTATGCAAAAAATTATTTGATTCTGTTTGAATTTGCGGCTCTTATCGTATGCTATAGAAAATACCCTTAAAAACATAAAACGTTGCTGGTAAACTACCCCTTTCCCTTAACCGATCTTCACCAAAAACAAAAGGTCTTGAGAACTCTACAATTAAGGACAGTATGCAAAACATTATTTGATTATGTTTGAATTTGCGGCTGCTATCGTTTGCCATAGGAAATATCCTTGTTAAAACATAAAACGGTGCTGATAAACTACCCCTTTCCCTTAACCGATCTTCACCGAAATCAACAGATCGTGAGAACTCTACAATTTATGGCTGTAAGCGAAACATTATTTGATTCGGTTTGAATTTGCGGCTGTTATCGTTTGCCAAACAAACAAAATTACCCTTGATAAAAAAACCGTTGCTGGTAAACTACCCCTTTCCCTAAACCGATCTTCACCAAAAACAATAGGTCGCGAGTACTCTACAAATCAGGGCTTTATGCAAAAAATTATTTGGTTCTGTTTGAATTTGCGGCTGTTATCGTTTGCCATAGAAAAAAAATCTACAGACACACACACAGACCGACACACAGACAGACACACACACACAGACACTTTTCGAAAAACGACTTTTTTTCATGTTTTGAGTGTAGTACAATCAGAATCTGCAATAATCTTAAACACGATTTTTTTTTGCCATCACCATACTTCCATTTCCTTAAGGAACATGGAAGTAAAAATTACCCTTGATAAAAAACCGTTGCCGGTAAACTACCCCTTTCCCCTAACCCATCTTCACCAACACCAATAGGTATTCAGAACTCTACAATACAGGGCTGTATGCAAAACATCATTTGATTCTATTTGAATTTGCGGCTGTTATCGTTTACCATAGAAAAATATCGTTATGGAGAACCATACATGACTTCCATATTCTAAGATTTATATTTAAAATCATTTTCAGCCAAACAGCCAGGCTGTGTCTTACCTGAATTTTCATTGCTGTATTAAATGAAAAATATTATATTACATTAAAATGAAAAAATTATAATTTTATTGCCTGGCAACAAAATTATTTTATTTTTAACAATTACCATTGTTTCAAAAAGTTTAAATAAATTTTCAAGTACTTTACTCTTGTTAAAACGTAAAAGGTTGCAGGTAAACTACCCCTTCCCCTTAACTGATCTTCACCAAAACCGAAAGTCATTGAGACCTCTACAATTCAGGGACGTATGCAAAAAATTATTTCATTCTGTTTGAATTTGCGGCAGTTATCGTTTGCCATAAAAAAACGTTGCTGGTAAACTACCCCTTCCCCTTAACCGATCTTCACCAAAAACAATAGGTCTTGAGTACTCTACAAACCAGGGCTGTATGCAAAACATTATTTGATTCTGTTTGAATTTGCGGCTGTTATCGTTTGCCATAGAAAATACCCTTGTTAAAAAAACGTTGCCGGTAAACTACCCCTTTCCCTCAACCGATCTTCACCAAAAACAATAGGTCTTGAGAACTCTACAATTTAGGGCTGTATGCAAATAATCTTTTGATTCTGTTTGAATTTGCGGCTGTTATCGTTTGCCATAGGAAATACCCTTGTTAAAACATAAAACGTTACAGGTAAACTACACCTTTCCCTTAACCGATCTTCACCAAAAACAACAGGTCTTGAGTACTCTACAAATCAGGGCTGTATGCAAAACATTATTTGATTCTGTTTGAATTTGCGGCTGTTATCGTTTGCCATAAAAAATACCCTTGTTAAAAAAACGTTGCTGGTAAACTACCCCTTTCCCTCAACCGAACTTCACCAAAAACAAGAGTTCTTGAGAGCTCTACAATTTAGGGCTGTATGCAAATAATCTTTTGATGCTGTTTGAATTTGCGGCTGTTATCGTTTGCCATAAGAAATACCCTTGTTAAAACATAAAACGCGACAGGTAAACTACCCCTTTCCCTTAACCGATCTTCCTTATCGGTTTCCTTAACCGATCTTCACCAAAATCAGCAGCTCTTGAGAACTCTACAATTCAGGGCTGTATGCGAAACATTATTTGCTTCTGTTTGAATTTGCGGCTGTTATCGTTTGCCAAACAAACAAAATTACCCTTGCTAAAAAAAAAACCGTTGCAGGTAAAGTACCCCTTTCCCTCAACCGATCTTCACCAAAAACAACAGGTCACGAATACTCTGCAAATCAGGGCTGCATGCAAAAAATTATTTGATTCTGTTTGAATTTGTGGCAGTTATCGTTTGCCATAGAAAAAAAATCTACAGACACACACACACAGACAGACAGACACACAGACAGACAGACACACACACAGACACTTTTCGGAAAACGACTTTTTTCAAGTTTTGAGTGTAGTAGAATAAGAATCTGCAATAATCTCGAACACGATTTTTTTTGCCATCACCATACTTCCATTCCTTAAGGAATATGGAAATAAAATTACCCTTGATAAAAAACCGTTGCTGGTAAACTACCCCTTTCCCTTAACCGATCTTCACCAAAAACGACAGGTCTTGAGAACTATACAATTTAGGGTTGTATGCAAAATATTATATGATTTTGTGTGAATTTGCGGCTGTTATCGTTTGCCATAAAAAATACCCTTGATAAAACAAAAAACGTGGCCGGTAAACTACCCCTTTCCCTTAAACGATCTTCACCAAAGACAATAGGTCTTTAGTACTCAAGAAACCAGGGCTGTATGCAAAAACGTATTTGATTCTGTTTGAATTTGCGGCTCTTATCGTTTGCCATAGAAAATACCCTTAAAAACATAAAACGTTGCTGGTAAACTACCCCTTTCCCTTAACTGATCTTCACCAAAAACAAAAGGTCTTGAGAATTCTAGAATTCAGGGCAGTATGCAAAACATTATTTGATTATGTTTGAATTTGCGGCTGTTATCGTTTGCCATAGGAAATACCCTTGTTAAAACATAAAACGGTGCCGGTAAACTACCCCTTTCCCTTAACCGATCTTCACCAAAAACAACAGGTCGCGAGTACTCTACAAATCAGGGCTTTATGCAAAAAATTATTTGATTCTGTTTGAATTTGCGGCTGTTATCGTTTGCCATAGAAAAAAAATCTACAGACACACACACAGACCGACACACAGACAGACACACACACAGACACTTTTCGAAAAACGACTTTTTTTCATGTTTCGAGTGTAGTACAATCAGAATCTGCAATAATCTCGAAGAAAAAATTTTAAAATGAAAAAATTATAATTTTATTGCCTGGCAACAAAATTATTTTATTTTTAACAATTACCATAGTTTCAAAAAGTTTAAATAAATTTTCAAGTACTTTACTCTTGTTAAAACGTAAAAGGTTGCAGGTAAACTACCCCTTCCACTTAACCGATCTTCACCAAAAACAATAGGTCTTGAGTACTCTACAAATCAGGGCTGTATGCAAAACATTATTTGATTCTGTTTGAATTTGCGGCTGTTATCGTTTGCCATAGAAAATATCCTTGTTAAAAAAACGTTGCAGGTAAACTACCCCTTTCCCTCAACCGAACTTCACCAAAAACAATAGGTCTTTAGAACTCTACAATTTAGGGCTGTATGCAAATAATCTTTTGATTCTGTTTGAATTTGCGGCTGATATCGTTTGCCATAGGAAATACCCTTGTTAAAACATAAAACGTTACAGGTAAACTACCGTTTCCCCTTAACCGATCTTCACCAAAATCAACAGATCTTGAGAACTCCACAATTCAGGGTTGTATGCGAAACATTATTTCATTCTGTTTGAATTTGCCTCTGTTATCGTTTGCCAAACAAACAAAATTACCCTTGCTTAAAAAAAAACCGTTGCAGGTAAACTACCCCTTTCCCTCAACCGATCTTCACCAAAAACAATAAGTCGCGAGTACTCTGCAAATCAGGTCTGCATGCAAAAAATTATTTGATTCTGTTTGAACTTGCGGCAGTTATCGTTTGCCATAGAAAAAAATCTACAGACAGACACACAGACAGACAGACACGCAGACAGACAGACACACACACAGACACTTTTCGGAAAACGACTTTTTTTCATGTTTTGAGTATAGTAGAATCTGAATCTGCAATAATCTCGAACACGATTTTTTTTGCCATCACCATATTTCCATTCCTTAAGGAATATGGAAGTAAAATTACCCTTGATGAAAAACCGTTGCCGGTAAACTACCCCTTTCCCTTAACCGATCTTCACCAAAAACGACAGGTCTCGAGAACTATACAATTTAGGGTTGTATGCAAAATATTATATGATTTTGTGTGAATTTGCGGCTGTTATCGTTTGCCATAAAAAATACCCTTGATAAAACAAAAAACGTGGCTGGTAAACTACCCCTTTCCCTTAAACGATCTTCACCAAAAACAATAGGTCTTTAGTACTCAAGAAATCAGGGCTGTATGCAAAAACGTATTTGATTCTCTTTGAATTTGCGGCTCTTATCGTTTGCCATAGAAAATACCCTTAAAAACATAAAACGTTGCAGGTAAACTACTCCTTCCCTTAACTGATCTTCACCAAAAACAAAAGGTCTTGAGAACTCTACAATTTAGGGCAGTATGCAAAACATTATTTGATTATGTTTGAATTTGCGGCTGTTATCGTTTGCCATAGTAAATACCATTGTTAAAACATAAAACGATGCTGGTAAACTACCCCCTTCTGTTAACCGATCTTTACCAAAATCAACAGATCTTGAGAACTCTACAATTCAGGGCTGTATGCGAAACATTATTTGATTCTGTTTGAATTTGCAGCTGTTATCGTTTGCCAAACAAAATTACCCTTGATAAAAAAAAACCGTTGCTGGTAAACTACCCCTTTCCCTCAACCGATCTTCACCAAAAACAATAGGTCACGAGTACTCTGCAAACCAGGGCTGTATGCAAAAAATTATTTGATTCTGTTTGAATTTGCGGCTCTTATCGTATGCTATAGAAAATACCCTTAAAAACATAAAACGTTGCTGGTAAACTACCCCTTTCCCTTAACCGATCTTCACCAAAAACAAAAGGTCTTGAGAACTCTACAATTAAGGACAGTATGCAAAACATTATTTGATTATGTTTGAATTTGCGGCTGCTATCGTTTGCCATAGGAAATATCCTTGTTAAAACATAAAACGGTGCTGATAAACTACCCCTTTCCCTTAACCGATCTTCACCGAAATCAACAGATCGTGAGAACTCTACAATTTAGGGCTGTAAGCGAAACATTATTTGATTCGGTTTGAATTTGCGGCTGTTATCGTTTGCCAAACAAACAAAATTACCCTTGATAAAAAAACCGTTGCTGGTAAACTACCCCTTTCGCTAAACCGATCTTCACCAAAAACAATAGGTCGCGAGTACTCTACAAATCAGGGCTTTATGCAAAAAATTATTTGGTTCTGTTTGAATTTGCGGCTGTTATCGTTTGCCATAGAAAAAAAATCTACAGACACACACACAGACCGACACACAGACAGACACACACACACAGACACTTTTCGAAAAACGACTTTTTTTCATGTTTTGAGTGTAGTACAATCAGAATCTGCAATAATCTTAAACACGATTTTTTTTTGCCATCACCATACTTCCATTTCCTTAAGGAACATGGAAGTAAAAATTACCCTTGATAAAAAACCGTTGCCGGTAAACTACCCCTTTCCCCTAACCCATCTTCACCAACACCAATAGGTATTCAGAACTCTACAATACAGGGCTGTATGCAAAACATCATTTGATTCTGTTTGAATTTGCGGCTGTTATCGTTTACCATAGAAAAATATCGTTATGGAGAACCATACATGACTTCCATATTCTAAGATTTATATTTAAAATCATTTTCAGCCAAACAGACAGGCTGTGTCTTACCTGAATTTTCATTGCTGTATTAAATGAAAAATATTATATTACATTAAAATGAAAAAATTATAATTTTATTGCCTGGCAACAAAATTATTTTATTTTTAACAATTACCATTGTTTCAAAAAGTTTAAATAAATTTTCAAGTACTTTACTCTTGTTAAAACGTAAAAGGTTGCAGGTAAACTACCCCTTCCCCTTAACTGATCTTCACCAAAACCGAAAGTCATTGAGACCTCTACAATTCAGGGACGTATGCAAAAAATTATTTCATTCTGTTTGAATTTGCGGCAGTTATCGTTTGCCATAAAAAAACGTTGCTGGTAAACTACCCCTTCCCCTTAACCGATCTTCACCAAAAACAATAGGTCTTGAGTACTCTACAAACCAGGGCTGTATGCAAAACATTATTTGATTCTGTTTGAATTTGCGGCTGTTATCGTTTGCCATAGAAAATACCCTTGTTAAAAAAACGTTGCCGGTAAACTACCCCTTTCCCTCAACCGATCTTCACCAAAAACAATAGGTCTTGAGAACTCTACAATTTAGGGCTGTATGCAAATAATCTTTTGATTCTGTTTGAATTTGCGGCTGTTATCGTTTGCCATAGGAAATACCCTTGTTAAAACATAAAACGTTACTGGTAAACTACACCTTTCCCTTAACCGATCTTCACCAAAAACAACAGGTCTTGAGTACTCTACAAATCAGGGCTGTATGCAAAACATTATTTGATTCTGTTTGAATTTGCGGCTGTTATCGTTTGCCATAAAAAATACCCTTGTTAAAAAAACGTTGCTGGTAAACTACCCCTTTCCCTCAACCGAACTTCACCAAAAACAAGAGTTCTTGAGAGCTCTACAATTTAGGGCTGTATGCAAATAATCTTTTGATGCTGTTTGAATTTGCGGCTGTTATCGTTTGCCATAAGAAATACCCTTGTTAAAACATAAAACGCGACAGGTAAACTACCCCTTAACCTTAACCGATCTTCCTTATCGGTTTCCTTAACCGATCTTCACCAAAATCAGCAGCTCTTGAGAACTCTACAATTCAGGGCTGTATGCGAAACATTATTTGCTTCTGTTTGAATTTGCGGCTGTTATCGTTTGCCAAACAAACAAAATTACCCTTGCTAAAAAAAAAACCGTTGCAGGTAAAGTACCCCTTTCCCTCAACCGATCTTCACCAAAAACAACAGGTCACGAATACTCTGCAAATCAGGGCTGCATGCAAAAAATTATTTGATTCTGTTTGAATTTGTGGCAGTTATCGTTTGCCATAGAAAAAAAATCTACAGACACACACACACAGACAGACAGACACACAGACAGACAGACACACACACAGACACTTTTCGGAAAACGACTTTTTTCATGTTTTGAGTGTAGTAGAATAAGAATCTGCAATAATCTCGAACACGATTTTTTTTGCCATCACCATACTTCCATTCCTTAAGGAATATGGAAATAAAATTACCCTTGATAAAAAACCGTTGCTGGTAAACTACCCCTTTCCCTTAACCGATCTTCACCAAAAACGACAGGTCTTGAGAACTATACAATTTAGGGTTGTATGCAAAATATTATATGATTTTGTGTGAATTTGCGGCTGTTATCGTTTGCCATAAAAAATACCCTTGATAAAACAAAAAACGTGGCCGGTAAACTACCCCTTTCCCTTAAACGATCTTCACCAAAGACAATAGGTCTTTAGTACTCAAGAAACCAGGGCTGTATGCAAAAACGTATTTGATTCTGTTTGAATTTGCGGCTCTTATCGTTTGCCATAGAAAATACCCTTAAAAACATAAAACGTTGCTGGTAAACTACCCCTTTCCCTTAACTGATCTTCACCAAAAACAAAAGGTCTTGAGAACTCTACAATTCAGGGCAGTATGCAAAACATTATTTGATTATGTTTGAATTTGCGGCTGTTATCGTTTGCCATAGGAAATACCCTTGTTAAAACATAAAACGGTGCCGGTAAACTACCCCTTTCCCTTAACCGATCTTCACCAAAAACAACAGGTCGCGAGTGCTCTACAAATCAGGGCTTTATGCAAAAAATTATTTGATTCTATTTGAATTTGCGGCTGTTATCGTTTGCCATAGAAAATATCCTTGTTAAAAAAACGTTGCAGGTAAACTACCCCTTTCCCTCAACCGAACTTCACCAAAAACAATAGGTCTTGACAACTCTACAATTTAGGGCTGTATGCAAATAATCTTTTGATTCTGTTTGAATTTGCGGCTGATATCGTTTGCCATAGGAAATACCCTTGTTAAAACATAAAACGTTACAGGTAAACTACCGTTTTCCCTTAACCGATCTTCACCAAAATCAACAGATCTTGAGAACTCCACAATTCAGGGTTTTATGCGAAACATTATTTCATTCTGTTTGAATTTGCGGCTGTTATCGTTTGCCAAACAAACAAAATTACCCTTGCTAAAAAAAAACCGTTGCAGGTAAACTACCCCTTTCCCTCAACCGATCTTCACCAAAAACAATAAGTCGCGAGTACTCTGCAAATCAGGGCTGCATGCAAAAAATTATTTGATTCTGTTTGAACTTGCGGCAGTTATCGTTTGCCATAGAAAAAAAATCTACAGACAGACACACAGACAGACAGACACACACACAGACACTTTTCGGAAAACGACTTTTTTTCATGTTTTGAGTATAGTAGAATCTGAATCTGCAATAATCTTGAACACGATTTTTTTTGCCATCACCATACTTCCATTCCTTAAGGAATATGGAAGTAAAATTACCGTTGATAAAAAACCGTTGCAGGTAAACTACCCCTTTCCCTTAACCGATCTTCACCAAAAACGACAGGTCTCGAGAACTATACAATTTAGGGTTGTATGCAAAATATTATATGATTTTGTGTGAATTTGCGGCTGTTATCGTTTGCCATAAAAAATACCCTTGATAAAACAAAAAACGTGGCTGGTAAACTACCCCTTTCCCTTAAACGATCTTCACCAAAAACAATAGGTCTTTAGTACTCAAGAAATCAGGGCTGTATGCAAAAACGTATTTGATTCTCTTTGAATTTGCGGCTCTTATCGTTTGCCATAGAAAATACCCTTAAAAACATAAAACGTTGCAGGTAAACTTCTCCTTCCCTTAACCGATCTTCACCAAAAACAAAAGGTCTTGAGAACTCTACAATTTAGGGCAGTATGCAAAACATTATTTGATTATGTTTGAATCTGCGGCTGTTATCGTTTGCCATAGTAAAGCTATCAAACTGAAAACAGTAGGCTAATTTACATTCGGTAAGCCTGTGTAATATTAGCGAGATTGCTCCCAAATCCTCTATATGAGCACATAATCCTGTCTATAGTTTGAGCTAAAGTGAGTTTACGGTTTACCTAAGAAAATTAGTCTTAATGAATGTCTGTTGACTACATGAACATGAGGTAGGGCTATAACCTACTTAATACTTTTCTTTGGCTGTATAATATGTTGGTTATGTGTGTGTGTGTGTGTGTAAGTGACAGTTAAAGACAGAGAAAATGAGAAATTAAGAAAACAATTGTCTCAGAGTAGTAAATAAATAAATGAAAACACATAAATAAATATTAAATCCACAGTAAAATATACAAGTAAACAGACACATTTATTAACAAAACACAAATGCAATATTATATGTTTTTTCAGTTTAAAATAAAACTATTGTAACTAAAAATAATAAGTCTCTTACGTGGCAATCGAATGTAATAAAATACATAATTTGAATATACTCAAAAATCAGATAATGAGAAAATAATATATATTTAACACATTTGCTTCTTGTAGTTTAATAGTGTATTACTAGGTTAGATACATAACTTTCTATATAGCTGAGTAGTTCAAGAACTGATGTATACAAATGTGGTTGAAGAAAAAGTTTTTAAATAAAAAAGACCTTGGTAAATGAAAAATATATATTACTTTATCCTTGTTTAGGACTACTATATAATCATGACAATATTTATCTTTTAATTAGTTCAAAGAATAATGCTGTAATGATATTTATTGGATTTTTTACAGGTGTAAAACATTGTCGTTTTCGTGAGTTAATAAAAGGAATTTCGTTAGTGGTAAGTTGTTTATTTTTGTTTAGAATACTTCTAATATTTAATTATTTTTAAAATATTTTCTATGTAAATTACCTTGATTATCTTGTCAGTTCTTTTTAACTATCTGATTGGTTGAGATCGTGCAAATTTAAGTACAACGTAGACCACAATTACAGCGACCATTGAATATTATCGGTACTTTAACTAATACAAAAATAGGGTGCCTGATGTTATGAAAGGCCGGGTTAAAAATTAATTAATCCACGTAGCCCAAAACTCTTAAAGAATGGCTATTGAAAAATGTAAAAACTTAATTATTTTAAACTATAACTTGTAGTTTAATTGTTGGGGCTACTTTTGGGTAAAACGCTATTATATTATGTCTTATAAGTAAATATAGTTTAAGCGTTGTTAAAGAAAATGATAGAATACTGAAAAAACAAGCGAATTGTCAGTATCATGTCGACTGTACAAATTTATTAAAATTAAAGATTAAATATAACATTATAACTAAATTTAAATCTGATTTCATAGTTGAGGAAACAATATTTAAAGGCTGTAAGGTAAGCTATACCTTTTGTTTTCTTATTTTCTTACCTTTGTTAGGTCCGTCTTGTGACTTTTATCTTTAGAATAATATTAGCGTGACGCGTTTCAGGTCATCTGACCCATCCTCAGACACTTGTTCGAAAAGAGGTCGTCATATATTAAAATCCAATTAAAATTAAAACACACATATGTAAACTCATTGTCAATAATTAATGTTCAAAAACATGAATAACACTGTTGTCGTGGTTCACCACGCGATTACCGATGGATACTGAGTAGTGTAACTTTTCAACGTTTTGTTATTGCGAGCGCTAGTATAGCTGTATCATATAGCGGGTTGCTCTTGAAATTCAATTTATCATTCAATATGTTGTTCTTATATACAGGGTTGTTATGACCCCTGTATATTTCAAATTCTTCAAGTGCATTCATCCTGAGTCCTTTGTCACAAAAATGTAGGGGTATGAAGTTTGTGTCAAAACTTCTATATGAGTGATTTCGTTAGTGGTAAGTTGTTTATTTTTGTTACAAGACTATTGTAAGCAGCTAGTATTCTATCAAATGTCGAGCATAATTGGATTTAATATTATCTAGGGAGCCGATATTTTTACTAATTGATTTGTGAGGGGTATGTTCTTTAAGTCTTTTTATAAATGGGCGCCCCGTTTGACCCACATAGTAACAATCACAATCGTCACATGTTAATTTATATATACCTGTTCTTGTCCTAATGGGGACATGACGTTTATGTCGTATTAGATTTGATATTTGATTGGAGGTCTTGAAAACTATATTATATCCTATTTTATGAAAAGTAAGAGTTAGTATTTTTGGCATTATTTCTGTGAATATTGTAGAAACATATTTGGTTGCTGGTTGCATACTATGTGTTTGTCTCGATAATCTGGTTTTTTTGTTTCTTGACAATATTATCTATAATATGATGATCATATCCATTTTTCGTGGCTATATGTTTAATTATATCTAGCTCAGTGTTATAATCATCTTTTTCAAGAGGAACGGATAGTAATCTGTATACAAGACTATTGTAAGCAGCTAATTTTTGTGGATATGGGTGATGTGATTCAGCGTGGATGGTTACGTCAGTAGTAGTAGGTTTACGATGTATTTTAAATTTCAGGTTATCTCATTTTTGATGACTGTTAAGTCCAGAAAGCAAATTTCATTTTCGGTCTCGGTTTCCATTGTAAATTGGATATTGTTATTTATAGCATTTAAAACATTCTTCAAGTTGTTCAATTGGCGCAGAGAACCATTAAATATTAAAAATGTGTCGTCGACGTATCGGCCGTAATAAATGATATTATTTGCAAATGTGTTATTATTGAAAAATAAATTGTTTTCGTAATAATTTAAATATATATCTGCTAATATGCCGGATAGCGGTGACCCCATGGCGAGATCGTCTCTTTGGAAATAATAACCGTCGTCGAATGTGAAGTAATTCTGTTGTAAAATAGTCTTCAATAAGAGTATTAGTTCTTGTATCTTTTGTGTGTCCAGTTTTTTAGTAGTTAGTAAATTATTGTTTAAAATGTCTATAGTTTGTTTTACAGGTACGTTTGTGTATAAACTAACAATGTCCAAGGAAGCTAATTTATAATTAGGTGAAATTTTAATATCGCGTATCTTGTTTATGAAATCCAAGTTGTTTATAAAAGTTCGATTATTATTTAAAACGATGTTCTCTTTAATTATTGTCGCTAGCTTTTTTGCTGTCTTATATCCTGGCGCTGTGGTAAAATTTACCAGCGGTCTAATCGGAGTATCCGTTTTATGCAGCTTAGGCTGACCAGTCGTGCATTTATGGGCTTTAATTGACGTCTTGTGGGTTCATCCAATAGGCTCGTACATTTATTGATTGCTTTGTTTAAAGATATTGTATATGAATTTGTAGGGTCGTTATTCAATGTTTCGATATTATTTTCCAATATAAACTTATGTACTTTTTGTTTATAAGTGTTTCTGTGTATTATTACGAGTGTATGACCCTTGTCAGCTTTTGTGATAAGTGCGTCGTTATCTATTAATTTTACTTTTATGTTCTGTACCGTTTTGAATTCTGTGCGAGCTTTTATTTGTTTCTGTGTGTAATATTTATTATCATTATATGTATTTAATGTCTTTACAAATTTATTATTAATTAAATGTCTTGATTCCATTTGTGTATTAGGATCAGTAATTGCCTTAATTGCGCTTTCAGCACTAATTATTTCATTGAAAATTTGTTGCCTATGTGTAGGTGGAATGCTGTAGTTTAATCCTTTATTGAGAAGGCAGGTTTCATTATCATCGAACACAATGTTAGTGAGGTTAACCGTGCGTGGATAGAATGAAAGTTTACATTCAGATGGTGATTTCGGATGTTGTGTAGATTTCGGATCAAAAACTAATATCTAAAAACTAAAAAGGTAAACCTCAGGCCAAGAACACGGGCCAGCCCAAGTTACCTGCCACTGGACCCAAGCCTGTCCACCAAAAGCCAGAGCGACCACCCGCTCCAGAACCTGCCCCCAAGGCTTCCACTGCCTCGCCCCGCCGCAGCTATGCAGCTGCCGCCAAGCTTTCCCCCCAGGCCTCATCTTCCGATGATCTCGCCGTTGTATCCGACTTTCTGGCAAGCTACGACTTGCAGAAAGTAGCCCAAACTTTCCTCAAAATCAAGGAACGCTTGGCAACAGCCTCGCCCCAAGACAAATTCCTCCTCTTGGTGGAAGCCTGCCGTATTATAGGTCTGTTATGAACGGACAACCACGGCAATCCCTCAAGCGAGACCTCGAGCTCGTGGCGTGGAACGCCAACGGCCTCGCTTCCCGGCATTCTGAGCTCTTAGAGCTCTTTGCCCGACACAAGCCCGATGTGCTTCTTCTTGGTGAGACGCACCTGACCCCGCATCGTCGTTTCCGACTACCAAACTACGTGTGCCACCGGGACGACCGGTCGGGTCGCGCAGGAGGGGGCACAGCCATCGCGGTGAAGGCGAGTCTTCGCCATCACCGTGTTGTCCTGCCTCAGCGGCGGAACCTCAAGTGCACCGCGGTTGAGCTCCATGGTGCTCTCTGCGGTCTACTCGTGGTTTCCGCTTACAAGCCTCCACAAACGGAGCTCCTGTCGAACGATCTGGAGGCCGTCTTTGGCGCACACAGGAGGGTAGTCCTGGCGGGCGACCTGAACTGCAAGCACCCTGATTGGGGGAGCCGCTTGGTGAACCCAAACGGGGCTCGCTTGCGCAGGTATGCTGATGCGGCTCGGGTCACAGTCATGGGTCCTACCGGGCCTACGTACTATCCCTCGAGGGCTAACTCCCGCCCTGACGTACTGAACATTGCCGCAGTCAGGGGCGTTTATTACCCGGTCCACGTCTCCGTCATTTCGGAACTGTCCTCGGACCATTGCCCCCTCAGTGTACGTATAACTACCCATCACACTACCGTCCGCGACGAGCGGCGGGTAATCGAGTGGGACCGCTTTGGCCCGGCGTTCAGTCGCCGCCTACCTGAGCATTTCCCGCTCGACACTACCCAGCATGTCGACGAGGCAGTTGCCTTATTCGACACAGCCGTAGTCTCGGCGGTAGACGTGTCCTCCCGGATGAAGCCGGGGCTCACGCCCGACTATCAGCGTATCCCCGAAGAGGTGTCTCAGCTCGCTTGCGAGAGGAATCGCCTCCGGAGACGCTGGTAGAGGACTCGTAACCCGGCCGACAAGGCTGCGTTCAGCAGATCGTCCGGCAAGTTGCGTCGCGACATGCTGGCGTTCCGTAGACGCAACTGGGAGCTAGCTGTGACACAGATGGATGGCCCTGCCGAGGACCGTAATGTCTGGCGGATTCCCAGTGCCCTAGCGGAAAAGCGCAAACGCGCGCCCCTCCCCGCACTGGCCGGACCCGGCGGTCAACCCCTTGGCCGCCCCCTCGAAAAGGCAGAGTTCTTGGCTGACAGTTTAGAGCGACAGTTTGCTCCCAACCCATCCAAGAACCCGGCTTTCACTGAGCAAATCTGCCGCGAGGTAGAGCGCTTTCTATCGGCCGATATCACAGTCCAACCGGAGCCCATCTCCCCGGAGGAGGTCTCTGAGACGATTGTTCAGCTCAAGCCCCGGAAGGCGCCTGGCCCGGACGGAGTCATGAATTCCGCCCTCCATCGCCTTCCGGAGCGAGGAACCCAGTTCCTCTCTGACCTGTTTAATTCATGCCTCAGACTGGCCTATTTTCCGGTGAAATGGAAAACGGCTACCGTCATAGTGACACCCAAGCCGGGAAAGAATTCTTCTCGCGTGGAAAACCTCAGGCCCATCAGCCTCTTGTCCGCGACGTCCAAGGTTTTCGAGCGTCTGATCCAGCGTAGGATCCGCGACCATCTAGAAAGACTAGACGTGCTGATCCCCGAACAGTTCGGCTTTCGTGAGCTGCACTCCTCGACTCATCAGCTGATGAGACTCGTGGAATGCATTACCGAGGCTGGCTGCCAGGGCAAACAGACGACTGCGATCTTCCTAGACGTAGAGAAAGCCTTTGACCGCGTGTGGCACGAGGGTGTCCTTTACAAACTGACGGAAGTCCTTCTCCCAGACTGCTACGTTCACTTGATCGGCAGCTTTCTGCGAGACCGCAGCTTCCGAGTGAGAGTAGACCACGCTCTCTCTTCGGAGAGGCGTATTACCGCTGGCGTCCCTTAGGGAAGTGTCCTCGGGCCTCTCCTGTTCTCGCTGTTTGTCAACGACACGCTCCGAGTTCCTGGAGTGAAGTTGTCGCTGTTCGCGGACGACACTGCGGCTTTTTCCTCAGAGCCGAACGCGAGTTACGCGGCAGTTAAGCTCCAGCGCCAACTCGACGCGTATGTCGGGTGGACCGATGACTGGAGAGTTGCCGTTAACGCTTCCAAGAGAGCCGCGGTAATATTCTCGCGCAAACGTAAGCCGCCTCGGCCGCTTAAAGTAGGCCCCGTCGAGGTGCCCTGGACCAATAGCGTCAAGTACCTCGGGCTCCACGTGGATTCCCGACTCACATGGCGAACCCATACAAATTACATCCGACAACGCGCTTCGGCGCAACTCAGTAGACTCTGGCCCGTGCTATCTAATCCGGCAATGACCCCCCGGCTAGGTAAGCTCATAGTCAACACGTACGTGTTGCCCGTGATTACCTACGCCTGTCCTGTTTGGGGATACCTGGCTCGTGGTCATAGAACAACGCTCCAGCGCGTACTCGACCGGGGACTGAAGCTCGCGTGCAAAGTCCCCCGGAGGTACTCTTCTCGTCTTTTGAGGAGAGGACTCGGTGTCCGCTCTCTTGATGACACCGTGAGACGCCTGGCGCGTAGATTCTATGTTCGTTCCGACAGAGTGACCCACAATTCCCTCATTGCCGGACTTGGTAAATACACCCCGCGACCAGGTGAGTCCTGGAAGCGACCTCGTTTGGTAGTCCCGGTGGTATAATCCACCAATCGCAGGTCGCTTCAGACCCCCCCATAAGTAGCTAAAAAGTATATATAGAAATCCAACAGACCCAGTGGCAGGAGTCCTTTCTGAGACTCGGGACACTGCACAACTCGCGACCCCCAGTTGTGTGTGGTTGTCAGTTCAGTTACGTGAGCGATTTTGGCTAGTGCGGATTGAGTCTTTGTCGAAGTGAAGTAGTACTGTGTTAATAATTACGTGAAAATCTATTAATAGATATTGTCATTGCGTGTGGACAAATCTAACTGGATTTGTTGTAAGAGACTGTGTTGTTAATTATGAACTGTTTAACTGTGAAAATTAAAGCTGGTGATTAGTGACTTAATTGGTGTCTTGTATTTTGTTTTCCACTATAGAGTAGACCGACGTAACAATATGATTAAACTTTGGCTGATTAAACACATTTTAACAAATTTATTTTTCTTTTCTCTGAATATCATACCTAGTATTATAATAATGAAATTATGTAAAATACTAATAAGTTTAATAAAGTATGACTTAAATTCTTTTCTATAAAGTCGAATAAAGTCTTACCTAAGGTAAGTTCTTTTCGATCATATTTGTTACAATAAAAATTCTAACTCGATATAAAACGAGTTCTGTTTTTATATCGTTTACCTAACTTAGAGAAATATAGGCCTACGCCTATTTCTTTTAACGCTGAAAAAAAAACAAAATTGTCTTTTTCATTTTTCAAATTAGTCAATACCATAAGAAATGTAGCCTTAACTAGGATGTGACGTCGGAATAGGCCTATTTTAATTAGCTGTTTGTATCAAGGTACAGAAACTTTGTGATCAAAACTATACGCCTACTTAAATCATAAGTTAGATTTCATATGCATGTATGAAACTCTTTCCTAATATTTGGAGGGTTTCTAGTATTTGTTTTTTTTTTATTGCCTACTTCTGCAGCATCTGTTGTTACATTCCAACAATAGTTATCAAGGATACATGCGTCTCACTTGCCCTGATACCCTCTTTCCATCGCTGATGCCTTGGTGGAAGCGGTCTCCATGCTCATCTCTCACTGCACTAAGTTACTTGGG
This sequence comes from Magicicada septendecula, assembly GCA_034769895.1. Lineage (NCBI taxonomy): Eukaryota > Metazoa > Arthropoda > Insecta > Hemiptera > Cicadidae > Magicicada > Magicicada septendecula. The sequence goes on along the minus strand of CM068371.1, from coordinate 195,431,514 downwards.
AAGAAGTCAAGATGATGAATAAAAAAGTGTATTTTAAGTGACATATTGTAACTTAATTCTCTGTATGTTCTCAGAAGTTCATTAACATCTGCATCGTAGTATTCAAACAATACATGGTTGTGTTGAATACACATACTTTTCCCGTTGGTAAGTAAATCGGTAATCATTCAGACCTATATGCTGATCAAAATATTCATTCACTACGCATACTATTGCTGTGAAATTTTAATCTTCTAAGTTTTAAAATTTAATAAACAATTTTATTCCTTGGTTAGTTTTCTGTTTTAGTTATCGAATGTGTTATTAATGGATACAAAACAAGTAAAGTATACAGTATAATGTAATAGAAAATAGAAAACAGTATAACGGTTAATGATTATCGCTAGCATTTTAAACAATATAGGGGACATCCCATCGCGATAATTTTGATAAGCAATAGTCCAGGATGACTACATCATCATCATCATCATCATCATCATCATCATCATCATCATCATCATCATCATCATCATCACCACCACCACCACCACCACCACCATCATCATCATCACTTCATTTCTACATCATCTGTGACTGAATAGATTAAAAACTAAACGATGAGAGTATACATTTAAATTAATTTAAAAATTCACAAAAAACTGTTTGAAAATAAAATAAAAATTAACTTTAGGTTAAAGATATAATAAATTAAGAATACTAAGACAAATCACTGTTACATGGCAAGTTTGAACACTTTTTTGGACAGTTTTGGACACATCAGTTGATCAAGTTTTTATTATCATTGAGGTGTAGGCTGTTTTATACTTTACCAATTTTTCGAAATCCGGGATCCGGCGAAATCGCTTTTTCATACCCGAAAACCATAGATTCACGCCATTTCATGAAAGTTTTAGGCACGTTTTATAGACAAAGTTTGTAACTCTACAAGCATTGTTTGCTTTACAGGATTTATAATAAAAATTCAACAAATGTTTTAATTAATATTCTTGGATTAATAAATTCTAGTATTTAAAGAATAAGAAGAAAGTGATACGCATAAAAGTTATTTCCGAGTTTAATAAAACCCGAGGTTTTAAGGACTTCCAGTAAATCCAAAAATCATTTAGCTTCACAAATACTGTTGCTGCGAGGACTAAATGCACAAAAGTGTCTACAGTACAGACAGACCGGGATCAAAAAACTAAACATCTGTGTGGAATGGAGAAGTTTGTGTAAAGGGCGGAAACTGTCCCCAGCTTATGTAATGCAAGACAAGAAAGAGTTTCATATTATCTGGCCTTGATAGCGATATTGAACTAACGTTACAAACAAACTGGTATTTTGGCAAGCACAGGATTTGTGAAAAAGTTTGGGTAACACAACAATTAAACTCGTTTTCATAGTAACCACTCCTTTAGCAAACTATTTGAAGAATTATTTTATTTATCATTAAGTTTTTTTTTAAACGAATGTAAGTTATTTTGTACACTGGTATTTGATAGTTATTACTTATATAACGTTTATTAAAAAACTATAATTGCTACTTTGTTGGGGACGTATAATCTTGATTCATTTCTTTGATTCTTTCATACATATGGTAAATTAAGCTACTTAATGTAGTTAATATGCTTGACCTATGGAAAACATGTGGATATAAAACAGAAAACATTTTATATATCTAGCCGTAAGATAAGCTACCTACAGTACTTATATTTGTGGGTTTGAAAATAAATTTGGATGTTTTGAAATAAACTTCAACATTTTCAAAAAATTATTATGAAACAGAAATTTGAAAGTATATGGTAATAAATAAACTATAAAATAATATTGGCTTACCCAGGTGATAAGTAGTTCATTTTATTGTTAATAATTTAAGTTGAAATCCTCGCATTTACCTATTCATGCAAAACGAATAATTACGCCAAAATAGTACAATAATAAATTTAAACACCAACGTTGAATGAAACTCTATAAAATTGTATATGTTGTTTCTGTAAATTCTTTCAGTACGTAAACCTTGTCAAAAGAATTGAAAATGTAAAGTTTATAACAAGGTTAGGTTAGAGAGAGGCAAGAAAAATATGATAAATTATTTAAAATTAAAATATTAATCTAATATTAACTAAGGTATGTAAAAATCTGAATGTAAAAAACCTAAAATTATGTATGTAATAGTGCAAATAAGCTCAACTCAGTCATAATATATAAAATGTTACAGTAATTTGTAAGAAACAGAAATTAAAGTCCTACATAGTGAAGCTAGGTTTTATAATAAATTTTATAAATTATAAATAATTGTCAAATGTCAACAAAATATAAATTAGATAAAAATAAATGTATTTAAAATGTGTAGTAAACACAAAAAGCCGCGTTACAGGCGAAAATAAGAATTTAAACGTTACAATATAAAACTAAACCGAAGGCCAAAGAAGGAAGTGGCTGCTAAAAATAGTGTATTGTAGAAAAGACGCCAACTCACTCTTGTTTAAGCGTCTGATCAGTTAACATCAAAGCCAAAGGAGTGCGGTGAAGTAATTAACTGGTAATCATAGTCAATCCGGTAATTCTAATTAAACAAGAAATCATAGTGAATAAAAGGCCTAATAATGCTTAGAAGATAAAAAGGAAAATAAGTTAGAAAAAAATATTATTATGAACATTATATGAACAGAATAATTTCAAGACAAAGTATAGGCCTAACTACCAACATACGACATACTACGGAAAGCCTACTGACAAATAAATAACTAAGTAATATTACGAAGTATATAGAATACGTACCAGATAAAGAGTAGTATTATGTTTAAAACACATTCATCTGAAATAACGAAATAATCTAATTACATTACAAAGACAACAATTCTTGGACTCTGATATTCGTCTGCATAACTAAGCAATAAAGCTAAACACTTAAACCGTATACCTTATTGAGTGACATTAATAGTGTTCATTTCAAATAATACAACTTAAAACAAAGCCATACAAAATAAAAATTCACAACTAAACTGTAATCGGAAAGAATTTTTGGGTTAGCGTCAGCTGTTTTTTTATGGTTCCTTAGATGGTGACTTAGATACAGATCGATTAGAGATTGGCAATTAGAGAAATTACTTTTAAAATATTTCGAATAAAACGAATATTAATAATTTGTTATAGTAATTTAAAAATATAAAAAATAAACGAATTGTATTAAGTGTTTGTTAGTAAATTTGCCGCGTGTGTTAGTTTGTCGTTATGAATTTTATCTCTATCCACCGAGTGTATCCTTTTGGCGATATATGCACAGTATTATTTAAAACTTCCACAATTTTGAAGTTTTTTGGTTGTACTTGGGTATATACCATTTTAATGCTTAAACTTCGTTTTACGAAATTAAGTATTTTGTAATTTGGAGCTGTTTTTGATTTCATTAAAGGTTTATTATTTTTATTTATATGTTTACTTTGAAGCACTCTCCATTTTGTTTCCATTTTTTAAACTATTTTTTTTGTATGCATCAGTAGGATTAACAATTTGGTTAGTGTTCTTTATTTGTTATTTATGTTTGAAATTTATGTGTATGCTCTTTTTATAACAGATTTCAAAATCGAGAAGGTTGTACATTCGTCCCATGTTTTTTATGTATGTTCGCCGATTATTCAATAACGGCTGGAGCGATTTTAATCAATCTCTTTTTATTTGGAAAGGCATGTTCCTGCGGTGGTCTCATAGTATTTAAATTGGTACTGGGACAGTACTGAGCCATTACAAGCAGAATACTGTATTTTATACTTACTCTCGTGCTTTTAAAATCTAATAATATATGTTTGAATATTAATTAATGATTTCTATTCTACTTGACATGAAATTTCTTTTTGAGGTAACTAATCATCGTTATAGCACGCTTGTTTTTTCATCCACGTAGCTTAAGATATTAAGTACATAAATACATAATAAATTGTACGGTACAAAGTTTGTTACGAAATTTTATAATTTTCATATTGCATACCATTAAATGTAAAAATTACTTTTACTTTTTAGAGCTTCTTTTAAAATACTTTCAGGTGTGTTCAAATAACTTTCTCATTTTTGAAGTTGGTTTAGTTTTTCAAAACTTCCTTATTTTGTAACAAATTTAAGTACATTTATACAATTACTAGCAAAATACCCGTGCTTTGCTACGGAGTTTCACGTTGTACGTAATTGTACAATTATTGCTCGCTTAATAGTATAGGATTAGATAGATTGTACAAATTCTCAACTCTTAGTTTGTTTATTTACATTCATAGCAACAGCTATTTATTATTTATTTCGAGAAAATCGTTAGAGCCGTTTCCGAGAAAAAAGGACATACATTTATTAATTAATTGAACTTCGAAATTTTCTCGACTATAAGAACCTGCAAAAAACGAAGTTTTTTTCAATTTAAAACAATGATTAAAAACTCAGGACTAAATGTATTCGGGGTTTCCAGTAAACTGAGATGTCAACCACTTGCAGTGGATAAATTTCAGTATTTGGTTTTTTGCCCCTTAGGAGTGAAAGTTTGTAAAACCGTTTCTTAGTGAGCACCTAAGACCTATGGTGAAGCTATGTTCAAAGTTTCATTGATATCCATTCATGGTTTCAGAGATATCGTGAAACCAGAAGGTTTCAGAGGTATCGTTCCGGGGAAGGCCCGTCGGACGACTCCCGCGCTATTTCTTACGCGGGAGACTTCCACCGATGCTATGGTAACCAGAATCTATTCTATTGGGTTGCCATAGTAAACAGATCTATAGTTTTTTAAGACCCAAAGGACCCCCCAGAGGATCGCATCGAAAAAAACACCTGTCCTATGTTGGTTCTCCCGTCGCGTAAAATATTTGTGACAAGTTTGGTTGAAATCGGTCCAGTTGTTTAGGAGGAGATGTGGAAGACCCCAAAGGACCCCCAAATGACCCCATCGAAGAAAACACCTATCATATGTTGGTTCTCCCGTTGCGTAAAATATTTGTGCCAATGTTGGTTGAAATCGGTCTAGTGATTTAGGAGGAGATGTGGAAGACCCCAAAGGACCCTCAAAGGACCCCATCGAAGAAAACACCTATCCTATGTTGGTTCTCCCGTTGCGAAAATATTTGTGACAAGGTTGGTTGAAATCGGTCCAGTGATTTAGGAGGAGATGTAGAAGACCCCAAAGAACCCCCCAAAGGACCCCATCGAAAAAAAACACCTATCCTATGTTGGTTCTCCCGTCGCGTAAAATATTTGTGCCAAGTTTGGTTGAAATCGGTCCAGTGGTTTAGGAGGAGATGTGGAACATATATACATAGATACATACATAAAATGGGGGGGGGGTTGCCCCTTAAGAGTGAATGTTTTTAAAACCGTTTCTTATTGAGCACCTAAGACCTATGATGAAGCTATATTCAAAGTTTCATTGATATCCATTCAGTAGTTTTTGCTGTACGTTGATTCTATGTCAGTCAGTCAGGCAAAATTCCCCCCCCTTTTTCCCCCTTTAAAGGTCGAATTTCCAAAAATCCCTTCTTAGCGGATACCTGCATCACATAAGGAACCTACGTGCCAAATTTCAAGTTCTTGGTGTTATAGTTTCGGAGATTTCGTGATGAATCAGTCAGTGAGTCAGTGGTATTTCTCTTTTATATATATAGATAAAATTTTTAAAGTGAACTGAACTCTGTCGTCCACTTTAATAATATTTATTTTAAAATTTTATTAGTTTTAGTTAAAGGTAGGAAAAGTTTTCGTTAACATTTTGTGTTACTAACTGTTTGTTCTTTTGTTATTTCAAACTTCTGATACTTGCTATTATATAAATTTGACAAATACTGCTGTTTCAGTAATAGACTTTGTTTATTTTGGTCTACACTATTGATTGACTATTTTGTCTATGGTTCTCTTTGGTTTTCTCTATGGCCTGTAGTTGTAGGTTTGTTGCCTCTCTCTGCACATCCGATGAATGCACGCCTCTGTGAACAGCAGTTGTGTCTAAACGACAAGGTAGAGAGACATTACGAAACATGAATACCACTTAAGCCTTGTGAGTAGATAGAATCAAGTACTTTCTAGCTGACTCAGCCATCTAATTTTTGAAACAATTCGGATAATTACCTAGGTAATGCAAAACAGATACTTGGTATACAAATTAAATTTTATAGAATATTGAAACTTTCTACTTGTGAAACTTACTTGTCTGCTTTCTCGTACACGTTTCGGCGTGGTGTTCGCCTTCGTCAGCTTTGAGACAGACTGCCATTAACTTGTAACGGTTTTTATTTTGATAGTACAAGATCGACACAACAACAAAATAACAAACCTCACAACACGCACAATAGAAACAATCCCTGAACCGACACACAAATTCCACACACGCACAGTAAACACAACTGATGAATGGATTTATTAAACAAAGGACTAAAACATAATTTGAAAAACAATACAACTAACAACAAAAACCACAATAGACATATAAGTGACATAATCATAGACACAGAAACAGCTGTACAAAACACGCACATTATCGATCAAGACCCAATACGTTACGACATAAAACGAAAACTCCAACGCACACATATACAACCAAAAAGACACAACAACGAAATAAAAACGCTTAATAATGTAAAACAAAAGTTACTTGAACACAACATAACAATATTAAAAGCTGATAAAGGGAACATAAATGTCATAATGGACAAACATGAACTAAGCACTAAAATTGAGAATTTATTCAACAAAAATAAAATAACGAAAATAAATAAAGACCCTACACTAAAATTTCAAAAACAGATTAACAAATTTATAAATAACACAAAACACATAATCAAACCAGAAAGCACCAAATACCTTAAACAAAAAAAAAACCTAACCCCCCAAAACTAAATGCATTACCGAAAATACACCAACCTAACATTCCCATCAGACCATTAATAAACAACACACAAGCTCCCTCCCACAAAATCGAAAAGCACCTAGACAAAATAATCAGAAAAAATATTAATCTTAGTAACAATACTTCTATCAAAAATAACATCGAACTAGTCAAGAAAACCGAACACATCCACATCCCACACAATTCAACATTAGCATCTTTTGATATAACCAATTTATACACCAATGTACCAATTCAAGAAACCATACAAACACTAGAACATTTACTCAGACAAAACAACACGCCCGAACACACATACATGAGATCATCACACTCACCAAAATAATAACTGAGCAAAATTACTTTACATACAATAACAAGATATACACACAAACAGGCGGTCTCCCGATGGGATCCCCCATATCAGGAATACTGGCTGAAATATATATACACAACATAGAAGAGAACCACATAATAAACAACAACAAATACACCAACAAAATCATTTATTGGCACAGGTATGTAGATGATATATTATTTTTATTCAATGGCAACGCAAGACAGGTTGAAAACGTCCACAAATACATCAACACAATACACCACAAACTAAAATTTACACTGGAAATTGAACAAAACAATAGTATAAATTTTCTGGACCTAACAATTAACAAAACTAACAATACACACACGTATAAAATATACAGAAAACCAACCACAACCGACATGGTTATACACAACACATCAAACCACCCAACACAACATAAACATGCGGCCTTCAACCATATGCCCCATAGACTAACTAAAATACCATTAAGTAAACAGGACATACTGACGAACTCAACACAATCAAATACATAGCAATAAAAAACGGATACAACCCTAATTTAATAAACAAACTACACAAACACATCATAAACAAAAACAACAAAACACAAAATACCAACAACACACTACAAACTAAATACATCACACTCACATACCATAACTCCAACACACACAAACTCACCAACACATTCAGAAAACACAAGTACAAAATAGCATACAGAACAAACAATACCATCAAAAAACACATCAATGATACAAACACGGACATAGACAAATACAACAAAACAGGTGTTTACAAATTAAATTGTAATGACTGCAATAGTTTCTACATAGATAGGCCAGACGGGAAGATCTTTTTCATCTCGTTACTCTGAACACCTAAATGCTTTATCCAACAACAATATACATTTCGCGTTTGCCACACATACACACAAAAAACCACAGCTACAACAACATACTGTAGATACTAATCTTGAAATATTACACTACTTACCCAAAGGTCGAAAACTTAACACAGCAGAACAATATGAAATATACAAACACCACACAACACAACCAAACAACATACTTAACGACCAATTACAGTATAAATCACACACACTTTTTGACACAATTATACATAAAACTAACGATAATATGGATCCCCGCGCCAATCCCCTTCCACCACACACCGCCCCCACTATACCTTTCAAAATAAAAACCGTTACAAGTTAATGGCAGTCTGTCTCAAAGCTGACGAAGGCGAACACCACGCCGAAACGCGTACGAGAAAGAAAAGACAAGTAAGTTTCACAAGTTGAAAGTTTCAGTATTCTATAAAGTTTAGTGCTGTGAAAAAAGATGATAACAATCAAAACAACTACAAATTAAATGTTTTGAAAAATTTTAAGTCTGAAGAAAAATTTGAGTTCTGTTTTACAATGCGAATCCAGTGAGCAATAAAACCTACTCATAAAAGTAATTTTCATTTAAAATTAATGAGTATTTTTAATAATGCAATATAATGCTTTTATTGCAAAATTTTGTAACACAAGTGATACAAAATTTTGTAAACTCGTTTGTAAATTCAACCATTAATTTTTTCAAAAAGTTTGAATAATTACATAGATTTTACAGTACAAGAATGCCAGTGCATTCTATAATATTATGTCCGATGCTTTATTTAATAATTAGATTACTATTGTAATTATATTTAATTAAAACAAAATATGTTTTAATTAAAATCATCAGTTTTATGTTTTATAACATCAGTTATTTCCCCGAACTCATCATAGTCGTTCCAATGTGTCAAACGTCGTTACAGGAAGTCTAGTTTTATAATTTCCTTGTAATAGCTCTATGTATTACGTTTCATATAATATAGTAACATGTATAATCTGAAAGCGGTTATTAGTTTACCAAAAAGAAACAATTACCTTTAACAATAAGACGTGTTGACTTTTCTTTTACAAACCACTAACAATACCAACTCAAAGTAAGGGGAGACTAAACTGAACTCCCATTGTGTGATAAAACTCGATTTGTAACACAATTCATTTTTCATAACAAAAAAAACCTGCAATTCTAACCAAAATTACTTTTTGTGGCAGGCATAGAGTGCGTACTTTTTTAAAAAGACATTGTTTACGGAGGAAAGTAAACAGCAGTGAAAAGCCTAAAGTTTAAAACAAAAAGTGAGTTCTGTTACACAGTAGGAGTCCATTGTAGTAATTCGCTTTATATTTTTCAGCTGAGCTGTATATTTTTTGTGAATTTTAAAACAGAAGTGGCAATTTTATTTAGGCAGACTTATTTTCTTATTTTGTGTGTATTATTTACAAAATGTTTGTGTGTTTATTCTTATATAAATGTGACCCATAGATACAACATTTTGTCGCCTATAACTTTGTTTTAACCTACAATACTGCAAAAAACGCTTTGCATGATAATGGAGTGAAAATAAAATCAAATCTGAATTATGATAAAAAAGGAATACTCTGTTAGGTGCAAATTACAGGACAAAACATTTTGAAATTAAACGTTTTCTTTTCCTTTGTTACGTAACATGCTGGTCCTACCTCATAAATGTTGCATGTAAATAAATGTTGCATGTAAGTAAATATTGCATGTAATATTATTTCTTCCCACAAAAATTGTATTAAAGCATAAACGGGTCCGTAGTTTTTGACACAAAAAATTACGCACTTTTTATGAACAGTACATTTGGTTATTAGACACTTTAAATTGTCATATTAAACATACGTAAGATATAACATATCGATACTATCGAGTCTGTTGGACTGAGTCGAAATATCGGCAGTGTAATGTGGGCTTAGAAAATAGGGAAATACCGTTTTTTCTATTTTAACAAACAGCACATATTTGGTTGTCAGTAACTAATAAAATTGCTTAAAATACTTGAAGTAATCACAAACTTGACAATAAATTGCTGTTAGAGTAAAAGAAGATAATTTTTTTATTAGGTAGTACACATCTCATGAATTACACTGATGGATTCGTTCATCTGAGAAACAGCTGGTTAACAACACACTAATGAAATGTCAAGCTTGCCATAATGAACCTCCTCGCCAGGTAGAAATCCGAAGTCTTCAGAAAATCTGGTTTGCTTGTTTAACTAACAGATATTGATTTGTTCTCAATTGCACTTTATTCTCATCTAGTTATTACACGAAACATCTTTGATAATAGTTTACGTTACATCGGCAACATTGTGTGAATACTGTCCGGAATCTTCCCAATTCTCTCTAGAAAACATTATAAATTCTCTTCCTAAAAATCCGATTCGTGATAAGTTAACAACAAGTACAGAAATAATTAATTATAGTAAAGAAAAAAAATATTGTTTTCCTCCGTTGGGAATCGAACTCTAGTGGCATGCTGTCAGGGCCGGATTAAGGTATCTTGGCGCCCTAGGCTAATTATATTTTAGCGCCCCCTCACCCCATAGGCTACTCTTACGTTTATTTCCAAGGGGCTGAATGAAGCTTTAAACACCCTACAATATATTTCTTAGTTAGGAATATTTCAAATATCTTACTGTTTTTGGAAATAGTCTCAAGAATTGAAGGCTATTTTTCAGAGATTGTTTTAGAGTTACACCTTCAACCTTCAATCATTTGTAGTTTGCATGGCTTTTGCAAGGAAAAAATTAACTAAGTAGTTCCAGAATTATAACAGCTTTATCAAGGGTACATTTAACATCATTTACACAAAGAAGACAATCATTTAAATATCTTGTGGAATTGTTAAAACTGATGTAAAGTTCAAGCTAGATTCTTTTTTCTCGCTTTAGATTGAGAAAACGTTTTAATCACCTCACTGAAATCAAGTCCTTTTGTAATACACTGTCTTTGTTACACTCGTTTGTTGATATACCTAACGCATGCGCACTACAAATGCCTTCTACATCGACGCGCCCTCCAGCGGGTAATAAATAAAACATTTTTGGACTTCATAAGCGGCCCTCCCCCCACCACGAGAGTTTCCTGATCATACTGTATATACGACCGTGACACTACGACATAACGACATCGACATAACCATAACCAAAATGTTTGTTTTGAATGCGCAACTATGAGCGATACCGAACTTGTCTGCAATGAAAACGGATGGTTGGAAATGTGAAGGGGTGGGGTGGAGGTGTATGGAATAGATAACGTGGTCGGCAATTCCACGAAAGTCGGGCGGCAGCATAGTTCTATAAGCGCCGGCCGCCGATGACTCATAACCGGAGAAAACAGTTTGGAAAGCACTTCTATTATTTGTGTACAGTTTTACCACAATTTCTCGCAAAATAGGCGCCTGTGTTCGAAATGAACTCAAATTTTTATCCTTGTAATTTATCACAATTTTACATTTTGCTGTAAAATTTTATTATTTTTAGCTAACATTTTGCGCCCCCAAAGTGCCGCGCCCTAGGCTACAGCCTAGTCAGCCTAATGGTTTATCCGCCCCTGCATGCTGTACAAACACAATACCGCAACTACACCGCGACCACTTCTGTGTACTGTTTCTACCTACAAATATTGTACTTTCTATTTCCTGTTTATTTAGATTTTTATGGATTTTTATAACCTGATTTGTTACAGTGATGTAGAGTTTTTACTTATAAATTTAAGGTTAAAATGTGGACTGTTTATGTCCATGTGTATTTTTATACAGTTATTATTAGACCTACAAAGTTATTACGTTTCTATTGACTATCTTGAATCTAAATAATTTGTGTATTTAATGTGGTACATCATGTTTGTTTATTTTCTCTTCGTATATTTACGTGTTAGTAGGCCTATATTCGTATTCTACGTACCGTGTTACACTCTTCTTGCTAATTGTAAATGTTACCCCATAATTCTTTTCTAAGTAGTTAATTTCTGATAATGAGGAGTATCGTATACCTTTTCTACTAATCTGGATTTAGGTGTTAATAGAGTTCTGCATATTTGTGATCATCAGAAACTGAATATATTTACAGATGTTTTAGTAATATATATTGTAATGAGAATAATAATATGTATAAGTAACATTGAAAGTTTGGTAGGCCTACTAGAGGTTTATTAAAATTTATTAGTGTGATTATTAATAATATTTATAATTTAGAAATATCGGTATGGAGAACCATAAATGACTTCCATATTCTAAGATTTATATTTAAAATCATTTTCAGCCAAACAGCCAGGCTGTGTCTTACCTGCCTTTTTATTGCTGTATTAAATGAAAAATATTATATTACATTAAAATGAAAAAATTATAATTTTATTGCCTGGCAACAAAATTATTTTATTTTTAACAATTACCATTGTTTGAAAAAGTTTAAATGAATTTTCAAGTACTTTACTGTTGTTAAAACGTAAAAGGTTGCAGGTAAACTACCCCTTCCCCTTAACCGATCTTTACCAAAATCGAAAGTCCTTGAGATCTCTACAAATCAGGGATGTATGCAATACATTATTTGATTCTGTTTGAATTTGCGGCAGTTATCGTTTGCCATAGAAAATACGCTTGATAAAAAAATGTTGCAGGTGAACTACCCCTTTCCCTTAACCAATCTTCACCAAAAACAACAGATCTTGAGTACTCTACAAATCAGGGCTGTATGCAAAACATTATTTGATTCTGTTTGAATTTGCGGCTGTTATCGTTTGCCATAGAAAATACACTTGTTAAAAAAACGTTGCCGGTAAACTACCCCTTTCCCTCAACCGATCTTCACCAAAAACAATAGGTCTTGAGAACTCTACAATTTAGGGCTGTATGCAAATAATCTTTTGATTCTGTTTGAATTTGCGGCTGTTATCGTTTGCCATAGGAAATACCCTTGTTAAGACATAAAACGTTACAGGTAAACTACCCCTTTCCCTTAACCGATCTTCACCAAAAACAATAGGTCGCGAGTACTCTACAAATCAGGGTTGTATGCAAAAAATTATTTGATTCTGTTTGAATTTGCGGCAGTTATCGTTTGCCATAGAAAAAAAACTACACACACACACACACACACACACACACACACACACACACACACACACACACACACACACACACACACACACACACACACATACACACACACACACACACACACACACTTTTCGGAAAACTACTTTTTTTCATGTTTTGAGTGTAGTAGAATCAGAATCTGCAATAATCTCGAACGCGATTTTTTTTTGCCATCACCATACTTCCATTCCTTAAGGAATATGGAAGTAAAAATTGATTTGTTTAGTTTTCTTTATGTAGGCCTATATTTTTTAATATAACGCCAGGCATTAATTATAATGTCACTTGTAATGTCACTATAATGTCATTAATTATAACGCCAGTAATGTCACTTGTTACAGGACGCCAGGTATTCATTTTGTGTCATTTTTTAATATTTGATTATAATTGAATTAACAGTGATTCATAGTTAGTTTCTTATAGTGCTTTATTAGTAAATGTGTAGGTGTATTAAGGGCCAAATATGTTTAACCAAATTTTCGTTTTTGCAATAATTCTTCATACAATACTGTTTCCAGGCAACAAAAAATTAAGAAATATTTCATTTAATTTATATCGTCGACCAGTGCGGACGTGTCTTTGCTTGCAATATTAGCAATATAACGGATCTTTCGAAGCCTAAGGTATTGAAATTTTATTATACTGACTATTAGGCTTACGTTAAAAACACGAGCAGACACATACAATCACATTGCAGAAACGTCAAAAAACAGGTAACAAAAACATCCTAAAACATAGCCTACAACAAAACATGCCGCAAACACAACATCATACCTGCACACGCACAAATTACTATAAAACAAAACACACATGCTGTACTCCAAACCAAACGTAAAGCTGAAAACATATACCTAAACAACGTAATTAATGATTTATACCGCAAGAAAGATACACTTAACAAACTGGCCTACAACTTACACGTAAAACTATTACAAATATTACACCATATAGAGCTTGAAAACGTAATACAACACACGCAAAACAACATAGAAAACTCACATCGAAAATACAAGATAGACATAACAAAAAATTTAATAACATCATAACACGCATAAATGAAACAATCCCCACACCGACACACAAATTCCACACACGCACAGTAAACACAACTAATATCAGTTTCACAAATGATGAAATAACCTTATTAGACAAAGGACTAAAACATAATTTAAAAATCAATACATCGAACAACAACAGCAACAGACATATACGCGACTTAATCATAGACGCCGAAACAGCTATGCAAAATGCACACATCAACGACCACGACACCATACGACATGACATAAAACGTAAATTACAACACACACAAAAACACCAACCAAAAGGCCACAATAACGAAATACGAACGCTCAAAAATATAAAACTTAAATTACGTGAACACAACCTAACAATACTCAAAGCCGATAAAGGAAACATAAACGCTATAAAGTAAAAACAAGATCTAAACAATAAAATCGAGACATTATTCACCGAAAACAATATAACTAAATTTGATAAAGACCCCACATTGAAATATCAAAAACAAATAAACAAATTCATAAATAACGCCAAACACATAATCCAAACAAACAACATCAAATACATCAAACAAATCAAACCAAATCCCCCACAACTAAATGCGTTACCGAAAATACACAAACCCAATATTCCCATCAGACCATTAGTAAACAACACGCAAGCACCCTCCCACAAAATCGCAAGGCACCTAGATAAAGTAATCAGAAAAAACATAAATCTAACTAACAACAATTCCGTCAAAAATAACATAGAATTAGTTAACAAAACTAAACACATCCATATTCCACACAATTCAACTTTAGCTTCTTTTGACATAACCAATCTATACACCAACGTACCCATCAAAGACACCCATACTAACACTTGAACATTTACTAAGACAAAACAACACACCAGAAACGCACATACAGGAGATCATCACACTTACCAAAATAATCACTGAACAAAATTACTTCTCATACAACAACACGATTTACACACAAACAGACGGACTCCCCATGGGCTCCCCTATTTCAGGAATACTAGCTGAAATATTCATACACAACATAGAACAAAAACATATATTAAACAACAACAAATACACAAACAAAACATCTACTGGTACAGATATGTAGATGACATTTTACTTCTGTATAAAGGCAATAAAAGACAAATCGAAAATTTCCATAAATACATAAACACAATACACCCCAAACTAAAGTTCACACTAGAAATAGAACATAACAATAGTATAAACTTCCTGGACCTTACAATTAACAAAACAAACAACACATACACATATAAAATATTCAGGAAACCTACCACAAAAAACATGGTCATACACAACACATCTAACCATCCAACACAAACATGCCGCATTCAACTATATGCTCCATACACTCACATCAATACCACAAAGTAAACAAGATTATCAGGAAGAACTTAACACAATCAAATACATAGCGATAAAAAATGGATACACCCCCGAGCTAATAAACAAACTACACAGACACATCCTAAACAAAAACACCAAAACACAAAATACCAACAACACACAACATAATAAATACATCACACTTACATACTTCAACTCTAACACATACAAAATCGCAAACACATTCAGGAAACACAACTATAAAATAGCTTACAGAACGAACAACACCATCAAAAAACACATAAACGATACAAACACAGACACTGACACATACAACAAAACAGGAGTATACAAATTAAACTGCAGTGATTGCAAACATTTCTACATAGGCCAGACGGGAAGATCTTTTTCTTCAAGATTTTCAGAACACATAAAAGCCCTCTCTAATAACTACATACACTCCGCATTCGCCACGCACATACAGACTGAAAACCACAACTACACCAACATAGAAAGCAACCTGGAAATACTACACTACTTACCAAAAAGTAGGAAACTCAACACGGCAGAACAGTATGAAATATATAAACACCACACATTTCAACCAAACAACATACTAAATGACCAACTACACTACAAATCACATGTACTATTTGACACAATCATACAGAAACCAAACAATACTTTGAATCCCAGCGCCAACCCCCTTCCCCCAACTACCCCCCACACATACCACCAACCTGAAAAAATCCGTTACAATTGTTTCAAGCCATTCTTTATTTAAACCTCGCTGAAGAAGGTGAATAGCACACCGAAACGTACGAGGACTTTAAGAAACGTAAGTGTTCACAAGGAAAGTTACAGTTTATCACTAAAATCACATTGACGTTTGTGTGTCCATTACACAATATATGGAGTACATCTTGGATTGTCTTGAAACAAATTTATTGATAAAAATCATTACCTCAAAGGACAATGTATATTATGTTATTAAAAGACATGATAAATTGATTAATTTTTTTTACCAAAGCAATAAAGATTTAAGTTACAATTTCATTGGAGTATTTTATTATTATGGAATATGAGTTGAGTTTAATAAAAAAATTACATATTGTGTATAGAGAACATTTTTTTTATACTCTCTGTATACCATAGCCAAGATTTGTTTCTTATGCAATATACCGTAACATTCCTAATCAATTTGGAATTACTAATGACCGTTTATATGAGACTTACCGCTGATATTAAATAGAGTAATTTTTGCTCGCTAGTTTGTGTGTGTGTGTGTGGGGGGGGGGATGTGTATTAAAAAGGTACACAGATCAGCATGTAATCAATAAATAAGAACAGATATGTAGTCATAGTAGTTTGAAAGAAAACTAACATGAAATTATTTAAGTAAATATTATAAGAATTAATAACATATTTCTGTTGCTCGGCAATTAAAATTGCCAAATTATTTATTTCGAATATAATCAGGAATTAATTCGGACATGTTATATATGTTTTTGTTTTTATTTAATATTTCATGGTACATTTTTTTACCGCAACATTAAACTGATTTCGGTATGTATACATTATAAAATTTGATATCAAGGATTCATACCTTCAGCACTTAGCCAGATTAATTCACGAAAGGTTAGAAACGGTGGTTTTGGTTTAGCTTAGAAGAAAGTTATACAAAAATAGTGAATAAATAAAACCCAAACGAACTTATCTAGCCTCATGCAAAAACACCGGCCCCTATTTACATACATGTTCCACAATACGCACCGAATTCGGACACTTTCCTTAGGAATGGAAACAAAACCGCTTACCTTAGGTAAGTGCCTTACATGGTAGGTCTCTGTTACATTATACAGTATACTAAAAGTGAATTACAAAATTACAATTACAAATTATATTTAAATTATTGAAAATTACAACAAATATTCAATTATTTAATGTCTTATACACACGGTCGGAGTAATTCGAACAAATGACAGCACGGCCGAACGCATAGATTATAGGATAAAACCGAGTGATTCTCTGTAGTATACGGAATACCATAGAATGGAAACGAACGAAAACTTGCTAAAGTTTTATATTTTTAAGCTTAATGCTAGAAAACATTTTCTAGGGTTTAGTTAAAAGAAATTTCTACAAAAAAATGAATAAAACTAAACAGACTTACCTAACCCAGCACATGAAACCACTGACCTATATTAACATACATCCCCTACAAGATTTAGGCACATGGGTTCAAAATGAATTGAAGGGAAAACAGTTTACTAACCTCGCGCACAAATATATTACACTCCACAATATATTTTCTAAAATATAAGTGTTACTGTTTTGTTTAATGGCATAAACTATTTCATTTTGCTTCATGCCATTCCATCTTACGATCCATTCCCTTTGCTTTTATCTGTCATTATTTTGATGAAAACATTTGCCAAATTCATGTATATTGTAACACCATAAAATGTTACATAACCAAAACACATACCAGAAGGGTAAAATATGACACTAAAGTTATAAAGTTAATAATTGTAATGAATATAACAAAGAAGAGAAGGGACCAGCATAGAAGAAAGAAGAGGAGGGATCCCAAGAAGCAGTAATGAATACACTGCATGACACTACAACTTAAACACTATGACTGACTATGACTAATGGACATACAAAATTCACAAATAAGCTGTCAAGTGGGCCAGTTCATGACATTAATGTGTAGAGTCTTATATAATAAACTAAATGACCAATGACTGTAATAAAATAAACACAATAACAGCATTTTGGCTGAAAATAGAAGAACAATGATATATAAATAACAAAGACTACTACTATACTAGCTGTAGCCACAAAGCTATAAAAAGCTAGCTTTACCAACAAAAATGTAACAATATAGAATAAGGATGTTATAAACGGAAGCCTTATGTGTATAAGCAACTTCCTAAGTAAACGAGATGTAATTAGAAATAATAATTAACAGGGAATAAACCTGGTTCTATAACTGTATCTAGACCCTTCATAAACGAGTTTATGTCAGTAAATTAACAGGAAACAAGACCTCTAATTAACATTAAATTTACAGAGTAGTAAATATAACGAATAAGGTGTGAAATAACACCACCCAATTAATATAGTATGCCTTTAAAATGGGTAGGCCAAGTAAAAAAGTATTTAAAGAATAAGGAATTGTCAGAATAATGTATTATCATAATTATGCTAAGATTTAATATTGTTCAGCTGTAAACAGCTTGTAATTGTAATAATGTATGTAATTTTATTCATGTAATCATGTTTAAAAGAGGACACAGAGGTTATTAATCAAATGTAAAAGATAGGAAAATAGTCGCATTTTGCATTATTAGCAGACGACAGTAAGAAACCATGTTTCAAAACACTAGTTTTATGTATTGTCAGTGAAAACTAGGTTCAAACCGGCACTAAGCCACATCAAAATAAAGAGCAGAGACTAAGCTTTAGTTTGATGATAATAACTTAGAGATTGGAATTGTAATAATTTAATAATGAGTGTTAGCATCAATTTTTAACCAGATTTAAGAAATTGTCAGTGAATACAAACAATAACGACAATTGGGTACAGAAAGCGCGCCGGTGGCGGCTAACAAAAACATTACGTCACTGTAACGGAATTTTGTACCAATCACAAAAGAGTTTACTGAGCGAAATTTGTTCCTAAACGCGGTCGAGAAGAGGGGTATATAACCAGAGGGACGCTGAAAATTTCGCATTCGCTTCCTTCTTCACGAGCTAACAAGTTACGGCTCGGCGTTGTCTTATATTTTAATAATCTACTACAACACAATAGTAGTAAATACTTTAAGTTTTATTAAAAATAATTATTGGAAAGACGATTCATCGTATAAGAGTGCATCGAAAGTTAATAGTGAATCTTTTTAAACAGTGCGTGTATTCGGAACGAGCAAATTTAACTTAACCTGTAAAGTCAGCAACCCATTATCAGTAAGAAGAGGGTTATTTCTCGTTTCCAAGTGCGATTAAAGTGCAGTGTATTAGCGATCAATATAATCCGATCGTTAAAGTGTTTAATTTTAATCTATAAAGATTAAAAAGCAAGGTAGTACAGTGACCAATTTTATTGTTTATCTGTTTTCCATTGATCGTAACTATTGACACATTTGTACTGACGCAAAAACAATTAAACAATTAATAACGAACACTGTATCCATTTATTTAGAGGATTTAATAATCCGACGTAAGAATATATGTGTTAGAATTAGTTATTACGATTTTAATTATGATATAAACTGACGAAATTCTCGTTAACTAAACATATAATTGCAAGTTTTTAAAGAGGCCGAAAATAAATTACTATCATAGTAGTATCTATTAAAAGCAATTAATAATCGTTCTATTTTGTATTTTCAAGAACTTACCCTTGAGGTACTTAGTTAATTAAGATTAAAATTGTGTTAGTAAACATAAGAGTTTGTTTAGATTGTGCTTAACTGAGGTAGACCAGATAGCAGACAGATGACTTACTATCCGAACTGTATTAGTGTAAAAAAAGTATTTTTATTCAATCTGCTTTTTGAGGGTATAATAAACCCATAATGTTATACAGCATAACCTTTGTGTTCAATTATTTCAATTTAGATAAGTAAACCTCAGTATAGCATACGCTGAGGTACATTTGAAACAGAAATTTTTCAATATACTATTTGAATCATTTTAAATGCCATAAGCATTTAAACAACCGTAAAAAGTGAACATATATAAATTTAAAATTAGAAATTTGTTTTTTATGGGAACTTTTCTCGAAGAAAACCCATATGGCGCCCATCTAACATTCAAGGTGCTATAAAACCTTGCTTATAAAGTTTAAACTGGTCAAAGAGAAACTTGACAGTTTATTCAGTGGCGGTGAACATCGGAACATCAAGTACAACAACCAGGTACGTGAAAAGTGTTCTTTATGTTAATTTATTTGTCCAGACAACACTTGACCTTGACTTACACTGACGACATTTTTTCACAGGAAGAGGAGTTCGACTTCAAGTTCGACGCTACCGTTACATTCGTTTACCAACCAGCAATTATTATTTTATCCATAATAAATTATCACACTATAATTAAACAAATCATATTTATCAATCATTATAAAAAATAATTACTGCATGTAACACAAGAGACACCATTAAACAATTAACCCACAAATCGAACAAATCGATTATTAAACAACAATCGATAATTAAATCTATAAATTATATAGAGGGGGAATCTAGTCTCCTTACAATATCGATAACGATACAGATAGGCATCGGGAGGGGGGGAAGCGCAAGAATACTCTGGGTTCGTAACACTATAAAATAGTCCGTGATACAATATTTCGAAGGCCTATGTTAGACTAAAACGAGCTAGGTTAGGTAAAAACGACCTGACATGTTTGTAAATCCCTGATGTTAAAAATACAATTTTTGAAGTAGATTAAACATTGCGTATTGCTTACATTTGAATTACTGCTTACTAACATTACAATAATCTCTATACGTCTGATGAAGTAGATGCAACAATTGTTCTGAACAACTTGACATACAGTTTTATTACAGGTTTAAGATGAGATGAATTTTGATGTTTCGAAATCGTTTATTTCAAGTGGTAAGTTACTTCTCTTCATTCATTTAACTTAAGTTATCTAATTTTCGTGGCATATTTAATAAATTCTGTAACAATTTTACTTTAAAGACGGTCAACTCAAAACTACACCAACATCAAATTCTAGGAATCGTCCTAACATAACGGTGTAAAACTCACTTGACGTAAGAAAAGGAAATACCATATTCGCCAGAATCAAACACGAGTGACAATTTTAACGAATACTTCAACGTCTAACTAACCTATTCATATTATTCTATGTAAATTCATACCGTTTCCTAATATGTATTGTTTCTCATACTTTATATTTACCGGTACGTAGTTATATAAGAATTATAAAGCGTTAATGTAATAATAAATTGCAGGTACGGAACTGCAATACAAACGTGACTGTGTTAATTGGGTTAATAAAGAAACAAATCACCTACACGATACAAAATGAAATTACAAAAGAAAAAATCGGTATGGAGAACTATACATGACTTCCATGTTGTAAGATTTATGTTTAAAATAATTTTCAAAATGAAATATAACCATAGAAACTACTTCTTTCTACTTACTGCTTCAGCCTTAACCACAGTACTGTGGTCACTAACGTATACCACCTCACGTTATCGCACTCGATTTTCACTGATGATGGAAGTCGATGGCATTGCCGAAACGTCTGGTTTTGTAGAAAACATTAGACTACGGCCAAATATCCTGGGAAGGAATTTTAACAAAAACTACTTCTTTGTTGCCGATAACGTTGTACACATATATATAAGAAATATGCATAAAATTAATGGCTTGTATAAGTTAATGATTGATCTCCGTTAAGTAGTGCTCAAGTTTCCAAAGTTTCAATATTATGATGTCCGTAATTACAACATCAGAGCAGGTTTAGTGTGTATTAGGGTACACCGTGGACAAAAATTTTCAACATTTCCTATTGAGCGTTGCTTAGAATAAAGCTGCGAATCTACAGTGTACGTTTCACAGAACAAACACGCGGAAAAGAAGGAGCGCTCCGAAGTCACTCATGGACCCTGAGCATCTTGCAGAGGGTTCATTCCCTAAAGACATAAAGTTTGTCTATGAATCGTTCCTCTGTAAACACGTGCAGTTACACTGCCCAGCGATCCACAGGAAGCGAATCGCTATCCACGCTGGACACTTTTTCGGCTTGCACGCGTTATGTTGGTATGGGTTTCGGCACTTTCCATTTAAAAAGCGTGCAAATGTAAGAAAATAAACATGAATGAGGCCAGAAATAACGCGAATTTTGTGTGTGTGTGTGTGTGTCTTCCCTGCCTTTTTATTGCTGTAGTCATAATAATAAAATGGAAACGTAAACAGTACATAACTGAGATATGCTTGCCTGCCACGCACGATATATTTTCTCTTATACATGATTTACATTAAAATGAAAAAATTTTAATTTTATTGCCTGGCAACAAAATTATTTTATTTTTAACAATTACCATTGTTTGAAAAAGTTTAAATGAATTTTCAAGTACTTTACTCTTGTTAAAACGTAAAATGTTGCTGGTAAACTACCCCTTCCCCTTAACCGATCTTCACCAAAATCAAAAGCCCTTGA
Source organism: Magicicada septendecula (assembly GCA_034769895.1). NCBI lineage: Eukaryota > Metazoa > Arthropoda > Insecta > Hemiptera > Cicadidae > Magicicada > Magicicada septendecula. Next base: position 195,408,780 of record CM068371.1, on the reverse strand, counting down.
GTACTCTACAATTCAGTGAGGTATGCAAAAAATTATTTGATTCTGTTTGAATATGCGGCAGTTATCGTTCGTCATAGAAAATTACCCTTGATAAAAAACGTTGCTGGTAAGCTACCCCTTCCCCTTAACCGATCTTCACCAAAGACAACAGATCTTGAGAACTCCATAATTCAGGGCTGTATGCGAAACATTATTTGATTCTGTTTGAATTTGCGGCTGTTATCGTTTGCCAAAAAAAAAAATTACCCTTGATAAAAAAAACCGTTGCAGGTAAACTACCCCTTTCCCTCAACCGATCTTCACCAAAAACAATAGGTCATGAGTACTCTACAAATCAGGGCTGTATGCAAAAAATTATTTGATTGTGTTCGTAGTTGCGGCTGTTATCGTTTGCCATAGGAAAAAAATCTATAGACACAGACAGACAGACAGACAGACAGACAGACAGACAGACAGACAGACAGACAGACAGACTGACAGACAGACAGACAGACACACACACACAGACACTTTTCGAGAAACGACTTTTTTTCATGTTTTGAGTGTAGTACAATCAGAATCTGCAGTAATCTCGAACACGATTTTTTTTGCCATCACCATACTTCCATTTCCGTAAGGAATATGGAAGTAATATATTCCCCACCTTGTAAATCTAGTTTTATGTTTGACAAATTGAATGAAATATTTCCATAGAAACAACTTCTTTGTTCTATGGCAGTTTTCGTTTGCCATAGAAAAAATTCCACACACACACACACACACACACACACACACACACACACACACACACACACACACATTTCGCAAAATGACTTTTCTTCATGTTTTGAGGGTAGTACAATCAGAATTATTAGCCCTTATCTCGAACACGATTTTTTTCGCCATCACCATACTTCCATTTCCTTATGAAACATAGAAGTAAAAAATCATTTATATTTATACGCTATAACCTACAATATAGAATCATAATGGTAAATATAAACTTTGAAGCGTCAACTCTATTTGCCGGTTGAACCCGTAAGGTGACATAGTTTTCGCTAACTTGGGCTGAGAAACGAGTAAAGCTAATGGATATATCTATTGTGGTTTGGTTATAATTTTGCCATACGTGGTGCCAAAATAACATTGAAGTATACCAAATTAGTGTTAATAAAACTGGAAATCAAATATTTTAAAAAATAAGACAATGTTCTTAAATTTTATTGGTAGTTAAGAAATCTCGAGTTATACATTTTATAACGCATGCACAATTTTCTAGATACTCACAGTATCGTTCTAAATGAATGAATTTTTGTAATTGTTTAATAAAGTGCTATCATACACGGACTATACAATAGATAAAATGTTGATTACGAAAATATCTTTTAAATTAATACGTTTTTCATTAAATATGAAATATTTTATATGCATAATTTTTTACATTTATAGGCCTACGTTTTAATCGTTTCATGAGTTTGATACTTATATACATACGAGTATGTATTATTCGGATGGTAAGATTCATTTTATGTTTTAACATTACTATCAGTGAATTAAATATTTTACTTTTAAAACTTTATGGTGTTTCCTCCTTCATCAAAACTTTGAAATGGTTATCGTGTTGCTTAATGTTATGATGTACTAAGAAGTCAAAAATACAAAGTTTTACTGAAAAACAGTAAAGAAATTTGTAATCTCATAGATAAATAATGAAATGGAAAGAAGATCCGGCTGCAAAAAAAATAAATAGGCGAAAAACATTAGTTACATTCTCTTTAAGTTTGGAATTGATGTGTAAGATCTTTATATTTAAACAATTTTATCAATGAAATTGTATTAATGAACAATTTTCTCAGTCTTAACACGTCATTCATTACTACTAGAAGTAACTATCGTGGCATTATTTTATCAGCTTCAGATAATGTTATAGAAACGCTCTTGTAAATTTGTATGTTTATTGATTGTGTTTTTAAACCTACTTTTTAACAAGTTAATAAACTTTTTTTATTATACCACATAGGTTAACATAAAATATTTAATGCTACAGGGGTAGGTGTCACACTGTATATATAAAGAGTAGTTAATCACAAACATCAAATTAATAAAAATTGTTATAGAAATTTTCATTATTGTAACTATTATTAACTCAAGTGCTGTTTTCCGGCAAAATTTAATGCTGTTTTAGAAAAAATTGCGAAATAGTAGGTAATAACAAGTAAACTACAATTTAGTTTGCTTTGAGTTGTCTATCATTGCGGACTAAGTCTCTGCACGTACATTCATAACTTGGAATTTCTCCAATTTAAATAAATTAAGATACTGGAATTTTTAATTTTATGATTGCTACAATGCAAACACAAACAAGCACTTGCGCGCTCACACACACACACTTACACACACCTACACATGCCCACAAACATTCCACGGTATTGCAATCGCAAGTAATTCTATTGACGGATGATGAAAAATTTTAAACTTATCTTTTACTTACAAATTTCAGGTGATGGGATGTACATTTATAAAAGTGGAGAACAGAGTTCTTTACATTGAGCTTGATATTATAACTTGTAAAGAGAAAAACTTTTGTTAGGAGTGTTCCAGAGCATGGTGAGTTAAACAGTTTATGAGTTTTATGTTCCTTAGTCAGTTTCTCTTCAATTACATAATGAGATTTGTCTAAAAGTAAGGAGATTAAATGTATAAAATTAATTACCAAGACGGTTCCTACAAAACAATTGTGTCCTCTTCATTGTAGCTCCATTGGTAATCCATACAGTTAGGTGTTGTTCATATTGTTTCAAATAGTGTTGGGTATCTGTTTGATATCAGTATCTTTAGCTCGCCCGTCACATTATTTTGGAAGTTTTTTAAACTCATGGAACAGGAGTTTTTCCAAATAGTAAGTATTCTCTTGGAATTAAGTCCAGTAGAATTAGCGGGCTGGAGTACTACAGGAATGCAGTCTTTGACTTCACAGAAATTCAGTTCTGACTAAATACATTATTACAGAAAGTGCAGTGTGACATTGAGCTTAATCGTAATGGAGCATCTCTGGCCGTATTCAATTTGTGCGCCAAAATTAGGTAGACTTATAGTTTTGTGACTTACTGTGCCGGTCGTTTTACGAGCCGGCGAGTTAAATACGAAAATAAGCCTAATACCGTATATTTTTTTTTTAATTATAGACATTATAATTCATACGCACAATCAGTTTAGCTGTTACTGCGTTTAACGTTAAGAGAAACGACGAAATATAGTTCGCCGAGGGCATGCCAGCGCATTCTGGTGATCGCCGTATACCGGGTTGTCTTACTGCGTTGTAACTAAATTCGGCTTTTGTCTCTTTCCGTCAGCCACAAAGGTAACATCAAGTACCTTTCGACAGAGCGAAGTCTTTTGTGTTTGAAATTCTATCTTCTACTATGAGTAGATAAACACTCACAAAACTGCGGGCCCCTGGTCTAAGACGTGGACAGCGCCTCAGGATGACCATCTCCACCTGAACGTATAATAAAGGGCTTTCGACTTCGCCTGTCGTAGAGGACAAGAGCATGACCTAGCCAACACTCACCCTGGACTCGGTAACCTCAACTTCACCAGGTGACCTCAAACCATTATTATGATTATTTATATCTACATACACACCCGGATCTGTGCTGTTAACAACTTATAGCTTTTGTGGAGCACAAGTGATACATTGTCAAATTTGATCATCTTCAAAACGTTTTAATCAGGCCTCACTTTAACTAGACAGAATTGTGCGCGGATTTCTTTGATAATGTAATAACTTGGTATTCAGTGTAAGCCCGGGGGCTGGCAGGTATCCAAGGCCTGTCACATTAATTCAATCAGTAGTTTCTTTCTAGTTTCCAGTAAAAGGGGTTTTTTTTTTTAAGTATTTGTGGTCTGGCATTTCCATGTATGTAAGGGGGGAAGTTCCGTTTGTGACAGGATGAAACCTCATCGGCTGGTAGAGTTTAGTTGTAATTTCTGTCAATTTATTTCACAAATTTAAATTACAATTTTGGGGTTTATGTAAGGGTTATAATTGTCTAAATCAGTAACAGTCCGGCCTCTGCTTAATCCTGTATAGGCAGCCTTGTATGCAGACACAGGCATGCTCCAGGCTGAGGAACATGTTGGTTCCCGGGCCAATCCAGTTTTCTTAAATATTACATAACTGATCAGGACATTTTATTATTGTAAAATTTTCTTAAACGCTATTGTTAAAGCATTAATCATTATTAAAATTATAAATCATTATCTCAGCCAATTCACAATTACAGTTCCGGCCGTAGGAAAGATGGTGGCTCACCGTCTTTCCCATGTAGCCTCCTTAGTTAAATTTTCAGACTCGTTGTTTCTTTTCTTACCAAATTTAAGACTTCTTTAATTTACATCTGGCATTTTGGGCAGTCCAGATTCGTGGGAGAACTAGTGACACTTTTATACTTTCGTATGTCTGCACGGAAATATCTATAAAAATAAAAGGTGGGTATATAGGCGAGTGCCTCTGTTATTTTTAAACTTATAAGCGTGTTGGGTATCGATATAGCGAGACTTAAAATGTGGATGTGTCGGAGATATCTATTTATACTTTTGTGATTTATGTAGTGTTATCTTGTGGGGTATGTACGGGGAAGAATTATTTACACCAAAAATATTTACATTATAAAAGGGAAACAATTGTTATATATATATATATATATATATATATATTTATACTTTTGTGAATTTATTTTGTGTCATTTTTTGTGGGGTATGTACGGGGAAGAATTATTTACACCAAAAATATTTACATTATAAAAGGAAAACAATTGTTTTATCGATATATATTTATACTTTGTGGTTTATGTTTGTGTCACTTTTTGTGGGGTATGTACGGGGAAGATATTTACATGAAATATATTTGCATTATAAAAACAAAAAAACAAAAAACAACAAAAAGGAAAACAATTGTTTTATATCTATACATGTTATGTGTGATTTAGGCTTGTGTCACTTTTGTGGGGTATGCACGGGGAAAAATTTATACACTAAATTGAAATTCAAAAAACAAGGAAACCGATTAATACATGATATGTAAACACAATACAAGACTCAATAAATGTTATGTTTGTTTATAACACAGAGTTTAATTGCAAGTCCCGTCACCCTGGACCTAGCGCCTTTTAGCTTCTCTAGGCTTATGCTTAATTTTAAATAACTAGTGGCCCCTCTTCAAAAAAAAAAAAAAATACAAAAAACAAAAAAACTCGAAAAAAATTTTCAAAATTTTTTTTCAAAAAACAATTTTTTTTTATAAGGCATAAAATATCCAAAGAGGGGTTACTTTTGGTAGCAGAGCGTGGTTGTATCTAGGGTAAATCCTTGGGTCCTTTGGGTGTGACGGGGCTTGCAAACTCGGGAATAGTTCTGGCAACTTGGAACTTTAAAGATTTTTGTAATTAACATCTATGCTTTATCATAAGAGTTATGTCTATTGTTGTTGAGTATATTGGGTTTATTTGTAAATTTGGTGTCGCCACGTGATGTAAAATTTTAGGGGGGAATTTTTTTTGAAACTTGAATTACCGCAGTTCTGTGGCGATGTGTTGGGAAAATGATTTCGCGTTGTTCTTTATAAATGATAGTGAGAGCGTTATAGGCATGCGGTATGGCCCAATCAGCAGTTGGTCTCGTCCGAGTTACGGGAGCCGAAGTTAGTGTTATGACTTGGGAATTCGTTGTTGGTCGGTAAAAATTTTGTTTCTTGTTAAATATGATGTCGTGATATATGTTGGGTATATCGTGTGTTAGTGTAAATGTTGGTTTTCTTCTTGTATGGTGTTGTCGAGAGCCAGTTCAGGCTAGTGGGCGCGTCCGTGCAACGCTAGGGGGACAGCAGTTTGCTTGAAGGAAGAGTATAGTACTCGAGTTTTTTCTGATTCTTTGTTTCTATGTTTCGTAAGTTAGGTTTGTGTTAGGTGTTTTGTGGGAATTTATGTTTTGTTGATTGTGTGTTGTGAATTGTGCAATTCTGGCGGCGGTATGCTATCAGAAATTGCCCCACCCCCTTTCAGGAGTTCTCCAGAAACTTCCGGTGGTAGATGGAATAGATGAGGACAAGTTGCTGGTTGTCTTGGACCTTGTCCTGCAGTTGGCAGATTTCCCGGGGGTGTCCGATGGGGAGGTCTTGTCCCTTATATACCCGTATTGCCAGGGTTCATTGGCAGGGTTGGTCACCAATACTCTGCGTCGGGGTGGCAGTGTCGACGCTTTCCATGGGGAAGTGTTGGATTTCTTCATACCCCATCGACGACGTGCCCAGCTTAAGTTTGAGTTATTCTATCGCCTACAGGCCAACGGAGAGGCGTTGGGGGACTTCGTGCACGACATACGGAAAGCTGCCCGGGTATTAAGATTAGGGTTGCCCGAGACGGAAGTTATACAAGCAATCCTGAAAGGACTGAATCCCCAAGAGAGATCTCGTTTGATATTCGCAGACCGTCCACGTTGTTTCGCGGATCTGTACCGGTTGTGTGTGGTTTCTAGTACTGTCCAGGCAGGGGACGAGTCCCAGGGAAGAGCTGCTACGGATGTCCAATACTCCAGTGGTTTGTTAGGAAAAGCTAAAAAGGACAAACATGGCGGTTGGAGAAGAACACAAGAGACTGTCAGAAAAACAGAATATTCCGGAAGTAATGGAGGCTACAAGGGGGTGGCAAGTGAGAAGACGGTGGAAACGGTAACAACAGCTATAGCCCAGAAGACAAATAAGTATGAAATTAACAGGGGAAGAAGAAGTGATATCAGGGAACAAACACCGGCAAGTAGGGATCCTGTAGCAAGTCTTTATTCCTATTTGGAGAGAAAGGAAACTTTAAAGGTTCCAGAGGAATTACCAGTGCCTAAGAGAGTGGTGGATGAAGAAGGTGAAGCGGAAGAAGAAAAGCGGAGTAACTTCTGTGGATCAATACAAGACGACCAGAACACGTCTGTTGATATTGAATTACAGGACTCTGAGAGGACGTCATGGTTGAATCCAGATGCCGCAGAATTTGTTCCGGTATCTCCATCTCGGTTCATGACGGATCCAGAGCCGGTAACATCATCATCGCCTAAGCCGGGAGATGAGAAGTCACTTGATGGTGGAGCTTTACCATCGTCAGTAGAATTTAATTTAGACATTGCACATGGACCTGGACAGCTGGATTCCAGGGTGGGATATGTTGAGGACGTTGTAGTTGCTGAAAGTGGTGAAGAAGAGGAATCGAAGGAAGAGGCAGAAGAGCGGTCTACACATGCTGCGCAGGGGAGTATAAGTGTGAGTGTTAGGGAGACTGAAGAGTCTGAGTTTGCGGATGGACACGGGGATGTCCAGGCTGCAAGTATGGTAGCGGGTAGATGTTCCCCACAGTCCCAGTGGTGTTCGTCTACTTCAGGGATGCACCCCTGCCTGCGCGAGCCCTGGTTCTCTCCATTCGTCCTTATTTCTGGAGGGAGCCATGTCCTTACCTTTACTCCCAGCTCCCAGTTCTTGACCTTTCAATGATCCTTGCCCTTTCCATCTTCCCGATTTTCCTAACCCTCCACTCAAAAAAAAAAAAGGAGTTGGTGGAGTGAAGGAAGCCTACCGTGTCAACAGGGCAGGTTGTGGTCCTGGTTGACACTGTATGTTTCGGCAATGCCCTTGGAGCACACATGTATTGGATAATAGGTATATATATCTCTGCAAATGAAATTATTGGGTCATGGAAACCACCACCACCTCCCCTGGTCCTGTGGGATGTAAGGGGGTAATTAGGTGACTATGTTGCTTTTGGTTTTTGGGGTTCTCCCCCGTGTAATTATTGGGCAGGTGGCCCTGTTTAGGTGGCGTCAGTATTCCAGCATATGGTCAAGACTCAGGAGAGCAGAACTCAGGGAGCTCCCGAACTTGTCTTTCTTCTTTCTTCTCTATTCCTTTTGCTGTGGGTTGGCCCTGATCAGGTCAGCGCGCAGTGACAACACACTTACATTCTACACGTCTTCTTTCTGCTCTTTCGTCTTCCTTCTGAGCCTCGGTGCTCCTGAGAGCGAAGACTACTGCGAATACTGATGGATCCCCGTGTTGTAGAAGACAATATTATGGGTACACTGCAGGGTACCCCTCTGTCTAAGTGTGGGCAACTATGTTGCCCTTTTGGGCTGGGGGTGTGCCGGTCGTTTTACGAGCCGGCGAGTTAAATACGCAAATAAGCCTAATACCGTATATTTTTTTTTAAATTATAGACATTATAATGCATACGCACAATCAGTTTAGCTGTTACTGCGTTTAACGTTAAGAGAAACGACGAAATATAGTTCGCCGAGGGCATGACAGCGCATTCTGGTGATCGCCGTATACCGGGTTGTCTTACTGCGTTGTAACTAAATTCGGCTTTTGTCTCTTTCCGTCAGCCACAAAGGTAACATCAAGTACCTTTCGACAGAGCGAAGTCTTTTGTGTTTGAAATTCTATCTTCTACTATGAGTAGATAAACACTCACAAAACTGCGGGCCCCTGGTCTAAGACGTGGACAGCGCCTCAGGATGACCATCTCCACCTGAACGTATAATATAGGGCTTTCGACTTCGCCTGTCGTAGAGGGCAAGAGCATGACCTAACCAACACTCACCCTGGACTCGGTAACCTCAACTTCACCAGGTGACCTCAAACCATTATTATGATTATTTATATCTACATACACACCCGGATCTGTGCTGTTAACAACTTATAGCTTTTGTGGAGCACAAGTGATACATTGTCAAATTTGATCATCTTCAAAACGTTTTAATCAGGCCTTACTTTAACTAGACAGAATTGTGCGCGGATTTCTTTGATAATGTAATAACTTGGTATTCAGTGTAAGCCCGGGGGCTGGCAGGTATCCAAGGCCTGTCACATTAATTCAATCAGTAGTTTCTTTCTAGTTTCCAGTAAAAGGGGTTTTTTTTTTAAGTATTTGTGGTCTGGCATTTCCATGTATATAAGGGGGGAAGTTCCGTTTGTGACAGGATGAAACCTCACCGGCTGGTAGAGTTTAGTTGTAATTTCTGTCAATTTATTTCACAAATTTAAATTACAATTTTGGGGTTTATGTAAGGGATATAATTGTCTAAATCAGTAACAGTCCGGCCCCTGCTTAATCCTGTATAGGCAGCCTTGTATGCAGACACAGGCATGCTCCAGGCTGAGGAACATGTTGGTTCCCGGGCCAATCCAGTTTTCTTAAATATTACATAACTGATCAGGACATTTTATTATTGTAAAATTTTCTTAAACGCTATTGTTAAAGCATTAATCATTATTAAAATTATAAATCATTATCTCAGCCAATTCACAATTACAGTTCCGGCCGTAGGAAAGATGGTGGCTCACCGTCTTTCCCATGTAGCCTCCTTAGTTAAATTTTCAGACTCGTTGTTTCTTTTCTTACCAAATTTAAGACTTCTTTAATTTACATCTGGCATTTTGGGCAGTCCAGATTCGGGAGATTTTGGGACTTTCGTATGTCTGCACGGAAATATCTATAAAAATAAAAGGTGGATATATAGGCGAGTGCCTCTGTTATTTTTAAACTTATAAGCGTGTTGGGTATCGATATAGCGAGACTTAGAATGTGGATGTGACGGAGATATCTATTTATACTTTTGTGACTTATGTTGTGTTATCTTGTGGGGTATGTACGGGGAAGAATTATTTACACCAAAAATATTTACATTATAAAAGGAAAACAATTGTTTTATATATATATTATAACTACACTACTATGCGTTATTGTAATGTAATGTTGTGTGTGAGTACCCACCTGCTGTCTGATCTTGCAGATTCTTCCGACTAGGGCGTGTGGATTTTGGATTTGAAGTTCGCAAGCTAGTAATCTCAAATTATTACAACAACACACATAATGGGTTACTTTAAAGGGGGAGAGTTTTGTGAGACTGGTAGGCTTTATCGTACAACAATAAAACACTGTTATATGGGGTAATAAAACGTTGTTTATTACACCAACAACACACAAGAATAGAATGGTTATAATGTTATGAATTTTCTTATAGTCTATACAATGAATCGATGTTTTTCGATTGTCTAATAGTTGAAAGAAACTGAACTCGTTCTTTGCGAGTTAATTGCAATTTAAATTTGACTTTATTAATTGATTTGAATTTAATTAAATTTATTTAATTAATTTGAATCTAAGTGTTCATGAAACAACCTATAAAACTCTAAAATTAATTTGAATAATTAGTTAAAATAAATTAGACGTGACAGTCTAGTTCACGTTATTTCATTTCTAGTGATTCTATTTCTGATCTACTGCAGTATGATCTACGATTAGATTGTCAGTTAAGATTTGTATAGCGCTTTTATACTACCTCTATTTCTTAACTCTAACTTACTACTGTCTTAAACTGCTATACAGATTATCACAACGAATTTACTTTTTAATTACTAGAGTCTTTGTTTTTTTTGTTTGGCACCTGAATTATTTGAATTACAATGTTTTAATTGAAAAATAGAAAATTTGATCTGAAAAATAAATAAATAGATTTTGCTTTCCTGTTACTGAAGAGGATGTCGTCCCGATTTGTCCCTCGTCGATTCGAGTCCTTGGTTAGAGAAAGTAATCTGCTTAGAACTGCTGGATTCGGTCGTGGAGTTCAAAATTCGGCAACACTCTGCTTCCCTGCTGTTTGTGAATATTTTAACGTCTGCTGTTGTCTGCTGGAACTGCTTCCTGTTCTCCGTCGATTTGCACGTTGCACGTCAGTGTGTGTGTGTGTGTGCTTCGTCCGGGCGGTCGCTCTGCTCGTCAGCTGTTAACCAATGATTTAGACGGCCTCTCTGCTGTATTCTTGAAGTCTGGTCTTGAAGTCGGGTGGATCTCTTGCGTGCTTATGACTATCTGGTAGTACACAATAAGCTTGGTTGATGTCTTGAAGAGTATCTCGCCTTTACGTAGCAATTACGAGCTATACAGATGATCTGTTATTAGTGTGTTCGTAATTGCGTGTGTGTTGACCACGTAGAGTCTTCTTGTTGATCTTCACCGCTTTGGCTACTAGACGATCGAAGGACTACGTCTTAACTTCGTGAGTACTGACAGGAGAGTGAATTTTTCCACCAGAAAACATCGCACTGGCCGGGGCTGCATGAAATGATTTCATTGGTCGAAACACTCTCCCTACCACATAAAATTTAGAATTCCCTTAGTCCGTGAGAATGAAGTCTGGTTCCCACAGACGGAGAATAGAATTATTATCTAATAATTAATTATCCGGCGGAACCAGTTTGTCGCTAAGGATATCCTGTACTTATTTAATTTTGCAATAACTTGGTTGCAAATCAAGTTGTGTGAAATCTAAAATATACAATCTGTCACAAATTATTATCTTTACAATATACTAAAATCTCTTTACTGTAACTCTATTTTAACAGAAGTTATTTAATTATTTTAATTAACTCTTACATTTGTTAATTATATTGCATCAAATTTGCACACGTCATTATTAATATCTCGGCAAACATTTTGGCTATGTTGGATTTCGCCTTTATTTATTAGTTTCCGAGATATTAATAATTAACAGTTTGGGTGTGGTCGCTTCCTTGTACAGCGAACTGCTTACATAACGACCACGTGTGCGTTGCTTTACACAGCATTATTTTCAATGCTCTACATTCAAATGGAGTTTTAACTGTTAATTTTTATTTAAATATGGTTTCAGCATGCGGTAAACATATAACCCCAAATAGTTAATATTTGGTTCCGTTATATATTCCCACACCCGCTTTAAAAAAATAATGAATGTAATAATTACAGTTATTTTTTTTTTCTTAATCATTACACACATATTCTGTAATCATTATTCTTACTAGCTATACATTGTATTACTTATTCTGAAGACACGTACACAAGTGTTAATGTTTTTGCATTATATACAATTTAACTCTAAATACATGTATTAAAATGTTATATTTGCAACTTATTGCGTATAATGTTTTTCAAACGAGTAGTAGCCTTTATTTGTATACAATGCCACGCGTACAAAGAATTTTGCTGACAGTATTTAAAACGTTATCGCCGGGCGCGCGGCTAATTGCTTGACCTAGTTTCATATGTGGGTCAGGTAGTCGTTATCGCGTGACGTAACTGTTTCCTGCCGCTGTTCTCGCTCACTCTATACGCTTATTATTTATCGCGCTAGGAAAACATTATTATTAGTACACAAGTTATCTATAATTATTATTAATAATATTATAAAACACAAATAACTTATTTTAATTTTAATTATTATAATACAATTATTATTAACTCTATATACTATTTATCTTTTTAAAGTCTTTTTATTTCGTCGCGACGCGCTTTGGAACGCCATGCTACTCAAAGTATTTTCTCAAAGAGCTCGCATGGAATTTACCGATCGTTTTCGTTCGGTCCAGAGTCGTAACGATGAACGTGTGAGGTGCGAGTTGTTGAGCCAACAGATAGGGTCCATTATATAAACGAAAGAACTTTGCAGCCACATTTATGTCTCGTCGGCCTACAGGATTCGCCTTGAGCAGTACTTTTTCACCTACTATAAAGTTCGTTAGTTTATGCGTCGTATTAAATTTGTCTGCCCTTTTTCGCCCTTTTTCAACTATTCTTTCCCTCACAAGTTGATTTTTACATTGCACCGGCAGAGGTAGATTATAAGTCTTTGGCTTACTTAAATAATTATCCCAAAACCTCTCTGGCGTGGTTCCAGAGTCTAATTCTGCTGGTGTGTATTCCGTGGTATCATGATAACTCTCATTTATTGCCTTTTCGAAGAACGGTAAGAACTCGGGCCATTTACTTTGTTCCTTATAGCAATAGATACGGAATATTTTACCGATTTCCCGATTCACCCTTTCGGCAAGGTTTCCCTGTGGTCGTCGTATCGAGGTTAGGACTGCTTTGATACCGTTACGTTCCAGGGTGGCTGCCCAGTGTTTGTTTTGGAACTGCTTTCCCTGGTCACTAAGTACGTTCCTTATTGGTCCATGTTGTGGGATATGCTTATTAAGTATAATATTTAAAACGGACTTTGTGGTGGGCCTAGGGATCGCATAAAGGCTAACTTTTTTGGTAAACACATCGACGCAAACTACCATGTGTTTTAGATTTCTGGTAGCCTTGGGTAATGGTCCCAGAAAGTCGATGGCGATCATCTGTCCCTTACCTTCCGTTATCACATTGGCCATGGGCACGTACGTGTGTACGTTTGGTACTTTCGCTGTCTGGCATGGATAACATGTTTTTAGCAATTTCTTTACCCTACGGTACATGTTGGTAATTGTAAAATCCTCCTGCAATATTTTGACACATTTTACAGGAGATGCGTGCGCCATTTTTATATGTAAAGATTGTGTTATACACGCAAGCATCGCTGGAGACAATACCACTTTCCATTCGCCCTGTAACAATTTATACAATATATTGTCTTGTATAAGATAGTGAGGATTTGGGTGAGCTGCTAACATTAGCTTTTTAGCAAGGAGTGCGAGGTTATCGTCCTGCTCGCGTCCTAAGTTCTGTAGCATATTAGTAGCTTCAGGCGCGACAGTGTATTGCATGTTTAACACTCTCAACTCGTCGTCAGCTGCTTCATATACTTCCTCCTTTTCTACAGGCGGATATCTACTTAGAGTGTCTGCGGTGGTATTCTCTGATCCTTTGCAATATTTAATCGTGAATGAGTACTCCTGAATAGCTAACACCCATCGTGTTAGTCGGGAATTTGCTAATCGACATTTTAATATAAACGATAACGCCTGATTATCAGTGTGAATCTCGAAATGGGTACCGCATAGGTAGTGTCTGACTTTTCTGAGTGCGTTTATTATGGCGAGTATTTCTTTCTCGGAAGTACAATAGTGCAACTCAGCGCCTTTGAGCGTCCTATTGGCGTATGCTACAACATGAAGACTACCTTGTTCGTCTTCTTGATGCAACACGGCGCCGATAGCGTACTCGCTAGCGTCAGTGTACATTACGTACTTCCTACCCTGCTGTGGATGGAACAATTGTAAATTAGATTGGAACAGGCCTTTAACCCTCTCAAACGCATCGTTCTGTTCAGAACCCCATTTCCACTTTATATTTTTGCGTACCAGCTGTAGCAACGGGACTGTATATTCTGCGTATTTGCTGGTAAATTTCCTGTAATATCCCGTGAGTCCAAGGAATGCTCGCAGTGCTTTGAGGTTCTTGGGCACCGGGAATTCCATAATACTCCTGAGCTTCTCTGGGTCCGTACTGATACCTGTAGCTGAGATTATATGTCCCAGGAACTTCATTTGGGACTTTACAAACTCGCACTTGTGTAGTTTGAGCTTGATGTTTGCTAACCTCAGCTTCTGGAAGACGCTCCGCAGATGCTCGAAGTGTTCCTCCAACGTGCGGGATATCACGAGGATGTCATCCACGAATATTACCGTGTAAGGGTCTACCTCAGGTCCTAGAGCTCTCTCAAGGCATCTTACAATCGCAGCGAGACTCGTGCTAAGGCCAAAAGGTACCACCTTGTGTTGATAGCATTTGTTATTAAATATAAATGCTGTATACTTACGATCTTGCTCACACAGCGGGACCTGCCAGAAGCTTGCTGTTAGATCTAGCTTCGTGAGGTACCTGGCTCCTTCACATTTAATGAAGAGGTCCTCCGCTGTCGGTGCGCAGTCAAACTCTTTCTCTACGAGACTGTTTAAGTTCCTCATATCCAGGCAGAGTCGGATTTCTCCAGTCTTCTTGCGGACGACCAGCAGTGGATTGAGGAAGCTGCTATTAGATCTTTCAATAATATCTTCTTCCAACATCCGCTGTATCTCCTGCTGGACCTCGGCCTGGTATTTTATAGGGACCTGGTAGATTCTCCTTATGAACTTCTCCGGCTCTGAGAGGTGGATTCTGTGTTCATACACTGACGAGATTGAATGTTCTTCACTGAAGATATCGCTGAATTCTTCTTGCAGCGACGACAATCTCCGTTCAGTTCGGGAATCTAAGGTGGTCTCCCCCTCTTCACATTCTTTATAGTGAATTACTTGTTTTGGTGGCCGTGTGATTTTAATTGGGTCACTATGGTTTTGTGTGTGTGTATGTGTGTTCAATTTAAAAGTGTAACTAACATTGTCTATGGTACATTTTAATAAGTGTTCACTGGTGTTAATTTCCGCACGTATTTGTTCCAATACATCTACCCCCAATAACATATCACATATTAAATTGTTTATAGCCACTACACACACTTCAAATTGCACTTCGTCTAGCATGATAGTTAGATAGTATTGAGTGTCAATTTTTTCTTTTGTATCGGTAGCGGTTCGTATATAAAATTGATTGATTGGGAGTGATGGGACCGTACGAAAATATTTTTTATTGGTACGCAGGAACCTTTCACTGACGCCGGATACAACACTACCGGTATCCAGCAGAATTCTCGTGGGAACGCTATTGACAAAGGCGTGTAACACCGGACACGCCGCGCTCACGGGCCTTTGTCGCGTGGGACCGGGTTCTAGCAACGGATCCCTCCGTCCGGTGGGAACACATTATTAACGGGCACACAAGTTACATAATTAAAAGTACACATTTCACACAATATATAATCCTTATAATTAACATGCTTATATTTACACAATTTTGCCGAATTTATAGCGCGTCCTTGCTGGATGCGCATTTTGGCACGTTTTTTGTAGCTTGGTAACTTTTCGATTTATTGTTCGAATTTTTATTGCCGTGGGAGTCGCTGTCTTTTTCAGTTGTATCAGCTTTGGCTAATTCGACCGTTTGAATCGCTCTAATTTGTGCTCCATCGTTACCCTTACCCTGCCCCTTTGGTCTACCAAAATTTTGTTTTCCCTTGTACTCAAAGGTTTTATTTGGCTGTTTTGACGGTGTTTGGGGTGGAGTAGAACTGGTACTCGGTTTTTGATCCGTTTGCTGATGGTACTGTAGTCGCGTATTCTGCCCTTCATTATTTCGGCGAAAATCGGGATTATAACGCCACCCACCAAAATCAAAAACCGTCTCACTTTGGGACACTAGAATGAGGAGTTCGTCTACCGTGCGAATACCCTGGGTAAATACAGCTACTCTAATGTTATGATTAAAATGGTAGGCAAGCTTGGTGACTATGTCAATCTCCGCAAATGCTGGGGTTAAATGCTTCGCGCGCTCGACCTGCTGGATTATATAATTTTCGGCGGTAATATTCATTTTCTTGTCAAAACGGCCATATTCCAGTTCATTGCGCAGAAGTCGTTGGGTATGCGAGTTCCAGTATCGGCTTTCAAATTTTTGTTTGAACTCCGCGTATGTGGACACTCTATCGCGTACAATGTTATACCACTTACGCGCCGAATCACGCATCGCGTTAACCACCCACTGTATTTTGTCTTGATCTTCTAGTCGGGAACCTACTCTAGCCATTTCACTCTCACATGCTAATAAAAATTCAATGGGGTTTTCGTTATTTTCCCCCGTAAAATACACACGATTTTTCTCGTCGACAGGGCCTTGTACCAAAATATTTGGAGCAGACCTCCTTCGTACCTCCTGTCGTACTTTCAAAATCTCGTCGCTTAACGTTTGTAAAACACTCTCTTTATTAGAGTCAATGTTAGATCGCGTCTCTACAATTGAAGCGTCTAATTTATCTACTCGTCGTTGTGTTTCGGTCACGTCCGCGTGAATTTTTACCTCTAGGGATTCCACCTTCCTGGAAACCTCTAGTGTCTGTTTCTCACAGCGGGTTATGTGGTCTTTGAACCGGCCCTCCATACGTGTTACTTGTTCAATAAACGATTTTTGCATTGTGGTCTCAAAAACCTTAAACCGTTCATTGATTTTAGTATCGACCGTATTTACTCTTTCGCCGATCTCTGCGACTTTCACAGTTAGCTCTTTATTACTCTCACCGATTTCAACGACTTTAGCGGTTAACTCATTTACGCTTTCGTCTATTTTCGCAGTTAATTCTTTACTACTTTCTTTATTACTATGCTTAATCTCGGCGTTTATGTCAGCGTTACTGCGTTCTAATGCTTCGGTTAGACTAACTCTTTGTGTCTCGATATTAGATTTTAATTCCGCGATATTTATGTCAGCATTGGCTGTTATCTGTTCAAATTTCGCGTCTATTTTAGCGGTCAAATCCGCGTTAGCTTGTTTCATTTCCGCGTTCATTTGCTGTATTTGTTTAAGTATTTTATCCATATCCATTTTAAATAGACAACAATGTCAAATATACACAATTTAAAATACACAGAACAGTTTCAAATACACACAATAACTTTACTGTTGTACAAACACCAGTCACAAAACTCTTTGGGGATTGTTTAGTTGGACGCCAGCTGTTTTACGAGTTAAAACAGCAAAGTTTGTTTAACACGTGAAAATTAAATTTAAATTTAATTTAATTTAATTTGATCGCGCCCCACGTTCCGGGCAAGCCATTTATAACTCTTGTTCGGAACGTGAATTCAATTTGACGTACGTTTGTCGAGCCCCACGTTGGGCGCCATTTATAACTACACTACTATGCGTTATTGTAATGTAATGTTGTGTGTGAGTACCCACCTGCTGTCTGATCTTGCAGATTCTTCCGACTAGGGCGTGTGGATTTTGGATTTGAAGTTCGCAAGCTAGTAATCTCAAATTATTACAACAACACACATAATGGGTTACTTTAAAGGGGGAGAGTTTTGTGAGACTGGTAGGCTTTATCGTACAACAATAAAACACTGTTATATGGGGTAATAAAACGTTGTTTATTACACCAACAACACACAAGAATAGAATGGTTATAATGTTATGAATTTTCTTATAGTCTATACAATGAATCGATGTTTTTCGATTGTCTAATAGTTGAAAGAAACTGAACTCGTTCTTTGCGAGTTAATTGCAATTTAAATTTGACTTTATTAATTGATTTGAATTTAATTAAATTTATTTAATTAATTTGAATCTAAGTGTTCATGAAACAACCTATAAAACTCTAAAATTAATTTGAATAATTAGTTAAAATAAATTAGACGTGACAGTCTAGTTCACGTTATTTCATTTCTAGTGATTCTATTTCTGATCTACTGCAGTATGATCTACGATTAGATTGTCAGTTAAGATTTGTATAGCGCTTTTATACTACCTCTATTTCTTAACTCTAACTTACTACTGTCTTAAACTGCTATACAGATTATCACAACGAATTTACTTTTTAATTACTAGAGTCTTTGTTTTTTTTGTTTGGCACCTGAATTATTTGAATTACAATGTTTTAATTGAAAAATAGAAAATTTGATCTGAAAAATAAATAAATAGATTTTGCTTTCCTGTTACTGAAGAGGATGTCGTCCCGATTTGTCCCTCGTCGATTCGAGTCCTTGGTTAGAGAAAGTAATCTGCTTAGAACTGCTGGATTCGGTCGTGGAGTTCAAAATTCGGCAACACTCTGCTTCCCTGCTGTTTGTGAATATTTTAACGTCTGCTGTTGTCTGCTGGAACTGCTTCCTGTTCTCCGTCGATTTGCACGTTGCACGTCAGTGTGTGTGTGTGTGTGCTTCGTCCGGGCGGTCGCTCTGCTCGTCAGCTGTTAACCAATGATTTAGACGGCCTCTCTGCTGTATTCTTGAAGTCTGGTCTTGAAGTCGGGTGGATCTCTTGCGTGCTTATGACTATCTGGTAGTACACAATAAGCTTGGTTGATGTCTTGAAGAGTATCTCGCCTTTACGTAGCAATTACGAGCTATACAGATGATCTGTTATTAGTGTGTTCGTAATTGCGTGTGTGTTGACCACGTAGAGTCTTCTTGTTGATCTTCACCGCTTTGGCTACTAGACGATCGAAGGACTACGTCTTAACTTCGTGAGTACTGACAGGAGAGTGAATTTTTCCACCAGAAAACATCGCACTGGCCGGGGCTGCATGAAATGATTTCATTGGTCGAAACACTCTCCCTACCACATAAAATTTAGAATTCCCTTAGTCCGTGAGAATGAAGTCTGGTTCCCACAGACGGAGAATAGAATTATTATCTAATAATTAATTATCCGGCGGAACCAGTTTGTCGCTAAGGATATCCTGTACTTATTTAATTTTGCAATAACTTGGTTGCAAATCAAGTTGTGTGAAATCTAAAATATACAATCTGTCACAAATTATTATCTTTACAATATACTAAAATCTCTTTACTGTAACTCTATTTTAACAGAAGTTATTTAATTATTTTAATTAACTCTTACATTTGTTAATTATATTGCATCAAATTTGCACACGTCATTATTAATATCTCGGCAAACATTTTGGCTATGTTGGATTTCGCCTTTATTTATTAGTTTCCGAGATATTAATAATTAACAGTTTGGGTGTGGTCGCTTCCTTGTACAGCGAACTGCTTACATAACGACCACGTGTGCGTTGCTTTACACAGCATTATTTTCAATGCTCTACATTCAAATGGAGTTTTAACTGTTAATTTTTATTTAAATATGGTTTCAGCATGCGGTAAACATATAACCCCAAATAGTTAATATTTGGTTCCGTTATAATATATATATATATATATATATATATATATATATATTATAACAGCACCAAATATTAATTATTTGGGGTTATATATAGCCTGCATAATAAAATCATGTTTAAATAAATTATAACAGTCAAAACTCCATTTTTATGTAGAGCAATGAAAATAATGCTTGGTAAAGCGACGCACACGTGGCCGTTATGTAATCAGCTCGCTGTACAAGGAAGAGCCACACCCAAACTGTTAATTATTAATATCTCGGAAACAAATAAATTAAGGCGAAATCCAAGATAGCCAAAATGTTTGCCGAAATATTAATAATGACGTGTGCAAACTTTACGCAATATAATTAACAAATAAAAGAGTTAATTAAATTAATTGAATAACTCCTGTAAAAATAGAGCTGCATTAATGAGATTTGAATATGTCATAGATATAATAATTTCTGACACATTGTATATTTTAGATTTTGCACAACTTGGTTTGCAACCAAGATATTGCAAAATTAAATAAGCACAGGAAATCCGGACCGACAAATTAGTTCCGCCGCATAATAATATTAAAAATAATATTAATTATCGGTCTGTGGGAATCTAACTTCATTCTCACGGACCAAGGGAATTCAAATTTTATGTAGTAGGGAGAGTATGTCAGCCAATCAAATCATTTGACCAAACCCCGAACAGCGCGGTGTTTTCAGGCTGAAACATCACTCTTCTGCCAGTACTCACGAAGGAAAGACGTAGCTCTTCGATCGTCTCGTAACCATAGTGGTGAAGATGAATCAGAAGACTCTACGTGGTCATCACACGCAATTACGAACACACTAAATACAGATCAACTGTACTACTCGTAATTGTTGCGTAAAGGCGAGATACTCTTCATTACATCAACCAAGCTTATTGTGTACTACTGCAAGCTGTGGTCATAAGCACGCAAGAGATCCACCAGACTTCAAGACCAGACTTCAAGAATACAGCAGAGAGGCCGTCTAAATCATTGGTGAACAGCTGACGAGCAGAGCTACCACTCGAACGAAACACACACACACACGCTGACGTGCGACGTGCGAATCGACGAGGGACAGGAACCAGTTCCAGCAAAGAGCCGCAGACGTTAAAATATTCACGAACAGCAAGGAAGCAGAGTGTTGCCGAATTTTGAACTCAACGACCGAATCCAGGAGCTCTAAGCAGATTACTTTCTCTAGCGACCGGACCGTAATCAACGAGGGACAATCGGAACAACATCCTCTTCAATAACAGGAAAGCAAAATCCACTTATTTATTTTTCAACATCAAATTTTCTATTTTTCATTTAAAAACATTGTAATTCAAACGATTCAGGTGCCATACAAAAAAAATCAAAGACTCTAGTAATTAAGAATAAATTCATTGTGATAATCTGTATAGCAGTCTAAGTCATTAGTAAGCTGTAGTTAAGAAAATAGAAGTAGTATAAAAGCGCTATACAAATCTTAACTAACAATCTAATTATTAGTTCATACTGCAGTATAACAGAAGTCAAATCACTAGAAATGAAATAACGTGAACTAGACTGTCACGTCTAATTTATTTTTGAAAATTATTCTAATTAACTTCAGAGTTTTATATTTTGTTTCATTAACATTTAAATTCAATTGAGTTAAAGAAATTTAATCAAATCAAATCAATTAATTAATTAAATTTTCAATTGCAATTAACTCGCCAAATAACGAGTTTAGTTTCTTTTCAATTATTAACCAATCGAAAAACATTGGTCAACATTGATTCATTGTTTAGACTGTAAGAAATTGATAATATAATAACCATTTTATTCTTGTGTGTTGTTGGAGTAATAAACAACGTTTTATTACCCCATATTACAGTGTTTTATTGTTGTACGATAAAGCCTACCAGTCTCACAAAACTCACCCCATTTAAAGTAACTTATTTTGTGTGTTGTTGCAATAAATTTGAGATTACTAGCTTGCGAACTTCAAATCCAAAATCCATACGCCCTAGTCGGAAGAATCCGCAAGATCGGACAGCAGGTAGGTACTCATACACAACACGACACAACAACAACGCATATAAGTAGAGTTGCATATATCGCTCCAATTTCGTGGGGCTCGAGAAAATTAAATTAATTAAAATCAATTTAATTTTAATTTTCACGTTAAAACAAACTTTGCTGTTTTAACTCATAAAACAGCTGGCGTCCAACTGAACAATCCCCAAAGAGTTTTGTGACTGGTGCTTGTACAGCAGTGAAATTATTTTGTGTCTTTGAAATTATTTTGTGTATTTGAAATTGTTGTGTATTTAAAATGGATATGGATAAAATACTTAAACAAATACAGCAAATGAACGCGGAAATGAAACAAGCTAACGAGAAAATGAGCGCGGATTTAACCGCTAAAATAGACGCGAAATTTGAACAGAGCGCAGCCAAAGCTGAGCTAAATATCGCAGAGTTAAAATCTAACATCGAGGCACAGAGAGTTAGTCTAACCGAGAAATTAGACCAAAGCAACGCTGACATAAACGCCGAGATTAAGCAAAGTAATAAAGAAAGTAGTAAAGAATTGACCGCGAAAATAGACGAAAGCGTAAACGATTTAACCGCTAAAGTAGCTGAAATCGCTGAAAAAGTAAAGACGGTTGATACCAAAAACAATGAACGGTTTAAGCTTTTTGAGACCACTATGCAAAAATCGTTTATTGAACAAGTAACACGTATGGAGGGCCGGTTCAAGGACCATATTAGCCGCTGCGAAAAACAAACGCAAGACGTCGCGAGAAAAGTCGACTCTCTAGAGGTAAAGATTCAAGCCGACGTGACGGAAACGCAACGGCGAGTAGATAGATTAGACGCTTCAATTGTAGAGACGCGATCTAACATAGACTCTAATAAAGAGAGTGTCTTACAAGCGTTAAACGACGAGATTTTGAAAGTACGACAGGAGGTACGGAGGAGGTCCGCTCCTAATATTTTGGTACAAGGTCCTGTTGACGAGAAAAATCGCGTGTATTTTACGGGGGAAAATAGCGAAAACCCTATTGAATTTTTGTTAGCGTGTGAGAGTGAAATGGCTAGAGTTGGTTCCCGAATAGAAGATCAAGACAAAATACAGTGGGTAGTTAACGCGATGCGTGATTCGGCGCGTAAGTGGTATAACATTGTACGCGATAGAGTGTCCACATACGCGGAGTTCAAACAAAAATTTGAAAGCCGGTACTGGGACTCGCATACTCAAAGGCTTCTACGCAATGAACTGGAGTATGGCCGATTTGATAGGAAATTGGGTATTACCGCGGAAAATTATATAATCCAGCAGGTCGAACGCGCGAAGCATTTAACCCCAGCATTCTCGGAGATTGACATAGTCACGAAACTTGCCTATCACTTTAGTCACAACATAAGAGTAGCTGTGTTTACGCAGGGTATACGCACGGTCGATGAACTGCTCATTCTAGTGTCCCAAAGCGAGACAGTTTTTGATTTGGGCGGGTGGCGTTATAATCCCGATTTTCGCCGAAATAATGAAGGGCAGAATACGCGGGTACAGTATCATCAGCAACCTGATCAAAGACCGAGTACAAGTTCTACTCCACCCCAAACACCGTCAAAACCGCCAAATAAAACCTTTCAGTACAAGGGTAAACAAAATATTGGTAGACCATAGGGGCAGGGTAAGGGCAACGACGGGGCCCCGATTAGAACGATTCAAACGGTCGAATAAGCCAAAGCTGATACAACTGCGAAAGACAGCGACTCCCAAAGCAATAAGGACTCTAACAATAAATCAAAATTTACCAATCTACAAAAACCCTGCCAAAATGCGCATCCAGCAAGGACGCGCTATAAATTCGGCAAAAATATGTAAATCTAAGCATGCTAATTATAAGGATTATATATTGTGTGAAATGTGTACTTCTATTTATGTAACTTGTGTGCCCGTTAATAATGTGTTCCCACCGGACGTCAGGGATCCGTTGCTAGAATCCGGTCCCGCGCAACAAAGGCCAGTGAGCGCGGCGTGTCCGGTGTTACACGCCTTTGTCAACGGCGTTCCCACACAAATTTTGTTGGACACCGGCAGCGTTGTTTCCGGCGTCAGTGAAAGATCAATGCGTGCCAACAAAAAATATTTTCGTACGGCCCCATCACTCCCAATAAATCAATTTTATATACGAACCGCTACCGATACGAAAGAAAAAATTGACACTCAATACTATCTAACTATCATGCTAGAAAAAGTGCAATTTGAAGTGTGTGTAGTGGGTATAAACAATTTAATATGTGATATGTTATTGGGGGTAGATGTATTAGAACAAATACGTGCGGAAATTAACACCAGTGAACACTTATTAAAATGTACCATTGACAATGTTAGTTACACTTTTAAATTGAACACACATACACACACACAAAATCATGGTGACCCAACTAAAATCACGTGGCCACCAAAACAAGTGATTCATTATAAAGACTGTGAAGAGGGGGAGACAACCTTAGATTCCCGAACTGAATGGAGATTGTCGTCGCTGCAAGAAGAGTTCAGCGATATCTTCAGTGAAGAGCACTCAATCTCGTCAGTGTATGAACATAGAATCCACCTCATAGAGCCGGAGAAGTTCATAAGGAGAATCTACCAGGTCCCTATAAAATACCAGGCCGAGGTCCAGCAGGAGATACAGCGGATGTTGGAGGAAGATATTATAGAGAGATCTAATAGCAGCTTCCTCAACCCACTGCTAGTCGTCCGCAAGAAGACTGGAGAAATCCGACTCTGCCTGGATATGAGGAACTTAAACAGTCTGGTAGAGAAAGAGTTTGACTGCGCACCAACAGCGGAGGACCTCTTCATTAAATGTGAAGGAGCCAGGTACCTCACGAAGCTAGATCTAACAGCAAGCTTCTGGCAGGTCCCGCTGTGTGAGCAAGATCGTAAGTATACAGCATTTATATTCAATAACAAATGCTATCAGCACAAGGTGGTACCTTTTGGCCTTAGCACGAGTCTCGCTGCGATTGTAAGATGCCTCGAGAGAGCTCTAGGACCTGAGGTAGACCCATACACTGTAATATTCGTCGATGACATCCACGTGATATCCCGCACGTTGGAGGAACACTTCGAGCATCTGAGGAGCGTCTTCCAGAAGCTGAGGTTAGCCAACATCAAGCTCAAGATACACTAGTGCGAGTTTGTAAAGTCTCAAATGAAGTTCCTGGGACATATAATCTCAGCTACAGGTATCAGTACGGACCCAGAGAAGCTCAGGAGTATTGTGGAGTTCCCGGTGCCCGAGAACCTCAAAGCACTACGAGCATTCCTTGGACTCACGGGATACTACAGGAAATTCACCAGCAAATACGCCGAATATACAGTCCCCTTGCTACAGCTGGTACGCAAAAATATAAAGTGGAAATGGGGTTCTGAACAGAACGATGCGTTTGAGAGGGTTAAGGGCCTGTTCCAAACTAATTTACAATTGTTCCATCCACAACAGGGTAGGAAGTACGTAATGTACACTGACGCTAGCGAGTATGCTATCGGCGCCGTGTTGCATCAGGAAGATGAACAAGGTAGTCTTCATGTTGTAGCATACGCCAATAAAACGCTCAAAGGCGCTGAGTTGCGCTATTGTACTTCTGAGAAAGAAATACTCGCCATAATAAACGCACTCAGAAAATTCAGACACTACCTATATGGTACCCATTTCGAGATCCACACTGATAATCAGGCGTTATCGTTTATATTAAAATGTCGATTAGCAAATTCCCGACTAACACGATGGGTGTTAGCTATTCAGGATTACTCATTCACTATTAAATATTGCAAAGGATCAGAGAATACCACCGCAGACACTCTAAGTAGATATCCGCCCGTAGAAAAGGAGGAGGTATATGAAGCAGCTGACGACGAGTTGAGAGTGTTGAATATGCAATACACTGTCGCGCCTGAAGCTACCAATATTCTACAGAACTTAGGACGCGAGCAGGACGATAACCTCGCACTCCTTGCTAAAAGGCTAATGTTAGCAGCTCACCCGAATCCCCATTATCTCATACAAGACAATATATTGTATAAACTGTTACAGGGCGAATGGAAAGTGGTATTGTCTCCAGCGATGCTTGCGTGTGTAACACAATCATTACATATAAAAATGGCGCACGCATCTCCTGTAAAATGTGTAAAAATATTGCAGGAGGATTTTACAATTACAAACATGTATCGTAGGGTAAGGAAATTGTTAAAAACATGTCATCCGTGTCAAACTGCGAAAGTACCAAACTTGCACACTTACGTTCCCATGGCAAATGTGATAAAGGAAGGTAAGGGACAGATGATCGCCATCGACTTTCTGGGACCATTACCCAAGGATACCAGAAACCTAAAACACATGGTAGTTTGTGTCGATGTCTTTACTAAAAAAGTTAGCCTTTACGCGATCCCTAGGCCCACCACAAAGTCCGTTTTAAATATTATACTTAAAAAGTATATTCCACAGCATGGACCAATAAGGAACGTACTTAGTGACCAGGGAAAGCAATTCCAAAACAAACACTGGGCAGCTACCCTGGAACGTAATGGTATTAAAGCAATCCTCACGTCGATACGACGACCACAGGGCAACCTTGCCGAAAGGGTGAATCGGGAAATCGGTAAAATGTTCCGTATATATTGCTATAAGGAGCAAAGTAAATGGCCCGAGTTCCTACCATTCTTCGAAAAGGCAATAAACGAGAATTATCACGATACCACGGAATACACACCAGCAGAGTTAGACTCTGGAACGAAGCCAGAGAGATTTTGGAATAATTATTTAAGCAGGCCAAAGACTTATAATCTACCTCTGCCGGTGCAGTGTAAAAATCAACTTGTGAGGGAAAGAATAGTTGAAAAAGGGCGAAAGAGGGCGGACAAATTCAATACTACTCATAAACTAACTAACTTTGTAGTAGGTGAAAAAGTGCTGCTCAAGGCGAATCCCGTAGGCCGAAGAGACATAAATGTAGCCGCAAAGTTTTTTCGTTTATATAATGGTCCATATCTTTTGGCTCAACAACTCGCGCCTCACACATTTATCGTCACGACGCTCGACCGAACGAAAACGATCGGTAAATATCATGCGAGCTCTTTGAGAAAATACTTTGAGTAGCATGGGATTCCAAAGCGCGTCGGGACGAAATAATAAGATTTAAAATAAATAAATAATATTTAGAATTAATAATAATGTAATTATGTAATAATTAAAATTAAAATAAATTATTTGTGTTTTATAATATTATTAATAATTGTAGATAGCTTGTGTATTAATAATAACTCATTTATAACGCGGTAAATAACGGGCGTGTACAACAAAACAAACGCACCGGCAGGAAATAGTTACGCAGTTAGTGGTAACTGCTGACCGACATTTGAAAGTAGGTCAAGCAATTAGCCGCGCGGCAGGCGATAACGAATGCAATCTGTCAGCAAATTCCTTTGCGCGTGTGCCACTGTTTACAAACAAACCTTTTAAACGCTACAGTTAGCTATTACCCGTTGTAAAAACATTGATACACAATAAGTTGCAAATATAATATTATTAATAAATGTATTTAGAGTTAAATTGTATATAATGCAATAACATTAACACCTATGTATGTGTCTTTAGAATAAGTAATCGAATGTATAGGTAGTAAGTATAGGGATTACAAAATACGTGTGCAATGATTGAAAAAAAAAAATAACTGTAATTATTACATTCATTTTTTTTAAAAATGGGTGTGGGCGTATATAACAGCAACACATATTAATTATTTGGGGTTATATGTCGCCTGCATAATAAAATCATGTTTAAATAAATTATAACTGTCAAAACTCCATTTGTATGTAGAGCAATGAAAATAATGCTTGGTAAAGCGACGCAAACGTGGCCGTTATTTAATCAGCTCGCTGTACAAGGAAGAGCCACACCCAAACAGTTAATTATTAATATCTCGGAAACAAATAAATTAAGGCGAAATCCAAGATAGCCAAAATGTTTGCCGAAATATTAATAATGACGTGTGCAAATTTTACGCAATATAATTAACAAATAAAAGAGTTAATTAAATTAATTGAATAACTCCTGTAAAAATAGAGCTACATTAATGAGATTTGAATATGTTATAGATATAATAATTTCTGACACATTGTATATTTTAGATTTCGCACAACTTGGTTTGCAACCAAGATATTGCAAAATTAAATAAGCACAGGAAATCCGGACCAACAAATTAGTTCCGCCGCATAATAATATTAAAAATAATATTAATTCTCCGTCTGTGGGAATCTAACTTCATTCTCACGGACCAAGGGAATTCAAATTTTATGTAGTAGGGAGAGTATGTCAGCCAATCAAATCATTTGACCAAACCCCGAACAGCGCGGTGTTTTCAGGCTGAAACATCACTCTTCTGCCAGTACTCACGAAGGAAAGACGTAGTTCTTCGATCGTCTCGTAACCATAGTGGTGAAGATGAATCAGAAGACTCTACGTGGTCATCACACGCAATTACGAACACACTAAATACAGATCAACTGTACTACTCGTAATTGTTGCGTAAAGGCGAGATACTCTTCATTACATCAACCAAGCTTATTGTGTACTACTGCAAGCTGTGGTCATAAGCACGCAAGAGATCCACCAGACTTCAAGACCAGACTTCAAGAATACAGCAGAGAGGCCGTCTAAATCATTGGTGAACAGCTGACGAGCAGAGCTACCACTCGAACGAAACACACACACACACGCTGACGTGCGACGTGCGAATCGACGAGGGACAGGAACCAGTTCCAGCAAAGAGCCGCAGACGTTAAAATATTCACGAACAGCAAGGAAGCAGAGTGTTGCCGAATTTTGAACTCAACGACCGAATCCAGGAGCTCTAAGCAGATTACTTTCTCTAGCGACCGGACCGTAATCAACGAGGGACAATCGGAACAACATCCTCTTCAATAACAGGAAAGCAAAATCCACTTATTTATTTTTCAACATCAAATTTTCTATTTTTCATTTAAAAACATTGTAATTCAAACGATTCAGGTGCCATACAAAAAAAATCAAAGACTCTAGTAATTAAGAATAAATTCATTGTGATAATCTGTATAGCAGTCTAAGTCATTAGTAAGCTGTAGTTAAGAAAATAGAAGTAGTATAAAAGCGCTATACAAATCTTAACTAACAATCTAATTATTAGTTCATACTGCAGTATAACAGAAGTCAAATCACTAGAAATGAAATAACGTGAACTAGACTGTCACGTCTAATTTATTTTTGAAAATTATTCTAATTAACTTCAGAGTTTTATATTTTGTTTCATTAACATTTAAATTCAATTGAGTTAAAGAAATTTAATCAAATCAAATCAATTAATTAATTAAATTTTCAATTGCAATTAACTCGCCAAATAACGAGTTTAGTTTCTTTTCAATTATTAACCAATCGAAAAACATTGGTCAACATTGATTCATTGTTTAGACTGTAAGAAATTGATAATATAATAACCATTTTATTCTTGTGTGTTGTTGGAGTAATAAACAACGTTTTATTACCCCATATTACAGTGTTTTATTGTTGTACGATAAAGCCTACCAGTCTCACAAAACTCACCCCATTTAAAGTAACTTATTTTGTGTGTTGTTGCAATAAATTTGAGATTACTAGCTTGCGAACTTCAAATCCAAAATCCACACGCCCTAGTCGGAAGAATCCGCAAGATCGGACAGCAGGTAGGTACTCATACACAACACGACACAACAACAACGCATATAAGTAGAGTTGCAATATATTTATACTTTTGTGAATTATGTTTGTGTCATTTTTTGTGGGGTATGTACGGGGAAGAATTATTTACACCAAAAATATTTACATTATAAAAGGAAAACAATTGTTTTATCGATATATATTTATACTTTGTGGTTTATGTTTGTGTCACTTTTTGTGGGGTGTGTACGGGGAAGATATTTAAATGAAATATATTTGCATTATAAAAACAAAAAAACAAAAAACAACAAAAAGGAAAACAATTGTTTTATATCTATACATGTTATGTGTGATTTAGGCTTGTGTCACTTTTGTGGGGTATGCACGCAGAAAAATTTATACACTAAATTGAAATTCAAAAAAACAAGGAAACCGATTAATACATGATATGTAAACACAATACAAGACTCAATAAATGTTATGTTTGTTTATAACACAGAGTTTAATTGCAAGTCCCGTCACCCTGGACCTAGCGCCTTTTAGCTTCTCTAGGCTTATGCCTAGTTTTAAATAACTAGTGGCCCCTCTTCAAAAAAAAAAATAAATAAAAAAAACAAAAAAAAACTAAAAAAAATTTTTCTAATTTTTTTTTTCAAAAAACAATTTTTTTTTATAAGGCATAAAATATCCAAAGAGGGGTTACATTACGTTAACTTTATAAGACGAACACACCGTTACCGTATAAGTCACGGTGTGTTATACCCGTATTTGTTATACCGTATAAGTATAACAAAACCTTATAGGTACACCGTTACTGTCAAACGAAAATCAAACTTGCTTGACGTCTCACTTTCAATACATTTTCATCAGTTCATGCTGCACTTGGTCTTCCAGAATAGATTGCATTCTCCACTGTTTCACATCAACCTGAGCCCGAGACATGTCTTCATCTCCTGAAGATTCTTTTAACTTATTACATGTTTCCCATGCACTGTCTTAACGTGTGACACACACTTTTTTTGTCTAAGTCAGCTCAGTGTTTTTAAGGTCTTCTGTTATGACGTGAGAGAAAAGAAACACAAAACTATGGCACTGTTAAGGTTAAGAAGTTGAAAATTTAAGTGTAAGCAACCACATGTTATGGTTAACAGCAGCTACTACAGTCTTGGTCTCACAGGGTTGCCGGATAAATTACTTATTTAGACCAGGGCTTCACAAATTTTCCACTTGACGACCCCCTTTACCCGAGCAAATATAATCATGACCCTGGGTATAGAGATATGTAAACTAGGAATACGAATTAAAACATTTGTTGATAACAAATCATAAAGAAAATTAATTCGAAAACAATTCTTTGGTACACATACGAATACA
Organism: Magicicada septendecula; assembly: GCA_034769895.1. NCBI lineage: Eukaryota > Metazoa > Arthropoda > Insecta > Hemiptera > Cicadidae > Magicicada > Magicicada septendecula. The sequence goes on along the minus strand of CM068371.1, from coordinate 195,378,150 downwards.
GTTTTAACATGTATTAAAGACAAAGGCAAGTATTCATACTAATGAGCTGGGTGTGCTTGTTTACACTTATGTAAAGACTTAAATCTTGGATGAATGTTTGATACTGCAGGACGTAGAGCTTCTTCAACGTTTTGCACAGTTGATCGGTTTTTGATTTTATAAACGTTAATGCTAAAAATGTCGTGTCTAGGAATTTTTTAGTTTTGCTAAAATTTCTGCAACCCCCAAATTTAGTTACGCGATCCCATATGGGGTCTACACTTTGAGAAGTTCTGATTTAGACAAACCACTTATATTTTTACAATTATAAAAAATCTTATTTTATGAGAATTCGGACTATGTTCAACATTCACATTAGATATTATTTTACTATCAAACACCTATGTATGGAATACATATACAATAAATATTTTTTACTTAGAATGGGTACCACATATTCATAATGACTACAGGGGTCACACATTTGTAAGCATACAAAAATACTGGTAACGTACAATTACAAATCCCACACATGTATGACACGTATACAAGACGGAGCGTAAGTCACTTGAAACATAGCATTCTTTGACATCAGATGATGTGATGTTTTGTGAGGTTCTCATCGTCGACTACACACAATTCTAAAATATAAGTTGTGCAATATTATATACATTTCGTATAACATAGGAATGATGACATATGCAAATTATTTAATATCTATTTTACGTAACAGAACACATACATACCGGTAATACACACTCATAAAAAAACTGGAGGTATACTATCATACACACACTGGTATCCACACATCATAGTTCATAATTTCATTCAAATTTACGCATGCGTATAATAGTGGTAATACACAGATGCAGTAAATCATACACAGAACACGCATACAAAGGACTGGAGCCATAATCCATAAATCGAAACAGAAAAAACGATCATCCATTCAATAAATAAAAAAGATCATATATACTTACACAAACGTACAACAGTGGAAGCAGACACGTATACAGAAAATAGGTGGAGTACAAACACTCATACAACAAGGATACAATCATGAGCCACACATAACGAGTATTCACAAATCACAAAATTATCAAAATACAACGAATGTATTAAACAAGCCAATACAGTGGTATACATAGACTTACATACATATTTCAGTTGTCATACATTCATACATATTTAGGTATAAATACAAGAAAAGTAATACACAACGCAATCTGCCATTAGAAGCCACGCAATCGTGAATATTACATGCATACAATAAAGAGGAGCCACATAATCAAACATACAACACGCGTAGAATAAACAGGAGTAATTGATTCATCCACATATCACATAACATAAAATGTTGCAGGTAAACTACCCTATTCCCTTAACCGATCTTCACCAAACCAACTGGTCTTGAGAACTCAACAATTCAGTGCCGTATGCAAAATATTATTTGATTCTGTTTGAATTTACGGCTGTTATCATTTGCCATAGAAAATACCCTTGTTAAAACATAAAACGTTGCTGGTAAACTACCCCTTTCCCTTAACCGATCTTCACCAAAAACAATAGGTCTTGAGAACTCTACAATTCAGGGCTGTATGCGAAACATTATTTGATTCTGTTTGAATTTGCGTCTGTTATCGTTTGCCCCCAAAAAAATTACCCTTGATAAAAAAAAACCGTTGCCGGTAAACTACCCCTTTTCCTCAACCGATCTTCACCAAAAACAGTAGGTCGTGAGTACTCTACATATCAGGGCTGTACGCAAAAAATTATTTGATTCTGTTTGAATTTGCGGCAGTTATTGTTTGCCATAGAAAAAATCTATAGATAGACAGACAGACACACACACAGACACTTTACGATAAACGACTTTTTTCATGTTTTGAGTGTAGTACAATCAGAATCTGCAATAATCTCGAACACGGTTTTTCTTTGCCATCACCATACTTCCATTTCCTTAAGGAATATGGAAATAAAAATAAATAGTTCTCATGAAAATTTGAGACAAGTATTTGAATTTTCCGACAAGTACTCGTTTTGTGACTAACAAAAAAACAAACATCCATTAAGTATAATATGTATAGCATATGTTTTCATTCCTTAATACAGTGTTTTTTGTTTTTTCATTAACCAAAAATATTTGTATTTTTCATTTTGTATTTGCTGTTGTTTTTTCCAATTTGTAAACTTAAAAACGTTAGGTTCTTTATTTTAAGTGTTACTCCGTTATACGCATTGTATTACACGTTTAATGTTATGTTTTCTCAACCACAGCGTTTATTTATTTTAGCAGTAAACTAAAAACCCAAAACCATTATTACCTAACTACCAACTGAAAACAACACGTATTTTTGCTTTACATTAAGAAATAGGGCAATTTACAATTAGTACACTTCTTCTTTTAATGAAGAAATTTGTGTTAGTGGTTGAAATCACAATCAGAATGATCACAGTTGCACACCACTATATAAAAATTATCCCGATTAGCGCTTTCAAGCCTCACAGCCCATCGTCAGATCGGAATCGGCAGAAATTATTTTAAAACAAACCCTTCACCCCTCTCCCCACCCTGCTCACACACAACAAGCTATAATATAAATGACCCTTCCCCACCCCCTAAACCCTGTCACACACCATCTGTACAGTTACATATTTTCCTAGTAAAATTCCTTGTGTTTCAGTGTTGTGTTGTGTGTGTGTGTGTGCATCCTTTTAAACTTACACTACTTCCTCTCCACACACGTGGGTCAGTCACACACCCTTATTTTAACCCATCCAATTAGTACTATGCAATATAATTCTTAATCTTATCTATCTGTCCTCTATAATTTACTTCTTAATCATGTTATAAAATATTTCTTCATTATCAAATTTAATTTTAATATTAATTAAATTGTCTAACCCTTTTTCTCTTTCTTTTAATATTTCTAATTCCTCTCTAAGCTTCCTTTAAACTGTGTTATTTACTACTTTTACAATTTTGTATTCTTCCAAAGGATTAACAAACTTATGGTTGTCTTCTATGAAATGTCTTGCATATAACGAATTGGTTGTTCTATTACCTTCTCCACGTTTGTGGTCAGACAACCTGCATACGAATTTTCGTCCTGTCTCACCTAGGTACACTTTGTTGCAGTCTTTACATTTTAATTTATAAATTCCGCTTTTCTGTAATACTGGAATTTTTTCTATATTCTTATTCCTTATCTTATCAAATACCGTTTCACATTTTTTAATAGCTATATCTACTCCATATTTATTAAAACATTTTATAATTTTTCTAGTATGTGAACCTATGTATGTCAATGACCCTGCATAATTCTTTTGTTCTGGTTCTATTTTAGCTTTTTGTATGTTAACCCTTTTCATAACTTTATCCACTATGTTGGTGTTATAATTATTATTCCTTACAATTCCCTTTATCGTTTTTAACTCCCTATCTTTTGATTCGGTCTCTTTTAAACACTTCTGAGCTCTGTAACAAAATGTATTGATTGCCGCCATTTTATATCTATATGGGTGGTAAGACTCTCTTGGTATAATTATATCAGAATACGACTCTTTCCTAAATATCCCAAACTGTAGTTTCTCATTATCCTTCATTTCTATGTTCAAATCTAAGTAATTTATTTTCTTACCTCCTATCTCTTCTTTAAATTGTAAGTTTTTATCCTTATTATTTACCTCATTTATAAACTCATGCACTTCTTCTATGCTTCCTTCCCAAATTACTAATACATCATCAACGTATCTAGACCATACTTTTATATTGTCTTTATACTTAGTGGAAGTTATTAATTGCTTTTCAAAATCATTCATGTATATTTCAGCAAGAATATGGGATAATGAAGACCCCATAGGTAAACCTTTTTTCTGTATATAAAACTTGTTATTAAACCTAAAATAGTTCTGATTTACACATTCTTTAATTACTTTCATCAACTGCTTTTTATACCTGTATTCCCCCATATTATTATCGTTTATTAACTTAATAACTTTATTTACTGTGATATTGGTAAACATGTCCTTAACATCCAGTGATATCAATTTTGTATTTACATTAATCCTAATATTTTCTAATTTTTCTATCAATTTTGCATTATTCTCTATGTTGTATTTTGTCCCAAATTCATATTTCTCTTTCAGTACTCTGCTAACTTCCTTTGATAATTTATAAATAGGTGCATTAATAAAAGAAACAATCGGTCTAATTGGTTTTCCTTCTTTATGTATCTTAACCTGACTTTTAAAAGTTGGTGCTGTTGGATTACTTTCCAATAAATACTTTTTCTTATTTTCTTCTATAAATGTTATCTGTTTCATCATTTGTTTTATCCTTGACTGGTACTTACTTGTATAATCATACTTTATTTCCTCGTATGGTCCTTCCCTTATAAATTCTTCCGTTTTCTTTATGTATTCATCCTTTCTCAGTAGTACCATTGTATTTCCTTTGTCCGCCTTCGTAACTATAATATCATTTTCCTTTATTTTATTCTTTAGTTTAGTTACAGTTGATTTGATTATTTGTTCATTTTTTGAATTATACAAACTTTTCTTAAATATTTTATCTACTACATTCCCTACTTCCCACCTTATTCTTTTTTTATCATTTTCATTTCCTAGTTTTTGTATTATGCTTTCGCATTCAATAATCGTTTCTTCTTGATTTAATTCTGGTGGCGGTGCGTATTTTAAGCCTTTTGCTAACATTTCTTTTTCTTCTGTATTGAAATTCACCTCTGTAAGGTTTATTACTCTTTTTTCATAGTTATTCTTAGAGATGTGTTCCTTTTTTACTTCGTTCTTTCTTATTAATTTATTTAACTTATCTACCACTTTTTTATTTTTATTTTCCAATTTCTTTTCTACGTACCCCAAACCAAAATTATATAATATTTCTTCTAACTCTACATACGAGTATATTCTTAACAATTCTATGTGTCTGTCATATAATTCCCTATTATAACTATTGATTAAGCCGTACAGTGTCCTTATTTCCAGTTTTATCCATAACTTCTCGCATTGTTCTTTTACTTTTTTGCCTAGACTGTTCTTATTTTTAATTTTACTTGAGTTACTAGAGTTATTTTTAATTTTACTAGAGTTAGAAGAAATATTATATAATTTTGGTTTGGTGCACGTAGAAAAGAAATTGGAAAATAAAAATAAAAAAATGGTAGATAAGTTAAATAAATTTATAAGAAAGAACGAAGTAAAAAAGGGACACCTCTCTAAGAATAACTATGAAAAAAGAGTAATAAACCTTACAGAGGTGAATTTCAATACAGAAGAAAAAGACATGTTAGCAAAAGGCTTAAAATACGTACCGCCACCAGAATTAAATCAAGAAGAAACGATTATTGAATGCGAAAGCATAATACAAAAACTAGGAAATGAAAATGATAAAAAAAGAATAAGGTGGAAAGTAGGGAATGTAGTAGATAAAATATTTAAGAAAAGTTTGTATAATTCAAAAAATGAACAAATAATCAAATCAACTGTAACTAAACTAAAGAATAAAATAAAGGAAAATGATATTATAGTTACGAAGGCGGACAAAGGAAATACAATGGTACTACTGAGAAAGGATGAATACATAAAGAAAACGGAAGAATTTATAAGGGAAGGACCATACGAGGAAATAAAGTATGACTATACAAGTAAGTACCAGTCAAGGATAAAACAAATGATGAAACAGATAATATTTATAGAAGAAAATAAGAAAAAGTATTTATTGGAAAGTAATCCAACAGCACCAACTTTTAAAAGTCAGGTTAAGATACATAAAGAAGGAAAACCAATTAGACCGATTGTTTCTTTTATTAATGCACCTATTTATAAATTATCAAAGGAAGTTAGCAGAGTACTGAAAGAGAAATATGAATTTGGGACAAAATACAACATAGAGAATAATGTAAAATTGATAGAAAAATTAGAAAATATTAGGATTAATGTAAATACAAAATTGATATCACTGGATGTTAAGGACATGTTTACCAATATCACAGTAAATAAAGTTATTAAGTTAATAAACGATAATAATATGGGGGAATACAGGTATAAAAAGCAGTTGATGAAAGTAATAAAGAATGTGTAAATCAGAACTATTTTAGGTTTAATAACAAGTTTTATATACAGAAAAAAGGTTTACCTATGGGGTCTTCATTATCCCATATTCTTGCTGAAATATACATGAATGATTTTGAAAAGCAATTAATAACTTCCACTAAGTATAAAGACAATATAAAAGTATGGTCTAGATACGTTGATGATGTATTAGTAATTTGGGAAGGAAGCATAGAAGAAGTGCATGAGTTTATAAATGAGGTAAATAATAAGGATAAAAACTTACAATTTAAAGAAGAGATAGGAGGTAAGAAAATAAATTACTTAGATTTGAACATAGAAATGAAGGATAATGAGAAACTACAGTTTGGGATATTTAGGAAAGAGTCGTTTTCTGATACAATTATAACAAGAGAGTCTTACCACCCATATAGATATAAAATGGAGGCAATCAATACATTTTGTTACAAAGCTCAGAAGTGTTTAAAAGAGACCGAATCAAAAGATAGGGAGTTAAAAACGATAAAGGGAATTGTAAGGAATAGTAATTATAACACCAACATAGTGGATAAAGTTATGAAAAGAGTTAACATACAAAAAGCTAAAATAGAACCAGAACAAAAGAATTATGCAGGGTCATTGACATACATAGGTTCACATACTAGAAAAATTATAAAATGTTTTAATAAATATGGAGTAGATACAGCTATTAAAAATGTGAAACGGTATTTGATAAGACAAGGAATAAGAATATAGAAAAAATTCCAGTATTACAGAAAAGCGGAATTTATAAATTAAAATGTAAAGACTGCAACAAAGTGTACCTAGGTGAGACAGGACGAAAATTCGTGTGCAGGTTGTCTGACCACAAACGTGGAGAAGGTAATAGAACAACCAATTCGTTATATGCAAGACATTTCATAGAAGACAACCATAAGTTTGTTAATCCTTTGGAAGAATACGAAAGTGTAAAAGTAGTAAATAACACAGTTGAAAGGAAGCTTAGAGAGGAGTTAGAAATATTAAAAGAAAGAGAAATATCGGTATGGAGAACCATACATGACTTCCATATTCTAAGATTTATATTTAAAATCATTTTCGAAATGAAATATTACCATAGAAACTACTTCTTCTACTTATTGCTTCAGCCTTAACCACAGTACTGTGGTCACTAACATATAACACCTCACGTTATCGCACTCGAGTAAAGCTGCGAATCTACAGTGTATGTTTCACAGAACAAACACGCGAAAAAGAAGGAGCGCTCAGAAGTCACTCATGGACCCTCAGCATCTTGCAGAGGGTTCATTCCCTAAAGACGAAAAGTCTGTCTATGAATCGTTCCTCTGTAAACATGTGCAGTTACATTGCCCAGCGATCCACAGGAAGCAAATTGATGTCCATTTTTTCGGCTTGCACGCGTTATGTTGGTATGGGTTTCGGCACTTTCCATTTAAAAAAAGCGTGCAAATGTAAAAAAATAAACATGAGTGAGGCCAGAAATAACGTGAATTGTGTGTGTGTGTGTGTGTGTGTGTCTTACCTGTCTTTTTATTGCTGTAGGCATAATAATAAAATGGAAACGTAAATATTACATAACTGAGATATGCTTACCTGCCACGAACGATATACTATATTATACATGGAGGAGTTCAGTGACATACACACGTACAGAAGTCATCTTCAAAAATACTAGAAGTCGTCCACGCTTTTATGTTGGCAGTGTAACTTACAGGAAGTTTTTTGATGTTTTTAAAACATCTAGGATGCAAACTTTTCCCGATAACTAAAAGTTTCCTTGTTTCGGTTCCCGTCATGTTCGCACAAACAAAAACTGTAACTGTTTGTTTAGAGAGCTTCCCACCAACGCACTTTTCATTTTTAAATTTGAAAGTCTTATCTGGAGTTAATTTATAAAAAATTCCGGCTTCATGTCCATTAAAGATGTCTTCATCTTTATATGATCGTCTAATTTCTGGCCAAGTGTTATGCACCCAATCGCCTGTAACGTTCAGATCTACGCATTTTGCCTCACCACAAATTTTTGCAAAGGAAATCGAGTGTCGGGCCTTAAATCGATCTAGCCATCCGTTGGAGCACGCAAAATGGCTGGCGCCGGCAGTCCTGTTACAGTGCTTATCGCTTGCATACAATGTATGTCTGTAGCCATGGGCTAGCGCGCGCGCGCGCACATATATACGTTTATATGAAATTTAGAGTAAAATATCTGAGAAATATTTGACGCTATAACAGAGTAGTACAATATTTAGTGACGTTAAAACCGGGAATTTTTATAATGTTAAAGATATCAGTTTGACCGGACTTATGACAAAATAACGCTACACCAGAGTTGACGTAACAGCCGAGGCCGTAATAACCAAGTTCCACTGTATATATAAAGATATTAACTCAAACATAATTTACATTAAAATGAAAAAATTATAATTTTATTGCCTGGCAACAAAATTATTTTATTTTTAACAATTACCATTGTTTCAAAAAGTTTAAATAAATTTTCAAGTACTTTACTCTTGTTAAAACGTAAAAGGTTGCAGGTAAACTACCCCTTCCCCTTAACCGATCTTCACCAAAATCGAAAGTCCTTGAGACCTCTACAATTCAGGGACGTTTGCAAAACATTATTTGATTCTGTTTGAATTTGCGGCTGTCATCGTTTGCCATAGAAAATACGCTTGAAAAAAAAAACGTTGCTGGTAAACTACCCCTTCCCCTCAACCGATCTTCACCAAAAACAAGAGGTCTTGAGTACTCTGCAAATCAGGGCTGTATGCAGAAAATTATTTGATTCTGTTTGAATTTGCGGCTGTTATCGTTTGCCAAAAAAAAAATTTCCCTTGATAAAAAAAAACCGTTGCAGGTAAATTACCCCTTTCCCTCAACCGATCTTCACCAAAACAATAGGTCGTGAGTACTCTACAAATCAGGGCTGTATGCAAAAAATTATTTGATTCTGTTTGAATTTGCGGCAGTTATCGTTTGCCATAGAAAAATAATCTACAGACACACACACAGACACTTTTCGGAAAACGACTTTTTTTCATGTTTTGAGTGTAGTAGAATCAGAATCTGCAATAATCTCGAACACGATTTTTTTTGCCGTCACCATACTTCCATTCCTTAAGGAATATGGAAGTAAAAAGGGTTAGACAATTTAATTAATATTAAAATTAAATTTGATAATGAAGAAATATTTTATAACATGATTAAGAAGTAAATGATAGAGGACAGATAGATGAGATTAAGAATTATATTGCATAGTACTAATTGGATGGGTTAAAATAAGGGTGTGTGACTGACCCACGTGTGTGGTGAGGAAGTAGGGTAAGTTTAAAAGGATGCGCGCGCACACACACACACAACACTGAAACACAAGGAATTTGCTAGGAAAATATGTAACTGTACAGATGGTGTGGGACAGGGTTTAGGGGGTGGGGAAGGGTCATTTATATTATAGCTTGTTGTGTGTGAGCCGTGTGGGGGAGAGGGGTGAAGGGTTTGTTTTAAAATAATTTCTGCCTATTCCGATCTGACGATGGGCTGTGAGGCTTGAAAGCGCTAATCGGGATAATTTTTATATAGTGGTGTGCAACTGTGATCATTCTGATTGTGATTTCAACCACTAACACAAATTTCTTCATTAAACGTCTGTTAAGATGTGCAATCGACTACAGGTAATGGGCAACAACAATGAGGTAATAAACGACAACAATAAGGTAAGTAAAATTTTTAAATTTCTTAAGTTAAACGTTAAATTGAAGAGGGTTTTAAGTAAAATATGGTTTAATAAACAATGTCCGGATAATAATGTCATCCCAAAGTACGCTCAAGTTAAAATTAAAAATAAGAACAGTGTAGCGAAAAAAGTAAAAGAACAAAGAGAGAAGTTATGGATAAAACTGGAAATAAGGTCACTCTACGGCTTAATCAATAGATATAATAGGGAATTATATGACAGACACATAGAATTGTTAAGAATATACTCGTATGTAGAGTTAGAAGAAATATTATATAATTTTGGTTTGGGGTACGTAGAAAAGAAATTGGAAAATAAAAATAAAAAAATGGTAGATAAGTTAAATAAATTAATAAGAAAGAACGAAGTAAAAAAGGAACACATCTCTAAGAATAACTATGAAAAAAGAGTAATAAACCTTACAGAGGTGAATTTCAATACAGAAGAAAAAGAAATGTTAGCAAAAGGCTTAAAATACGCACCGCCACCAGAATTAAATCAAGAAGAAACGATTATTGAATGCGAAAGCATAATACAAAAACTAGGAAATGAAAATGATAAAAAAAGAATAAGGTGGGAAGTAGGGAATGTAGTAGATAAAATATTTAAGAAAAGTTTGTATAATTCAAAAAATGAACAAATAATCAAATCAACTGTAACTAAACTAAAGAATAAAATAAAGGAAAATGATATTATAGTTACGAAGGCGGACAAAGGAAATACAATGGTACTACTGAGAAAGGATGAATACATAAAGAAAACGGAAGAATTTATAAGGGAAGGACCATACGAGGAAATAAAGTATGATTATACAAGTAAGTACCAGTCAAGGATAAAACAAATGATGAAACAGATAACATTTATAGAAGAAAATAAGAAAAAGTATTTATTGGAAAGTAATCCAACAGCACCAACTTTTAAAAGTCAGGTTAAGATACATAAAGAAGGAAAACCAATTAGACCGATTGTTTCTTTTATTAATGCACCTATTTATAAATTATCAAAGGAAGTTAGCAGAGTACTGAAAGAGAAATATGAATTTGGGACAAAATACAACATAGAGAATAATGTAAAATTGATAGAAAAATTAGAAAATATTAGGATTAATGTAAATACAAAATTGATATCACTGGATGTTAAGGACATGTTTACCAATATCACAGTAAATAAAGTTATTAAGTTAATAAACGATAATAATATGGGGGAATACAGGTATAAAAAGCAGTTGATGAAAGTAATAAAGAATGTGTAAATCAGAACTATTTTAGGTTTAATAACAAGTTTTATATACAGAAAAAAGTATTACCTATGGGGTCTTCATTATCCCATATTCTTGCTGAAATATACATGAATGATTTTGAAAAGCAATTAATAACTTCCACTAAGTATAAAGACAATATAAAAGTATGGTCTAGATACGTTGATGATGTATTAGTAATTTGGGAAGGAAGCATAGAAGAAGTGCATGAGTTTATAAATGAGGTAAATAATAAGGATAAAAACTTACAATTTAAAGAAGAGATAGGAGGTAAGAAAATAAATTACTTAGATTTGAACATAGAAATGAAGGATAATGAGAAACTACAGTTTGGGATATTTAGGAAAGAGTCGTTTTCTGATACAATTATAACAAGAGAGTCTTACCACCCATATAGATATAAAATGGAGGCAATCAATACATTTTGTTACAGAGCTCAGAAGTGTTTAAAAGAGACCGAATCAAAAGATAGGGAGTTAAAAACGATAAAGGGAATTGTAAGGAATAGTAATTATAACACCAACATAGTGGATAAAGTTATGAAAAGAGTTAACATACAAAAAGCTAAAATAGAACCGGAACAAAAGAATTATGCAGGGTCATTGACATACATAGGTTCACATACTAGAAAAATTATAAAATGTTTTAATAAATATGGAGTAGATATAGCTATTAAAAAATGTGAAACGGTATTTGATAAGATAAGGAATAAGAATATAGAAAAAATTCCAGTATAACAGAAAAGCGGAATTTATAAATTAAAATGTAAAGACTGCAACAAAGTGTACCTAGGTGAGACAGGACGAAAATTCGTATGCAGGTTGTCTGACCACAAACGTGGAGAAGGTAATAGAACAACCAATTCGTTATATGCAAGACATTTCATAGAAGACAACCATAAGTTTGTTAATCCTTTGGAAGAATACGAAATTGTAAAAGTAGTAAATAACACAGTTGAAAGGAAGCTTAGAGAGGAGTTAGAAATATTAAAAGAAAGAGAAAAAGGGTCAGACAATTTAATTAATATGAAAATTAAATTTGATAGTGAAGAAATATTTTATAACATGATTAAGAAGTAAATTATAGAGGACAGATAGATAAGATTAAGAATTATATTGCATAGTGCTAATTGGATGGGTTAAAATAAGGGTGTGTGACTGACACACGTGTGTGGAGAGGAAGTAGGGTAAGTTTAAAAGGATGCACACACACACACACACACACACACACACACACACACAACACTGAAACACAAGGGATTTTACTAGGAAAATATGTAACTGTACAGATGGTGTGGGACAGGGTTTAGGGGGTGGGGAAGGGTCATTTATATTATAGCTTGTTGTGTGTGAGCCGTGTGGGGGAGAGGGGTGAAGGGTTTGTTTTAAAATAATTTCTGCCTATTCCGATCTGACGATGGGCTGTGAGGCTTGGAAGCGCTAATCGGGATAATTTTTATATAGTGGTGTGCAACTGTGATCATTCTGATTGCTTCTTCTTTTACACGCCGTAATAAATCGGTACAATCGCATATTAAAAACATCGAAATGTTTGCGGGTACTCATACAGTTCCAATCATTTACTTGAATTCGGTTAGATAATTCCTAAAATATCGGTATGGAGAACCATACATGACTTCCATATTCTAAGATTTATATTTTAAATCATTTTCGAAATGAAATATTACCATAGAAACTACTTCTTTCTACTTACTGCTTCAGCCTTAACCACAGTACTGTGGTCACTAACGTATACCACCTCACGTTATCGCACTCGATTTTCACTGATGATGAAAGTCGACGGCATTGCCGAAAAGTCTGGTTTTGTAGAAAACATTGGACTACGGCCAAATATCCCGGGAAGGAATCTTAACAAAAACTACTTCTTTGTTGCCGATAACGTTGTACACATATATATATAAAAAATGTGCATAAAATTAATGGCTTGTATAAGTTAATGATTGATCTCCATTAAGTAGTGCTCAAGTTTCCAAAGTTTTAATATTATGATGTCCGTAATTAATACATCAGAGCAGGTTTAGTGTGAATGATGGTACACTGTGGAAAAAAATTTTCAACATTTCTTATTGAGCGTTGCTTAAAGTAAAGCTGCGAATCTACAGTGTATGTTTCACAGAACAAACACGCGAAAAAGAAGGAGCGCTCCGAAGTCACTCATGGACCCTCAGCATCTTGCAGAGGGTTCATTCCCTAAAGACGAAAAGTCTATCTATGAATCGTTCCTCTGTAAACACGTGCAGTTACATTGCCCAGCGATCCACAGGAAGCAAATTGATGTCCATTTTTCCGGCTTGCACGCGTTATGTTGGTGTGGGTTTCGGCACTTTCCATTTAAAAAGCGTGCAAATGTAAGAAAATAAACATGAGTGAGGCCAGAAATAACGTGAATTGTGTGTGTGTGTGTGTGTGTGTGTGTGTGTGTGTGTGTGTCTTACCTGACTTTTTATTGCTGTAGGCATAATAATATAATGGAAACGTAAACATTACATAACTGAGATATGCTTACCTGCCACGAACGATATGTTATTTTATACATGGAGGTGTTCAGTGACATACACACGTACAGATGAATTATATATATAAAGATATTAACTCAAACATAATTTACATTAAAATGAAAAAATTATAATTTTATTGCCTGGCATCAAAATTATTTTATTTTTAACAATTACCATTGTTTCAAAAAGTTTAAATGAATTTTCAAGTACTTTACTGTTGTTAAAACTTACAAAGTTGCTGGTAAACTACCCCTTCCCCTTAACCGATCTTCACCAAAATCGAAAGTTCTTGAGACATCTACAATTCAGGGATGTATGCAAAAACTTATTTGATTCTGTTTGAATTTGCGGCTGTTATCGTTTGCCATAGAAAATACGCTTGATAAAAAAACGTTGCTAGTAAACTACCCCTTCCCCTTAACCGATCTTCACCAAAAACAATAGGTCTGGAGTACTCCACAATTTAGGGCTGTATGCAAATAATCTTTTGATTCTGTTTGAATTTGCGGCTGTTATCGTTTGCCATAGAAAATACCCTTGTTAAAACATAAAACGTTACTGGTAAACTACCCCTTTCCCTTAACCGATCTTCACCAAAAACAATAGATCTTGAGAACTCTACAATTGAGGGCTGTATGCGAAACATTATTTAATTCTGTTTGAATTTGCGCCTGTTATCGTTTGCCATAGAAAAAAGTTTTCCTTGATAAAAAAAAACCGTTGCAGGTAAACTACCCCTTTCCCTCAACCGATCTTCACCAAAAACAATAGGTCGTGAGTACTCTACAAATCAGGGCTGTATGCAAAGCATTATTTGATTCTGTTTGAATTTGCGGCAGTTATCGTTTGCCAAAAAAAAATCTACACACAAGCACACAGACAGACACACACACAGACACTTTTCGGAAAACGACATTTTTCATGTTTTGAGTGTAGTACAATGAGAATCTGCAATAATCTCGAACACGATTTTTTTTTGCTATCACCATACTTCCATTTCCTTAAGGAATATGGAAGTAAAAAATATAGAATTTTGTCATAATTAAATAAAATGTTTCCATAGAAACTACTTCTTTGTTGTCAATAACGTACTACACATATAAAACTTATAAAAAAATCGGTATGGAGAACCATACATGACTTCCATATTCTAAGATTTAAATTTAAAATCATTTTCGAAATGAAATATTACCATAGAAACTACTTCTTTCTACTTACTGCTTCAGCCTTAACCACAGTACTGTGGTCACTAACATATACCACCTCACGTTATCGCACTCGATTTTCACTGATGATGGAAGTCGATGGCATTGCCGAAACGTCTGGTTTTGTAGAAAACATTGGACTACGGCCAAATATCCCGGGAAGGAATTTTAACACAAACTACTTCTTTGTTGCCGATAACGTTGTACACACACACACACACACACACACACACACACACACACACACACACACACACACACACACACACACACACACACACACACACACACACACACACACACACACACACACACACACACACACACACACACACACACACACACACACACATATATATATATATATAAAATATGCATAAAAATAATGGCTTGTATAAGTTAATGATTGAACTCCATTAAGTAGTGCTCAAGTTTCCAAAGTTTTAATATTATGATGTCCGTAATTAAAACATCAGAGCAGGTTTAGTGTGAATGAGGGTACACCGTGGACTAAAATTTTCAACATTTCCTATTGAGCGTTGCTTAGAGTAAAGCTGCGAATCTACAGTGTATGTTTCACAGAACAAACACGCGAAAAAGAAGGAGCGCTCCGAAGTCACTCATGGACCCTCAGCATCTTGCAGTGGGTTCATTCCCTAAAGACGAAAAGTCTATCTATGAATCGTTCCTCTGTAAACACGTGCAGTTACACTGCCCAGCGATCCACAGGAAGCAAATTGATGTCCATTTTTTCGGCTTGCACGCGTTATATTGGTGTGGGTTTCGGCACTTTCCATTTAAAAAGCGTGCAAATGTAAGAAAATAAACATGAGTGAGGCCAGAAATAACGCGAATTGTGTGTGTGTGTGTGTGTGTGTGTGTGTGTGTGTCTTCCCTGCCTTTTTATTGCGGTAGTCATAATAATAAAATGGAAACGTAAACATTACATAACTGAGATATGCTTACCTGCCACGAACGATATATTATTTTATACATGTACGAGGTGTGTTCAAAAAAAGACCGAACTATTTGTGTAGCACGTCAACTAGCGCATAGAGCGAGCTGCAGAATTAAGTGCTGCTAGCGACAGGTTTTGACGCCTGAATGCCGTTTTCTCTGTTCCGTCACGATCTTCAGTCTTCGAGCTACACGCGCTGTAGTGGGCACGGGCACACACCGTCCGGCGGATATATAACGAAGTGAGAATGAAGATCTTAACACAACGTGTGTGTATAAAATTTTGCTGCTGACTTCGTAAAATCTTTACAGAGCTATTTCCATTGTCTTCCAAAGTTTTCATTACCATTTGCATTGGTACGCAGTTGTTGACCGATTTCAAAACGGGTCTCTTTCTGATCGTCGTCAACAAACACAGTAAGAATTTTTCAGTGATACGATACATTTAAATTTTTCTATCAAAATTTAATTTTATGATCTTAAATGGATTCTGTCAGAAAGTATCGGCATTTAAACGATGATTTACAATTACCACATCACGAGCTCTCTTCCCATGATCTTCGATATCGCTTTGATCTGCACTGACCATTGTTTTTCCCTCTTTAAAAATTCTTAAACTAATCATTCGCCTCACGCAGGCTTCCGCGTATGCTTAATTGAAAACCAGAATGTCTCTGAAAAGTTTTAACCTAGTTTTGCTGCAAAATTTCATACGTACACGTTGTTCTCGCGGTCTTTCTTAATCGCTTTGTCACTAATCCGCCGGCCAGCGTGTGCACGTCCCCACTCAATGTGATATACCTCAAAGACTACTACTAATAGCGGAACACAATAAGTGGTAGTTTGTTGTCAAAAACTATCGCTAGGTGCGCGCAAAATCGCGGCGCGTTGTTTGTGCGGATTGATGTTACTCAAAACGTTTGTTCTTTTTATGAACACATATCGTATATTAACTCATACATAATTTACATTAAAATAAAAAAATTATAATTTTATTGCCTGGCAACAAAATTATTTTATTTTTAACAATTCCCATTGTTTGAAAAAGTTTAAATGCATTTACAAGTACTTTACTGTTGTTAAAACGTAAAAGGTTGCAGGTAAACTACCCCTTCCCCTTAACCGATCTTCACCAAAATCGAAAATACTTGAGATCTCTACAATTCAGGGACGTATGCAAAAACTTATTTGATTCTGTTTGAATTTGCGGCTGTTATCGTTTGCCATAGAAAATACGCTTGATAAAGAAACGTTGCTGCTAAACTACCCCTTCCCCTTAACCGATCTTCACCAAAAACAATAGGTCTTGAATACTCTACAATTTAGGGCTGTATGCAAATAATCTTTTGATTCTGTTTGAATTTGCGGCTGTTATCGTTTGCCATAGAAAATACCCTTGTTAAAACATAAAACGTTGCTGGTAAACTACCCCTTTCCCTTAACCGATCTTCACCAAAAACAATAGATCTTGAGAACTCTACAATTTAGGGCTATATGCAAATAATCATTTGATTCTGTTTGAATTTGCGACTGTTATCGTTTGCCATAAAAAACAATTACCCTTGATTAAAAAAAAAAACAGTTGCTGGTAAACTACCCCTTTCCATCAACCGATCTTCACAAAAAACAATAGGTCGTGAGTACTTTACAAATCAGGGCTGTATGCAAAAAATGATTTGATTCAATTTGAATTTGCGGCTGTTATCGTTTGCCATAGGAAAAAAATCTATAGACATACACACACACAGACAGACACACAGACACACACACAGACACTTTTCGAAAAACGACTTTTTTCATGTTTTGAGTGTAGTACAATCAGAATCTGCAATAATCTCGAACACGATTTTTTTTGCCATCACCATACTTCCATTTCCTTAAGGAATATAGAAGTAAAAATCGGTATGGAGTACCATACAATGTCATGACTTCCATGTCCTAAAATTTATATTTAAAATTATTTAAATATTAATTAAATAAGTGGATGCTTGAGTTCTGAAGAAATTAAGTATCAGCTAAAATGGTACCACCATGTCAGGTGGATTAAGGCTATCCTCAACCTTCGTGAGGAAGGACTGTACTTTTGGATAAAATGTTTTAAGTCGAACGACGAGCTAGCTAAAGGTAACTGCGATCTGATTCCTGTAATGAAATTGGACTCTCGGTGCGAGGGGCCGAGGGATGTCTATAGTGTTATCAAAGTTTTTCCTGTCAATACTATACTAGTCATTTTTCTTTTTTAAAATCTAGTCTTGCTTTCTTTCTTTCCATTTGTCTTCTGATTTCCTGAACGACTATTCTGTTCACCCGTATAATTATAAATTTCTCAGCAAAACATTTCTTCCTTAATACGTTTGTGTCTCCTGTTTAATACCCACCATTCTGATCCATGTTATGACGCTATATTCCACACAGGTAGTAAATAACTAGCCATCAGGAAAGTTAAAATATTTTCAAGGAGAGGCAAACAATTTTCCAAAAGAGAAAAATATTTATATATTTTTCATACATACACACATGTACATATTAGTTTATAATTCTCATATCATAATAGAAATAAATACACAGATTGTATTAATTGCTTTAATACAACAACACTGCCCAGCGATCCACAGGAAGAAAATCGCTGTTCACCTTGTCGGCTTGCACGCGTTGTGTTGGTGTGGGTTTCGGCACTTTTTATTTAAAAAGCGTGCAAACATAAGGAAATAAACATTATTGAGGCCAGAAATAACGCGAATTGTGTGTGTGTGTGTCCTGCCAGGAACGATATATTTTCACTCATACGTGATTTAAATTAAAATGAAAAATATAGAATTTTCTTAAAGTGAAATGAAATGTTTCCATAGAAACTACTTCTTTGTTGTCAATAACGTATTACACATATAAAACTTATAAAATTTACTTACTCCATCATCAACTCCCATTTAATTTATAAAAAAAATTACCCCCTCCCGCTTTAACTACCCTTTTCATTTATAGATATATCATCTACCTTTCTACAGTGGATTATTATGGCCTTCTTTTAAGGATACTTTATTTATCAGAATTAAGCACATTACTCTTGTTAAAACGTAAAAGGTTACTGGTAAACTACCCCTTCCCCTTAACCGATCTTCACCAAAATCAATAGACCTCGAGTCCTCTAGAATTCAGGGATGTATGCAAAAAATTATTTGATTCTGTTTGAATTTTCGTGAATTTTCGGCAGTTATCGTTTGCTATAGAAAAATTCTACACGTAGACAGATAGACACACAGACACTTTTCGAAAAATGACTTTTTTCATGTTTTGAGGGTAGTACAATCAGAATCTGCCGTTATCTCGAACACGATTTTTTTCGCCATGACCATACTTCCATTTCCTTATGGAACATGGAAGTAAAAAGCACACACACACACACACACACACACACACACACACACACACACACACACACACACACACACACACAATCGCGTGTCTGCGCTCACCCTACAGTGTATTCAACAACAGGGCAGCTATAAATTCAGAAGTACTCACACGTATTAAAAATTGAGTACATTAATAAGTCTATTAAAATTTTAGATATACGCTCGTCCATTAACAATCATAACAAATGTATGATCGTACATTCACATTCTATGCAGGTACACTGCAGATTAGAAACACACTTTCGCGCATAAAAATACGCATAATTAAGAAAAGGGAGAAATACTTTCACACATACCTGCGCTTATGTGATACAGGGCGTCTCTCTCTCTCTCTCTCTCACACACACACACACACGCGCGCGCGCACACACAAACGCACGCGCACACGTTCACCTATACACATGCATATTACAAACAGGAGACGTATATTTCAGGATAATCAGGAATACTACAAATTGACGCCATAAATTCAAACGTACTCGCACACAGTCACTTACACCCGTATCAAACATACTAAAACACAGACATACAGTATATTCACGCAACCATACGGATACTACAGAGAGGGATAAAACCTTTATAATCAACAAGCATCCTACAAACAAGAATCATACCATTACACATACCCACGCAAACTGCTAATATGTGTCATACATTCACATATATAAAATACTAGCGGAATATCCGTGCTTCGCTACGGAGTTTCACGTTGTACGTAATGAAAATGTTAGTTTAATTAATAAAGTTCAATTAAAGTAGGTTTCTTAAAAATAAATAGCTGTTGCCCACGACTTCGTTCGCGTGGTCTTCAATTTAATGCGATAATATATTTAGAACAGAATCTATTCTATTGGGTTGCCATAGTAACCAGATCTAATAGTTTTTTAAGACTGCAAAGGACCCACCAGAGGATCGTATCGAAAAAAACCTGTCCTGTGTTGGTTCTCCCGTTGCGTAAAATATTTGTGCCAAGTTTGGTTGAAATCGGTCCAATGGTTTAGGAGGAGATGTGAGAGACCCCAAAGGACCCCCCAAAGGACCCCCAAAGGATCGTATCTAAAAAACACTTGTCCTATGTTGGTCCTCCCTTTGCGTAAAATATTTGTGCCAAGTTTGGTTGAAATCGGTCCAGTGGTTTAGGAGGAGATGTGGAAGACCACAAAGGACTCCCAAAAGGACCCCCCGAAGGATCATATCGAAAAAACACATATCCTATGATGGTTCTCCCGTTGCGTGAAATATTTGTGCCAAGTTTGGTTGAAATCGGTCCAGTGGTTTAGGAGGAGACGTGGAAGACCCCAAAGGAACCCCAAAGGAACCCCAAAGGACCCCGTCGGAAAAAACACCTATCCTATGTTGGTTCTCCCGTTGCGTAAAATATTTGTGCCAAGTTTGGTTGAAATCGGTCCAGTGGTTTAGGAGAAGACGTGGAAGACGCCAAAGGACCCCCCGAAGGATCGTATCGAAAAAACACCTATCCTATGTTGGTTCTCCCGTTGCGTAAAATATTTGTGCCAAGTTTGGTTGAAATTGGTCCAGTGGTTTAGGAGGAGATGTGGAAGACCCCAAAGGACCCCCAAAGGACTCCCAAAGGACCCCGTCGAAGAAAACACCTATCCTATGTTGGTTCTCCCGTTGCGTAAAATATTTGTGCCAAGTTTGGTTGAAATCGGTCCAGTGGTTTAGAAGGAGATGTGGAAGACCCCAAAGAACCCCCCAAAGAACCCCCCAAAGAACCCCCCAAAGGACCCCATCGTAAAAACACCTATCCTGTTGGTTCAACCGTTGCGTAAAATATTTGTGCCAAGTTTGGTTGAAATCAGTCCAGTGGTTTAGGAGGAGATGTGGAAGACCCCAAAGAAACCCCCAAAGGACCCCATCGAAAAAAACACCTATCCTGTTGGTTCAACCGTCGCGTAAAATATTTGTGCCAAGTTTGGTTGAATTCGGTCCAGTGGTTTAGGAGGAGATGTGGAACATACATACATAGATACATACATACATTGGGGGGGGGTTGCCCCTTAGGAGTGAAAGTTTTTAAAACCGTTTCTTAGTGAGCATCTACGACCCCATAAGAATATACCTTCAAATTTTGAGATCATTATCTTCAGTAGTTTTTGCTCTACGTTGATTCTATGTCAGTCAGTCAGGACTTCTCCGCTTATATATATAGAGATTTTCTACAGTCAGTGCTACTCTAGAATAAAACAAACATTGGGCAGACGTTTATAAGTGCACATGCCTATAACAGGCTTATAAAGAAAGGTTATTGGGGTTTTCTCAGTAATACCTTGATACAACATGAATTGTCTATCTTATTATTCTAGTTATGTATAATCATTTAAATATAATACCATAGATTTACAAAACAGGAACTGATTTTTAAAATTAATTTCCGGTTGGCTCTATGCTATATAAAATAAAGTATAAAGTTCTTCGAAAGACAGTTGATTACTTTCATTACAGATTTTCTTGTTTGTACTGAAAAAAAAACAACATATTAAAAAGAAAATAATTAATGTGAAACTTGTTGCTGCTTATTTTGTAACAGAGAGTTAATATCAGGTTCTACTGATGTTACTTGTAACCTTAAATCTTACTCAATAGACATCCTGTTAGATTCTAATGAAATATTACCGCAATGTGTATGTGTTTTTAAAGGGTAATGGTTTTAAATCATGTCAGATGAACATTTTTTGTTGTTTTGAACATAAATGTTTATTTATTTATTTATTTATTTATACATTTTTCTAGCTAGGTCTTCTGGCGTACTACCGGACGAGAACCACTGCTGTAAACAGTGGTCATATGTTCCTACATCTTCACGCATCATATAAAACAGGGGACATACATTCACACGTACACATACTTTCAAACACTGTACGGACACACATAAATACACACACGCATACAACGAACAAACATTCTTTACAATATACAATTCTTGCGTATAGGCTTATTACAAAGCAGGGGCCGTACTATCACATATCCAGACGCATACTATAAACAGGTCTCTCTCTCTCTCTCTCACACGCACACACACACACACACACGCACACACACACACACACGCACACACACACACACACACACACACACACACAATGGGGTATCTGCATTCAACCATAATCTAGCATATAATCAAAATTGTCACACATTTACACGTACAAAGGAGTACAGCTTTCATACATACAATCGCATATTACAAAGAAGGCGCAGATATTAGATAGACAAAATGCAAGAAACAGGTACCATTTTCTTTATTCACTTATATTAAAAACGTGACACACACTTTCATACACACAAACGTGTTTTAAAAACGGAGCTTACCTGCTTTCACACATAATAACGAACCTACAAGTAGCAGTCATACATTCAAACAGACAGACTTGTAAAGAGAAACATGCCTATGTTCATATACTCTCTAGCCCTACAACAACCAGACGCTATATAATGATTCAGGTATAATAATATAGGTGTAGGTACTCACGTACATTACAAAAAAAAGAGACAAACATCTTACAAACAGGGGATACGTTCACACATAAACTCGCGTACTAAAAACAGGGGCCATTCTTTCACACATACTCATTCACACATACACACATTCACATATACATACTCCCAAATAACAAAAAACAGGGTACAAACGTTCAATCTAACTCTAGCATAGCATAAATATATGAGCCACATTCGTATCCATTGAAGCACACTACAAATATGGGACACACATTCATACATACTCTCGCATGTAACAAACGTAGGCCATATTTTCATAGTACTCACGCATATTACAAACACGAGACGCTAAGAATACAGTTAGGCTATACTACGAATAGTGGTCTTCCATTCTTAGACGATTACGCATCCCATAAACACATATATTACATTACAAACATGATTTAGATAACTTACATTACATTACATAATTTAAGACTCTTTAAAAGAAGAATTATAAGAAAACTCTTTGGACTAGTGAAGGAAGGTGAAGGATGCCGCACACAGAACAATAGGGAATTAGAGGAATTGATAGAT
This sequence comes from Magicicada septendecula, assembly GCA_034769895.1. Classification (NCBI taxonomy): domain Eukaryota; kingdom Metazoa; phylum Arthropoda; class Insecta; order Hemiptera; family Cicadidae; genus Magicicada; species Magicicada septendecula. Next base: position 195,354,959 of record CM068371.1, on the reverse strand, counting down.
GGGGAGGACATAGCGAGGTTCATCAAGTCTATGAGGATCAGCTGGTTGGAACGTGTGATGCGCATAGAGGACGACAGAATGCCCAAAGCAATTCTTAGAGGGACAATAGATAGGCAAAGAAGGAAAGGAAGATCTAGAAGAAGGTGGGTGCAGCACGTACAAGATTACCTCAGGAGGATGGGTATAGGGGATTGGAGGCACAGGCTGTAGGAACGAGGTGTTTGGAGGCGACTAGTCGGGGAAGCCAAGGCTGATCGTGGGCTATAGCGCCAGAGAGCCAGTCAGTCATAAACCCCCCCCCCCCACACACACACACACATTTATGTTGCCTTTAGTCTAACATTCTCACACATGAAAGGTTCTGTTTATTCATTTGATATTATGACAGATATAAATTACATATTAATGTTTCCTTGTCCTACATGTAACAGGAGTCACATCATACCAATGTGACATTTAACATAATGTGCTTTATAAACTAAAACACAGTCATCATACGACTCACAATTGTACGAGGAGTACAGTTACCACAAACAAATTGTGACCCACAACTGTAGTCGTTACTAGTGATTTATACACCAATAAAAATACAATTGTCAAATGTTATTCTTTATGTTTCCGCCATCATTTCTAATACGTTGGTAAGAGTACTCATTTTTATAAGAGTATTCTTAATAACTTTTCAGAATACATCAAAAAATATTTTATAGAACAATTTCGTCTTCTGTATGTACGCTATGGATTTTATATGCTTTAACATGGAGTATACAAATAGTAGATTTACCGACAACCATGGACGGTATGAGAGACGTTAGCTCACTGAGAATGCTGAATGAAATAGTTATAGAAAAGTGTCTGTGTGTGTGTATGAACGCGAGCGCGTACGGGAGGAGAATGGAAGGAAACGTGACGCAAACGCCGAGGGACAAACGTAAATCAAGAACAGAGAGTGTTGCAGAAGAACAAAGAGGAAAAGGAATATCTGTTTACAGAACGTAAATGAATTACAGAATGATAAATATATATTTAGTTTACATAAGCAAATAAATATAATTTAGTGTGTATATAATATAATGGTATTAATAAATTAACAAATTATAATTTATAACTAACAATTAGTACGCAAATATATTTTCTGGCAAAGAGGTTAAAAAACACAAACGCTTTGTGGTTCACAATTTATTCTTATATGCTCTGACAATTATTTCAGCCTACTAGACTATTCTCAAAGAACTGCTAAGAACAAGTAAATACAAAGAATGAGTTAGAGAGTAAACATGTGTTAAGGGTATATATATGGACATGTGTGTGGAACGAGTAAGGTGGATTGGTGGAGGGCTAGTGTAGGGAAGGTCAAGTGACTAAAAACTAAGTACAATAAGAATGCAAATTCTTAAAGTAACTAAATTAAATAACAACTTTTAAGAAAGGAGATATAACAAAGAATTTTCTGTTCCTGTTATTTGTAACTGATGTCTAATCGCGTTGACAATCATGAAAGTAGTTTTGAATCATGTTTTTAGTCTAAGATATTATAATTAACAGATAAAACTAAAACAAGATAAGTTTGTAAGCAATGAAAAGGAACCGTCTAAAATGTTCAACCCCTTAAATAAAACTGATCTTGTTTTAGTTAAATTAAAAAATAAACTTCTGATAAAAAATATAATAACAACCGATGTGGCTTTTGTGTCACAGGCTTACTGTACTATCGTTTCGCGTTTTAGGAAAAGAGGCTCGCAAACGGTAGACCTAAGTTGTTTTATTAAGCTGTTTCATTACATATGTATAGCTTCAGTGCTGTACCTACTTAATAATTATCTGGTTCGTATTAATTAACACAAGTTGTTAAGTAATTATTGAATTTATCTCTGGAGAATATTACACAACAGTGACCGAGACTCTAAAGTAAGCCTATAACCAACTTAACGGCACAACGTAAGTATTTTATATTAGAAATTATACTTAATTGTGTTAGTAATACAGACACATCTGTTGTCACTTAAGTTTAATATATTTTCTAGCCGTTTCAAAAGACTAAAAGAATAAAGGATGTAACCCCTCTTTAAGTATTGTATTGACTCATAAAAAAAAAGTTTTTTTTTTTTTTTTAAAGAGGGGCCACAAGATAATTAAAACTAGGCCAAAGCCTAGAGAAGCCAAAACTGCGCTGGATCCAGTGAGACGGGACTTGCAATTAAAACTCACAAAATTAACAACCAATAAATTTTTTTATTATAACCAAACTTTAAATCTCTTTAACCCAACAAAATCACTGTATTCTCCTTTAAAATATTTTGCTTGAAAAATAAATATAAAATTTAAATTCTCCTTAAAAATGTTTTTGCTAAAAAAATTTTACTTGAAAAAATTAATAAATATAAAAATTATATTCTTTATTCTCCTTAAAATGTTTCTACTTTTTTTAAAAATTTAAATATAAAATTTCAATTAAATGAATATAAAATGTTCTTTTCCAAACGGGGTTACTTTTCCCCACTTAGCCCTATACCTAACCCCCAAAAATACACATGAATATACAATACATATATTGGACATATAAGGAAATATGTCCAATATACAATACATACACACGTTCCACATCACAGGACAATTACAACTTCCATCATTATAATCTTGCCACCTCTTTCACCCCAGGAGGTACATAATTTACAATTCATAAATATTATTGCACGCAACACCTATTGCAAGGTCTTAATACCTAATAACTCAAGATATATGTGTGTAACACCAGTGCCCCCAGGGCATACTAAAATTCAGGAGTTGGCATAATACCTGATACTATTATAAAGTGCTCCCACATTGAGCACTTAGACTTGGAGTAAATATAATTATAATTCAGTAAACACACATGTGATCATAATCAATTAAAAAGAATTTAAACATGATAAATTTTGTGAAATATTAAAACCAGTAATGTGTCATAATGCCTTATAACCTTTTAAAAATTAATTTGGCCCAAAGGCCGACATGTTCCTAGGCGCGATCGTGCATAACTAAACCTGTCCCAGGAGCATGTTCAAGTCTGCATGAAAATCCGCCTATACAGGATTAAACTGGGGACCCGACTGAAACTACCAAAAGAAACTCCTATCCATTATATGGCCCAAACTGAATATAAATATATGAAATTAATGCATTAATTGAAAACTAAATTTAACCTGTGAAATTACATGATGAATGATAGAATTACTAGCACTAGAATTACTATGCATTAACAAATCATCTAAATAATTGAAGACGAACCTGAATTTCACGTCGTGAAAAACGGTATCGAGAGGACGAGTGAGTGTCTGGGCGCCCACAGCCAAACCCATGGGAACCCTTGTGTATTGGTACAAATTCCAGGGTACAAAAAAGCCGTGTACGGTCTACTCTCTTTGGCCAAAGGAATCCGGTGATAGGCCGCATTGAGATCGATTGATAAGCCGCAGCTTGTGATATGACGCCGCTCCCAAACCGGCGAAAACCGGGGTACTTGCAGCAGGCTCGATTGCTCTATACGAGGACGCTACAGCCGAGACCTCGGACTCAGCAACTGGAGCCGGCGTAGGTGGTCTACCCGGTTGAGACCCCTGCAGGGTCTAGGTGATCTGTTGGATCAGACCTTTTACATCATGGGCCGGCTCAAGATCGCCCCATAGTTCGTCAAGGTTCTGCAGCCTGTGTTTTACATGCTGCAGGCGTTGCCGGATTCGCCGGACGCCGATGGAGCACCCCGGTCCCTCCTCCAAACTGTCTACACAACGAGCTAATTCCTGCAGCTCCTCCCACTTCTCGTTACATTTTTCTAATTCGCTCTCTTTGTCAGCGATGGCGACCGTCGAGAGCGCTTCGCCCGCGGACAGCGCTTCTCTGAGCTGCCGTCGTAATACAATAACCGTCCCTTTTGGGTCTCTCCCCCGGGCTCGTAACTCGAACTCGATTTCGTCGCGCAGAAACAGCTCGGGATGTAGGACACTCATCCTCGAGCTTCGCGGTCGGCACATAAAAACACAACACCGTACAAAAAATGACAATAAGAACACAGGAAATACTTGAGTACTGTCCTTCCTTCAAGCAGAATGCGGGTCCCCCTACCGTTGCGAGGACCCAGCCCACTTACCTGAACTAGCTCTCAACAACACTACACACTAAGGAACGCAACACACACACTAACACACAACATGACAAAATTACCGACCAACGAACAACAACAAATTCTCATAATTTGCAATAACTTCGGCTCCCGTATCTCGGAGGAGACCGACTGCCGATCGGGCCATACCACATACATGAAAACGCCTTCCCTATTATTGGCAAGGTAATACGCGAACCATATCTCCACCTAGGCCCAGGTCTGCGATAATTCGAGTTTCCAAGGAATTTCCCCCCTAAAATTTCACACCGCGTGGCGACCTACAGTTCAACGATACCAACAGGCTGAAATGATACACACATATAAGTAACAAAACCTTAAACCTAACAAGACATAGGTACTTATAGATATAGGGACTTCTAGAGATTATTCCAAGTCCGATCCGAACCCCAAAATGTTTCCTGAGTTTGCAAGCACCGTCACACCCAAAGGACCCAAGGGTTGACCCTAATCTGAACCACGCTCTGCTACGGGGCCACAAGATAATTAAAACTAGGCCAAAGCCTAGAGAAGCCAAAACTGCGCTGGATCCAGTGAGACGGGACTTGCAATTAAAACTCACAAAATTAACAACCAATAAATTTTTTTATTATAAACAAACTTTAAATCTCTTTAACCCAACAAAATCACTGTATTCTCCTTTAAAATATTTTGCTTGAAAAATAAATATAAAATTTAAATTCTCCTTAAAAATGTTTTTGCTAAAAAAATTTTACTTGAAAAAATTAATAAATATAAAAATTATATTCTTTATTCTCCTTAAAATGTTTCTACTTTTTTAAAAATTTAAATATAAAATTTCAATTAAATGAATATAAAATGTTCTTTTCCAATCGGGGTTACTTTTCCCCACTTAGCCCTATACCTAACCCCCAAAAATACACATGAATATACAATACATATATTGGACATATAAGGAAATATGTCTACAATATACAATACATACACACGTTCCACATCATATATTTCAAGTCTGCATGAAAATCCGCCTATACAGGATTAAACTGGGGACCCGACTGAAACTACCAAAAGAAACTCCTATCCATTATATGGCCCAAACTGAATATAAATATATGAAATTAATGCATTAATTGAAAACTAAATTTAACCTGTGAAATTACATGATGAATGATAGAATTACTAGCACTAAGGTAACCCTTCTACTGAAAACAAGAAAGAATTTTACATGCCTGAATGGTAATCAGCCACAGATACATGCCAACCTCTGGGCTCACATTCAATATAAACAGAGTTACAAAATGTACAAAAGATTCCCCTCCCCCAAGTCCGCGCACTATTCTGTCCCGTTAACCGGGGACCCAATTAAAATGTTTAAAGCTTAAAGTCATTTTATGTGGTGTAGCTCTATGCCCACGAGTTCTAGTGGGTACATTCCCTTGTGTGAAAGTAATATAGTTTGGTGTCACCTGATTTATTCCGTGGTGTGAAGTTGGTGTTCTGGTCTACATTTTAGTGTGGGTGTGGCCTGTCCTCGCTGTTCTCCTCCGGCAGATGAAGTTGAGAGTCTAGATGGTCATTTTTTCAGGTTGGGGCTGTTCCTCGACTTGAAGCGAGGGACCCGCAGATCTGTTTTAATCTAGCCTGCCATAGGTTGAAGATGGTACAATTAAAAAAACTTCTCTCTGTCGGAGAACGCGGCGAGACGTGGAGTTTGGTTCAGGACCAGAATAAGACAGGCTTAGAATCGTTTATTCTGGCCTTTCTCAACTCGCGATCAGCGTCGACCGCCAGAGTGCAGCACCAATCAGGCGCAGCATTCTTACCGTATTACAGTACGGTAGAACGCCACCGCTAAATACAGTACGGTATTCTTCTTCAGCGTTCTCGTTAAATGCAGTGTAAGCGCCGATCTTAATGACTCGGCACAAGGAAATGAAATTGAAAATTTTAAGCTAATAATTTAATCTATAAATATTTAATCTATAAAGTTTATTGCAATAAAAACAATAATAAATGAGAAAGACACATAATATATGAAACCCTTTAGGAAAATCTAATCGTTTCGTTAAACCTAATTTTCTTATTTATAATTTTTAATAAACTGTCACGGGAAACCGTGTTGCACATTAACCGTGATTGGATAATTGGTGAAGTAAAATTTAATTTATTGGTATATTTATTAATAACACGTGATTTTATTTGTATAAAGTAAATATTAATATTTTTAAGAACTCACACGATAGGTTTTTAATCTGTAATGTCACATTAGTTGAAACACAAGTAGGTCAACATAACATTGCATAAGTTGCATTTTTAACATCAAGGTTAAGGAAAAATAAAAGAGAATATTACTGCGTGTTTTCTGTATCAAAACGGGAGACACAATCTTGTCTTGATACATGGTGCTTGACATGTCGCATGTGTAGTAGACAGAATGTAATTAACTCGTGTAAACAGTTTTCAGTACTAACAAGAATTTTACAATTCTCATGCTTCCCGATAGCTGCAATATATTTTACGACAGCTGTCGTTTGCAGGTTATACGTAGGTTTATCCCGTTAGCTTTATATCTTACTTGCAAAGGACAGCCTTACCACATTGTGGCATTTATTCGGTAGACTTACGTTTTTGTAGGGTTTCTGTAGGTGTTTTTTTTTCTTTAAGTCGTCTGCATGTGATTGCAAATTATGTTTGAAACGAAATTTAAGGATTTCTGTTTCAAGAAACAGATGTCTTAAGCTTCAACTTTGTTGCAGGCAAGTTAAACTTGTTTACTTAATTTTAAATAGTGCCGTAAAAACAGGATTGGTGAAAACTGTCAACACTGCACGTTGTACAATGTTCGTTGTAACCATTTAGTTTGTATAAATTTTTTGCAACGTATTGTTTTAATTAGATTGATAAAAACGTATTGTATTTAACGTAGAACTTGAATCTTAATTCATAACGTAATAAGAATATTAATACTGGATAAGTGGAATTAACACTAATTTATATGTATAAATTAACTAACGCATACCAGAGTCTTCACGGAGAGACTGGGAACTCATACGTCTTGCAGTCGAACATGAAGTTACCACGTGAGTTTATAATGAAATAAAATTTTATTTTCTCTGTTGATTTAAATTAAATCGACTCATTTCCATAGTAACCATTTCCATACACATTGTTATAATTTGTTTATTTTTAGCATATCACTTGTTTTATTTAAACGGAAAATGTGCAAGATAATATTTAAAAAATTTGTATCCTCTATTTTTATATGAAAATATGCCAGATTATTTCTACAGTTTCATTACATAAAGTTCTACGGCTCTTCCTTCAAATTTTCAATGTAGATTTACATTTATTTCTGTGGATGAATAAGATAATAATTGTTAAAATATATCTGCACTTACAGAAATTAAAAAATTATTTCAACTTGGTAGACGATTGTAGTTGTAAAGCGACAAACAATTTTAACAAAAATCTGAAAGTAATTAGCCTATTTAATTTATTGGAGGGCAAGCAAGTTTAATGTCATGAAGAAAGTCTAGTTGTAATATATTCCTAACTTCTGACAATAGCAGGGATAAAAAATATCTATAAAAATTATTCGTAAGATAAATAAGTGTATATTTTTAAATATAATGAAAGAAATATATACTCATTCCTGACTGAGTATTAATATAATTAAAGAGGAAATATTTACACAAACACGCACGGTTACATATTCCATAACACACACACACACACACACACACACACACACACACACACACACACACACACACACACACACACACACACACACACACACACACACACACACACACACTTTACGTACTTTGAAACTATTGAACCAGTTGTAGTGCTGAAGTTTCCTAAACGATCGATTCTACACGACTGAAGTTTAAAATTTCTACCCACCAAACTCATATTTCAAAGTTCCCAGATATTGACGGTCAGGTTGGAATTTCCAGTTCTTCTAATCAGTAAGCATTGATTCGTAAAGGTAACCGGGTAAAAACAAAAGGGTCACATAGTACCATGGTTCTATTATAGACAGCCTCCTAATTTTAATCAAGGACTACACGTGTTAAAACTGAAGGCATTATTATAGTTTAAGGAAATAGGATTTTTTCCTGATGTTACCGTGTTTTTTAAACCCAGTTTACATAGAATAATGTAAGAGGTTCCCATGACTGTTCTAGCGCACTTTATTACAACACTTTGTCTCTATCAGCGTAAATTCGTTTAAATTTACATACCTTACTTTTTATTAATTAGGACAATAAAAGGCGATTGTATTATTCATGGTAACTTGAACCTCTTCCACTCCTGTATTGTTTGCTACATATTCGTACTCAACTGTAATCAGATATAATGTTCATAGACGTTTACAGTGCATAACGATATGTTTTTGCATTACTCATGAATATTAGTAATAGCAACGACAACGACAAAGACGACAACGACAACGACGACGACGACGACGACGACGACAACAACAATAATAAAATTTTACTAATAACGTCACTGTTATAGACGTAAAAACATTCATGTGTGTATACTATTATAAAAAATATTTTATATAAATATGTTGGGAGTGTGCGCGCGCGCGCGGATATAAAGATTAGATTGTATACATTTAAATAATATAAATATGAATTACGTTTGCTCTTTCGCGTGCTGAGTCTGAGAAATGCGTCGATAACCATGACTCGATATTTTGCTGCCGAATCGTAGTTTATTAATACTTAATTGTTTGCAGTAACGCGCGGAAGAAAATAGAGAGGTAGGAAGAGGTAAAGACGTAGTGAAATAGAAAAGGTACTTAAATTTTAAGCACTAATGTTAATTGTATTGATATTCTGTAATAAAAAAGCTACTGCAATTAGTGTTCGTAATGAATGAAATGAAAAATGAAATGTTTACTTTATTTTACAGTTCACTTAATAGATTGTCAGTTAATTGAAGGTATGTGAATTACTTTAATCCTACGGAGGAGCTACGTTATAAAACGTGACTGGTGCAGGCACAGGGCGAGACATATTGATCTGATTTTATCCCGTTACATACTTGCCACGCATTACAATGCTTCCTACATTATGTTGTATAACATAATCTTATTTTAAATTAAAGTAGACACTAAACATAACAATTGATAAAACGACAAATGACGATTATAGTGTAACATAGATTTTCATAAACGCTGTACACAAATCGGTGCCGATAGGCAAACAAATATAGAAAGAAGCAAAACAGGACAATATAAGTGAAGCCATACAAGTAAATGGCTCGCCCAGTCGGCATTTGCTTGTACAGGCATCTACCCATTGAACCCCCAAATCTTTAGTGGCTTAGACTTCTACACACCTCTTCACACCTTTGAGTGAACTGACACCAGATTCTTTAAACTCAACGTTCGACAAGATAAACAGGCATATCACCTGAACCTCAACCATCAAGTAGAAAATACACTGTGAGGTCTGAATACATTCCAACCACATCAACACATGTAACATTAGCTCGAGCTGCTACAAGTATAGGGATAAATAGCCTTAATTTGTCCCTTACTGAAAGTACTGAAAGCGTCATTCAAGAGATCTGTCCACTTCTACGCAGTGAAATTCTAATTTCAAGTCCGTACAACCTTCGCCTTGAAGAAAAGTAAAAACAAAAGATGTCCGTACATTCCAAAAGAGTAAAGATTATAAAAATGAATGTGTAAAAGGGTCCAAGAATACGATAAAGAAGAATATGGGCCATAAAACAGCTACAAAAAGATTGAAATTTGAATGTCAAAGAGAGGAATCTACAGACTGCATCATCTGTGGAAAAAATTTCAGTGAAGACTGGACCAGTGCAATTTATGTAAGAGTAGGGCCCAATTGTGCAAATCTTGAAGGGATGGTCTTTTTTATAGGTGTTATATATGTAAATCAAAATGATGTTATAGTTTGTATAAAAAAAAGAATATGTCGTAAAAATAAGAATCTAAGGTAATGTACGCCAAGTTTTTAAACTCTCAAAAGACTAATGGTTTTTAAATTCTTGATTAGGTTTTTATGTTTATTTAAAAAATGTATTATTTACTGTTTAATTTCAGTTATAAAGTGATTAATTGTAACGTAAAAATTGTCTGTTTATTTAATTTAATGCAAACCTAGAGCTGTTACGCCAAAGATGGTTTAGGTATCCGACACTGCCAGACGTTCCCCTAAATCAGCACAGTAGAATGTCACAGACCTGATAAGTGGATTCAGAGGCTTTAGCCAGACGTTACACACATAAACGTCGGCCACGAACATGTGTTTGAAACACAAATTAAACGTTTAGAGTGAATTAAACAAACAATCTGCTAAACTTCCAACTTATTATATTCTTATAATTACAGTTTACCTATATAGAAAACGAGCATGTGTCCAATTTCATCTTAATTTATGTGTGTTTAAACACTCCTCTTAATGAATACTTACATTGGCAGTTCTGTACAATATGCAGTGTACTATATATTCTGCTTAAAAAAGTGCTTACCGTGTATCTGTGATATTTCTTATGTACTTTGGCCTCTCACTTACAGGTTAATTACACAGGAGAAAATAATGTAAGATTGTTAATTTTATGTGTACTGTCCCCTAAATCAGCACAGTAGAATGTCACAGACCTGATAAGTGGATTCAGAGGCTTTAGCCAGACGTTACACACATAAACGTCGGCCACGAACATGTGTTTGAAACACAAATTAAACGTTTAGAGTGAATTAAACAAACAATCTGCTAAACTTCCAACTTATTATATTCTTATAATTACAGTTTACCTATATAGAAAACGAGCATGTGTCCAATTTCATCTTAATTTATGTGTGTTTAAACACTCCTCTTAATGAATACTTACATTGGCAGTTCTGTACAATATGCAGTGTACTATATATTCTGCTTAAAAAAGTGCTTACCGTGTATCTGTGATATTTCTTATGTACTTTGGCCTCTCACTTACAGGTTAATTACACAGGAGAAAATAATGTAAGATTGTTAATTTTATGTGTACTGTCCCCTAAATCAGCACAGTAGAATGTCACAGACCTGATAAGTGGATTCAGAGGCTTTAGCCAGACGTTACACACATAAACGTCGGCCACGAACATGTGTTTGAAACACAAATTAAACGTTTAGAGTGAATTAAACAAACAATCTGCTAAACTTCCAACTTATTATATTCTTATAATTACAGTTTACCTATATAGAAAACGAGCATGTGTCCAATTTCATCTTAATTTATGTGTGTTTAAACACTCCTCTTAATGAATACTTACATTGGCAGTTCTGTACAATATGCAGTGTACTATATATTCTGCTTAAAAAAGTGCTTACCGTGTATCTGTGATATTTCTTATGTACTTTGGCCTCTCACTTACGGGTTAATTACACAGGAGAAAATAATGTACGATTGTTAATTTTATGTGTACCGTGAAATTAGAAAAATGTAAAATAATTCCAATGTAGGGTTGAGTGTTGAGTGGATTCTCAAAATAACATATATTTTGCTATCCTGTTACTGTAATTATTTTACATTAAGGGGAACCACTTAAGTAAGTTTCACGAGTAATAAATTTTTTTTAATGTAACTTATATATTTACTATATTTCTATTTTAGTTAAAATATAACCGAATTATGCATAATATCACCTCCATGAACGTACTTTTACATAGTATTAGATGTATGTTTACTACTACGTACTTTTACAAAGCATTAGACATACGTTTACTACTACGTACTTTTACAAAGCATTAGACGTATGTTTACTACTACGTACTTTTACATAGTATTAGACTTATGTTTACTATTACCTACTTTTACAAAGCATTAGACGTATGTTTACTACTACGTACTTTTACATAGTATTAGACGTATGTTTACTATTACGTACTTTTACAAAGCATTAGACATACGTTTACTACTACGTACTTTTACAAAGCATTAGACGTATGTTTACTATTACGTACTTTTACAAAGTATTAGACGTATGTTTACTATTACGTACTTTTACAAAGTGTTAGACATACGTTTACTACTACGTACTTTTACAAAGTATTAGACGTATGTTTACTATTACGTACTTTTACATAGTATTAGACGAAGAATATTACGTACTTTTACAAAGTATTAGACTTCTGTTTACTTTTACTAACTTTTACAAAATATGAGATGCACGTTTACTGTTACGTACTTCTACAAAGTATTAGACGTATGTTTACTATTGCCTATTTTTCAAATAATTGGATGTACGTTTACTATTATGTACTTTTACAAAGTATTAGACGTACGTTTACTATTACTTTCTTACACAAAGTATTAGATGTAGACTATTATGTATTTTTACAAAGTATTAGTCGTACATTTACTATTACATAATGTTAAAATTTTTAAATTTGTAGAAGGATGTTTCAAGGATGGAATATAAAACAAATATTCATTTATAAGGTTTTACTTATGGAAATATATAAAAATGTTTTAACTAATAGAATACAATTTTAAGCTTGCAATTTTGTTAATACAGTTTTGAAAGACTTGTCCCATGAGTCGATCTAAAATACAATGTTGTTTTAGCTTTTCACAGCTGATAGCAGTCCTTTTGTATTCCTATTGTACACCTCGATTGTATCCCTTTTTACATGGCGAGACAATAAAGAAGCAGTTATATGTGTTTTTTGTTTAAAAGTAGGCCTAATATTTTAAAAGCTTTGGTAAAATTATTCAAAGATTCCCATTGTTGTGAAATCATCACAACACATTCGTGAACAAGAAAACAAGATAAAATCACAAGTGAAATATATTTTTTGAACTAAGTAAATTACATATGTGAATTATTTCTAATCACAAAAACTAAGAAGAAATACAAACGAAGGTTGTTTTAGTTACATTCGGGGACATCAATTCAGTGGACATCAACTTGTTGTCCACGGAAAGAAAACAGTGCCATAGAAGGTAAAATGATTTTCTTTTGACCCAACTTTTAAACTGGTTGCGACAGTACAACCATTTTCGGTACTGTGCATTGTCAAAATAAAATAAATAATTAATATAAATAAATAAAGCTATGGAATAGACATGATTCAGATTGCAATCTGGATTGTAACAAATCATTGGAACAATAGATATGATAATGTAAAATAAAAGACACCAAAGTGTGGAGGTTATAAAAATGCACAAAGGGTTAATAACCATTTGAAAGTGACATAAAATAAAACTACAGTAAATTAAAAAGTGAATAACTCTCCAAATAATTATATTACAGAAGTGTAATTTACGTATAATAAACATATAAAAATTAGCGATCGATTGAGCATCGAGTGGTGTGAAACAGACTTCGTAATTCGCGAAGATAGGCGAAATTAGTGAATTGAACCGGAGTGGGGGTAAAGACGCTGATGAAAATTGTTCAGACCTGAGTTTTTGAACGACCTGGCTATACATACCATGTCGCGCTAATAAAGTTTCTTCTTCTATTTTCAACCGTTGCCGTAGGAGGCTATGTCGGTCGATGACGCTATTTTAAATCTACAGTGAGAGTCACGGGACGAACTGGAAGTCCAACCAGAACAGCAGAGCACCTACGAAGAGGTTCGATGGACTCACATACGATCCGTGAGATGATATGAGACAACTAGTAAACAGCACTAGCATTGGAATCCTGGAAGAGGACCAGAGGACCAGAAGAACGAGAAGGACACAGACCGAGTACCCGAGGAGGACACGCTGATAATATCGCATCAAATGAGGTGATGGAAAACCATTTTTGTTAATTACAGACAATTGAAAGACTCTAATTAACATAGAATGAAAAACATTCGAACAGTTAATCAATCATAAAGAAATGTATATAAATGTAAAAGCAGATTGTAATGTAGAATAAAATAACTCATATATAGGAATTAGTAGTTGAGTCAAACATAAATGCTAAGAGAGAAATATTTGAGTTTAAATTAAAATCAATTAAAGTATTGAGAAAGGTTTGTTTGATATGATTTTAAATAAAAATAAATGAGAGTAATTGATAAAGTCTTTGTTTGATAAAGTAAAATGCATATGCAATAGTAAATAATGAAAGTCAAATAAGACAATCTGAAAGTAACTTATTTTTTTACAATAGTACTAAACCAATTTAATTTCGTAAGAAATTTAGTTTTCTCTTTGATATTTTTAAGTATAAAATGTTATTTAATCTGCTTAGTCTACAAATTTTATTTAGTTTAATTCGTATATACCGCAATTTTACTTCTATTTTCAGCTAAAATATATTTGATTAAAATCATTATTGTTACAAAAAAGACTTTAACATTTTTAAATAAGTCTTTAGAAGTTATGCTTCTGCTGTTGTTACCTCCTTAGCCAAGAAACATACCGTCACGGATCGTGTATCACCTCCGTCTACATTCAAAATGTTAAATTGAAACAAATGAATTAACATAGGTGAACTATCTAGGTAAATATTCAAGGCTACTTAGACTGACTTACAAGTACTGAGGCATAGACTAGTATTTATAGAATCTTGAAAAATATCTAGTGCCTAGGAGTTACCTTACTTGTGTCTAGATCGACCCATTCCAAGTTTCTTTGCGTTTGTGAGTTTGGTATTAACAAGTAAGGATAAAGTAGTGGTACAAACTTTAGCATGCCTTAAAACTTTACATCAAGGTTGCTGTGAGGGGTTACAGGGGCCCCCTGGTTGTTAAGGGCGGATCAGATAGGTATGACGAGCATAGTAATTGTACATCCAAAACAAGTGAATTGGGTAGTGAATAATAACGTAGTCGTTGTCCGACTGTTACGCAGTCTATGTGGTTTGTATTAATCGAATGAATTGAATGATCCAATGAATAGTTTACATTGTGTGAATAAAAAAAATATCGTTTTGGAAAAATTTAAATTTTAAACGCGATCATTAATAAAATAAATTCAAATTTTAGAAATGAAATTTGAGCAAAATATCTTGTCTGCGAATGTGTGTGCGTGAGTTAGCGATTGTAAAGTATCTTGCAAACAAGTTGAAACATTTAATTTAATTTCGAGATACTACTGCAATACAGAGAAAAGGTTTTGGATTATTTCTAAGCTTCAACAGCGACAAAGAGATACATACATTTTTCAGCTCATTTTCGTTTTGCACAGAATTAATAACATTTTTAGCAATTTCTATATTGAGAATATCAATAAGTAAAATAATTAATATTGTCACTATAAAAATAGACAGGTTAATAACCAGTTATTATTTTTCCGTGTACACCAGTAACATGTAATTTATTAATAAACACGCTCCAAAATAATTAAAAAACGATAATTTATTCTGAATTATAAAATTAATTTTGTTAATGTACGTTTCGCAGGCCATACCTTCGTCAATATAAATATACATTTTTTTATTGATTTAAGTAAATGTTGTAATGTGGTTTAAAGTAATTCCTTTACATTATTTAATAATGATTAATTCTTATAATAATACATAATTTGACACATACAAACATTATAATTATGAAGTAAGAAGCTTGTAGTAATTATTTAATATTTTGGCATTAATAACAAGTTAATAAAATGAATATCGATGTTTTACACTTTAAAAAGTTTTATTTTATATCTGCCTACAGTTACTAAATTACTTTTATATTCAGATACAAATTAGTCACCGTTAGGCACAGAACACAATACAGGATGATCATGGTAATGTTATTTTCAACCCATAGGAGAACATGGCCATTGATTAAAATCCAGTTGAATTCATATCTAAAAGTAAAGCGTTCTACGTGAGACACGTGTCTACAAGTAAACTGTGTTTTTCTTTATTTATTTTGTAAACAAGAATTGAGTACGCTTGTGTCCGTGGACGCGAGTGTGTTTTATGCTTATATGTAGGCATAAAGTGATTTCTGGATTGTCTTTATTTACTAATTTTATTTGCATTTTACGAGCTATTTTGCCACTTCAATGTTTACACTGGTCTGCATGTTTTATATTTCACGAAAACCTTTTGTTTTTATTAAAAGTAAATTAATTGTTTATAGGTTTGAACATATTTCATTCTTTACCAACTAATGAAAAAAATGAAAAAAAAAGTCATACACAACGATAGCCGCAGTCGGTAGGACTCGAACCTACGCTCCCAGAGGGAATCTGATTTCTAGTCAGACGCCTTAACCACTCGGCCACGACTGCTCCGGGTTTTCGCTGTCACAAACGTAGCATTTGAAGCAACTACACTGAATACTCATTACATATAGAAACCGTTCGGAAACTAGAAAGTACAGTACTCAAAACGGATCCTTGTGTCATAATGGAATATAAAGCTCTTTCTCCTGTTACACTGACAATATAATAACAAGGAAAAATAATAACAAAATTGTTACGTTAGCCCGTTATTAAACGTATACGGTAAATAACTTGGATGAATAAAAGATTAAAAAATTCTGGCAAACTCTCTTAAAGGACAACTGAAATACTACTGTCTATGTTTCCAGTTACATGGTCGTTGACACACAATAATGAATCTATATCTTTGTCTAAGAGAAGAGAAAAGAGTTTCCATCATTACTGTGTATTCCTTTGATCATTTCAATAATTCGATTATTACAAGTTGTGAGACAGTAGGGTATTTCTTTCAGTTTGTAAAAGTTTACTTATCATAAGATTTTCTATTTGAAAATTAATAATATAAGAAAAAATATTTGTATTTTGACTAAGGCTACACATAAATGTTAGACAAAAATTAATACATATTTTAAAAATTAGCTCAAATTTAAAAATGTAATAAACCAACGGGTTGCAACTATGCTACTAACCTATAGGTTCGTGTACAATTCTCAGGGGCACAATAATATGAAAGTGCATTTACCAGCATCCATATTGACAGCCTGTTGAAATGCACAACATATATAATAAATTTTATTTGTAGACATAACACAGGAAAATCTCAGTAAAACCCCATGTGCAGTGGTTTCTTTAGTTCTGATCATAACCTTCACCCTCCATTACATCAACCACTAATGGGTTTGATTGCAGACTGAAGCAAACGTGACTCGAGGTGACAAGCACAATCTTAACAAAGTAAGTCAGAGTCACGTCGAACACGTTATAGGCCTACCAGTCTGCTGGCTGGCTTTCCTAGTCCCTGCGTTGTCTCTCGTCACCCAGACCTACCGTAATAAAAGTACAAATTCAATACATTTTATTCCAAATTGTTTTCAGAAATAACGTAGTTAAAAACGTTATGATAAACGTCTTCTTGATAGTATTGAATACAATAAGACTTTTTTATAGTTACATTTTTTTATTGTATAAATAATGTTTATACAACTTAAAATAAAATTACGTCGCATGTATGTATAAGGTATTTTACATAAGTATTTTACAGTTTAAAAAAGTCAATGTAATGAAGATGAAAATAAATTATAATTTATATTTAACGGAATACATTTCAAGACGTGAATCAAAGACACAGAGATTTAGACAGAGTTTAATTGTTTCAACGGGTATTTTAATTTAAATATTACTCATGTAATTCATTAAAAACATTAATATGGAGTAACATCAATTTACTGAAACTGAATTTTAATTAAATTTAGTAGTGATTGAGTAATGTTGGGGTTTGTATATTCGTACTTACATACACTCGCCGGCGCGCGGGCGTATACGAGAGGGAACAGCTTCTTGCACGCTTATATTTACACGAACACGATGTTTTACGTTTAAATATGTATTTAGTGTTATCACTGTGTACATTGACCCTGTAAAAGAAGTGGCAGGCTTGTTTATTATTAAAGCAGCAAAATTCGCAGTATTCTTTATAGTTCCTGTATTTTCTGGATGTAACAATTTGATAAAAGCTATTGTGTAAATTTTTACAGTAGTTGTTCTAATTACTAACTTTGTTACGTATTCTTTCACTCCACGTTCTTGAGTCGGAAGTTCCCAGCATGTCTTTTATACATTGACTTGTTATTTGAAATGTTCTCGAAGATTAATTTATTATCGTTAGAAGAATCATTTCCACTACCTAAACCGTATTCAAGTCTCGTTCCCCGTAGACCCAAGTTTACGTTACGTAACTTAACTAAAATGACAATTTAACATATCGGTATGGAGAACCATACATGACTTCCATGTCCTAAAATTTACATTTAAAATCATTTAAATATTAATTAAATAAGTGGATGCTTGAGTTCTGAATAAATTACTTATCAGCTAAAATGGTACCACCATGTCAGGTGGATTAAGACTATCCTCAACCTTCGTGAGGAAGGACTGTACTTTTGGATAAAATGTTTTAAGTCGAACGACGAGCTAGCTAAAGGTAGCTGCGATCTGATTCCTGTAATGAAATTGGACTCTCGCTGCGAGGGGCCGAGGGATGTCTATAGTGTTATCATAGTCTTTCCTGTCAATACTATACTAGTCATTTTTCTTTTTTAAAATCGAGTCTTGATTTCTTTCTTTCCATTTGTCTTCTGATTTCCTGAACGACTATTCTGTTCACCCGTATAATTATAAATTTCTCAGCAAAACATTTCTTCCTTAATACGTTTGTGTCTCCTGTTTAACACCCACCATTCTGATTCAAGTCATAACGCTATATTCCACACAGGCTAGTAAATAACTAGCCATCAGGGAAGTCAAAATATTTTCAAGAAGTGGCAAAGAATTTTCCAAAGGAGAAAAATATTTATATATTTTTCATACATACACACATGTACATATTAGTTTATAATTCTCATATCATAATAGAAATAAGTACACAGAATGTATTAATTGCTTTAATACAACACTGCCCAGCGATCCACAGGCAGCAAATCGATGTCCACCTTTTCGGCTTGCACGCGTTGTGTTGGTGTGGATTTCGGCACTTTCCATTTAAAAAGCGTGCAAACATAAGAAAATAAACATGAGTGAGGCCAGAAATAACGCGAATTTTGTATCTCTGTGTGTGTGTGTGTGTCCTGTCGGCTTTTTTATTGCGGTAATCACAATAATAAAACTTTGGAAAAGTAAACATTACATAATTGAGATATGCCAGGAACGATATATTTAAATTAAAATGAAAAATATAGAATTTTGTTGAAGTGGAATGAAATGTTTCCATAGAAACTACTTCTTTGTTGTCAATAACGTAGTACACATATAAAACTTATACAAATTTACCTCCTCCATCATCAACTACTATTTTAAGTTATAAAAATCGGTATGTAGAACCATACATGACTTCCATGTTGTAAGATTTATGTTTAAAATAATTTACTTGAATTCGGTTTGGTAATTTCTAAAAAAATATCGTCCACCCTCAAACTAATTTCACTATTTATAGATATTTTTGTTACTATGGGGTAGTCGTTTAATATAATGTTATTTTCAGACACTTTATCCATAAACATTAGGTAGCTTACTTTATTCTTATAAAGAAACCGAACTGCGCATATAATCATCCCTCCTCCGAAGCGCTCCGATGTCACTCATGGACCTTGAGCATCTTGCAGAGGGTTCATTCCCTAAAGACGAAAAGTCTGTCTATGAACTGTTCCTCTGTAAACACGTGCAGTTACACTGCCCAGCGATCCACAGGAAGCAACTCTATAACAAAAGCGTGCAAATGTAAGAAAATAAACATGAGTGGCCAGAAATAACACGAATTGTGTGTGTGTGTGTGTTTGTGTGTGTGTGTGTGTGTGTGTGTCTTGCCTGCCTTTTTATTGCGGTAATCATAATAATTAAATGGAAACGTAAACATTAGGTAATTGAGAAATGCTTGCCTGCCACGAACGATATATTTTCTCTCATACATGATTTAAATTAAAATGAAAAATATAAAATTTGTTTAAAGTGAAATGAAATGTTTCCATAGAAACTACTTCTTTGTTGTCAATAACGTATTACACATATAAAACTTATAAAATTTACTTTCTCCATCATCAACTGCCATTAAAATTTATAGAAAATTACCCCCTACCCCTTCAACTACCTTTTTCATTTATAGATATTTCATCTACCTTTCTACAGTGGATTATTATGACCTTCTTTTAAGGATACTTTATTTATCAAAATTAAGCACTTTACTCTTGTTAAAACTTAAAACGTTGCAGGTAAACTACCGCTTCCCCTTAACCGATCTTCACTAAAATCAATAGACCTCGAGTCCTCTACAATTCAGAAGTGTATGCAAAAAATTAATTGATTCTGTTTGAATTTGCGGCAGTTGTCGTTTGCCTTAGAAAAAATTCTACACACGCAGACACTTTTCGAAAAATGACTATTTTTCATGTTTTGAGGGTAGTAGAATCAGAATCTGGCATTATCTCGAACACGATTTTTTTCGCCATGACGATACTTCCATTTCCTTATGGAACATGGAAGTAAAAATTTATATAAATTTAATTCTCTTATCTCCTTGTTTGTTGAGTACTGTTTTGACAGACTTAACTGACTTGCCAAAATTTAGACTATACGCATTACTGTTTTGAGTAATGTTATAATACTGTAAGTAGTATAATACAATTAAAATTTTCAAGAAATATAATTTGTTAAAATTTTGATACTATGTTGATACCTGCCAACGTGGCAATGAAGCACGTCCAACACAGTCTCTTCTTGAGATAAGCGATACCATGAGATTCAAAAGATATTCAAAGTCCGTAAAAGTCATTACTACACGTTTTTCATAGCTACTTTGAAGCTGCAATTATACTATCATTAGCGAATTATAGGAACTCTCACTTGCTCGTTTAGCGAAAAAACTACGAATCGAGCAACGAGGACGTTTACATTCCTTTAAAACTTGATGATATGCTTCAGCCATAACAACGAAAGCAGCAGCAGCATATGGTTCGCCATCCATGCAGAATATGCATATGCATCCAGCGAACGTTCTGCAGCTTTGTCCCCAAACAGTGTTGTGGCGCACTACGACGAAGTCCCCAAAATTGTTGCGGCACAGTGTTGGCGTGGAAACAAAGTTTTTGAATAGCAAATAAGCCTATCAGCTATTATATGTAGAAATCAGATTGAGAGAATACTACGTCTCCAACTGTCACCACTGACTATACACTGTTCATGGCCTAGCTGTCTCTAAATGCCATGTCATAATACCTGTAGGTTACAAACCGTTTTTAAAACAGCGTTTTTGTTTACTTTTTTAACTAATTTCATTACTTAAAATTTCTGTCCAACATAAACAAGTTTTTTTTGTCGTAAACACTACATTAAATATTACACTAAAAAACTAAATTCTAGAGTGCATTTTCAGATTAAATATTACACTAAAAAACTAAATTCTAGAGTGCACTTTCAGTTTTCATGTTGTAATTATTTACGTACTATTTTTTAAATGTTATAAAAATGAGGTATAATCCACAACCCACGTTTCAACTAGTACTATGTACATAAAATTGTCGTTTCCTTTAAGAATATACTGTAATAAGGACACACCATATGTGCAATAACTATGTACGTAAATTTATATCTTTTGCTTTTACTAAGCAGAATTTTGAGGTACAAATTACCCACTTAATATTACTTTTAAACTTACTGTTATTATGTCTACACGTTATTTTTTTGTATTAATTCATTGCTGCATGAAGGGCGAAACTAAGATTTACATGGTATGAGTAAGGAGTTGCTGTAAAACAAGGAAGAATAAGTATACTGAATGAATAAGTTAAATGTCTGATTATTTGTCTACGTAAAACATAAGTCAATATTTTTTTGACAATCAATATATTATAAACCTGTAATAGGCCTATCTAATTTGACAAACAAGTTTTTCGCTGTTCTAATTGCTGTGTACAGCAGACAAGGGTACATTTACTGAGAAATATTAATTTTATTAACGGGCAGTAATAAGTTATAATAGTACATATGCAATAATAAAATGACAGGAAATATATTGTTAAATTATTGTTTTCAGTTATATCAAACGTAAAAATATTAATATGCGAAAAACGATGTTAATTTATAAAATGCAATACCTAATACTAAAATCTGATTAATTTTGTTATGTATTACAAGCACCAAAAGAAAATTTTCATGTACTTTCTAACTGACAAAATTTTGTTAAGCATTAAAAATCTCCATACTCATATGTAAAATCATTATAAGCCTACATAAAAACATGATAAACGAAACGTTTAGAGGGAAAATTAAAAGAATAGTTGAAAAGATAAACGAGTTAATTGAAGATTACACTATAGAAAACATTATATTTAAGAAAGATGAAAATTAAAATCTTTTTATGTCATCAAATAACGGTATTACTACAAGTGAAGGAATTGATTCTCATGTGAGAAATAATTGGCATGATATTTTTATTTAGAGATTTCGGATAACCAAATATAAAATTGTATCATTATTGGCAAAATCCCTTACCGTTAATAGGGTTGTTTCGAACCAGTAATAGTCCGGCTTATCACGGACACGTGTGGGCGAGTAATCCTAGAGGCTATCAAATGGTTGTAGTGGGCTAAATTAATTTCAGTAATTTTAGCTATATTGCTTCAAGTCTTGATATCGCTTGTATATCAGCACGTGATATCGTTCGTATTTAGGGTTAGAGGCTAATAGTTAGTAAAAATAAGTTACTTTTAGTAAACATTTTAAATTAAAAAAGAATAAAGAATCAGAGGGACAAATTAACAAACAGTGATGTACTTGTTTTTAACAGGTACAGACCTCTTTATTATACATTTATATATATGTACTGATAACAAAATTTTCAACAATTTATTACCAGTGTCACTGACTGGAGAATTATTTTGTTGTTTTTTAAAACTATCTTTTTAACTTTTATTGTTTTTTTTTTTTTTTTTTTTTTAATAAAGTGCTTTTAGTTGTTCATATGTGGGGTTTTGTTGCGTGAGGAAAAGATTTTAAGGGTAATATTATTAAAATTGTGAGCCTAAATATCATTAAACATTGTTTCTTAATTCTAGATGTTGCGTAGTTTTAAAAATAATTATGTCTTGAACTAATGTTTTTAAATGTAAAAACTGTTGCTTCTTAGATGGTAAAGCAGATCTCTCAAATCGAATTGGAAGGTTCTATGCAGGGTCTGTTATTACAATAGTAAAGGTTAGAAGTAATTTTCTTGGGCATCTATTATTCAGAATGATGAACTTTTAAGTGGTTGTTTATAAACCCCCTTGTAAACTACTCGTAAAGTTACATATTAAACTATTATCTGTAAAATTAAAAATTTTAAATTTTTTAATTAAAACACGCGTTAGTTATTTGAAATAATATTTTCTAACAGTATTTGAAACGCATATATATTTCTTTTTAAGAAACTCGTGCGGAGAGTTTTTAAGAGACTCTTTTTAAGAGTTTCTTGCAGTAGTTCTGTCTTTATTATATTATTAAATAATAGATTACTTTTACGAGCGTAAATTAAAACCTCTGGCGATGCAGAATAATTCTGTGAAACTTGCGTCGGGTTTACATATTTACTGATAAAATTAAAACACACTTGCTCTAGTATTCTATTATTGAATAATATGATAAAAGTATATTTCTTCTTACAAAATATTTTGTTTTTGTTTTAGTATGCAACAAATTTTATTTTATGTTATTAAAATACCTTGATTACAATTAAGCATATTGTGAAAATTGCAATAAAGTATCTTTCCTGCAATAAACTAACAACAAAATTACAATAAACTAGCTTCTGTCTATGTGTAAAAAAATGACAATTCAGAAAATCTTTTTCCTGGGCTGTAGAAGGTTTCTACTTCCTTAATTTGTAGTTGAAACCTCTTTATTTTTTTTATTTTTTTTGTTCTTCTCTCCTCTCCTTAATTTGTGCACACAACTGTGTCCCTGAGTGTAAGGGATTAAGTTGTGTCGTCTTGTGTGTGCGTGTTGGGGAGACCTGAGATACTGTACAAGTAAGAGTAATTCAAACGCAAAAGAGTCTACTTTGATGAAAGAGAATAAGAGGGAGACACACATGATTGTAGAAAAAGAAATACAAATAAACAGGTAGAAATTTGGTTTAATAAACCAAAAAACTGTAACCGTGCATATTTTAACTTTATACAGATTTAAAGGTAATTGCAATAAGTGATTGTCTGTATTACGAAAAGATGTTCTGAAAGGGTGTATTAATGAACCTCTTTGGTTATTACAAAGCCATTTAAAGAGAGAAAGAGAGAGAGAGAGAGAGAGAGAGAGAGAGAGAGAGAGAGAGAGAGAGAGAGAGAGAGAGAGAGAGAGAGAGAGAGAGAGAGAGAGAGAGAGAAATTAAATTTATGAGTTCTGTTACTAAGTATCAAAAAGTTGAAGACAATTTTTTTTAAATATAGAATTGTTTTCTATCTGTAGCTACTAGACGACACAGCTATTCTCACAAAAGCTTTTGCGGTTCCGATTAAGAACACATTTTGTTCTAGTAGTAAATATTATGGCTATTCTACGGTGCCAAGGTTACATCAGTATTGAGGCATATACCAGGCATTGATGCGAAATGTCTTGCATCGAGATCGATATATCCGAGGCTTATGTGATGAGCACCAGGCTGTGGATTGTTTGATCAGGCATTCAAATTAACTGCCTTTAACTTTTAAGAACCTAAGGTTGTTTTGATCATTATCTATATATGATCATCTTCAAGCATTACAAAAATTTAACTCAGAATCTACCAACAATTTCAACGTATATAAAATTAGTGTATGCTATTTTTAACTTCCATGTTGCTTTTACTGTAAAGACTGGGATAATTTATTTCTTGAGGCCTAAGAATAAAAATAAATTATGGATGTTTTAAAGCTAACAATATTACTGACCGTGAAATGAATCGTTGGTAACTGAAAGACGAAATTTTCATTGTTATTTGAAAACAAATTAACGTGTTTTATTTATTATTATCAAAAGGGACGACTTCATGAATATATATATAATAACTTAAGTGATAAACGTAAGCAGAGTTATTAATAACAAACATAAACTAATATCAGACTTACACATGAATAAAGCAAAATGTCACTCAGCCACTAAATGGGATTATTCAATATACAAAATGTGTTTAAATTTTTTAAATTTTAATTAAACAAAATGACTTAAATTTTCCTTTCTGTTACAAAGAG
The DNA here is from genome assembly GCA_034769895.1 of Magicicada septendecula. Taxonomy (NCBI): domain Eukaryota; kingdom Metazoa; phylum Arthropoda; class Insecta; order Hemiptera; family Cicadidae; genus Magicicada; species Magicicada septendecula. The sequence goes on along the minus strand of CM068371.1, from coordinate 195,329,744 downwards.
TTACGGCTTTAAACATTTTTTTTAATCTAACATTTGTGGGTTTTCTGAAAATAACAAAATGAATTACGTTGTAACATTAGGATCCTAAGCAGAAAGAATTACATAAATACGCATTAACAAAACAGAAGCCAAAAGACAAAACAATTTCTGGCAGAACAAAGACCTTCAGTAGAAGAGCAGATAAGGAAAGGGATAGTCCTGATAAGTACTATGATTATGCTAAAATGATGCAGGATATTTTAAAATCGGGTAAGTATTTGTCTCGCAAGCTGATATATTGTATTGAAAATAATTTGAAGAATTAAATTAATAATACTGTTACGAACGTTTCGAGGAACTATTATAGTAAGATATTTGCTAGCAGCACTTCAGGTATGAGTAAACTCACTTATAATATTAATAATGAGGATGGCAGAAATTGTTCAATATTTCCAAATGAAGAGGGTATATGGAAAACATTTGGTTTGTCGCCAAGAAACACAGATTGCTCACAGCCTTTAATTACCGGAACACTACACGCGAACTACTGTAAAAACCGCGCCTAATTGTCAAATTAGAAGCAAAAAATGTAGTATACAGTGTCTCGTGGTAATGTGGATCACGTTATTTTGGAGGAAAATTAAAACCCCTTGAAGTACTTTTAGCGTACATATAAAAAAACGTAAAAATAAAAAAACAAATGTATCTAAATCACTTGAACATGTCTGGTATGTATGTGTCGGGAAGGATGCTGAGCAAAAAATCAGGAACTTAAGGTATCTTCCATAGCTGTACGTGAATGATGATGTACATAAAGGGTTTGGTTAATGAAGATACACGAGTAAGAAAATCACAATGGCCGAGAGTGTAGCTCACAGGCGTTAACTTGTTTTTGTCCATCAGGCTGATCAAAAGTTAGAGTATAACTTTAATAGGTTTGGTTTATTTCATATTTTAACTTAGACTTTTTAAATTATTGTACGGGCTTTGGTGTTTTATGTAGCTTGACGATATGCTATTGGTAACTACGAATACCTTATGTGCGATAGTTCCGTAAAATGGAGTGTTAACACATGAAGAATTGTCAACAGACTATCAACGGTAAGTGAAATTTAATCTTTTGATTTATACGGATGTTTTATTTTAATATATACTAATTTTCAGTTTTAGACTTTTAGTGAGTTTGGAGGTTAGAGATGACGTAGGCGGAAGTGTCCAGCCTCTAGCTCGGCGTCGCCGTGATCTGACAGTGTACAACGTCTTGACAATCCGTCCCTGGACACCTACAGCCGACGCGGTTTGAGTTGCACCGCTGCGGAACAGTAGGCCTACATCTGTGGTACTGTTTCTTGGCTACTCTTGGAGTTTAATCACTAGAGCGTCTGCAGCTGTCAGTTAGATGTAATGATAGAGGCATTAATTATCGAAAGTACACTAGCGCACAACACTTGGAAGCATAGGCCTTGACGAGCTACTCGCCAGGCGGGCTACCAGAGTCTGGTAGTGCCGAGCGTCATTGTCGAGGTTAGGGTGAGGAGTGCTGTCTTTTGACGTTTATTCTCAGGTAGCGGAGTAATGTTGATCGGTAGTGAATACGAGAATATTTATACTATTGTCTCCGGCCTAAATCGTTTAAAACAAGCCCATCAATCTTTACGGTACCTTTTCATGGCACGCACTCAATTAATTTACAACATAATTACTAAACAATAGTAACATAAAAGGGTAACAAATTTTTTTTTAATATAACATAAAACAGTACCATAATTACGGATCCTTATTTATAACAGTAGTAAATTTTAAGTAATGTTAGAGACGTCCTTTTTTTTTTGACGACGGACGAGGACTTTTTGAGACGACGAATCGATGAGAGACACTTCTGCTCCAGCTTCCAACTGAACAGGACTGCTCTTCGGATCGCTCTCTTCAGCTCTCCGCTGGACTTACTACAGCTTGCTGTTTCGGCCACCTCGTCGCTGGACGAGGCATACTACAGCCTTTCTCTTCGTGGGAAAAAGGACCAAGGAGCCAGCTGCTGCCGGTGAACTAAGTAGCTGGTACAAGTAGCAGCTGGCAGAAGACCTTTTTAGGACCACCTTCGCCGGATACCATCTGCTGGCGAGGAATAGAAGAGGACTGCTCTGGGCTCACCTGGTGAGTGCCGCATCAGTGCTTAAACCCTAACCTGCTCGCGACTGTTAGGTAGCGCTGCCCCGGACGATCCTTGCAAGCCCCCACCAGTGGTAAGCGAGCTAGGATATCGCCGGGGTAAAGGGGCCAGTGGACACCAGTCTTGGTAAGTCTTGGTATTCAACGAAGCTGGTCGTTAGCCCAGCTCCTCCCGCATCGTCGTGAGCAGGGAAGACGCGCTTGTAACCCGGCTTCGGCCGGACCCGAGATCCCTGGCGTCTGGCAGTGACTGCCTAGCAGTCTCTGCCCGGCAGCCGCACATGGCCAGCATGCCTTCTACAGGCAACGGCTCAAGTGCCGAGTCGCTCGGCTCTGCCTTGCCCCATCTCGGCGACACGCCTGAATCGCCTCGGGCGATGGAGACGGACGATCCTCTCCCTAACCCGCTTCCCTCTCTCCCGGCAGACGTGTCGGGCAAGTTCGCGACCGTTGGTCGGAGTAATCGCCCGGCTAAGAAGCCTAAGAGGACCCACACACCCGGATCCACTTCCTCTCAGACCTCGGCCATGGACATCGGACCTTCTCAGGGCCAATAGGCCGCGGTTCCGACAGCTTCGGCCGACAAGCTTGACCTGAAGCTGCTTGGCGGTGATACGGTCAAGATTGTCGTCCGCCAGCTCGAGGACCATTGCTTGGTCGAGGCCTTTCTGCAGGCGCACAGCCTGCAATACCATACCTTCTCTCCCAAGCGAGTCAAGCCCTTGTCTGTAATTCTGCGTGGGCTTGACGCGCATACAGATCCCCAGGAGATCCTTTTGGAACTCCGAGACCTCGGGTACCCGGTGCAGGCAATTTTCCGCCTGTTCACGCACTCAGAAACCCAAGTACCTCTCCCGCTCGTCCGTCTCCAGCTCGAGAAGGGCGAGGCTGCAGATAAAATATTCCAACTGACGCGGCTGTTTGGCTTCCGCGTCAGGGTGGAATCCAGTCGTCCCCAGGGCAAGCTCGCGCAGTGCCACCGGTGCCAGAGGTTCGGCCATCATACCGACGTCTGCCGAAATGCCCCGGCCTGTCTACGTTGTTCATTGGGACATTCAACTCAGGCCTGTACTGTGGTGGACAAGTCCAAGTTCCGCTGCATTAATTGTGGCCAAGGCCATGCAGCAAGTAACGTAAACTGCCCGGTCTACAAGGCGGAGCTCCTGCGGAAGCAAAAGCCGCAGGGGCCCCTCCCGAAGCCAAGGCAGCCAGCTATGCAGCCCCAACCTCAGAGGCAGCCTAAAACACAGGCTAGGCCGCAACCGAAGGCACAACCGGCACGGCGCGCGCCCTCTCCGGCTCCACACCCAGCCCCTGCAAAGGCACCTAAACGAACCGCGTCTCCTTCCGAAGCAGAGACAAGCCCTGCAGCCGTCATCTCGGTTATGGAGCCGGAGAATCAACCCTCCACCTACGCGGAACCTCCAACTCCCGCCTCTGAACCAGAGGTAGCCTCGTCACCACTGCCACCTCCGCGATTTCCGCGAGCAGGCATCACAAAACCCAAACACAAAGGGATAGCCACACCGGATGCTCGGCCCCGAGCTCCTGCCTGCCCACAGCCCAAGAAAAGTCCTGCTTCCCGGTATAAGTCCGACGAAGCGCAACAGCGTACTTTTCCTGCCGCTGATTCAAAACCGTCTGCCCCTGGTCCTGTGGCTTCCACCACGACCCGATCTGCCGTCAAACCTGGTCGCTCTTACGCGGCCTCAGTTTTCAGGCAAACAGCCCAGTCCGTCATTTCCGATGACGCACAGTTCGTCCGCGACTTTCTGTCTGGCTACGACCTCAAGAAAGTCGCATCCACCTTCAGGTCCATCCGAGACCGCCTGGAAACTGCTGTGACCCAACTGAGAGATTTATGCTCTTGGTGGAAGCCTGCGAAGTAATAGGTCTTCTATGAACCGAGCCCTTAGACGAGATCTCTCGCTCGTAGCCTGGAATGCTAACAACATCGGTTCCAAGCATTCCGACCTTCTTGAATTCCTGGCTCGGTTCAAACCCGACGTACTTCTCCTCTCAGAAACCCACCTGACCCCGGCGAACCGGTTTCGATTACCAAATTACGTGGTCTATCGGGATGACCGAGTTGGCCGACGAGGAGGCGGCACGGCGATCGCGGTGAGGACCTCCATAGGTCATCATCGTGTTGCTTTGCCGCAGCTTACCAACCTAGAGGCCACCGCCATTGAGGTCCACGGAGCTCTTGGCGGCGTCCTCGTGGTTTCAGCATACAAGCCCCCACAAGCTGAACTCCTTGTCGGCGACCTGGACGTCATCTTCGATTCCCATCGAAGGGTAATTTTGGCCGGCGATCTGAATTGCAAGCATCGCGTTTGGAGTAGTCGCCTGACTACTCCGAACGGGAGGCGCTTGCTCAGTTTTGTTGAATCGCGCCGGGCGATGGTGTTTGGTCCAGCGCAACCCACGTTCTTTCCGTCAAGGCCTAATGCGGCTCACGATGTTCTGGATATCGCGGTGACCCAAGGAGTTGTCTGTCCGGTCGAGGTATTCTCACTTACGGAGCTGACATCCGACCACAACCCTATCTTGGTCCACGTCGCTACCCAGCATGCCTATGCACGTTCTGACAAGAAGAAGGTCATCGATTGGGATCGCTACGGCCCGGCCTTGTGCCGTAGATTGCCGCCAGCGGCCCCACTCGATTCCGTTCGCCTCCTAGACGAAGCAGTTGCGGGAATCGAAGAGGCAATCATCTCGGCTATAGGCGTGTCTTCACGTACGCGAGCTGGTTTCACGCCTGACTACCAACGCATCCCTGAGGAAGTCTCTCTTCTCGCTCGCGAGAGGAATTACTTCCGGAAACGTTGGCAGAGGACCCGTGATCCGGCCGATAAGGCAGCATACAATCGGCTCACCGGACGACTGCGCGGCAGTCTGAAGGCGTTCCGACGTAGCTGTTGGGAACTCGATGTGGCCCGAACGGGGGATGCGGACCCGCAAAGTCACCCGCACAGAATACCTACCGCATTGACGGGACGGAGGCGCCGACCTCCACTTCCCGCCATTGTTGGACCGTTCGGTCGACTCCTGGGTCGCCCGGAGGAGAAGGCCGAGTACTTGAGCTTGTGTTTCGAGCGACAGTTCGCTCCCAACCCGCCCATGGACTGGGACTTCGACGAACAAGTCGAGATGGCTGTGGAAGACTTTCTGTCTCTTCCGATCACGGCGGAGCCCGAACCCACCTCTTTGGAAGAGGTCTCAGATCGGCTCGCTGAACTTCAGCCAAGAAAGGCTCCAGGCCCGGACGGTGTTACCAACACCGCTCTACGACTTCTTCCCGAGCCTGGAGTTCAATTCTTGACTGATTTGTTCAACGCATGTCTTAGACTGGCCTACTTTCCCAAGAAATGGAGAAAGGCGACGGTTATCGTGATCCCGAAGCAGGGAAAGGATACCACCCGCTCGGAAAACCTCCGGCCTATCAGCCTACTCTCCGCTACGTCCAAGGTTTTTGAGCGCCTCGTACAGCGTCGTGTACGAGAACATCTAACCAACTTTGACGTGCTGGTCCCCGAACAGTTCGGCTTTCGTGTGGGGCATTCGACCACTCATCAACTGATGAGACTGGTGGAAAGCATCACGGAAGCCGGGTGTCGGAGAGAACGGACCGTTGGCTGTTTCTTAGATGTTGAGAAAGCCTTCGACAGCGTATGGCATGATGGCCTGTTATTCAAGCTTAGGGAAGTCCAGCTCCCGGACTGCTACCTCCACCTGGTTGCTAGCTTTCTGACGGAGAGGACCTTCTGCGTGAGAGTTGGCGATTCAGTCTCTTCCGAGAGACGAATCACAGCCGGCGTCCCTCAAGGTAGTGTTCTAGGCCCCCTTCTGTTCTCGATCTACGTCAACGACGTGCCGAGACAGCCTGGAGTCCAGATGGCCCTCTTCGCTGACGACACGGCGTTATTTACGGCCGATCGTCGTGAGGAAGGGCCGTCCTACGACTGCAGCGCCAGCTCGACACGCTCGTAGACTGGACTGAGAATTGGAGAGTGCTACTCAACGCCACCAAGAGTGTAGCCGTCGAATTCTCTAAGCGACGGAAGAACCCCGTTAGGCAGCTACGTATCGGCAGAACGTACTTGCGCTGGTCCAACGAGGTCAAGTACCTCGGCTTACACCTTGACCGTCGGCTCACCTGGCGTACCCACGCACAGACAGTTCTTAAGCGAGCATCCACTCGCCTGTGCGCACTGTTTCCACTCCTGATCAGCTCAGCCATGACCAGGAAATTGGGTAGGATGATCGTCGGCGCGTATCTGCTGCCGGTCATTACCTACGCCTGCCCGGTCTGGGGTTACCTCGCCGCAATGCATAAAAAGAAGTCGCAGAGCGTCCTCGACAGGGGGCTTCGGCTCGCGGCCAAAGTCCCCCGTCGCTTCTCATCTCGCCTTCTAAGGAGAGGACTTGGCGTCCGCTCCTTAGACGACACTTTCAGGCGGCTTGCACGCAAATTTTATGCACGTGCGGCGAGGTTCCCAGACAATCCTCTAGTGACTGGGCTGGGAAGGTACCGTATACGTCTAGGTGATTCGTGGAAACGCCCTCGGTGTATACTGCGCTAGTGTAGGCTAGCACAACAGCCGAGAATCGGCCTGCTATAGAGCACGCGCCCTACTTGGGCAGGACCACGAGGCAGGAGCTCCAGAAGGTAGCTCGGAACTCAGTTACCGTGCGGTTCGTCTCTGCGACGCACAACCGCAAAGCCCAGAGCAAAAAAAAAAAAAAAAAAAAGTAATGTTATTTTTGTGCCTGTTAGCCGACATCTCCGTTTTCACTTTTTGTTTATCTTCTGTTGTCATCTGCTCCGTATATTACCCAAGTGCACGTTATCATAACTACACGTGACCCAGCAGGCACCAGATGCATAACTTTCACCGGTGTTTCTAACTCTGAAATACTAAAATAATTATAAACGTTTTATTTCATTTATGTACGTAACAACCATTCCAATGTACACATTTTATATATTTAAATCACTATATCGGAAGAAGCCTTTAATGCCATTAAAAGATTTTAATACCACTAAAAGAAGACTTTTAAGATTATTAAAAGTAGGTTTATTATTGCATTTTTAAAACGCTAAAATGTAATAACAATGAAGAAAAAATATTAAAATGAAAAAAAAATAATACGACAGATTGTTGTGTTTCCGAAATATTAATAATTCGTTTTGCTGGTAATTGTTTGTTTATAGGTAATTATAGAATTTATTTTTAGTATCACGATCAACTCAGTATTTTTTTACATTTCCTAAACACATATATTTATTCTTGTTTCAACAAGTATTAAACATTCCAAATGTTATTACATTAAGAGACAAGTAAATGTTTTTGTTGTTTGCGGTATTTGGTTAAAGTAGATGCATGTATGCACCAAATAAATACAATATGAATAAAATTATTTTTCAATTGATTGTCACTATTCGGAATTGAGGAACCGATATTCAATATAAATATTGCAAGTATTTTTTGTTTTTAGATTTGCATGAACTGCCTTCACAATTTTATTCTGGTTTTCTTTAAACCTAACTTTGTAATAATATCTAAACATCTAATAAGTCTAAATTAATCTAGTGACTCTAGTAACGAAAAATAAGTTAATAAACATATACTGTAGCCTATATATTTTAAATGATAGAAGTATCTCTGCTAAGCGTTCGATAACAAAGGGTTCGGTTTACGTTCTAATAATTCCCCTAAAATGTAAATAATAACTTAATTTTTGCATTAGGAATATGACTTTCTAGATTAATGACGTTTTTAATTCTTACTTAGAAAGATTCAGACTTTGAATAATTAATCAGGCTAGTAGTACATAAAAGCTTAGGAGTAACGTTTACAACGTAACTTTACGAAGGGGGGATCGAAAAGTTAAGGGTAATGTATTATTATGTAAAACACGTGTCTGTACAGGCTTTTAGACTTTTCATGGTGTCACAGATGAATTAAGCACAATTACATATGATTGTGATTATCTAATGCAGGACTCATAATATTAACAGCTACTTAAATATACGTTAAACTATCCACAGTTTTAGTGAATGTAGCACTAAGATATAACAGCTTTCAATATTTATCCAATGTCTGTTTAAAAAAATTACGTTCACTTACTCTATTTACATACGTTTACATACGTTTTATTTGTTTGTTGAACAACTGTAAATGTACAAATTATTAGTTGATGAGTACAACGGTCCATCAAAAGAAAATCATTTGTCATTTTGCAAGAGGTACCACAAGAAATTCTGAAACAAAATCTTGTACTTCTTCTTGTTACCCTGCAGGGCTTTGATTTTATCATCACCGCAACAATGCGCAACTTCCAAAGGACGTACAAGTTGTTACCTGTACATTTTTTCTGAGTTCTACATCCATGTATTTTGCGAATACAGTAAATAAGTTGGTATGAATTTAAAAACTTCTACGGAATATTGTGCTTCCTTGCAACGCATAAGAAAAATTTTCAAACTATTTTTGAAGGATCCACTTGTTGCAAAAGTAAGATGAAGGCGAAATTAAAAATAAAAATATTGTGAAAAACTTCACCAATTACAATTTTCTGGCGAAAGAAGTGAAAAAAGATGTATTTTACAGAATATGCCTGTCTGCGAATAGTGTGCTATTTCTTTCGACGAGAAATAACGTTCAGGTCTAATTTAGCTGATTTCAGTGATTAAATTTACTTTTAAAACGCAACCGTTGCAAGTAAACATTTAACTTTCATCGTGTTTTCTATGTCAGAAAAAGTATTTATTAATAGAGTTTGCTGATGAATGACAAGTAAACAAATAATTCATAATTTAATTAAAATAAGCTACTTATAATACTAAAGTAGACTTAATATGTTACATCGTTTTAACAAAAACAAAAACAAAATACATACATGCATACGCAAAAACACACATTGAATTTACGTCTTACGGCTATTTATTATTTTTGTCCGCTAACATCAATTAAGTTATGCCGCGTTTTTGGCACTTTGTTGTTAGTAACAGCTTTAAAGAGAAATGTATTTTATAACCAAAAGATAAGTACGAGGATGGGCGGACGAGTAAATATGGTTATTTTAGACACTAATCCTGTATTAAAAGTGTAATATCATTTGAAGTATTCATTTGTTTACAAATTCTGACTAGTGTGTTCGGGATTTATAATAACAACACGTTTTTGCTTTACAGCCACATACTGTTGAAATTACTAATAACATCACACGCTTTGTTCTCAGTGGGGCTTTACAACTAAGGATGCCACATGATAAGTGCAAAATGTTTGTTATTAGTAATAATGTTAATAAAACTTGTTTATGCACGGTGAAAAACTTTTTTCCATTTGTAGTTTCTCTTTTCACTAAGATCCACAATTTTAAATATTAACATTATCTATAATATAACGCGCTAGGTAGTGTGTCAGTCATCGGTATGTTACCATAGTAACAAGTAAATAAACAAATGATATTTACCGGCATCGAATGTATACATTTATCCGTTCCTATAGTTTTTAATGTTTTTACTATGCGATTGTGTTGATATGTTTTGTAATTTTGTATACAGGTATATATTTTGAAAATTGTCCTATATTTCTGTATATGTTTAATTGTGAAATTTATGTTTACACGTATTTTTCTGATGATCCAAAGAATAAGTAATGAAATACGATCAAATATGCCTCCTAAACGCCAGCAACCACTAACTGCTGAAGAAATTGCGGCAAAAAAAGCACGTAATGCTGAAGCTCAAAGACGCCGTAGAGCGGCCATGTCAGAAGACCAGCTTCAAGGAGAATGTAAAGCTAATGCTGTAAGTCAAACGGCAACACAGAGAAAACATGCCACAAAATCAACTTCAACAAGAACGCGAGGCAAACGCTGAAAGACAAAGGGTTGCACGCCAACATCAAATAGGACGTCTGAGTAGATATGTCCGATCCCGCAACACCGCTTTGCTTCCCGAAAACTTCAATGAAGACGAAATTGAAGAAAGTTATCTTGGCCCAAAGGACGCTAAATGTCCATTTTGCAATGTCACGCATTTCAAAAATGAATTAATGTCAAATTGCTGCCATAAAGGGACCATTGCATTAGAAGAAATAGGAATGCATCCCTTCATTAAACTTACATGAAAGGATCTGATCCAAATTCCAAAAATTTCATGGAAAACATAAGATCCTACAACAGTGCAATGGCCTTTGCCTCAATGGGAGCACAAGTTGGTCCCAATCAGTGACCAGACGTTCAGGTCCTTTTTGTTACAGAATCCATGGGCAAATTTATCACCCAAGTCAAGGTGAATGGTAATACTTATAATGGTAAAGTATGCCCAACTGTACATTTTGGATTCGGCCCAAGCCTTGACAGAAAGAATGAACAATCAAGCAAACAATGGATGCATTCGTGTCGTAATGGAGAACCTCCAAAAACTTCTTGGAGATATCAATCCGTTCTCTAGAGAATACAAGAACATACTCAAATTTGAACAAGACGAAATGCTAAAGGCAAATCGGGAAAACCGAACGCCAATTGAATATAGCATGACTTTCTTGAGAGAAAGAGTAAATAATGTGCAGCCCGGCAGAACCAACTGCCAGAGGAGAAATTGCTGCCGTTTTTCACAGTGCAGATGGTGCACCCCCAGAAAATCGGGATATTACCATTTATCCGAAAAGCGGAATTTTACAAAATATATCCTGAGTAGACTCTGTGACCCAATGTGCTACCCTTTGCTTTTCCCATATGGGGATTCAGGGTGACCACAGATCTGAAGAAAGCTGTTGGTCAAGGAAATGTGTCTCAGCTTCAATGGTATTCATACCATTTTGCCATTCGTGATGGAAAATTTAACGAGTTCCTCAATGCAGGAAAGCTGACTCACCAATTCATGGTTGATGCCTATTGCAAGACCGAGGCAAACCGTTTGAATTGGTTTAGAAAAAATCAAAACACAGTAAGAGCTAAAGACTATGATGTCCTTCACCGATTTGTGAACAACCACACTTTTGAGGACGTTAACATATTGCCTGGAAAGAAAGTTATATTGCCTTCAACCTTCCAAGGGAGTCCAAGAAATATGGCTCAAAATTACCAAGATGGTATGGCCATGGTCAGGCAATATGGCAAACCTGACTTATTTGTAACATTCACGTGCAATCCTAAATGGAGGGAAATCAGAGAAAACTTACTTCCCGGTCAGCAACCATGCGACCGGCCTGATTTAGTAGCAAGAGTGTTTGAGTTGAAACTGAAATTGATACTTGAAGACTTAACCAAACACCATAGATTTGGACGTGTTAGGGCTATGCTCCATGTGATCGAGTTCCAAAAACGTGGTCTACCACATGGGCACATATTGCTATTCATGGCCCCGGAAGACAAAGCCTGGGAGAATGAAAGAATTGACAAAATTGTCTGTGCAGAACTCCCTGATACAGATGCCCACCCGAGGCTACATGAAATTGTAAAATCCTGTATGATACACGGCCCTTGGCCCATTAAATCCAAACGCACTGTGTATGGAAAACGGCAAATGGGCAAAAGGATTCCCAAAAGATTTCTGTGCTGAGACCAACAGCAATGTCAATGGTTACCCAAAATATCAACGCCGAGATGATGGTAACTTTGTTGAACTTGGCGGAAACAAAGTGGATAACAGATGGGTGGTGCCATACAACCCATACCTGTCTCTGAAATACAACGCCCACATTAACGTAGAGATTTGTAGCTCAATTCAAAGCGTTAAATACCTGTTCAAATACGTTTACAAGGGGCACGACTGTGCAAATATTCAATTCGTCACTGTTCCCACAGAACAAGAAGCTACTATTGAATGGAAGGAAGTAAAAAATTACTTGGAGACCCGGTATGTAAGTGCACCTGAAGCATGCTGGAGGCTCAGGGAATACAAAATGCACCACCAAACTGATCATGTGGAAAGATTAAATGTCCACCTTGAGGACAAGCATACAATATGTTTTATACCAGGCAAGGAAGCTGAAGCTGTACAGCAAAAAGCCACCAAGTCCAAACTTCTGGCTTGGTTTAAACTTAATCAGTAAGACCCTAATGCCCGAGAGTATTTATATATTGAAATTCCCGAACACTATACCTGGGATGACAAAAATTCTAAATGGAAACCACGTCTTAGAGGACATGAAACTACAATTGGCAGAATGTTTGCCGTAAGTCCCACGGATAGAGAAAAATGGTTCCTCCGAATTCTCCTTCTCATTGTTAGAGGAGCAACATCTTTCGAGGACCTAAGAACGGTCGAAGGAAATCCTATCCCCTTTGCAACTTTCCAAGAAGCATGCATTGCAAGGTGATTAACTGATGATAACTCAGAATGGGATACTTGCCTAACAGATGCTGCAACTCATCAAATGCCAGTACAACTTAGGCAGTTGTTTGCATTTATTTGTATCATGTGTGAGCCGTCGGATGCAACAGCATTATTCGACAGACATAAGGACAATCTTATGGAAGACTATAAGAGACGCTTTCCTGATGGAGAAAAAGCTCTCTATTTGACAATTAAAGAAATTGAATCTGTCCTTCGAACACATGGAAAGTCATTGGTAGATTATGGCCTAGAACTTCCAGTCGGCAGCTATGACGAGCCAATCCATTCTGGAAAATATTACTATCCAATTGCCGAAAAAACCATGTTCGAAGAAAAGTTTCAAATGCTCAACCCAGTGCAAAGAAGGGCTTTCGACAAAATCAGGGAAGCAATTGAAAACCCTAACTTACCCAAACGTCTATTCTTTATTGATGGACCTGGCGGAAGTGGTAAAAGCTTCCTTTACAAATCAATCATGCACTATGTGCGTAGCAAAAATGAATTAGTCTTGCCATGTGCATTTACAGGCATAGCAGCATTTTTGCTTGAGGGAGGCAGAACTTCCCACAGTCGTTTCAAGCTGCCTATTCCAATAAATGAAGCATCAACCTGTAATGTTCGACATGGGATTAATACGGCAAATGAACTGGAAAAGGCCAAAGTGATAATCTGGGATGAAGCTTCAATGGCCCCAGCACATGGAGTAAATGCAGTTGACACACTGTATAAAGAACTCTTAGCTGAAGATCCATAAGTTCCTTCTAACAAACCATTTGGAGGTGCTGTCTTCCTTTTCGGTGGAGATTTTAGACAAATTCTCCCTGTTATTCCATATGGCAGCAGAACCGAAATACTTTTTTCATGCATGAAGAATAGTAAGTGTTGGAAAAATATTCAGGTCCTAAAGTTAGACCAAAACATGCGTGCCAATGAGGACAATGTCCCATCAGAACACCGAGGATTTTCCGATTGGCTTTTAAAACTTGGGAATGGAAAACTCCAAGAGCCTGGATTAGAGGAAGGCATCTTCGAAATTCCTCCAGTCTGCATTGAAAATGGATGTATAGTTGATGCTGTCTTTCCTGAGGTCATCCAATCAGGAGATGACAGCATTGCTAACCGTGCAATCCTGACTCCAAAAAACCACGAGTCACTTGAACTTAATGAAAATGTCCTTAGACGAATTCAATCTGAATTGAAATGCTATACCAGCATTTCTATTCAGCAAGACAGTGCAAATGCCGAGGAGGCAGCAAACAATCCAATGGAGTTTTTGAACAGCTTAACACCTGGAGGTATGCCTCTTCATAGACTTAACTTGAAGGTTGGTGCAGTAGTAATGTTGCTACGAAACCTTGACTCAACAAGAGGTCTTTGTAATGGCACCAGAATGGTCGTCAAGCAAATGATGTCAAAAGTCATTGACTGTGAAATCCTGACCGGATCTTTTAAAGGTACCAGGGTATTTATTCCAAGAGTTATTCTTGCACCCAGTGACCCTGACCTTCCCTTTACATTAAGACGAAAACAGTTTCCATTTAGACTTGCTTTTGCTATGACCATCAACAAAAGCCAAGGACAAACACTGGATTCAGTTGGTATTTATTTGCCATCTCCAGTATTCAGTCATGGACAACTTTATGTTGTATTTTCAAGAACAAAGTCCTTTCAGCAAGTCAAGGTAAAAGTCTTAGGAACTGACCAACAAGGCAACTTAAAGAAAGCCCACAGAGTTTACACCAAAAATGTGGTCTACAAAGAAGTTTTCGCCCAATAATTAAACTTCATAGCCAGCCGTGGATTTATCAATATGTGCCAATGAAAATGCTCGCCACCCGGGCATAGAACGGGTACTTCAGCTAGTTGGTTTATAAAATTATTTATTGACATATCAGCTACATTCAAGATACTGTCAATTTTATCTCCTTCAAGACAGCTCTCGTGGAAAGCTACACACCTATGGAGACATTGCTCCCATTAAAACAGTACTGGAAGTCTTCAACCGTAAATGCCTTCAACTAGTTCGTGATAATCTTTTGTATGTTCTTCATGTTTTCAAGGTATCGACCTGGGCGTTAGTTTCTAAAATTTGTATGCAGGAAACAATAACCTAGATGCACTAAGATCAGAGGAGTAAGGGATATGGGTTACCACGGGAAAGCTGTTTCGGTCAAATGTTCACAGAAAATGTGATGTGACATTGAGCATTATTGGTGATGAAGGAAATCTGGTCCGATCGAATCATGCATAACATTTTCATAAACACTCTGGTGACTTAAATTTATTTCAGTACAAATCACAGTTACCAGCTAACAAAGATTAGGCTTAACGAGACCTCGTCAGTCGGTCTTGTGTTTGATCGTGCAGAATGAGGTCCATACTGTGTACTTTATTACGATCCAAAAATGCTTTGTGGCGGCTCAAAATCTAAGACTGGAACATGACTTCGTCTTATAAGTTTGTTTTATCTTGTTAAGTGTTTCTGTTATACTGTCATCACGTTTCAAATACAGTTTGTATAAGTAATGTTACTGAGGTATGTTTTGTGACATTAAGCTGTCTCAGTTTTATTTAAACAAAGCCAAAACTGACTCAGTTAAATAAGGTAAGGTTAAAAATTAAAATCTTATGAATGTAAACAAATCAGTCATCGGGTTGGAAGGTGGGAAGGAATCCAATCTCATCCCTTTTTAGACAAATCTCGTACAGAACTATCACACAACACATTTACCCTCAGAACACGACCAATACACGTTGAACTCTTTTATACCTTAGCAACCGATTTGTTGTCTGTGATTTAGCAAGTTTCGTAAATCAATTTTCAAGTTACTAACAATTTTGTCTGATTAAATCTCACACGTTTATGTATGTTAAGTGGATAGTATAATGAAAAAATTAGTAATTATCATATTTAGAATAATTATTCTTGAATGTTGAAATTAATCATTTGCTGTCTTAGTTGCGTGCATTGGATGGCTTTTAATGACTTATACGTGCCAGAATTGTGTGCACAACACGTACTTACTAAATGCAGTTTGAATAATTATAGACATAAGGAAAAATCGAGCTGCTAGTTATTTGCATACCTGCTACTATATTATTCCTTTAATAAGATTATAAAAATTATAAATGTATTTAATTAATTGAACGTTTAAAAATTGTACCTACGTACTTATAAAGTGGATGAGCTATATTTACAGTTACCACACATATATTGCTAATACGTAGTAATGTTAATAATAATAAAAAACATGAGAAATTAAGAGAAAATATAATACCTAGTATAAATTTAAGATCATAGTACAAAGTGCTAACAGCGTAAATGCTATTTTCTGTAATACTGTGTACGTAAACTGTGGATGGTGGTCATTAATAAAGCAAAGTTGACTTTTAAATTTTGTTCTCTAATATTCACAAGTTAAGGACGTTAGTATACAGTTACTAGTAATACACTGGAGTTATCGCTGATATTGCAATTAAGGAACAAATAAAATCTTTAGACGTACATTTAATGTAGTTCAATAAAAACGTTTATAAAAAATATAAGACTGATGTGGGAAGATAAAGAAAGTTAAGAAAAGTTAAAAGTTAAGATATATTACTTTGATTCTTACTAATCGTAGTCTATTAGCTACAGACAGTTGTCATTAGGGTAAATAATTACGCCCAAGAAATATTAAACTATAAAACCGTTTTATTTTAACTAAAATTTTATATTAATTTAGTTTAGTTTAATTTTTTTAGTTAGAATGTAGAAATTTAGAACATAAAATACTTAATTTAGCTTCTAGGCTAAATTAAATAAAATTTCACGTAGCTGCTGCTGTTTAGTTTAAATAGAAACACTATATTAAAAATACAATTTTTAGATAAAAAGTAGGCTCGTTACGTGTTTTTTAATAAAAATAATAATACATAATGGTTAATGTAGATTATTTGGTATTTACTGGCGGTACTCAACAATTTTATTAAGATTGTTTGATGCCAACATTAGAAGCTTATCATTGCCAGTAGTAGGCGGTTAAATTGTAGAGGCTATCAAAATATAGTAGACCAATTTATATTCGGTAAGCCTGTTTACTTTTAGTAAGTTGCTTACAGCATCGTGCATTCTCTATACGAGCAGACAATACTATTTATAGTGAGAACTAAAGAAAGATCTTTACTGTTTACAAAAACACGTGTACTCAGGTGAATAACATACTCTACTATTTGAAACACTGGATAACATTATGTATCACGACTATGTGTAATCATTATCTACGCCTATAGATATGGTTATGTGTTATGTGCGAGTATGTATTATAAGGGCGTGCATACGCTTGCAAGGGAGAGGGGAAAATGAGAGCAGAGGAAGTTTGATAGATACAAACACTAGGAAGAAGAAATAATAAGTAAAGATAACTAACGAATCAGAATAGTGAAATGAAAGATATTGAGACAGATTAAATATACAATAAAAATGTAATGTAAATTGATAGAAAATATGTAAACAAATAAATACAATATTGTATGATTATATATTTAAAATAAAAATTATTTTGAATGGAAATAAAAATTTTATTACTTTGCCACCGATCCTAAAATAGTATTTATATGGATGAATTCATATATGAAATAACAAAGAATAATATAATTTTGATATCTTCACTTCCCGTTGTGTAACAGTGCATAGCAAATTAATATTACGAGTCAGGTAAATAACTTGAGTCCTAGTATTGACTGAGATGGTTGAAACATATATAGGTGACAGCCTGATTTATTCTATTTATAAATAGATTTGAAGAAAAGCTTTTTTAAACAATCAGTAACATAACGAAATGAAAAATAACGGTTTACCTTATCTATACGTAAACTACAGTTTTTGAAAGGATCAATTTTAGGTTGATATTGTTTTTACTTCCATGTTCCATGAGGAATGGGAGTAATTTTCTATAAATGAAAAATGATAGTTGAACGGGGAGGGGATAATTTTTATTTATGTCATGTGTACTACGTTATCGGCAACAAAAAAGTAATTTCTTGTTAAAATTCCTTCCCGGGCTGTTTGGTGTGGTCCAATGTTTTCTAAAAAAACAGACGTTTCGGCAGTGCTATCGACTGCCATTATCAGTGAAAATCGAGTGCGCTAACGTTGAGGTGGTATACGTTAGTGACCACGGTACTGTAGTTAAGGATGAAAAAAGAAGTAGTTTCTACGGAAAAATTTCATTTCGAAAATGATTTTACATATAAATCTTAGAATATATAAGTCATGTATGGTTCTCCATACCGATATTTTACTTCCATGTTCCGTAAGGAAATGTAAGTATGGTGATGGCGAAAAAAACATCGTGTTCGAGATAAGGGCTGATTCTCATT
This sequence comes from Magicicada septendecula, assembly GCA_034769895.1. NCBI lineage: Eukaryota > Metazoa > Arthropoda > Insecta > Hemiptera > Cicadidae > Magicicada > Magicicada septendecula. The sequence goes on along the minus strand of CM068371.1, from coordinate 195,311,881 downwards.
GTAGTACCCTCAAAACGTGAAGGAAAGTCATTTTCCATAAAGTGACTGTGTGTGTCTGTTGTCGATGTGTAGAATTTTTTTGCGAACAATAACTGCCGCAGATTCAAACAGAATCACATAATTTTTTATATGTGTGTCTGCGTTGTAGAGGACTCGAGACAGGCGGTATATGTACTTTCTAGAGTAGCTCATTTAATTGCATATCCGCAAGATGAAGAACGTGTTTACTTGGCACACTATTCATCTGCTAAATATCCTGGAGTAGGTAAAAATGAGAAACCGAAGAAGGCTAACCAAAACCTGCCACCCACATTAACCTAAATAAAATATATTAATGAGAAATCCAAGCAACCCCTTATCCCCAACTAGTCTTGAAGGTGTCCACTACCTTGTCCTATAGTTAGTTGTGCTGAAACTAAGCGCTCTTTTCAGGAGTCCGCCGATGATTTTTGGAAAGCAACTATTTAGATCTAATAGAAACCACTGTCTCTTCCACCAAAAGTTGTTATTCTGATGAAAGACTGTTGTTACCGTTTAACATCATGACATTGAGATATTTGGATTATGAATTCCAGTAAATTGCATTAGATTGCAGTGGATGAGTTGAATTTGAATACATTGATATGATTCTACGCCGACCTCGGGTAGAACGTCGAGTCTCTTGCCGTCGAACTTTATGCCGACCCTGAATAGGCTCAACAACATAACTAACAACTGTTATTTTGAAATATAGCATTTGACCAATGTTCCAAGCCATAGTGAAATACTTTTTAGACACACACGTCCACAGGTATAGAGGAAATGAGAGGATATACAGGGACAGTAAGAAAGACATAGAGAGCGAGAGAGCTAAGCAGACAAAAGGACAAAGATCTGAACATTTTACAGATGATTCCAGTTTACACAAGTCGTTTTTCATTACCGTTTCCATCATGATTAATGTCTTTGTTTTCATAGTTTTTGCTTGTGTAGTGTAACAGAATAAACCTCTCTGCATGATTAAATTGTGTAAATAAATCTGATTGATTATACTTTGGCAGTGCTTTCCTATAGGCCTAAACAGCAAATTGATTGTTTTGTTTTCTACGTCAAAGACACGTGCGTTGGGTTGTTTTTAATTTGTTTATTTAGAATTCGCTTTGGTTTCATGTCTGAGATTTATTTATTTTACATTAAAAAAGGATGTACTTTACAAGCACCTTGGTAAACCATGGATGAGAAATTATAATTTCTTCACATCCGACTACTTCTTAATGAATTCATCTCTGATGGTAATTCGATTGAGGAGAGAGGAAAAATCCCCCACAAACTAAAACTTATTCTTCACGCAGCTCCGACCACTTATATCGTGTGTAGATCGACGACAGAGGCTATTGGTACCGTTTGTTTCAGTAGAAAATGTCAAACGTGTAATTATAGTTTACACGCACAGTCCAGTGGTGTCATATATTGCAGTGTAAATACATTAGATTTAGTAACTAGAGTCTGTGTAATACGGACGTTATTAAACACGGAAATTGCGTTACAGCCTGTACGCTACTAATTGGAACAGAGCTGAAGCGCAAATGCAGTTTGGTGTCCTTATATTACAGCCGTAGAACGCACTGACTTTAGCAATCTGTCATCAGACTCTAGTTCTCATCCAGTCTTATTTTGCATACATTCCCACCTACGCATTCATGTTGAGATTACCACTTCCGTGTCGGTTCGGTTACTACTTTCGGGAAAATGTACGTTCTTACCTAATAAATTAAACACTCTCTGTGTTTATTTATTTTATTTTTTGCTGCTTTCCAAGAAACGCTTAAGCATAAGGAACGTAGCAGTACTTGAACAGCGTTAACGACACTTAGGCAGTCTCTTATAATTGCGTGTGGCCATACGGTATTGGTGAGGTAAATTGCTTTGGATTAGAAATGTGGGGACACTCATAGTTATTTTTATTAACATCGGTTTCGTTTTAAGCTCTGAAGAATCAAAAAACCATAAGCAGTTGTTTAGGGGTAGGCCTATGTTCACCTGTACTCTAATATTTTACATTTGGTTGTACAAAGACCAAAGAGCTATATAAACTGTTACAAATCATCGGTGTACATGACCAGGAACAAACTGCTCATTCGAATAAAAAGCGTATGCTATTAAACTTTATAATTGACTCTACATGGATTTATAAGTCTTTTCAGATTAATAAATTAAATTACAGATTAATTACATAGATGTTTGTAAACACAAGGCTGACAAAGCCGTTTCAGAAACGAAAAGATTTAAGAAATAAAAACCAGTTACTTGGGTCAGTTCTCACTTAATGCTGGAAAGTGAACTAAGGGTCATGCGTGTTTCACACCACTGACCGGTTGACAGGCATTTTAAGTTTTGCAGTTGAATGTATACTTTCAATCCAATCCAATTGTAGGGGAAGCAGCTGGACGTGGTCCAGTGGCTGCAGTGTCCGGGCAAACCCGATGACTGCCTCATGCTACAGTTACCCTGAGTATTCATGCACTTGTTTGATGATGAGTTCTCCTGGTTTGGAGGGACGGAGGCTGTTATTAAGGTTCTGGACCGCAGAGATACGGTATACTTCCCAATCCAAACCGCCATTTTATAAGAATTTTTAAGTTAACTGTACTAACGGCTGGTAGTGGAGCGGTTTGACTGCAAGCAACGCACAGCGCGATTTCAAAACGGGTCTCTTCCTGATTGTCAGTCAACAAACACAGCACGAAGTTTTTAGCGATACGATACACTTAAGTGTTTTCTATCAAAACTTAATTTTACAATCTTATATTGATGCCTACTCTCACAGAACGTCTCGGGAGTTAAACGATGATTTACAATTACCACATCACGAACCATGATCTTCAACATCATTTGGTCTGCACCAGCCAATGTTTTTGCCCCTTTAGAAACGATGCAGTTCTCCTCGTATGCTTGATTGAACCACCAGAATGTCCCTATAAAGTTTTAATCTAGTTTTGGCCTAAAGTTTCATACGCACACGTTGTTCTTCGAGGTCTTTCTCAGTCACTTTGTCACTAATCCGACGGACAGCGTGCGCACGTCCCCACTCAATCTGAAACAGCTCAAAGAACAATGCTTATAGCGGAACGGAATAAATGCCAGTTTGTTGTTAAAAACTGTCGCTAGGCGCGCGCGTCCAATAGTCGCAACGCGTTGTTTGAGCGGGTTGATGTGTTATTCGTAAATTAGCTTTTTAACACAGGTCGCAACAAACAAATAAATAACAAACTAACAAATGTGAGCAAATTTTTTGTAATTGGAGACTTTTATTATTATCCGTGATATTGTGTGCTGGACAATTGAAAAACTCGTTTAGTTGTATACGAGTATTTTTGTTTATTGAAACTGTTCTTAAAGTCGAGAGTAAGAAATTCTCTGACGTTCAATTAGTTGTATTCCAATGTTTAAAGAGAATGACTGTGACGATTTTAAATGTATCAAAAATCGCACAGATTAAAATTTTTTAATTTTAATAAGTAAGAGTATCATACACCCTTACCTATACCCAGATTCCTGTATCAACTTGAAACCTTCCAGTACCAACACGCCAAGAAAAGTATTAAGTAGTGAATAATAATAATAATAATTACTTAAATAATTAAAAATGCGACTAGAGAAATAAAGAAATCCCTAAGTCATAATAAAATAAACATAAAGTATTTATCTTCTAATTAATGAATAAATAATAATAGGAAAAGTACGAACTATTTTCTTAGTGTGTAAATACGCACTAGCTTACTGAGCACTCTCCCCTAAACCGTACACGCATTCGGCCGTAGAACGTCGCAATGAGTAGACGTGAGTTTTGGTGTTGTACACATATACGTATGTGTAAGTTCTCTAGAAGTATATCCAGCGTGAAATCTTGTTATTGTGAATAATGTAGTGTCTAGAGTTTGTGAGAAAATATATAAATAAAATAGAAAAAGGTAGCCAACACATCTCTTAAAAACAAAATCAAATGTAAGTGTAACATAGTTAACTACTAGACTGTAGTACTGCAAAGTGAGAACTATAACTGTAATTAAAATAAAGAAAATGTGAACTACAAGAATCTGCACTAAGAAAAGTGAAATTACAACATTTGGAACTTCAAGTAAACAACCTATCTTCGAGACCTTCAAGTAAACTAAAAATCAACCCGATGTAGATACACCAAGAACAACGTACTCAACCCGTAGAAGACAACTGGAGATGTCCCAAGAATACAACAAAAACCTCAGGTGATATCAAACCACAACTTTTGTAAATTTCCCCTTAATAAGAAGTAACAAAGAACTTTAAAGAACTTTCGCAATGTAATGAACAATTTATCAGATTTGTATATTTTGTAATTTTGTAAGAAGTAATAGTAACCGTAATGTATATATTGATAAATTAATAATTTTGAGAAAATTGAGACCCGGATCCGAGGTATTAAAACTAACAGTTATATGAATAAATTTTGATATAACAAGAATAATATAATTAAGACCTTTGAAGCAGTAAAAGCGCTATTTACTAAAATAACTTTCTTTAAAATCAGGAATAATGTTTGATTAATATTTCAATAGCAATAAAGAGATGTTTTAGCTAATACCTAGTGAGTGAATAAGTTTATGCAAACCTGGTCAGTTTCCTATATCATACTTGTTTTGTAATTTGTTAGTAAGAGTTTTACTAACAACGGCAGCTGGTTTAGTTTACTGGTAAATAATTAAACTAGTTCCCGATTTTTGTGTTGTCTTGCCAAGGGGCGGCACAAAATTGCGCCACTCTGCTGAATTTAAAATTGTGTAATTTACTTGGAAAAAAAAAATTGTTTACAGAGTGTCACGTACAGAAAATTGCAACATAATTATGTAATTGTTGTTGTGTAAGGTTATAAGTCGTTAACGATAAAAAAGGACAAACATAAATTTGTCACTCTGAAATAAAAAAAAAAAATAAATGAGTAAAATTTTAATTATGTAATAATAATATTAGTATCGCGAGTTTGCCGTATTAAGCAAGTCATAGCTGGTAAGTATTCAATTCCAAACCAGTCGGTTCATGTTAAATACGTGTTGTGGAATGTAAACTCTCCCCTTTGTAAACACCCTTCTCATTCATAACCCCTCCTCCCCATAAGAAAACAAAACCACGTTAGACAAGCTCTTTCCTGTTTTTGTATTGTTCTGAATTACCACCCTACGCAACTCGACGACACCCCAAAACAGCTGATTCTTTGTGCTGTTTGTTAAATCAATGAACTTTCCGTATATGAAATTTCTCTCTACTAAAATAGTATTATCGTTTTGTTTTGATTAATTATATATGTCAATACTGAGAATTTAATTGTTGTGAAATCAGTTATGTTGATTAATTAAGATAAGATTACATCCCAAAGCTTAATATGAAATAAGATATATGTGTATGTGTTTAAATGAATTAATGTTATCTATTTTTAAACATTGAGAAATCGAAGTAAAGTAAGTGACATAAGATTTGTCGTTCGTAATACGTCGTGTGTTTAAAGTGGTTATTATCAAAAATGACTCAATTTAACCCCGATTTCTTGTTGAAAGACGAATTAACCTATGAAGCATTATGGCGTGGTCTCCCCTACTCTAATGTAACTGTCGCGGAACTTCGCAAGACGTTACGCGAAAATAAACCGGACAAACCTTCATTATTAAGTCGTTTGAGTGTTTTAGATTTCAATAGCGAAAAAGAAACATGTTATCGTAAGTATACAGAACTAACTTCGTACGCACAAACCCTGCGTGATGAAAAATCCCCCGCAGTAATATTACGCACCACCCAAAGAATTGAGCATCTATACCGTCGTATCACCAATTTGTTGACCTGGCCCGGTGATAAAGATATCCCTCCTGATGTAAAAAAATTTGCCGAGGAAGCATTAAAACAATTACCTGAGATAATACGCGAATTACGTAGACGATCCGAATTGTTTAGATTAGACGAAATCGAAGAAGCAATGACGAAATTAAATATTTCACCTACCCAATCGCCGACTCAAGAACAACCAAACGGTACTGCAAAGATTCAGATTCTGCAGGAATCCAATATAGATCCATTCAAGGAACGGTTAAATGGTAGTCAAATAAACGTTACGTCACTCCCTAATGAACTAGAAAATATGACCCATACCTACGAATTACCTTCCCATTCGCGGACTAATCAACCTGCGGAAAATCCTAGAATGATGAGCCAAATAAATTTAACTCCCGAGCTCTATGGAAAAATAACCCACCCTGTAGAAAGTATTTTGTCCAATATACAAATCACTGATGGGCTGAATATTACAAAGCTCCTTAATTTTATCAAACATATCTTAGAATTAAAGGAACTGCAACAACTAAGAGATAACCAGATTTTGCAAGTTATTTTACCTAAGTGTAGATCTCCATTAAAAGATAGAGTGTTAGAATCCCTAAGGTATAATCAATCGGTAGAAGAACTTCATACCACACTAATAAGACATTTCATTCCCACCGGTATTTACGAAGAATTGAAGCGAAACTTAGTACTTCGTGCACAAGGTACATACGAGAGACTAGCTCATTATATTTCTGAAGTAAGAGAATCTGCTTTATTGTTACAAGTTAAATGGAGCGAACAACAGTTAGTAGACACTATCATAGTAAGACTATCCCCCGAGGAGCGATCTCGACTAGCACTCGTGAAGCCACCTACAACTTTTACGGAACTAGAACTATGTTGTATACATTCGTCCGACGTCTGGTATTCTGACCAGAATAGAAGTGTTTCTATGTCCCAGAGTCAACAAAGAAATTCATTCCAAACTAGACCTATTGGAAATGATACCCGAAACTACCGCGATAAGCGATTCGTAAGTACACATAAAACCCAAAACTATCCCCATGTTTCATACTCTAAACCAAAATCCCGACAACCTACGAGCGAAGTAAGTGAGGAAAGAAGATGTTATAACTGTGGAAAGGCCGGACATATTAGCAAGTTATGTAAACAAAAGCGCTATAAACAGAAAACCGACCAATCAAAAAACATGTGAAGCTGGAAGAACGAAAATCCTACGTCTTCCGAAGCACCCGAAGGAAAGGTAACAACAATACTATGCGTCAAATAAAGATGAGTAAAAATAAACGCAGAGATCCTTATTTAACAAAATTTATCGAGAAGTGCAACTCTATTGGTGCATGTAAAACAAGTATATGCCAACTACCCTATGTACAGATAGACCTTGGAGCAACGAAAACCCTTGGTTTAATTGATTCAGGATCTACCCGTAGTATAATTAGTAAACAGTTAGCCACCTTATTAGCTAATCATAAACTGATTAAACGTACCCAAATGGTGAACATAAAGTGTACCACCGCAAATAAACAAAACCTAAAGATATCTCACAGTATTACGGTGAAATTAAAAATTCAGAATTTTACTTGGTACATTCCCCTACTAGTAGCTGAAGAGTTAGGACAGAACTTAATATTAGGCGCCGATTTTATAAGAAAAACTGCTTTAATCCTTGATATATATGCAAAACAATATTTTTTCAGATTTGATCGTACTCAAAAATATCAGTTCGACTCCGAATTAAGTAACGACACTGTTAGTGAAACCGCAAATATTCATTCAGAGCCTAATGAATCGAGTCTAAGTCATTTAAAAGGAAATGAGAGACTAAGAATCCAAAAGTTAATAAAAGATTTTTCTGCTGTACTCACCCCCAAGTTAGGATTAACTCATTTAATTGAATATAAAATAAATCTTAGTGACAACAAAGTAATACGACTCCACCCATACAAACTATCTCCGCCCAAGATGGAAATCATGAGAAACCACATTAATAAACTCCTTGATCAGCACGTCATTGAACCATCAACGTCTCCATATTCATCGCCTGCATTCCTAGTACCAAAAGGAACTGACAAACATAGACTAGTCGTGGATTATAGACAACTAAATAAGAGTATAGAATTTGAATCGATACCACTGCCAGACATACACAGTGCGTTTCACTATTTTACAAAAGCGAAAATCTTCACCATAATGGATCTTAACCAAGCATTCCATCAAATTCCACTAGCTGAGGAATCAAAACATTTAACTGCTTTTGCTGTCCCATTTAATCTATATCAATTTACGAGAGTACCATTCGGTATATCACAAGGAAGTTCAGTATGCAGTCGACTGTTAGAAAAAATTTTCCATGATGTTAAATTTAAATTTGTATATCATTATCTCGACGATATAGTAATATATAGTGAGTCAATGGATCAACATATTGATCACTTGCGTGAAGTATTATCCCGGTTAAAGAAAGCCGGACTGACCGTAAACCCTAGTAAAGTTAATTTCGCAGTGAAACAATTCTCATTTTTAGGTCACATAGTATCAGCCGAAGGTAAGGTTACCATCGATCCCGAACGTACACGCGCAATCCGAGAATTTTTACCTCCCAGAGAAGTCAAAGGTATAGCTAGATTTTTAGGTATGATTAATTATTTTCATAAGTATATACCCCACTTAGCAGATATAGCAACCCCATTGAATGCCTTAAGAAAGAAAGGAACTAAATTCGAGTGGACTACTCAACATCAAGAAGCGTTTGAAACACTTAAAGAAAGTATTATATCCCCACCTGTATTGCAGTTAGCGGATTTCAGTAAACCATTTATCGTACAGACCGATAGTTCAAGTGTAGCATTAGGAGCCGTAATATACCAGGAAATAAATAATACTAGACTCCCGATCAGTTATGCATCCCGGACACTGACCGAGCAAGAAAGGAAGTTCTCAGCCTATGAACTTGAATGTTTAGCCGTAGTATTTGCTTTTGATAAATTCAAACCATTTTTGGAACACAAAGAATTTCTACTAGAAACCAATAATCAAGCTTTATCATGGTTATTAAATCACCCAAAGCAATTAGGTCGTATCGGACGATGGGTGTTAAGATTAAATTGCTACAAGTTCAAAGTGCAACATATTCGTGGAACTCAAAATGTAGTGGCCGATACTCTATCCCGCATGTTCCAACTACCCAATACAAGATCTGGAGAAGACAATATTGAAACCACTATCGTTAATACACTAATTACTAATTTTCCCCTTGCATTTAAGGATATAGCATATTACCAACAACAAGATCCGAAATTGTGTAAAATAATCGAACAAATAGAAAAAGGAAATAAATCTGACAAATATATCTTGAGTAAAAGAGTACTTTGTTTTAAGAAGGCAAACGGAAAATTACTAAGAATAATCGCCCCGGAAATAATCAAACCCATGTTAATGGAGTACTACCATTCATCTACAATTGGAGCTCATATGGGAATTAGGAAAACGATACATCGTATTCGCAAGGAATACCACTGGGAAAACATGAATAGTGAAATAAAAAAGTTCGTGAAAGAATGCGAAATTTGTGCGCTGAGCAAACCAGCAAGAACCAGTCAAGTCGGAAAACTAATCTCCGAAATACCTACTACTCCCTTCTCGAAAATATACATCGACTATTCTGGACCTTATCCTCGCTCTAAATCCGGAAATACTATGCTGTTAATTTGTGTAGACTCATTCACTAAATTCGTGTGGATGTATCCTATGCGTCGTGCATTAGCATCTACGACAATTAAAATTCTACAAGAACAACTATTTAAAAACTATGGCACACCTTTAAGCTTAATATCTGACAATGGACCCCAGTTTAAATCGAAAGAATTTAATGACATGTGTTTTAAATTAGGTATAAATCATATTACCGTGACCGAGTACAGACCGCAAGGAAATATAGCAGAAAGATACTTGCGTAACTTAAAATCAGCATTAATATCTTATCATGCTAAAGACCAGACAACCTGGGATCAAAATATTTCGTGGATACAATTTGCATTCAATTCAGCGTATCACGAAGGTCATAAATCAACACCATTTGATTTACTGTACAAGTACAAACCCAACCATCCTTTAACCACAAAGTGGAAAATCAATGAGTTATTACCCCGCGACGTGAATGGGAATAACATACGAAAAATATGGAACGAAGCTCGTGCAAATCTGAGAGCTAATTTACAGAAATCAAGGAAGTATCATGACAATAATAATAAGCTAATAAAGTATAAAATAGGTGATTTAGTCATGTATAAAACTCATCCTATGAGTAAAGCAGTTGATAGGATCACTTCGAAACTATCTTGTCGATGGTGTGGCCCCTACCAAATTCGTAAGTTCATCACCCCCGTTACTGTAGCTCTGTATGAACCCAATACAGAAAATTACGTTCGCAGAAGTCATTTGTCTCAAATAAAAAAAATGTTTTTCGTGTCAAGATACAGAAAGAAGACTACGAGAAAGATAGAAAACCTAGAATACTATCTAAGTATTAAGAATAAAATATGTTGTATAGACTTATACCGAAATAGGATAAGATTGTGTAACATCCTATACGATAGGTAACTATAAACTCGAAACCCCCTCGTACGAATACAAGCGAGACCTGATCAACCTTAGCTAATGTCCTGCGAGAATGGTATTATACATGAGAAATCTGATGACAAGTATAATGAAGATGAAGAGAAAGAAAGAAAGAAAAATAATATTTAGCGCTGTAAACTAAAAGTAATTCTATTGTTCTTACAATACGGTATTATTATTAGTAAAATACTCATGAGTATAACTCCGTAAAACGAGTGAGCAATTCAAGAAAAAACCGGTAGTAGATATAAGAATTAAAATAAGGTAGATTTACGTTTTGTGTATTTTATATAGTAGATGTAGTAGAATTTAAATGTGACATAAGTATAAGATAATCGATTGATGAATAGAAATAAGCTGAGAGAGAGAAATTTCAGTATGAAATATAATTGTTTATTAGAATTATATTATTACACCCCCCCGTTTTTCATAGTTAAGTGCAGGAGGATGTGACGATTTTAAATGTATCAAAAATCGCACAGATTAAAATTTTTTAATTTTAATAAGTAAGAGTATCATACACCCTTACCTATACCCAGATTCCTGTATCAACTTGAAACCTTCCAGTACCAACACGCCAAGAAAAGTATTAAGTAGTGAATAATAATAATAATTACTTAAATAATTAAAAATGCGACTAGAGAAATAAAGAAATCCCTAAGTCATAATAAAATAAACATAAAGTATTTATCTTCTAATTAATGAATAAATAATAATAGGAAAAGTACGAACTATTTTCTTAGTGTGTAAATACGCACTAGCTTACTGAGCACTCTCCCCTAAACCGTACACGCATTCGGCCGTAGAACGTCGCAATGAGTAGACGTGAGTTTTGGTGTTGTACACATATACGTATGTGTAAGTTCTCTAGAAGTATATCCAGCGTGAAATCTTGTTATTGTGAATAATGTAGTGTCTAGAGTTTGTGAGAAAATATATAAATAAAATAGAAAAAGGTAGCCAACACATCTCTTAAAAACAAAATCAAATGTAAGTGTAACATAGTTAACTACTAGACTGTAGTACTGCAAAGTGAGAACTATAACTGTAATTAAAATAAAGAAAATGTGAACTACAAGAATCTGCACTAAGAAAAGTGAAATTACAACATTTGGAACTTCAAGTAAACAACCTATCTTCGAGACCTTCAAGTAAACTAAAAATCAACCCGATGTAGATACACCAAGAACAACGTACTCAACCCGTAGAAGACAACTGGAGATGTCCCAAGAATACAACAAAAACCTCAGGTGATATCAAACCACAACTTTTGTAAATTTCCCCTTAATAAGAAGTAACAAAGAACTTTAAAGAACTTTCGCAATGTAATGAACAATTTATCAGATTTGTATATTTTGTAATTTTGTAAGAAGTAATAGTAACCGTAATGTATATATTGATAAATTAATAATTTTGAGAAAATTGAGACCCGGATCCGAGGTATTAAAACTAACAGTTATATGAATAAATTTTGATATAACAAGAATAATATAATTAAGACCTTTGAAGCAGTAAAAGCGCTATTTACTAAAATAACTTTCTTTAAAATCAGGAATAATGTTTGATTAATATTTCAATAGCAATAAAGAGATGTTTTAGCTAATACCTAGTGAGTGAATAAGTTTATGCAAACCTGGTCAGTTTCCTATATCATACTTGTTTTGTAATTTGTTAGTAAGAGTTTTACTAACAACGGCAGCTGGTTTAGTTTACTGGTAAATAATTAAACTAGTTCCCGATTTTTGTGTTGTCTTGCCAAGGGGCGGCACATGACCTAATATAATTATAATTGTTGTTAACAATAATATATTACGACGGTATTCATTAAAATATTTCTTAGTTATAATGAATTATTCTTTACTAGTTAATTATAATAGTATACTATTGTTGCAACTAGGCAGCCATTCATTTGTTAATTGACTAGTCGCTGAATAACCCCCTCGGCGATGGCTAATCGCGTTTCAACACAGACAATGTCATTATTCTCGCAAAGAATGGCATGCTTGCTGATAGCTTGCAAATGGCTTAGGCTAATACCGATACAAGTAAATGTAAGCAGAACAAGCTGTTGACAATATAGTTAACTTTATTGTAGCCTACGCAGTGCAGTTTACACAAACCGTTACATCAATTCGAGAGCAACCAACTGTAAAACATCTTGAGCAACACAGTGACAAGGTCTACGCACATTAATAATTTGTTTAAATCCATATTCGCAACAAATTGAATTTGTCTAAATGGAAAAATAAAAATAAAATGTGTACGGAGTTCCTACACGTAAACATCTTTCCTTTCCAAGTTACATGGTGTATTACTGCTTCTTACGATTGGATTTTGACATAGAAACAGTACCCAAAAATAGCAATGGAAATAGTTAATACCCACACCGTTATGATTTTCAATCACCTTGTTATGCAAGCCTCGCTTTTCGGCACTACAGATTTGAGCTCCATTGAGAGATTTATCCATTATCAATCCAACGTAAAGGCAACCCCGCGATTAACTGCCTTATGAGTTTCCACAGAATTAGTAAAAATAGGTTCACCAAGTTACCAGGGTGTAAACTGTTATAAAACGTGTACAGAGTCGGGTGCTTGTACTTTCCATGGTAGAATTATTACTTGCTCATATGACATATATGTGTTTGCAATACATTCGCGCAGGCACGAAAACTGTAGGCCTACGTTTCTACGCAAATTGTGTCGCCTAAAACTATATCTTCTTTTCATGAAAGAGACAAGGTTATTAAGTTTAGTTTATTGGCTTGTACATTGTTTTTCTATAATATTCCCTACACAGTAAATGTCTTGTAAAGTTCTAATTCTTTGTTTCTTTTACGATTGGATATGCGTTGTTCTTTTAATTATAATGTCGACGATATATTCAATTGTTTACAGAATGAAACGTCAACTTATCATTCTGTCGTTGTTCTTTTTTTGTATTTACTACTATTTATAATTGAGTATCGTAATAAAACTGTATTATTAAAAATGTTTAAAGAATATATTTATTCGTTTTTAGAGTCACCGTGGAGGAATTGCATTGTACAAACAAACTTTGAGGTTAGCCTGGGGAACAAAGACAGATGCATTGTTAGTTGTTCGTAAAAGCAGAATGTCTGTGTGATGGAAAGGAATTTACATAGAGCATACGTTCATATTATTTAAAGCATTGATTGGTAAAGTCGTTATAGTATGGAAAACAGAAAAAAATAATACTGAAAACATATTTCTGAGGGTAGGCGTCTACAATGAATTCTCTTGAAACCGTATAGCTAAAGTAGTGTAATTTTTGCTACGAGACAGACTGAAAATTTTAAATTAACATTACAATTTTTTGCTATATTAAATTCTTAAATTACCACTATTTTTTATAACAGCTTTGTGTATATGGATAAAAATACCTAACTAAATATACCTAACAGAACGCGATTAAAAAATAATTTGCATGTTACTAAACAGTAAAGATTGTTATTTGATTTGTGTAAATTTAATGTTTAATTAAGAAAGTTGTGTTAGTGGTTATAATCCCAACAGAATTATCACTGTTTCACACCACTATAGAAAAATTATTCCGATTAGCGCTTTCAAGCTTCACAGTTCATCGTCAGATCGGATCTGTTACATGTATGTAACATGTTATTTCCGACCTGACGATGAACTGTGAAGCTTGAAAGCGCTAATAGGAATAATTTTTCTATAGCGGTGTGCAACAGTGATAATTTAATGTTTGTTAAAACGTTTTAAAACCTGCTAACATTTGTAAGATTTAAAGAGGTTAATAATACTTCTGAATAACATGTATACGTTGTCAAACTTACAACAAAATGAATTTAAAAATTCATTAATTCTAGCATTAATTGTTTTTTAACTTGAGTATATCCTATTAGAGTTTGGGTGCATTTTACTTCCATTTTTCAAATGTACGCAAGCACTTTTGGAACGTTTCACCACGACTTAGCCAATTTTTATTGTAAGTGGGCTCGGAAAAATCGTATTTTATGAGTTAGAAGAATTTAATAAGCTTTTAATTTCCTAAGGAACTACGCATACTTACGTCCGTAAGTCCTTGAGTAGATTCCATTTGTATATAAAAACAGTGGTTTACAGAATACCATAGAACGTCACCCTTAATAAAATCCTATCTCAGTTCATTTCTGATACAGTTGAAGTATTTTAACTTGTTGTATTGGAAATTTGTTAGTCTGAAAAATATTAATTTCTTGTTTGGTTTCACAACTATTAAGATTTTGTGATAATTACAGAAAAAAATTTTTACTTTTCTACCCTTATTTTGGAAATGATGCAGAGGTTCATAACTTAATCTAATGTGTAATAGAATACCATTATGGTGTTTTAAATCGTTTAACATATTTCTTTTCCTAAATTAGCAACTCTAATTTTCCTGTCATGTTTTACTTTCTCCATCATAAAACGAAAGGAAAAAAATTAAAACTGTAAATATTAACTTATTATATAAAATTAACTTATAGATTGTACGTTATTTATATACCGGTATATCATAAAATATATAATATAAATTTATAACTTGTGTAGATCTAATGTATGATATAGGTAGTAATTAATACAACACTGATAAACTTGTTATCATGCAGTTAAAGGGAAAAAATAGTTTTCTTGTAATGTAATAAATAATATGCATGTATAGCGCGTATATTTAGGTTTTTATATTTTAGGTTCTATGTTATTGACATCATTGGGGAAGTAAGTAAATGGTTTACATAAATTGGTTACTTTTGTTTTACAGTTTTACGGTCAATCTGCAACGGTTAACGTGTTATTTATTAGCTTTTGAAGTGTAGAAAAATTGTGTAAACACGAACAATGTGGAGATTTGAGAAAAATGTCAATTTTATTTGTACGAATGTTATGATATAATTTTGTGTACGTTTTTTAGTTGAGTCAATATACTCTTTAATGAAAAATGAAAATGATCTTTCTTCTTGCAGGTTTCATATAGTGTCGGTTTAGTGAAGTGAAGTAAAAGGATTTCTAAAGTGGTAAGTTATATGTTTAATTATATGACTAGTGTACGTATCCACAAAAGTAATTGCTCATATCATTTATTTGCCTTCCAAAGACCTGTTTTATTCTGTTTTAAAACATTATAATAATAGTGGCACGAAAAAATGTAAATTTATTACTATCATACATAGATTAAATTCTTGTTAGTCGTTTTTACAATAGATTCTGCCGGACATAGTGATAGTCGTGGAGAGATGTCAAATGGTTGTCATGAACTTACTAACCGTACTTCAAATAATAATATTAATAATAATAATAATAATTTAATTATTGCTGCTAATAACGTTTTCTCCACTTTTATTTTACATACTAGATAGAAAGTATTATTTCTCCACTTTTATTCACTCCAGAAATACGCAACGTGAGATTTAAAAATTTTCCTTTTATCTCGCATTATTTTTGTCTCGACGTAGGTGTTTAAAAAAAGTATTGTCCAACTCTTATTAACATGATAATGTCTTTAAGCTGGGGGTCATTCCACAAAATGTGTAAGGTTATCGAAAAATGTAACGCTCCAGGTGATGTTAACACTATATTTTTCCACACTTTCGATTCCTCACAGTCTAGAAATCTTCGGTATCTGTCGTTTTTAAGAAATCCGTACGAACATCGGTGAATAGGAGAGTCTGCAGTTTATGCACATTATACGTTTCAAAAGCCTAAAAACATTATCATGCTTCGATGTTTCGGTTTCGTCGAAATTCTTTTGTTCTTTTTATATTATACGGTTTGACTCGCATTTGTCGCAATATTATAAGAATTAGTACTTTTTTTTAGGTTATTATTATGACCGGGAAAACTTGAAACTTAAAATGGTATTAAAAAACTTCTAGCACAAAAATAGCTCGTACTGTGCCGCGTGTGTAGCACTTCTGAGTTACAATGGAAGACATGGGAATAATAAAAATGCCCCTTAGTCTATAAGATTGTTCCATTATCGTTTCTGAATACTTACTTACCCAATTGTACAAGAGTCAATAAATAGGGTATGTAAAAACGCTTACTGTTTCTATACAATTTATTAAATTAATTTAACAATTTACATATTTGTTCACATAACGTATGCTATAATTATACATTTATCTCACCACACAACTATCTCTTTTATGCCTGGTGTAAGAATTATGTTTTTCTTGAAGCCTGAGTCAATTTGCACTTCTTCGTTGCTGTAAAATGTGACTTCACATAAAAATTTCTTGAAGAGACCAAACAAAAATAGATCAGATGGGGCAAGATCTAGATTATAAAGCGGATAAAGTAGAATTTCCCAGCCTAACTTTTCTGTGGTTTAAAGCGTTGATTTTGCATTACGAAGGCAAGCATTATTCTGTAAAAAAAGCAGTACGTTTCTCTATAAACCTCATCTCTTTTCAGTATAACAGGGCCCACTTTATTATTAAGCATATCTGTAAAGCAATCACTGTTTACTCTCCTTTCCAAAAATAGCAGAAAATGGAGCCTTTGGTATCCCAAGAGTTTTTTAGCAGCAGTGTATTGGCAGGTGGTAGAAAATTATAAAATTTTTCTGACTCAAGAAATATAGTCTACATTCCATGGTTCGACATTCAGATTCTGGTTCATTATGATGAATTCAGGTCTCAAACGCAATCACAGTTGTTTCCCAAAAGTTATTTTCTTTTGCCTAACGCGTTATTTTGTGATTCTGTGCAACAATACTTGGAATCCATCTTGCACATGTTTTTCATTATTTCACTTTATCACGTATTATTAAACTGTAACAACGTTTCTATTACAATTAGACCTTTAACAACAATTTCTTCTACTGGACTTGTCTCTCTTTATCCTTAAAAAGGTCGTTAATGCGAGATTCTAGAGATGGAATTGAAATTTCAATTAGGCATATTGCACACTGCGTATTAGTAACACTTTAAATTGATCAACTTGAACCCATCTATAAAACTTTTCACTGTTTATACAACTTTTTTAATATTGGTCAAGCATCCGTGAGTAAATATCAAATAATTTTACACTTTTAGGTAAAAAAATTTATCACTTAACGCTGTCCTTTAAAAGTGCACTTTAAAAAGGACTTGCCATATTTGAATGCCATATTAGATATTACCAAACAGTTATATGACAGCGAATAAATTACTAATATGAATAAATTAATTGCCAAACAGTTGTTTTATATTAACGATAGTAATGTCAGCTTCAGGTTTGCAAACTACTGCGTATCTGGTTTAGTTTTTTTTTTTTACTGCAGCTATTTTCTCTTTATGATATGTTTTCTTTGATTACCTTCGTAGTCAAATTTTCCAGAGATCATAAAAGTGACCTTCCTTTCAGTGAAGGGTACATTCAGGTAGGTGGACAGCCACGGACCCACTCAGTATTCACAAATGATTTGTTAGGTATAGTTGCTTTCCACAACAGAATAATTTATTACTTTATTACGTGGAGTAATAAGCTATGCTATGTTATGTTTCCACTGTTAGTTTTATTAAAATTTCCTCTTTTACTTATTTCTTTTCTGCTACACATGTGTGTTTAGTATGTCTAAGGACATTGTTTACTAATAAATTCTATGCTGAATAATAGAGAAAATAAGCAAAATTAGTTTACTACCATCAGTTTTAATACATATTTGCTGTCATATGCTTTATTTTTATTAATTAAGAATGGGCTAGGTATACTGTATGCTGTATTTTATATTGTGTATTGTATATTAATAATATCTGCGTGTTATCCTGGTAACTGGGTGAACCTATTTTTACTAATTCTGTGGAAACTCTTAAGGAAGTTGTTAAATCACGGGTTTGCCTTTACGTTGGATTGGTAATTGATAAATCTCTCAATGGAGCTCAAATGTTTAGTGCCAAAAAGCGAGGATCGAATAACAAGGTGATTGAAAATTGTAACGGTGTGGGTATTAACTATTTCCACTGCTATTTTTGGGTACTGTTTCTATGTCAAAATCCAATCGCAAGAAGCAGTAATACACCATATTTCAGTTGAAGTGTTTTTATTTTGAATGAAGTTTTGCAATTATCATTCTTTCTCATTTGCCTAGAGGGGATTGGTAGTAAATTATTGAGACAAAACGTAAGGATTGCAAATCCTGACATATTTGATGACAGTGAAGGAAAGGAATACATTTCAAAGTATTTATCACGTGTTTGGAGAAACTTTAAAATCAGTTCGATATTGAAAGGTCAGATCACAGAGGAAACATTTAAACACATCTCTTTTTAGCTTGAAGAGAACGTACTCTATATTTTAAGTTTTCTTACGAATCCGGTACGTTTATTGCTTACAATTTAGGACACTTTCTCGTTTTCCTTCCCAATTCTTGTTAAGGTATTTTAATTGATTGAAAGTATTTGATTTATGGTTTAGCACAGAATTAAGGAAAAGTGGCTTTGCTAAGCGCTATAGGCATTAGAAGAGCAAGATTTTTTGAGCATATACTCCGGGATGATACTTTCTACAAAACATTCTTCAAGGCAAGGTGTTGGGGAAGAAGAAGTGGTTTATTTTGTCATAGTTGTAAAGTGTAGCCAGTGAGATGGGATTTGTTTCTTATTTGAGATGAATAGAAGAGCAGAAGACAGGAGTATATGTTTGCAGCGACAAGTCTTCTACCTTTAAGGAAGACTGGTAATAATTGTTTTATTAGCAGCTGAATATTGGTGCACCACCCCTCGTCGTTTAATTGAACAGCAAAGTCTGGCTAAATTATCTCATCTTGTATCCCAATGGCCGTGTCTTACAAGGGATTTGACTTGAAGTTGAGTTGATCATTTAATATGAATCAACCGTCTTGTGAGTTATTCGTCTTTTTAGACAGTTTGAAGGCATTGTAAATTAAAAGCTGTTGCAATCGTCGCACTGGATTTTATAGACACCTGTATTGTACGACACGGCCATTGGGATACAAGATGCGTTGCACAGATAACAGTTTACTCGGACAGTCAGTGCGCAAGAACATCGCGACGGTGTACACCGGCTATAAACGCAACGCGAACACATCATGTTGTGACAGTGCGTGCTCCTCTGTGTTTTTAGTGTGTTTTAATATTTTTGTATTTTTGATGCTTTATTGTTTTAACTATTGATTTTAATTTTAATTTATTATATTTTGATCTTAATGTCTGACGTTCTTTAAAGAGAAATTATTCTGAAGATGGGCATATGCCTCGAAACGCGTCAAGTTAAGCGAAATTACAAGTAAGTCACTCGACGGATTCGGTAAGCAATTATTTATTTAATACAAGTGACTTGGATACTTTAAAAATAAAAATGAATATTGGTTTCATTTAGTTTAGTTTAGTTTAGTTTCAAGATGCAGGAGATGAAATTCCACATACTTGATGCTGAAGGCAATTTAGTACACGAGAAGAGTAGTCAGTAATAATGTAGTAAACAAAAAATTAGTTGAGAATTAGTGAACTCGATAACAACGGCATCCGTGTTAAAAAGGTAAATACTGTTAAGGCGATAGAGACATTTTAACATTTTATTTTTTGCAATGGGAAGCTAAGGTATATTTGAAGATTAGCAGTTCTGGAGGGACCATCCAGGATTTTTGTTCCTGTATATTTTGTATACAAGTTCCTCGTCATTTAAATTTTGTTACAGAGATATTGCAACTATAGAAAACATATAGGTCTAAACAAAAACAATTTCGACGAAACCGAAACATCGATGCATGATAATGTTTTTAGGGTTTTCAAACGTATAATGTGCATAAACATTATCATGTTAAATATAGGTAAACTCGCTCTCTCTCTCTCTCACTCTCTCTCTCTCTCTCTTTCTTCCCCTACACACACGCGCGCGCGTGCGCATAAAGAATTTTGACGAAACCGGAACATCAAAGCATGATAATGTTTTGTGAACAAAAGATTTCTACACTGTGGGGAATCGAAAGTGTGGAACCGTCACATTTTTCGATGACACATCACGCACTTTATGGAATGACCCCAGCCTAACATCATGTTAAAAACATTATCATGTTAAAACGACAGTGACCGAAGATTTCTAGACTGTGGGGAATCGAAAGTGTGGAAAAAATATAGTGTTAACATCAACTGGAGCGTTAAATTTTTCGATGACGTTACACATTTTGCATCACGGATTTTGTGGAATGACCCCCAGCCTAAAAACATTATCATGTTATTATGTCGTTGGTATTAAATATTCTAATGTAAAGTATTCAGGCTCATCAAGCACGTGGTAAACAGATTGTGTTAATATAAATGGACTACCTATAAATCCTACGTACAATTTCACATATACACAGTTAATATTGAGATAAAGTTTATGGTTGAATCCGGTCTCGTTATTTGTCTCTGTAACTACATAGAGTAGTGTGTTATTGTTAAAAAGAGAAACGGGAGAGAGAGAGAGAGAGAGAGAGAGAGAGAGAGAGAGAGAGAGAGAGAGAGAGAGAGAGAGAGAGAGAGAGAGAGTGAGAGAGAGAGAGAGAGAGAGAGAGAGAGAGAGAGAGAGAGATATGAAAGAGAGAGAGTTTGGAGGAAGACGGTAGTGAGAGAGTTAGTTATAACAGAGCCAAAACGTATAATAGTCTTTGCTTGTTACTATTGTGTTATGTTGTTATTAATGGCTTTGTTTTCGTTTCTCAGTGAGTTTTGCATAAAGAAATAAGACTCGTTGTTTAACACAGTTGTATAGTTGAGACCTGTACTGCTCTGTATATTTAAAAAAAATAAAAACAAGGATATTTTTAATATCTTGACTTAATATTTATATGTTACTTTATTAAAAAACAACAGTAAAGTTATAATTTTACAAAAATTAAGGAAATTACAAACATTTAAACAATTTGAATGTACAAAATTTGTTTTTTTACTTCCATATTCCTTAAGGAAATGGAAGTATGGTGATGACAAAAAAAATCGTGTTTGAGATTATTGCAGATTCTGATTGTACTACACTCAAAACATGTGTTTTCGAAAAGTGTGTGTGGTTGTGTGTGTGTGTGTGTGTGTGTGTGTGTGTGTGTGTGTGTGTGTGTGTTTCTGTCTGTAGATTTTTTTCTATGGCAAACGATAACAGCCGCAAATTCAAACAGAAACAAATAATTTTTTGCATACAGCCCTGATTTTAGAGTACTCACGACCTATTGTTTTTGGTGAAGATCGGTTGAGGGAAAGGGGTAGTTTACCTGCAACGGTTTTTTTTTATCAAGGGAAATTTTTTTGGCAAACGATAACAGCCGCAAATTCAAACAGAATCAAATAATGTTTCGCATACAGCCCTGAATTGTAGAGTTCTCAAGATCTATTGTTTTTGGTGAAGATCGGTTAAGGGAAAGGGGTAGTTTACCTGTAACGTTTTATGTTTTAACAAGGGTATTTCCTATGGCAAACGATAACAGCCGCAAATTCAAACAGAATCAAAAGATTATTTGCATACAGCCCTAAATTGTAGAGTTCTCAAGACCTATTGTTTTTGGTAAAGATCGGTTAAGGGAAAGGGGTAGTTTACCATTAACGTTTTTTTAACAAGGGTGTTTCCTTTGGCAAACGATAACAGCCGCAAATTCAAACAGAATCAAATGAGTTTTGCATACAGCCCTGATTTGTAGAGTACTCAAGACCTGTTGTTTTTGGTGAAGATCGGTTAAGGAAAAGGGGTAGTTTACCTGCAGCATTTTTTATCAAGGTTTTTTTTTCTATGGCAAACGATAACAGCCGCAAATTCAAACAGAATCAAATAATTTTTTGCATACGTCCCTGAATTGTAGAGATCTCAAGGACTTCGATTTTGGTGAAGATCGGTTAAGGGGAAGGGGTAGTTTACCAGCAACCTTTTACGTTTTAACAACAGTAAAGTACATGAAAATTCATTTAAACTTTTTCAAACAATGGTAATTGTTAAAAATAAAATAATTTTGTTGCCAGGCAATAAAATTATAATTTTTTCATTTTAATGTAAATTATGTACGTGTTAATATACATGTATAAAATAATATATCGTTCGTGGCAGGTAAGCATATCTCAGTTATGTAATGTTTACGTTTCCGTTTTATTATTATGACTACAGCAATAAAAAGGCAGGGAAGACACACACACACACACACACACACACACACACACACACACACACACACACACACACACACACACACACACACACACACACACACACACACACACAAAATTCGCGTTATTTCTGGTCGCACTCATGTTTATTTTCTTACATTTGCACGATTTTTAAATGGAAAGTGCCGAAACCCACACCAACATAACGCGTGCAAGCCGAAAAAATGGACATCAATTTGCTTCCTGTGGATTGCTGGGCAGTGTAACTGCACGTGTTTACAGAGGAACGATTCATAGACAGACTTTTCGTCTTTAGGGAATGAACCCTCTGCAAGATGCTGAGGGTCCATGAGTGACTTCGGAGCGCTCCTTCTTTTTCGCGTGTTTGTTCTGTGAAACATACACTGTAGATTCGCAGCTTTACTCTAAGCAACGCTCAATAGGAAATGTTGAAAAATTTTGTCCACGGTGTACCCTCATTCACACTAAACCTGCTCTGATGTTTTAATTACGGACATCATAGTATTAAAACTTTGGAAACTTGAGCACTACTTAATGGAGATCAATCATTAACTTATACAAGCCATTAACTTTATGCATATTTTTTATATATATGTGTACAATGTTATCGGCAACAAAGAAGTAGTTTTTGTTAAAATTCCTTCCCGGGATATTTGGCCGTAGTCCAATGTTTTCTACAAAACCAGACGTTTCGGCAATGCCATCGACTTCCATCATCAGTGAAAATCGAGTGCGATAACGTGAGGTGGTATACGTTAGTGACCACGGTACTGTGGTTAAGGCTGAAGCAGTAAGTAGTTTCTATGGTAATACTTCATTTCGAAAATGATTTTAAATATAAATCTCAGAATATGGAAGTCATGTATGGTTCTCCATACCAATTTTTGAAACATATATTCACTTAATAATGATAAAATAAGAGTGTTAAACAAGGCACTGAAATTTATATCTTCATATTTATAAAGAAATCCAGTTTAATTTATAAAGGTTATTGTATAAAATTACTTTGCAACAACAAACTTTACGAACATTTTAAGAAATATATTAACGAACTATCAGATGCTTTTTAAGACTACAAATTTTGATGCTCATTATATTCTAGGTTGAAGGTTGCACTTGTAAAACAGGGTATTGCTCCATTTATTAGTGAGATAAATCATTCAGCTTGTTTGATATGTCTATACTAGTTAAACAAGATATAGGCATACTTAAAAATTTATTAAAGAAAAGGTTTACAAGGTATGAATAGAAATACGTGTCTGGAGTCCGCAAACACATTCCCTTCTTTTAGCTGTATGAAGTAATGTATAAACGTATATTTGCCAATGCCATAGATACAATAAAATATGTTATTGAGGTAAATACAGCACTTATATACTGACGTAAAACTAAATAAAACGCCCTAGAGTATATCTGTTACGTATCTACTATTATAGGTAAAGAGGCAAATCTTTTTTTAGGAACAGGGAACACAGAGAAATAAAAAAAATAATTGAACATAAAACACCAAGATCAAAAAGTGTAGCAAATATGAAAGGTCAATAACTTTGTATTTTTCTAATTAGCAGTTTAGTTTGACTCCCTGGACAATGACGGATTACACATCCATCCTCAACATGAAATCGCAACAAGTCCTTAAGTAAATATCTGAAAGGAACTCCCAGCGCCGACTCAATCAGTACTATTGATTTCTTAAAACGTTATATAAAGGGAAACAGATGATGACCGTTTGATTAGCTTGCTCAATCCCATTCCGTTTCCGGCATATTCCCTCTAATAGCTACCTGAACTAGCATCGGAATAGCCGTATTTACATCTAAATATGTTAGCTTTCTTACTTACGTAGTTATACAAATTACAATATACAAAAATTTTAAACAATTATTATGTAGTCTTTTTATACTGTCCTACTAAATCATTTTTGTCGTTTACTAAAAGTAATGTAACGGATAATAAAGACTTTGTTGCTTATCTAAGATTACAAAACTGGTTTCTAACATTTTCATGCAAAAAATTATATAATATGTATACAATAATATAATACCTAACAATATTACGAGTCATAATGATTTCAGTTGGATTTCAAATCATCGCCTGAGTACGTAAGGCAATGATTTGAAATGTGATTTTTGTCGACTGAATTGCCTCATTTAATACTGATATGTTTCTGTCAGTCTATTAACTTTTGGTGTTATAAGAAAAGCTTTTATAAAGTATTAAAATCATAATGCCAAGTTTGTATCGGGAATAAGTGACTCATAATTTAAATGTGAGCAGTTAGATGATTTATTGGAAAGCACATATACTTAAGGATTAAAGTGATTGATTCATTTAATTGTTACATATTTAAAATTGCATTTAATTATAGTATTACCTTATATAATATTCAAATATGTTGCTACGCTTAGGAAGTAACTACGCCATGTAACCCCTCCTTATTTTTATTTGTTTGTTATAATTTTTTTTTTTTTTTTTAAGGAGAGGCTGCTAGATACTTAGAACTAGGCAGAAGGCCTAGAAGAAGCATAGAATGTGCTGGGTCCAGTGAGACGGGACTTGCAATTAAAACTCTCTATTAGCAAACAAATAACAACTTTTATTATTTC
The DNA here is from genome assembly GCA_034769895.1 of Magicicada septendecula. Classification (NCBI taxonomy): domain Eukaryota; kingdom Metazoa; phylum Arthropoda; class Insecta; order Hemiptera; family Cicadidae; genus Magicicada; species Magicicada septendecula. The sequence continues at coordinate 195,286,717 of CM068371.1, read as the reverse complement.
ATAATTTTCCTGGTTCACATAATTATGGTAATATTTCTTAAATCATATTTTTTGTATTTTAATCATATTAGACTATCACATAAATATGAATAATCATATAAATTGTTTAAATATCACACCCCCAAATATTTCAAATATCCCTTTTTATAACACCTGACATAAAGATAACACATGATTTAACATACATACATATATACATATAGATCACAGACAAAGTACAACATATTAAGCCTGGCAGACAGCCTGTATATATATATATATATTTTTTTTTTTTAAAATACATACATAACTGTAGAGAAAATCTGGACTTGCCATAATAACCAGGAACCACAATGATAATTTAAGGTGCCAGCACGGCCTGTATAGATTTCAATAAAAAAATGTAAAAACTTTAATTTTATAAAAAATATAAAAATTTAAAGAAAATCTGAATCGATCATAACAGCAAGAAAAGAGAATAATAAATTTGAGTGTAGGTACAGCCTGTATAAATTTTATAAATTGTAAATTTATAAATTTAAAGAAAATCTGAATTGACCATAAGAACGAGAAATTACAAATTCAAAGTGTCAGTGCAGCCTGTATAGTTTTATAAAAGATACATTCAGAAATTTAAAATAATCTGGCTTGACCATAATAAAAAGAAAATCTAATTGTAAACTTAAGTCTCAGTACAGCCTGTATAATTTTACAAAAATTGGAAATTAATAATTATAAGAAAAATCTGGTTTGACCCATGATAGCAAAAAAATACAATTACAAAGTTAACGTGTCATCACAGACTGTATACATTTTATAAAGATTGTAGAATCTTTCATTTTATAAAAATATAAAATTTTAAAGAAATCTGATTTGAACATCACAGCAAGAAAATACAATCATTAATTAAAGTCTCAGTACAGCCTGTATAATTTTATAAAAATTGTAAAATTTTAATTTTATAAATATATATAGAAATTTAAAGAGATTCTGAATTGACCTGACCCGGCCGCCGGCATGTTCCAGCATATGCCTGACACGACATAGGATAGTCAGAAGCATGCATGAATTGGCACCAACAGGAGCCTACCCCCTGATTTGTGAAAATTTTAAAGTAACTAGACCTGATAGCAGAATAAAAAAAACCCCAGCCCTTGTTGCAAGTTGATACGGCCATGTGCTCGCACAGTCAATTCATCAAAGTCTCGTAAAATACATAATTTTACATCTCTTTGTACATGCACAATTACTAGTTACAAAATACAAGGTATTAGGCTGTATTCTTGTTTAAATAAATTAAATACTTAACAATGACCATACACTTCCGGTCACCACGCAACGTGCTCACACAGACAATCCAACAAAGTCCACCAGTTCCACAAAATTACATAATTTCTTACATCTCTTTTTCATACACAATTACTAGTTACAAAATACAAGGTATTAGGCTGTATTCTTATTTAAATAAATCAAATATTTAACAATGAATATACATTCGGCTAGCGGCCACGGGGCATACTTCAAAACTTTCATCCGTTCGCATCTAATTTAAATATGGTTTACATTTAAACTTTTTACAACAAAATGAAAATATATATTCAATGTACTCACCGGAAGATCTATGGGATTTTACTTAGCCATGAAAGAGAAGACAAAAACCACAATTAGAAAAACTCTGCTGCCGGGGAGATAGACTGTTTTCGGTTCTGTAGCGTGCGACTGACTGACTCCGACATGCCAAACGCGAGCCTGATCAGCCAAGTTAATTACTAGTTTCCCTCAACAGGCAGCGCCAGAATGCAGAGGGGCAAAACGGTAACACAGATCGGCCCACGTAACAATTTCGCGGCTGACATTAATAAATTATAAATGTATATAAAACTTTTATTTTATACAAACGCCGGTTCTCAAGCAAACCGGCACACCCCCACCCCAAAAGGGCAACATGGTTGAAACTCGGGTACCCTGCATAGTACCTCCACAATCTTCTAGAACACAGAGTCTCACCGGTAAGTCTCAATGAAATTCGCTCTCAGGAGAACAGATGCTCAGAAGGAAAACGAAAGAGCTTGAAAGAAGAAGTGTAGTGGGTGTTCTTGTGTGCGTGTGTAAGTGTGGGGTCACTGCACGCTGACTTGATCAGGGCCAGCATACAGCAAGAAGGGACAGAAGAAGAAAAGAAAAAAGAGAAGTTCGGGAGCTCTCCGAGTTCTGACCTCCCAAGGCCTCCCAACGCACAACTTGAGACCCAAACACTGATACCTACTCTGGACCACTTCTATCCCTCCTCCCAGGACTGAAAAATCTCAACACCACTGCGACCATCGCCATGCGAGCCCTCTCCGCCATGCCAACCCTACGGGACTGCCCCAACACGTCACCCTCTCTGGTGACCACCACCTACCTCTACTGCTGCCACTCACATATGCGTCCAAGGACCAAACAAGGTATCACTGACCTTGATATGTGAGTGACCATACTACTACTCTCGTCCACCTCTTGGACCGACCAGCCATATGCAGAGAAACAAGGCATCACCATCCTTGACATATGACTGGCCCACATCCCTACTCTAGGGCGGACGGACCTGATTAGCAAGGCAGAGAAGACCGCATCGAGGGCACGCGAACATAAATCCCATCCCTTATTTAACCGTTCGATTACACATCGTAACTAGAAGGGGGGTTACTTCTATACAGAACAGTCTATACAACACTCACTTTTGATCAAAAGAAACACCCAGGAATTCAACCGAGAATGCGGCATGGCCATTTAACAACACAATTCAATCTCAATAAAATTCGCTCTTAGGAGAACAGAGCAAACTACATTCAACTATAAAATAAACAACAACCGCAACAGCACCAACCTAGTTACATTTCCAACCAGACTCTTTCTAACTCCTTTTTTGATTTTTCTTTTCCCTTTCTCTAATTTTTTTAATTTTCTTTTATGTTTTTCTAAGGAGAGGGGTAGGAAAATCGGGAAGATGAAAAGGGCAAGGATCATTGAAGGTCAAGAGCGAGGACACGAGGTAAGGACATGACTTCCTCCGGAAACAAGAATGAATGGAGAAAACCAAGGCTCGCGCGTGCAGGGGCGCATCCCTGAAGTAGACGAACACCACTGGGACTGTGGGGAACATCTACCCGCTACCCGTTACCCGCTTCTTCTCACCTTTCCATGACAGACTTTATGTACTCGTTCCTTCCGGACATCACTCTCTGAGAAATTATCTCGTGTTGAGCTGTACTGATTTGTTTCTTCGGAATCAGAATCACGGCAACTTACATCACTACTTTCACTCCGCTTTGGATTATCCTCATCATCTAACTCCTCTGCTTCTGCTTCCCCTGCTTCTCTTTCTTCCAACCCTTCCTCTATTCCTTCTTCCTTATAGCCCTCTTCTTCCTCTTCCACTTCTTCCTTTTCCACAATTTCCCCTTCTTCACCACCATAATCCAAATCACCATCACAACACTGCGCATCCTCACCCTCCTCCGATTGCTCCTCTGATTCATCTACAACAGCATCTTCACCCAGCTCCTCACCAATTTCTTCACCACCCTCGTCACGAGCTCCTTCACAAACTTCTTCACCAACCTCTTCTCCAATCTCATTTTCATCAACACATTCATCATCAACATCATCGCCATCACCTCCACTACCACCATCATAATACTGTACATCCTCATCATCCTCTTTTACAATTTCCCCTTCTTCGTCCCCATAATCCAACTCACCATCACGACACTGCACATCTTCACCATCTTCCAGTTGCTCATCTGGTCCATACAAAACCTCTTTCCCTTCGTCAGAACTCTCAGCATTACATACAGAAGCCGTCCGCAAATCTGCACACACTACATCATTCTCACTCACACACTCCACAACGCTGCCACCAAATTCATCCTCAACTTCTTCCTCATCTCCTTCAACCACACTTGCAACATGCACAACCCCGTATCCATCCGCAAACTCAGAGAGTTCAGTCTCCCTAACACCTATAACTATACTTCCCTGTGCAGCATCTGCAGACCGCTCTTCTGCCTCTTCTTCCGACTCCTCTCCTTCACCACTTTCAGCAACTATAGCGTCATCGACATTTCCCACCATGGAATCCAGCTGTCCAGGTCTATGTGCAATGTCTAAATTAAATTCCACTTGCGATGGTAACGCTACACTATCAAGTGACTTCTCACATCCATGGGTAGGTGATGATGATATTACAGGATCGGGATCCATCATAAACCGAGATGGAGATACCGGAACAAATTCTGCGGCATCTGGATTCAACTGTGAAGTCATATTTGAGTCTTCTAATTCAGTGTTAACAAACGTGTTCTTGCTGTTTTGTGTTGATCCACCGAAGTAATTCCCCTCTTCTTCATCCACTACTCTATTAGGCACTTGTGATTCATCTGGAACGTTTAAGCTCTCACTTTTTTCCAAATAGGAATAAAGGCTTGCTAATGGGTCCCTACTAGCCGATGTTGGTTCACTAATATAACTTCTTCTTCCCCTGTAAATTTCATACTTATTTGTTTTCTCTTCTGTAACTGTTGTCACCGTCTTTTCACTTGCTACCTCCTTGTAGCTTTCATTACTTCTAAAATATTCTGTTTTTCTCACAGTTTCCTGCGTTCTCCACCAACCACCATGTTTGTTGTTTTAAGCTCTTTCTAATGAACCACTTGAGTATGGGTCACCTTTGGCAGCTCTTTGCCGGGACTCGTCACTCGCCTGGACCGTTCTGGAGATCACGCACAACCGGTCCAGATCCGCAAAACAACGTGGACGGTCTGCGAACACCAAACGAGATCTCTCTTGGGGAGTCAGCCCTTCTAGTATTACCTGTATTATCTCCCTCTCAGGCAACCCCAACCTTAAAATCCGGACCGTTTTACGTATGCTCTGTACAAAGTCCGCCAACGCCTCTCCGTTGGCCTGTACACGATAAAACAACTTGGATTTCAACTGGTCACGTCGTCGACGGGGTATGAAGAAGTCCAACACCTCCCCATGGAGAGAGTAATACTGCCGCTACGACACAGAGTGTTGGTGACTAGCTCAGCCAATAAACCCCGGCAATACGTATATATAAGGGACAAGAGTACCCCATCGGACACCCCCGGGAAATCTGCCAACTGCTGGACAAGGTCCAAGAAAACCAACAACTTGCTCTCATCTTATCCATCCACCACCGGAAGTTTCTGGAGAACGCCGGAAATAGGGTTGATCAGTCCCTGATAACCTACCCCCGCCAAAATTACACAATACACAAAACGTAACAATGAAACATGAATCCCAACGCAATACCTAACACAAACATAACTTACAAAAACAGAAAAACTCGAGTACTATTCTTCCTTCAACTCGGGTTCCCTAGCGCTGCGGAGACCTGACCCACTCCTGAACTAGCTCTCGTTCACACCACGCAAGAGGACAACCAACATTGGACACTAACATAATACATAAATCACAACACCTAACACCTATCATGACATATCACATTTCACGAACACCTACCTGACAACCATGAAAGCCAACATTGAATTTCCAAAATTTTCAAACAATCAACTTTGTCGGAACGCCCTACCATACCGACTTCTGATCGGGCCATACCGCATCCCGCCAAGCAAACGCGCTATAATTCAAAATCAAATAATGATACAGTCTACTCCCATCGCAACGCCCCAGATCTCCAGTAATTCCAAGTCTCTGACGACCAAAAAAAACTACCAACTAAAATGCATGCCTCGTGGCGGCACCAAATTTACAAGTTCAAAACAGGCTGACAATCATACATCCACATAATATATAAAAACATTGAACACAAGACAACCTATGCATATACATATTAATCTCTTGTAAATTTCTCTAAGTTCCAATCTTCCCAGACTGTTCCCGAGTTTGGAAGCCCCGTCACACCAAAGGACCCAAGGGTTCAACCCTAGATAGAACCACGCTCTGCTACCATTTGTAACCCTTCCTTATTTTTATTTGATTGTTATAATTTTATTTTTTTATTTTATTTTTTTTTTTGGAAAGGCTACTAGATACTTAGAACTAGGCAGAAGGCCTAAAAGAAGCATAAAATGTGCTGGGTCCAGTGAGACGGGACTTGCAATTAAAACTCTCTATTAGCAAACAAATAACAACTTTTATTATTTCATAATTTTCCTGGTTCACATAATTATGATAATATTTCTTAAATCATATTTTTTGTATTTTAATCATATTAAACTATCACATAAATATGAATAATCATATAAATTGTTTAAATATCACACCCCCAAATATTTCAAATATCCCTTTTTATAACACCTGACATAAAGATAACACATGATTTAACATACATACATATATACATACAGATCACAGACAAAGTACAACATATTAAGCCTGGCAGACAGCCTGTATATATATATATATATATATATATATATATTTTTTTTTTTTAAATACATACATAACTGTAGAGAAAATCTGGACTTGCCATAATAACCAGGAACCACAATGATAACTTAAGGTGCCAGCACGGCCTGTATAGATTTCATTTAAAAAATGTAAAAACTTTAATTTTATAAAAAATATAAAAATTTAAAAAAATTTGAATCGATCATAACAGCAAGAAAAGAGAATAATAAATTTGAGTGTCGGTACAGCCTGTATAAATTTTATAAATTGTAAATTTATAAATTTAAAGAAAATCTGAATTGACCATAAGAACGAGAAATTACAAATTCAAAGTGTCAGTGCAGCCTGTATAGTTTTATAAAAGATACATTCAGAAATTTAAAATAATCTGGCTTGACCATAATAACAAGAAAATCTAATTGTAAATTTAAGTGTCAGTACAGCCTGTATAATTTTACAAAAATTGGAAATTAATAATTCTAAGAAAAATCTGGTTTGACCCATGAGAGCAAAAAAATACAATTACAAAGTTAACGTGTCATCACAGCCTGTATAAATTTTATAAGGATAGTAGAATCTTTAATTTTATAAAAATATAAAATTTTAAAGAAATCTGATTTGAACATCACAGCAAGAAAATACAATCATTAATTGAAGTGTCATTACAGCCTGTATAATTTTATAAAAATTGTAAAATTTTAATTTTATAAATATATATAGAAATTTAAAGAGATTCTGAATTGACCCGGCCGCCGGCATGTTCCAGCATATGCCTGACCCGACATAGGATAACATGTCAGAAGCATGCATGAATTGGCACCAACAGGAGCCTACCCCCTGATTTGTGAAATTTTTAAAGTAACTAGACCTGATAGCAGAATAAAAAAAACCCAGCCCTTGTATGAAAAGAAGGTGATTAAGTGCAAAAAAAAAGTGATAAAAAAATGAAACCAAACCAGCCGGTTCAGCACATCATACAAACACCCATCTACTTAATAAAAAAACTGTCTCCCACAACTTTTGCACCCATTATAGAGCATAAAATTAATGCACGCTGGACTCATCCAGCGGGCGGGCCTACAATTATTCTCGTACTAACTGTATTATTAAACCCAGATTACATTAAAACTGTCCAGCCGGCACACAACCGATTAAACAGTCTAACGGTGTAAAAATCAATCAACGTGTGTGTTAAGTGCACAGAACATAGTGTTTCCTGTAGAGGCCAGGTGTGAGTAAAAAAAATCTTAAATATCACCTCATTTGGTCGCAAGTGGTTACACAGGCACGCCTTACAGTGGTGTCTCCCTCAGCAGCCCAGGAGCTCGAATTTAAAGTTGTTCAGGACATGGTGAAGTCGAATGTACACCACGCTTGTGGTCAAATCTCCGACTACCTCGGGAACCCTAAAGATTCATAATAATTAATTGTCTGACCACAAAACCATAACACACACATGTCACATACAAAGCGTGTATGAACAGCATCAAGACCTGGCCGCGCCTGACCAATTCAACACTGTTCACCAAAAATTATGTGCCACATTCTCTCTTTTATATTTCAAATTAATATCTCACACTTGATTTGGCTCGATTTATAAAGCACACTCACAGGCATATACAGCGTTAACATATTACTGCAGGTTGCAAGTTGATACGGCCCTGCTCGCACAGTCAATTCATCAAAGTATCGCAAAATACATAATTTTACATCTCTTTTTACGTGCACAATTACTAGTTACAAAATACAAGGTATTAGGCTGTATTCTTGTTTAAATAAATTAAATACTTAACAATGACCATACACTTCCGGTCACCACGCCACGTGCTCACACAGACAATCCAACAAAGTCCCCCAGTTCAACAAAATTACATAATTTCTTACATCTCTTTTTCATACACAATTACTAGTTACAAAATACAAGGTATTAGGCTGTATTCTTATTTAAATAAATCAAATTTGTCCGTTAGCAAATGGATTTTAACTGACACTTTATAAAAATTGTGTTGCTTATTACAAACTATACAATAACCTATGGAAATGTATTTTCAATTTTAAAACAGAAAAAATATCTTTACCCAAGAACAAGCATATCGTTAAAACGTAAAAACGTATTCTTAAAACATGCCCATTGTTAAAAGAATAAAACGTATTATCAAGAGACAGTATTATAACACAGAGTTACACAGAACCTAATTAACAGCTGAAGCAAGAAGAAGTCGCTTAATATTGACAACTGGTTTTTTACCTGCGCAATCTGAGACGTTATGCGGTCTTACAATGTTAGTCAGAGAGTGTGCTAATGTTGTATTCTCATTGTGACAATGTTCTAAAAGAAACTGATAAGCATTTAAAGAAGATTTAAATTAGCGAAAGATATGTGGAATGAGATATTTGGAAATGACTTGAAAACTTGAAGATATGTGAACCTGTGATGGTTTCGCGTTAAACACCATATAGCAGATACTAGAAGCATAATTTATATCGAGTGTAATAGCTTACGTATAACGATTACTATGGATAAAATATAGTACAAACAAAGTCACAGTGAAAGGAATATTAAATGTATTTTAGACAAAGTAAATAATTATATATACTGCTACGACAGCATAGAACAATCTACGCGTTTATCGAATGTGCCAGAAAGGTCTCGACGTAAGCGTGTGGTGTACGTGCTGCTAGACGCATGTTGCGAGAATTTTCTCGACTGTACCGGCCTTCGCTCGGGCGCTCGGACTGTGTCAAGGCCGTGCTAATTACGTAGTTCGCGAGAGATAAGACGCAGTTTGGAAGCTTCTGGTGTGTGAGCGTAACTATAAATACATCGCGTCGCGGCTTTAGTTTTCAGTTCAATGCGAGATTTTTGACTGTGCGGTTCGAGAGTATTAGTGCGATATTTACAGAGCGGTTCGAGTTATTACGGTGTACGTTCAAATAGTTATTAGTGAAGTGTTGCGTTTTATATTCGGACGGTATAATTGTAATACAGTTGAGATTTAATATTAGTGGACATTTTATTGCGTATGAACAATTTCATTTGATTTGTTGTAGACACTGTGTTGTTAATTACGAACTGTTTTACTATAACAATTAAAGGTGTGATTAGTGACTTAATTAATGTCTTGTACTTATTTTGTTTCCACTGTACCTACGACGATCGAATAGACCGTCGTAACAGTGGTGTCAGAAGTGGGATAGAACGGTTAACAGTGGAAACAGTGGACGCTTTGTACAAGACGAGTGTGATTCGTAATTAATCAGTAAACATGGATCCCAGTCAGATGATGGACGCTTTACAAACACTGCTGCGGCAGACACAGGAAGAAGCAGAAGGACGACAAAAAGAAGAACGAATACAAGAAAGAGAAGAAGCAGAGAAACGACAGGATAAGAAACGCAGACAGGAGGCGGAAGAAGCAGAAAAACGACAGGATGAAAAACGCAGGCAGGAAAGAGAAGAAGCTGAGGAACGTCAGTAAGCACTAATGCTAGAAACAGAAGAAAGACAAAAAGATAAATCGGAAGCTCTCTTTGAAACTATGCAGAAACAGTTGCAAGAACACAGTACCGCAGAATTGGGTATCCTACGAGGTGAGCTTAATAAACAAGTTACTAAAATATCGGAGGTACAAGAGTCAATGACATTAAAAATAGCTGAATTAGAAAAATCTGTCTTGATTGTTGAAGAATCGATGTCTACAAAAATGTCTGTTATAGAAGAATCTGTGTCAAATAAAATATCTGCAGTAGAAAACTCAATGGCAAACATAAGAGAACAAATTAAAAGTGAAGTCGAACAGTGCATGAAGAGTCAACCAAAACAAATTTCTGAACAGACTGTACCAGTGATAAAGACAGAAAAAGACACAGAAAATAAGTTAACAGAGAAAGTCACTTTGCCTGCAGTAGGGACAGTTCATGTCAAAGCTCCAACCTTTGACGGAAGCAGTCACTGGGCAACGTACCTTCGCCAATTTGAAGCTGCTGCATGCGCAAATAATTGGACAGAAAAAGACAAGGCTGTTTCACTTGTTCTTGCATTAAAAGGACCCGCGGCAGAACTACTACAGAAAGTGCCACCTGACAGCCAGAACACCTATGCCGAGTTGATAAAAGCTCTAGAATTACGGTATGGTGATAAACATTTGCGAGATGTGTACTGCACCCAGTTGAGAGCAAGGCGACAGCATTCCGGGGAAAGTCTGCAAGAGTTTGAAGCAAGTATCGACAGACTAATTAGACTGGCCTATCCTGAAGCGCCAGAAGATTTTCGAACGCGTTTTGCGATGCAGACATTTACTGCCGGTGTCCGAGATAACGAACTACAGCAAGTGTTACGAATGGCAAGACACCAGAACAGTGCGGACGCCTTGGTACATGCTTTGCAATTTGAGGCCGCCAAATCAGCGTCTGGTTGGACAAGTCATAAAGTGCGCGAGCTAAAAGATCGCGACGGCGCAGACGATGAGGAAGAAGAACAAGGAACAGAGACTCGACGGTCGGCGCCACAGAATATAATAAGAAAGGATGGAAGACCGAAGTGTTATCGATGTGGGAAACCTGGACATCTACAACGAGATTGTCGGGTTAGAATTCAGCAGCAGGGAAACGAGCAATAGTCGGTGCAACGGGGCGTGTGCTGACGAACTGGAGGAACGAAGCCCCTAGAGAATACGCAATTTCTACGCTTCAGAAAAACACCGGGAGCTTGGTAGTTACCGGATTTGTTCAAGAAAGGCCAACCTCGATTACAGTTGACACAGGCGCAACAGTTTCTATTGTGCGCCCCGGCGTGGTGAAAGATCTCAAGCCATTCTGGTCCTCTTGCAGCTTGCGAACAGCTACTGGACGGCCTGTAAAAGTGTATGGGAAAAGTGGAGATACACCTACGCCTCGGTAGACATGAGTTTAATCATCAAGTACTTGTTGCAGACATTGTGGATGAAGCAATTCTTGGTGTGGACGTTATGAACGCATACGGATTTATAGTCGACTTCAAAAACAATGTCTTGAGAATCGGAGGCGAAGAGGTAATGCTATCAACAATGACGACAGCAGAAAAATCGATGGACGTCATAAACCAAGTGGCCGTAACTGTTCCGCCAAACTCCGAAAAGATCATCATGGTTAGAACTGCGGTAGATACTAGGGGCAATCAGTGCTCTATATTCGAACCCCAGGTAGTCAGCACACCGGGCATACTAATTGCCAGAAGTTTAGTAAAACCTGACGAAACCGGAAATGTACCTATTAGAGTGGCGAATATTTTGGATCAAGCTATCACTTTACAAAGCAATACGCTCCTAGGCAAATTGACTCCTGTGGCCTGGGTAGCGGGAATAACGCAACGAAGACCCAGTTTTTCGGATACTTCTAAATTACCAGAGGAACTGGAAGAATTATTGAACAGATCTTCTAACGACATCTCAAGTGGTAAGGTAAAAGAACTCGGACAGTTTCTACACGAATTCAAAGATTGTTTTGCAGTTCGGGGACAGTCATTGGGAAGAACCTCTCTTGTGCAACATCGCATCAATACCGGGGACACAACACCGATACGCCAACCTCCTCGAAGGCCTCCATTATCTAAACAAGAGGAGATGTCTCGGTTAGTAAAGGACATGTTGACAGAGGGAGTAATCGAACCTTCGTCAAGTGCTTGGTCTTCCCCTGTAGTGCTGGTAGCGAAGAAGGATGGTGGATTGCGTTTCTGCGTAGACTACCGGAGGTTAAATGACGTTGCAAAGAAAGACTGCTATCCATTACCTCGCGTTGACGATACACTCGACACGTTGTCCGGAGCACAGTGGTTTTCCACATTGGACCTGAAGAGTGGATATTGGCAAGTGGGTCTTCATCAAGAAGACAAGGAAAAGACCGCTTTCTCGACCCCAAGTGGCTTATTCCAATTTAATGTCATGCCATTTGGACTCTGTAATGCACCGGCAACATTTGAGAGATTGATGAACCTGATACTCCGAGGCCTGACGTGGAAAACTTGCCTTGTTTACTTAGACGATGTCATAGTGATCGGGAAGATTTTCGAAGATCATTTGGAAAACCTTAAGGAAGTTCTAACTAGAATTCACGGTGCACAACTGAAGCTGAGCCCGAAGAAGTGTTCTCTATTCCAGAAGGAAGTACAGTATTTGGGCCATCTGGTTTCGGTAGCGGGCGTTAGCATGGATCCTAATAAAGTAGACACCGTAAGAGACTGCCCAGTTCCGAAGAATAAACACGAAGTTCGGAGTTTCCTGGGGTTATGCTCATATTACCGACGTTTTGTGAAAGGCTTCGCTACTATTGCTAAACCACTACATGAGCTAACGGAAAATAAACGAAACTTCCAATGGTCGAGAGAGTGTGAACAAGCATTTAGAACGTTGAAGATTGCATTATGTTCGCAGCCAATTCTCGCTTTTCCAGCTTCCGAAGGGAAGTACATCGTAGACACAGATGCAAGCAATACTGGTCTAGGAGCAGTTTTGTCTCAAGTGCAGAACGGTGAAGAACGGGTAATAGCGTATTACAGCAAGACGCTTTCTAAACCAGAGAGAAATTATTGTGTTACAAGAAGAGAGTTGTTGGCAATTGTCAGAGCTTTGGAGCACTTCCATAAATACCTCTATGGGGGAGAGTTTTCACTACGTACTGACCATGCTGCACTTGCATGGCTCTTGAGATTTAAAAATCTGGAAGGACAGTTGGCAAGGTGGCTCGAACGTCTGCAATAGTACAACTTCAAGGTACAACATCGGCGGGGGCGCCTGCACGGTAATGCAGATGGCTTATCACGAAGACCATGCCCGGAAGACTGCCGACATTGCCACAGAAAGGAAGAACAAAACCCAAGCGAACATGTTCAAGTCATCACTGTAGATTTCCTGGCTGATGGCTGGACAACACAAGACTGTCGACAAGAACAGATTACTGATGAAGACATTGGACCGATCTTGACAGCAAAAGAGGAAGGTCGCCGCCCGGATTGGCAAGATATCTGCCATGGTTCCGAAGTGCTGAAGGGCTACTGGGCACAATGGGAATCTCTCACCTTAGAAAACGGATTGCTGAAAAGGGCTTGGGAAAGTGCAGATGGACGAGACGTGGTCATGCAGTTGATAGTTCCCCGAAGTAAAGTGCAGTCTGTTTTGAAGGAGATGCATGATGGAACATCTGGAGGCCATCTTGGCGTTAACAAAACCCTTGACAAAATACGGAAGCGATTCTATTGGCTTCATCTTCGCCACGACGTAGAGGAATGGGTTCGGACGTGTGAAATATGTGCTGCAAGCAAGGGCCCACAAACCAGAAGCAGGGGAAAAATGAGACAGTATAAGGTTGGACAACCTTTTGAGAGAATTGCCATAGACATTGCTGGACCATTCCCAGTTACTGACGATGGAAACCGGTACATCATGGTTGTAGGTGACTACTTTACTAAGTGGGTGGAAGCATACGCAATTCCAAATCAGGAGGTTACCAGTGTGGCAAAGCAGTTAGTTCACAACTTCTGTTGCCGTTATGGAGCCCCTATGGAAATCCATACGGATCAAGGGAGAAATTTCGAATCAGGAGTGTTTAAACAATTATGCCGTCTACTCGGAATTCGAAAGACCAGGACAACGCCTCTGCATCCTCAGTCGGACGGGATGGTTGAGAGATTCAACAGGACACTTGAGCAGCATCTTTCGAAAGTTGTTGACGAGAACCAAACAGACTGGGACCAACGTATACCACTATTCCTTATGGCATATAGGTCGTCAGTACATGACACAACCGACATGACTCCAGCAAAATTGGTGTTTGGGCGGGAGATTCGTCTTCCTGGAGACTTGATGTTTGGATCACCTGAGACTCAGTCCCAAGAGCCAAAGAACTATTCCTCGCAATTAGAAAACCAACTGCGAGAAATGAATCGCTTGGTAAGAGGACGGCTGAAGATTGCCAGTGATAAAATGAAAACTCGGTATGACATTCGCAGCAATAGTGTGGGTTTCCAAGAAGGAGATCAGGTCTGGTTGTTCAATCCAAAGCGCCGTCGTGGTCGCTCACCTAAGCTTCAGTCTAACTGGGAAGGATCCTACACTGTAAAAAAAAGGATTAACGATGTTGTTTATCGGATTCAACAGGAAGGACAGCGAAAGTTCAAGGTCGTCCACCTAGATCGCCTGGCTAAATACAACTTTAGAGACGCTTTGCCAGTTCGGGACGAACAGGCTTAAGGAGGGGGCAGTGCTACGACAGCATAGAACAATCTACGCGTTTATCGAATGTGCCAGAAAGGTCTCGACGTAAGCGTGTGGTGTACGTGCTGCTAGACGCATGTTGCGAGAATTTTCTCGACTGTGCCGGCCTTCGCTCGGGCGCTCGGACTGTGTCAAGGCCGTACTTATTACGTAGTTCGCGAGAGATAAGACGCAGTTTGGAAGCTTCTGGTGTGTGAGCGTAACTATAAATACATCGCGTCGCGGCTTTAGTTTTCAGTTCAATGCGAGATTTTTGACTGTGCGGTTCGAGAGTATTAGTGCGATATTTACAGAGCGGTTAGAGTTATTACGATGTACGTTCAAGTAGTTATTAGTGAAGTGTTGCGTTTTATATTCGGACGGTATAATTGTAATACAGTTGAGTTTTAATATTAGTGGACATTTTATTGCGTATGAACAATTTCATTTGATTTGTTGTCGACACTGTGTTGTTAATTACGAACTGTTTTACTATAACAATTAAAGGTGTGATTAGTGACTTAATTGGTGTCTTGTACTTATTTTGTTTCCACTGTACCTACGACGATCGAATAGACCGTCGTAACATAATACTTTAAAATTTAATCGTGATTGCTTTAATAAAATATAGAAAACGTCTACAAACGCCTGTCTCATACTGTGTGCCTGTATGGTGTTGTACTAAGGACTGTGACTTTCGCCTGTCTGTGCCGCTTTAACGTGTGTATTTATTGTATCGCTAAATACGATTCACGTAGAACTTCCAAACAATAATAGCAAACCTATTGAATACTGCTCAACTTCAACATACTTCATTATAGAAGCATGGGTACCGCAAACCATTTTTCTCTACGGCAGCTAAAGTTTTTATAAAGCACTTAAAGAAAAAAGCCTAAGACAGTTCCTATTCATTCGAACAAACAGTATGTTCACGTAAATTCCCAGAACCATCCAGCCTAACTTGTGAGTACATTAAAATCTCTCAATGGCAGGTCTAACGAAGAGTACATTTAAAGAAATATCAAAACAAATATGGCTTTGATGAAACAAATATGGCATGAACTAAAAATGCAAATCAAAAGGAAAATATATATTGTTGTTAAAAACACAGACCGCTGTAATAGGACCATGCGAAACCTAATGTAAGACTATATTTGGTTTACCAAAT
This sequence comes from Magicicada septendecula, assembly GCA_034769895.1. Lineage (NCBI taxonomy): Eukaryota > Metazoa > Arthropoda > Insecta > Hemiptera > Cicadidae > Magicicada > Magicicada septendecula. The sequence continues at coordinate 195,270,925 of CM068371.1, read as the reverse complement.
GTACCAAAAATTTTGTTATACTATCAGAAACTCAAAGCAAACCCAGTATTATGAGAAACGAACCCAGTTACTCCACACTAACAGACGAATAAATGAGCGGTGAATTGACGCATTAGACCAGAAAAAGAAAACAAAAAGCACAACACTACTGGAGACAAAAAACATAGTGAAATTTAAAAACAACAGAACAAAACCAACCAATACAATCGCAGCAGAATAAAAGCAATGGTTAGCACAAGGCAAAACACACGAAACATACCCATATCTTTGAAACATTTCGTATATAGCAACACAAAGATGATACAGTCAAGCAGTAAGACAAGCCCATAGACAAATGGTGAGAATTAGTACTGCGTGCTCACACAGCCTTAGCACTAGAATGACAGTTTTAAACACAACATGCCTGAACGTAACGTCGGGTAAGAATAGCGTAAGAAAGAAGAAAAATAAGAAACTTTCTTTAATTTCTAGATAAAGTATTGAGATTTTAGTAAATACTAAAATATTTTAATTGTTAACTGTAACCATTGATAACAATACTTTAGATCCATGGAAACAAAAATTAGTAAATTTTTTTTCATTAAGAGGAGAAATATATACGATCCCATTCTTTCTGTCCGCCTAAATTCTCTGTTCTCTGTTGTTACGTACCAAGTTGAAGTAAGTAAATTTTTTCTTTATAAAAAACATAATTAATCTAGTTGTATAACGTAAAATGGGATTAACGTGTCTGGCCGTAAACGACTTCGAATATTGTCCATTAATACTGACCAACTCAGGGTATGCGGAAATGAAGTATAGTATAAAATACGTACATTATGATAACCTACACTGTCTAGAGCTACGAAATTTAACAGATACCGCGCTGAAAGTTTGACTGATCAAATGACACAATTGGTAGTTTTATCTCAAGGGCTTAATATTGGCTCCACGATGTAAGTCGAGCCAATATTAATTCGACCCATATTTACATTGCGATTAAGGTTATTTAGAAAAACTCTTGGAATGATTATAACTGATGTTACATTTCTGCAAACGAGAAGCGGTTAAATTTGAATTAAAAATTAAATATAATTAAACGGTGTTTATTTGATTGTAGCATATCCCCAAATCAAATTTTAAAAAATAATTGTACTCAGCAAACTATACAAACGACTATAAGAAACTTAAAAAAAAAATGGGTATGTAGTGGGACAAACGACAGAAGTGAGAATTTCAGTCTTGAGTGACGAGTGAACTGATTCACTGTGTTAAAGGTTGCTCGTATGTATTTGGAGTAAGAGAAATTTTGCTGTAAAAAATTAAGATACACATAAGAGAGAATGGATATTTAAGTGATACGAGGGCATAGTAGTGTTAATATGTATTTTATTATAAGGCATCGATATTAACAATAAACATAAATAGAATCATACCACACGTCGTACTATTTTCAGGATACACACATATAAAAACAATAATATGTGTGTATTTTCATGTACAAGTAATATTTTTCAACATAACAATCCGATTTACGCAATATTTAGTTGAAAAGTAGAATATGGTACTATAAATATTATAATAAGTAATAGATGTCAGTGATTTTAAATTATGTTTATGAATTAAACAATTAGAAATTTAGAAGAGCAGATCTGACGTAAGTGGAATACAGAAATAAGTTGGGTCAGTTACTAGCATATGCAGATGATATTGTTATTTGGAGCGGCAATGTTTTGAGTACAGGAGGTATTTCTTAATTTGGAAGGAGTAAAATAATGCCTGGACCTAAAAATAAAAGAAGACAAGACAAAATATATGATTGTTTCGTGGTCAAAAGCTTGAAGGAGTAGATATGGCCAGTACATAAGCTTTGGGAACTATAGATTTTAGACAGTGAAAGCCTCAGACAGAATTTGAAATCTTAAGGTGTTTTATTATTCTAGTTTTTTATTATGTTTTCAATTTACTCGCAGGCACTACATCAATTAATAAAAATTTTGACGCAGCATAACTAAATTTCTATTAAATAAGCTTACATTAGATTTAGTGATATGCTGTGTATTTCAATAGGGAATAACACAACTATTCGATGCTTTCATGGTGAGATTCATTAGTAATTCCTTTTTGCATAGAAACCAACTATACATAAACCATGAAAATATTAAAAAATCAGAAGCAAGTCAAAAAGTAAATAAAGAGTTACCATGGTTTTGTCTTATTTTAATTTCTCTTTTTAAACTGACAAAAGTGAGAAACTGGCACGACTGTGACTAACGTAATCGAGGGATGTTTACTCGTTGTACTAAATTTACTTAATTTACCAAATCTGAATTTATCATGTTGGCTGTTATAACTAGTAAATTCATTTTTATTGGTTGGTGCAAAAAAACATCTTAACGGCGTGAAAGTCATCTTTGTTTTACAATCAAATCTTACAACTAGCTACTGACGGTTTTAGGTATTCTAAATTCCGTACACAAATTCAGACTCTACACTTCTACGCACTCTTGTTAAATGTGGTTTTATAAATCAAAGTAACAGTGAAAATCCACTGTGTGTTCTATGAACCCTTGTAAGAATTTACGGGTTAGTGTGCTATGAGTATATCCCCATAACCTCTGAATACCTCGTAAATCATGTAGCACACAAAGGTTTGTATCTTCTAACTACAAAATAATCCACAATGTTTGCCTTATAACTACCAATTTCTGTAGTATTTAATTACGTTACTTTGAAATTACTTAATGTTCAATAAAATTAATAAATTATTATATTTGGGTCGGAAAGAATACATACCTTATAATGTAGAGGGCTATAACAAGAAAAATTTTCGATCAAACTTCACTCAGCTGTAACAATATTAACACTTAATTTTTCAAACTTTTTAATGAAACCAAAACAGATTGCCTGACATAGTAAGTCCGTAGCTTGGAATCTTCTTTGGCTCATATCAACAGTCATGACGTTCATTAACGTTTTATGTCGAGAATTAAAATCTAGTCAAACTAGATATCTTTAATTTTTGCATCCTGCTTACTTCTTCCCTTTATTTAACAAAAGAGTTTACTTGTTTCTTACACAAGCAGTGCTTACGTCAGTTGTTTATTCAACATCAGTCGGCCATTAGTCTCAAACGCTTAAAGAAAAATATCGGTATGGAGAACCATACATGACTTCCATATTCTAAGATTTATATTTAAAATCATTTTCAGCCAAACAGCCAGGGAAGGAATTTTAACAAAAAAATACTTCTTTGTTGCCAATAACGTAGTACACATATAAAAAAAAATTATCTCCTCTCCCTTCAACAATAATTTTGATTTATAGAAAATTACCCCCAGCCCGTTCAACTAGCCTCTTCATTTATAGATATTTCATCTACGTTTCTACAGTGGATTATTAAGATCTTATCAGGATACTTTATCAAAATTAAGTACTTTACTCATGTTACAACAAAAAATGTTTCAGGTAAACTGCCCTTTCCCCGTAACCGATCTTCACCAAAATCAAAAGACATTGAGTTCTCTATAGCTCAGGCACATATGTAAAAAATTATTTGATTCTGTTTGAATTTACGGCAGTTATGGTTCGTCATATAAAAAATTACCCATGTTAAAACATAAAACATGAGATTTATAAAACATATCTAAGATTTATATTTAAAATCATTTTTGAAATAAAATATTTTCATAGAACCTACTAACGCTGGGGAAATCTGAGGAGCCAATCAGAGTTGGGCCTACCTGTCACTCTGCTGAATTTGGTGGAAAGCCCTGTCACTGTCGTCAAAGTATCAGCCTTGACAGGGTCCTCTTTTTCTGCAAAATGGGAGAGGCTTGAGATGGAGTGAGTGACATGGTCCCCACCTCAATGAAGAACCCATTGTTTTATAAAAATATATTTAAATTTTGAAAACTGAAAATTCTTTTCTTGTTGTAAATATTTATATTTTATAATCAAAATGACTTAATTTTGTTACCTGGCAACAAAATTATTTTATTTTCAACAATTACCATTGTTTCAAAAAGTTTAAATAAATTTTCAAGTACTTTACTCTTGTTAAAACGTAAAAGGTTGCAGGTAAACTACCCCTTCCCCTTAACCGATCTTCACCAAAATCTAAAAGCCTTGAGACCTCTACAGTTCACTGACGTATGCAAAAAATTATTTGATTCTGTTTGAATTTGCGGCTGTTATCGTTTGCCATAGAAAATACGCTTGATAAAAAACGTTGCTGGTAAACTACCCCTTCCCCTCAACCGATCTTCACCAAAAACAATAGGTCTTGAGTACTCTACAAATCAGGGCTGTATGCAGAAAATTATTTGATTCTGTTTGAATTTGCGGCTGTTATCGTTTGCCATAGAAAATACCCTTGTTAAAAAAACGTTGTAGGTAAACTACCCCTTTCCCTTAACCGATCTTCACCAAAACAATAGGTCATGAGAACTATACAATTTAGGGCTGTATGCAAATAATCATTTGATTCTGTTTGAATTTGCGGCTGTTATCGTTTGCCATAGGAAATACCCTTGTTAAAACATAAAACGTTACAGGTAAACTACCCCTTTCCCTTAACCGATCTTCACCAAAAACAATAGGTCTTGAGAACTCTACAATTCAGGGCTGTATGCGAAACATTATTTGATTCGGTTTGAATTTGCGGCTGTTATCGTTTGCCAAAAAATAAATTTCCCTTGATAAAAACAACCGTTGCTGGTAAACTACCCCTTTCCCTCAACCGATCTTCACCAAAAACAATAGGTCGCGAGTACTCTACAAATCAGGGCTGTATGCAAGAAATTATTTGATTCTGTTTGAATTTGCATCAGTTATCGTTTGCCATAGAAAAAAAATCTACAGATAGACACACAGACACACACACAGACACTTTTCGGAAAACGACTTTTTTTCATGTTTTGAGTGTAGTAGAATCAGAATCTGCAATAATCTCGAACACGATTTTTCTTGCCATCACCATACTTCCATTCCTTAAGGAATATGGAAGTACAAACACATTGTATTTGTATACAATTTCATATGTATCTACTGTGTGTCACTGACCACTTCTTGACAAACTGTGTCACAACAAAACAGAAACATGAACAGGCATTGCAACTTAAAACACTACAAGAAAAGTGATCAAAGTAGTAACAGAAATCATAAATGCATGGAAAACCAATCTGAAAAAATGAAGACAGCTGCGGAATATGTTTGAAAAAAGAAAAAACAATGGATTAGAAATCTGGCCTTAAGATTGTAGTTCATCTGATGGTAATGAAACAGATGGTTGATCACTGTTAAATACAGGCTCTGGGTGAAAGACCAACTGGTAATGTGGCCAGCACTATGCTTCAGCCACCATTATTACCCAGAATGTTATACCAGTACTCATTTACAAACACAGAGTCGACCTGAGGTCACACAAATGCATCTAGATTTCATAATGCACCTGGGAATGGAATCTAGGATCTCTAGATTAATTGCCAGATGCAAAACCCACTGATCTACTAAACACCATAGTGACCACAGGTGGGTACAATAAGCAACAAAGGGGAACCCCACATTTCAATACAATAACTTCTTAAAAAGGCAAAAACACTTATGAGGGTTACAAAAAGGGGAAGGGATTTGACACATCCTGGAGGCAAACAGACTATTAACAACGGTTTTCACGGGAATAGTGGAGGAGACGGGAACACAGGAGAGAAGAATAAAGGGAGGAGACTGAAGCCCCTGGATATAGGCTGCCATACGAAGCAATGAAGGTGCAAGACCGGAGTACATAAGAACAGAAAAGGTAGTTGTGGTTCAGACCTGCCCCACAATGGTGATTTTTTTTCACTTTTTTTTCACTATACCATATTACTTGCTGTGAGGTTACATGATGTATTTCATTACAACAAATGAAATTACTACACACATCCAACATGAATTGACCTCCATGAGGCTGACAGATTCCACAAGAAAATTAATGTGAACAGCTGATGTCACAGTGTAGCCGACTACTCAATTGGTACTGTGAATTCACCATTTAATTATAATGGTATATGCTTATCTCTCTCAAATGAGCTACTAGACAATTCTGTCTTGTCTTGAGACTAATCTGTTCCTTTTTCTTTCTTTCTGTTCAACTCTGAGACAAGCTTCTTTGCGTCGCCACAAACAACTGTTTACCTTGAAATTTTCTTTTTAACTTTTTAACCCAACTGTCTCTTGTATGCTCCTTCCTTCATAAATCAAAATATACTGTTTTCAATGAAGTACGAATTCTTAAGATGCAAGACAACAGTTTCCAAATTATTTTATTTTCTGCCAGCACTAATAAATTTTATATTCTAATCATAAAACAGCATGGTTAAGTTTCCAATTATCAATTGTGATATTGTTCTCAATAAAAATTTGAATCTTCACTCTCGCTTTACCACAATGAGTCTGAAGGTCTCGGCCTAGTGGCAATCCAGACTGGCACTGTATTCAATCATCTGACACTTACCGCTGTACTACCAGTTAAGCTAATCAAAATATTTCAATTATTGTCAGCTTATAATTTGCCACAACTTTCTGTGGAATACAAACATTTTTTATTGTACATAATATTTTAAAACATTAACGTCAAATAAATATATACTATATTAATATAGACCGAGAGATAGAAGCCTTTTTTTTTTTACTAGGTCGATGGGATAATTTTGTCGCAAAATTTTCTATGACCTATATCGATCGTAAATAACTGACGGCGGAAAGCGTTTCGGAAGATGAAAATGGGGGCAAGCTGTGAAAGTCGGAAAATTTCTAAGGTTTTTAAATCACTCGGTATATGGCTGAAAATTTACAAGTAAGCACCCAATGTCGTTCTTATGCCCCATGCAAAGTGGCGGATACGGAAGTGGAGTATAAATGACTGTCAGAAAGCGTCAAAGATAGGAAAATTTTGGGAAAACTTATAGCACAAGGTATATGTCCACCAATTTGTGAATGCAATGTTTATGAATGTATAAGTTTGTGTGCAAAAGGGCGGAAAAAAAAATTCGGTAGTTTTTCCTATGAAAATCTCGATCGAAAGTGGCTTGAGTGCCGCGAGTTTTTACAACGATTGCGATTCAGTTTTATTAGTTTGGCAGTAAAAATATTCAGGATATGTCCGCCAGTGAAGATATGAGAATATTGCACATCTATTAGTTTATTTGATAGAAGGCGGGCTCCAGAATGGAAGAAAAATGTTTAAAAAATAAATAATCATAATTCTAATAAAATACTATAAAAATTAATAATACAAGCATTAGCTTTATTTAAATAATTTATAGGATATCAATACTTTTTAAGGAAAATTCACTATGATATGAAAAGGTTGTGTTACTATCTCATTACAATTTCATAAAATTATTTGTATCTATTGAAACTGCTGACAATTCAGGCAGGTTTCCACATGCATAGGTTACTAGCGCCAATAGCATGGAAAATTATTTTAGAAAATAAAAAATGTTTTACTTTAAAGTAGTTAACTGATTATTATCAGGATGCATTAGAAAAATTGTATAGAGATAATAATCAAGTATTCGATAGACCAATACATTCTCAATATTTACTTAAAATATCGGTATGGAGAACCATACATGACTTCCATATTCTAAGATTTATATTTAAAATCATTTTCAGCCAAACAGCCAGGGAAGGAATTTTAACAAAAAAATACTTCTTTGTTGCCAATAACGTAGTACACATATAAAAAAAAATTATCCCCTCCCCCTTCAACTATAATTTTGATTTATAGAAAATTACCCCCAGTCCGTTCAACTAGCCTCTTCATTTATAGATATTTCATCTACGTTTCTACAGTGGATTATTAAGAGCTTATCAGGATACTTTATCAAAATTAAGTACTTTACTCATGTTACAACAAAAAATGTTTCAGGTAAACTGCCCTTTCCCCGTAACCGATCTTCACCAAAATCAAAAGACATTGAGTTCTCTATAGCTCAGGCACATATGTAAAAAATTATTTGATTCTGTTTGAATTTACGGCAGTTATGGTTCGTCATATAAAAAATTACCCATGTTAAAACATAAAACATGAGATTTATAAAACATATCTAAGATTTATATTTAAAATTATTTTTGAAATAAAATATTTTAATAGAACCTACTAACACTGGGGAAATCTGAGGAGCCAATCAGAGTTGGGCCTACCTGTCACTCTTCTGAATTTGGTGGAAAGCCCTGTCACTGTCGTCAAAGTATCAGCCTTGACAGGGTCCTCTTTTTCTGCAAAATGGGAGAGGCTTGAGATGGAGTGAGTGACATGGTCCCCACCTCAATGAAGAACCCATTGTTTATAAAAATATATTTAAATTTTGAAAACTGAAAATTCTTTTCTTGTTGTAAATATTTATATTTTATAATCAAAATGACTTTATTTTTGTTACCTGGCAACAAAATTATTTTATTTTCAACAATTACCATTGTTTCAAAAAGTTTAAATAAATTTTCAAGTACTTTACTCTTGTTAAAACGTAAAAGGTTGCAGGTAAACTACCCCTTCCCCTTAACCGATCTTCACCAAAATATAAAGGCCTTGAGTCCTCTACAATTCACTGACGTATGCAAAAAATTATTTGATTCTGTTTGAATTTGCGGCTGTTATCGTTTGCCATAGAAAATACGCTTGATAAAAAACGTTGCTGGTAAACTACCCCTTCCCCTCAACCGATCTTCACCAAAAACAATAGGTCTTGAGTACTCTACAAATCAGGGCTGTATGCAGAAAATTATTTGATTCTGTTTGAATTTGCGGCTGTTATCGTTTGCCATAGAAAATACCCTTGTTAAAAAAACGTTGTAGGTAAACTACCCCTTTCCCTTAACCGATCTTCACCAAAACAAAAGGTCTTGAGAACTCTACAATTTAGGGCTGTATGCGAATAATCATTTGATTCTGTTTGAATTTGCGGCTGTTATCGTTTGCCATAGGAAATACCCTTGTTAAAACATAAAACGTTACAGGTAAACTACCCCTTTCCCTTAACCGATCTTCACCAAAAACAATAGGTCTTGAGAACTCTACAATTCAGGGCTGTATGCGAAACATTATTTGATTCGGTTTGAATTTGCGGCTGTTATTGTTTGCCAAAAAAAAAATTTCCCTTGATAAAAAAAAACCGTTGCTGGTAAACTACCCCTTTCCCTCAACCGATCTTCACCAAAAACAATAGGTTGCGAGTACTCTACAAATCAGGGCTGTATGCAAAAAATTATTTGATTCTGTTTGAATTTGCGGCAGTTATCGTTTGCCATAGAAAAAAATCTACAGATAGACACACAGACACACAGACAGACACACACACAGACACTTTTCGGAAAACGCCTTTTTTTCATGTTTTGAGTGTAGTAGAATCAGAATCTGCAATAATCTCGAACACGATTTTTTTTGCCATCACCATACTTCCATTCCTTAAGGAATATGGAAGTAAAACGAGCACAGCACATGAAATACGAGCATAACTGATACAGTCTTGCTTCTAAGTTACACATGTGAAGGGTCTCTTAAGATTAAAAATCCTCATTAAATTATTTCAGGCTCATAGGAGTGATCACAATTTCTTTCTTTCCTTCGTTACAATGAAACTAAAATCAAACTACTACTTCTGTAATATGTGACAATGCATTGAAAACGTTAGTCATATATTTTTTGGGTACTTGATCCAAATGTATCCAACTTTAGCCCTTTAAAGTACCCCTAAAATTGTTCCTTTGCACATTAAACAAATTACAGTCTAGCTACTGTTCTAATGCTGCACATAACGAATACTATTCAACATTATACAAATTACACAGAACATATTTAAATCAACTGTCTATGCTTGAAATGCTTGTCTTACTTCTACTAATTAATTGATGTAGACCTATACTGTCAATGATATACCGACAAATTACAGTTGTCTTCCTTGTAAGATCTAACATTTTATTCCGAAGCTTCAGAGTTCTATAGTAATTTATTATAATGAAACCACTCGTCATTACCTACTTTTATTACTCTAAATTCTATGTATCAGATTTGTTCCAAATATTTTTGTACTTTAGAGACAACAATAGATATTCAGTGTTACCTCTGTCAGACGACCTTATTTATCTTTTATTAAAACTGCATAAATGAAACCAAATACGTTATCTAATCTGTTGCTTAGCAATGCATATAATATTTTGACAATATGGTTAGAATTTTATTTTATTTGATAAAAACTTTGTTAACTCTGCACAAAATTTAAACAAAATAATATACGGAGATAACTTATCCTAAAAATAGATGTAATTTATTGAAATCCCTGTATAAATTAATCGGTAATCCACCATTTCTGGGTTGCGCTGCGACACATTCCAGATGTCCACATAGCCTAACCTGATTCTTAGCAATTTGTTGCACCGATAAGTGATTCCCTTAGCACTGAACAACGACATAGAAAGGAAACTTTGTCGCCACAGAGGGTAGCAGTCACAATTAAGCTCTCTGTATATTATAGGGCGTTACAATTTTTTCTTTTCGTGATATATTTACAGCGTACTATTCTTTGGACCCTTAGTATGTTGTCTAGTATTTTTAGTAAGAACAGACAGCAGAGGAAAATTAATTTTATTGCGTAGAAATAGCATTTAATATGTTAACGTTTGGTTTGTATGAGAACTTGGTTGTTATTTACACCTGGAACGAAGCAGCGGTTTCAATATAAAAAAAAACTCCCACGCGCTACCATTGTTCGCCTCTACACAATATATTCGACACTGTTGTTCGATACGTACGGAATGTATTCACATACTATGTGGTTGAATGGTACATAGTATTGACTAAACTTGTTTTTGTAACTACGAATCAACTTTCCGTTACGGGGAATGTAACATTCGTGGCACTGTATCCGTTAGTTTGTTCACACTAGTAATGCAATGATAGTAACATGTACATTGTATATTGACATTTCGATTTCTTTTGTAATGCAAGACGGCACCATATCTGGTCCGCCGGATACTCTGAATCTAGGCCTTCTTATAGAGTTTACCTAGGACCTTTCCGTAAAACTAGCCTTGTGCCGGTCTTATCAGAAGCGTCTTGGGCCTTGTTTCGTCTATTGTTTCTTAGCGGAAACCTTACTTCTCGTGTCTAGGACATCGGCCGGTTTAACTGAGGAAGACTCATTGCTGCGGCTGCTGCTGTTCTGTTCTTTCCGTAAATTTTGCTTCTTTCTTTGCCCTCTTTGCCGAAGGTGGACCACTTAGGGTAGGGCGGGGGGTCACAAGAGACTCTTTCTTTTAGTAACTTCACCAGAGTACAGTGAAGGAACTTCTGTGGCGGCATTTACGGGTCGAGCATGTGTCACTTCCCGGTCTCCCATCTACCCGCATTTGAAGCCGCTAAAGAACAATATTCATTCTGTAAAACTTTTCTTCTGTTCTATAACATGCCATTCCAATAGCTTTCTCCTCAGTCAAAATCAAGGGCGTCACATATACATACCTCTTAAGCGAAGGTGTGGAGACTCCGGAGGCAGGCGGAAAATTTCGGAATTCCGTGGCCACCACAGTTTCAGAGCTAGATTCCTGACCTAGCGTATTGTAGTTTATCCGGGAGTCCTCTGCAACTGCTGCCGCTGGGGCACTAGAGTCGCTACCAGAAGTGGTAATAGGCCTACCACTCGCAGAAAGTGATGTTCTTTGAAGTTTACTGTTGTTTTATAAGGGGTTTCCATTTTTAGGCTTTCTCTATGCACAATTTCACTTGGCGCATGTTTTACCAAGCAAGTCAGGTGACCCATCCCCAACGCATTGCTGTCGTAGGACAACGACATCCGGGCCCCTTTCGCTCACTCTTGACACGCGTCGGAAATCCGACCCCCGGCCTCCTTAAAATTATGTTCCTTTTTAGAAAATTCATAACGTATTTTATGCGAAGTTCCTTTGCTTTGTGATTTCTGGAACTCTAGCCATAAGAGCATCAAGGAAAAGAGGAAAAGTAAAGACCACTGGCCCTCGACTAGTCTAGTAGCGTTGGGATCAGAAAGTAAGAGATAGTGGCCAAGAGAGGCCGATAGGATAGACTAAAGTAAGAGACCTTACCCAAAACACGTGGAAGAAAATTAAGAGTCCTCGTAGGCACCCCCGGCTTGCCGCACCAATGTGTGAGAATGATGATATAAGAATAATAACAACAACAACAACGACAATAAACTAATAATAATTAAAGCTACTTTTCCTACCGTTATCGTTTATGAATTATAGAGAGTACAGTACCGTGAAGAGAATGGATAGGGGACACATGCAGGGAATGGATAGTGATAGAATGGTAAAACAGGTTTGGGAGGCAAAATCAGGGGGGAGAAAGACGAGAGGAAGACCGCGACTGACTTGGGATGGAATGATGGGAAACATTTTGAAAGAAAGAGGCTTGCGCTGGAGGGAAGCGAAGACATTGTCAATGGATAGAGTAAGATGGAAAAAATTTGTATATAGATTGTAGTTGATGTACTTATCATATATTATATTGATGTAACTCGACACCAATATGGTATAAGGGTATTTTGATAATAAATAAAAACAGTACCGTATGCGAGCCATCTGACTTTAATTCGGTACTACTTCAGGATGTTACATCGAAAATAATTTCCACGGGATCGTAAATTATATCCGTTAAAATATTCTACTTCCTGTAGAATATTGTAAAAACAGAAACAAATTCGAAAATTTTCATTTTTATATCAAAAGAGTCCGATTGGTATTGACTATACAACTAGTAAAGTGTTTTGAGAGAGAGAGAGAGAGAGAGAGAGAGAGAGAGAGAGAGTTACAACAAAATCAATGTAATCAATTACTTACTAACGGTGTTGTGTGTGGAGTACATTAGCACTTCAGCCTACTTGCAATCCGTATTGTAGACTAGCAAGCCGTCTTTACTAATCCTCTTATAGTACCAAGACCAATGTTTGTATAGTGTTTCATCACCTGATTACAGCTATAAATATAAATTAATATTCTAAAAATAGTTATTATTACAAGCAACAGAGATCGGTATAGGCGTATGTTGCGCATTCATTGCTATTGGTTGATGTTGCGAAACCCTTATTTCCTGTTCAGTTACGGGACTGAACTTATTAGGATTTACCTGCATTATAAAAGTAAGAATTATTAGTAAAACTAATAACCAGGAATAATAAAAGTATCTAATCAATAGAATAATGGAAATTTGTTTAAGCTGTATGGTTGTTGTGGCTTTTACGTTTTGATGTCTTAGTATTTGAATCTTCAGTCTGTTTAATTTCGACAAGATTGAACAGAGATGTAAATATTTCAGATAAATTTATCATCGTAATAGACATCTCGTATTAAGGAAAAGTATTATATTTCTTTTAAATAAATTACTAATTCACGTACTATAAAATAGACTAGAGGGGTAGATATTTTATAGTGTAGGTAACAGGTATTTGTTGCAATAAAGCCTATTGAATGCCAATATTTAACACAGTTTCTTATTACTAGAGCATACGGTGAATCTGAAAGAGTGATTTAAAAATTTGTTTGTACAGACATGATATGAAAATGACAAGATTATAGAAATTACAAAATAAATGATATATTAATATTGTTATTATGTATTTATAGGAGTAAGCACATGACTGGCTGAATTAATCTTCCTCGATACCATTACATTGTACGCAACTTGAGAAAAAAATCTTAAGACACTCGTTTGTTGAAATCATTGTTACTGCAGCAGTTCCTCTTTCAAACGAGTGTTTCGATGTTGATCGGTGTATTTAGATTAATAGTTTAATAATCTTAACACTCGGTTACGTTGTAAAATAATTTACTAAATCTAACCGTTTTAGACAGTTAAACTGAACTCATGAAAACCTGCCAATTTCTGTAAATACATAAACAGTCTCTAAAAAGACTCTGAGATTATGCATGCTGCTTGTGTTGATGTTTCTATGGTATTGATCCATCGGTTCTGTGTAACATATTCTGGGAATAATTCGTGTCTGTTTATCGAAAGGTTGATCAGGATGCACACGGTTTCGGGTCTTTTGTCTGCTGAGTGCAGAGATTTAAATGTTTTTAGTAACCCTTCCACCTCGGTTACTGATGCCCTTTTAGAGATAAAAGATCTGAAGGTGGCACTGAAGAACAGCAGTTGGCACTGATGAGATTTCACCTTTTATCGTCAAGGCTGTCAGAAAAATTGTGGCCTCTCTTCTAGTCTTCTTCCTCTTGAATTCTAAAACAGTTGAAAGTAGCTATTAAAATTCCTGTTCCTAAAAAAAATCCCTAGTACACTGTACAATTTTAGGCTAGTTCCTGTTGACGTTATTTCAAAAACTTTGAAAGGATTTACCGAGGAGTTTATTACCCCTCAAAAACAAGCTTTGTAAACGGTTTCTCTACACTTACCAACCTGGCGTCTTTTCTGTCTGTAATCGATCCAGCATGGCAGATATCATTTATTTAATCTTCATAAAGCCTGCTGATGATCTACCGTATAATAATATATGCGAGAAAAGTATTAAATATTTATTTATACCAACCTCATTCGTTGGATCGCATCCCATCTACGTCAGTGGTGCTTTCAAGTGATATTTGGTGAGAAGTCGCCAAGACTTTTGCGATCTTGGCGAGAGTTGGTGAGGAGTTGGAGAGTCAGAAGTTCCTCAAGATGCTGATTTAGGTAGTTGAAGGGGAGGGGGTAATTTTACTTCCATATTCCTTAAAGAAATGGAAGTATGGTGATGGCAAAAAAAATCGTGTTCGAGATTATTGCAGATTCTGATTGTACTACACTCAAAACATGAAAAAAAGTCGTTTTCCGAAAAGTGTCTGTGTGTGTGTCTGTGTATCTGTCTGTGTGTCTGTCTGTCTATCTGTGTGTAGATTTTTTTATTCTATGGCTAACGATAACTGCCGCAAATTCAAACAGAATCAAATAATTTTTTGCATACAGCCCTGATTTGTAGAGTACTCACGACCTATTGTTTTTGGTGGAGATCGGTTGAGGGAAAGGGTAGTTTACCTGCAACGGTTTTTTTTATCAAGGGAAATTTTTTTTGCAAACGATAACAGCCGCAAATTCAAACAGAATCGAATAAAGTTTCGCATACAGCCCTGAATTGTAGATTTCTCAAGACCTATTGTTTTTGGTGAAGATCGGTTAAGGGAAAGGGGTAGTTTACCTACAACGTTTTTTTATCAAGGGTATTTTCTATGGCAAACGATAACAGCCGCAAATTCAAACAGAATAAAATAATTTTTTGCATACAGCCGTAATTTGTAGAGTACTCAAGATCTATTGTTTTTGGTGAAGATCGGTTAAGGGGAAGGGGTAGTTTACCTGCAACGTTTTTATCAAGCGTATTTTCTATGGCAAACGATAACTGCCGCAAATTCAAACAGAATCAAATAATTTTTTGCATACGTCACTGAATTGTAGAGGACTCAAGGCCTTTCGATTCTGGTGAAGATCGGTTAAGGGGAAGGGGTAGTTTACCTGCAACCTTTTACGTTTTAACAAGAGTAAAGTACTTGCAAATTCATTTAAACTTTTTCAAACAATGGTAATTGTTAAAAATAAAATAATTTTGTTGCCAGGCAATAAAATTATAATTTTTTCATTTTAATGTAAATCTGTACATAGTATAAAGTAAAGTCGGTCCGTTTTCTCTCTGTGTTTGAAATCGCTAATCTCAGGAAGTACTGAACGGATTTTATTCAAGTTTTCGCCAATAGATAGAGTGTCAATCGAGGAACATTTATGTGTATAATTAATATGTTGTACATTAGCTTAGCTATCACGGTTTATGTCAAGTAAGTGGTATAGTTTACATCTTATATATAAAAATGAATGTTTCTTTGTTTGTCCCGTATGCGTTCCTATACCATTCATCCGATTGCGATGAAACTTCGGTGAGTTGTTGTGCGCACGTCCGCGAAGGTTTCTTCCACATCTCCTCCTAAACCACTCTACCGATTTCAACCAAACTTGGCACAAATATTTTACACAACGGGAGAACCAACATAGGATAGGTGTTTTTTCGATGGGGTCCTTTTGGGGGTTCTTTGGGGTCTTCCACATCGCCTCCTAAACCACTGGACCGATTTCAACCAAATTTGGCACAAATATTTTACGCAAAGGGAGAACCAACATAGGACAGGTGTTTTTTTCGATACGATCCTTTGGGGGGTCCTTTGGGGTCTTCCACGTCTCCACCTAAACCATTGGACCGATTTCAACCAAACTTGGCACAAATATTTTACGCAACGGGAGAACCAAAATAGGACAGGTGTTTTTTTCGATACGATCCTCTGGGGGTCTTTTGCGGTCTTAAAAAACTATTAGATCTGGTTACTATGGCAACCCAATAGAATAGATTCTGTTCTAAATATATTATAGCATTAAATTGAAGACCACGCGAACGAAGTTGTGGGCAACAGCTATTTATTTTTAAGAAGCCTACTTTAATTAAACTTTATTAATTAAACTAACATTTTCATTACATACAACGTGAAACTCCGTAGCGAAGCACGGGTATTCTGCTAGTCATGTATAAGAGAAAATATATCTTGCGTGGCAGGCAAGCATATCTCAGTTATGTACTGTTTACGTTTCCATTTTATTATTATCACTACCGCAATAAAAAGGCAGGGAAGACACACGCACACACAATTCGCGTTATTTCTGGCCTCATTCATGTTTATTTTCTTACATTTGCACGGTTTTTAAATGGAAAGTGCCGAACCCATACCAACATAACGCATGCAAGCCGAAAAAGTGTCCAGGGTGGATAGCGATTTGCTTCCTGTGGATCGCTGGGCAGTGTAACTGCACGTGTTTACAGAGGAACGATTCATAGACAGACTTTTCGTCTTTAGGGAATGAACCCTCTGCAAGATGCTGAGGGTCCATGAGTGACTTCGGAGCGCTCCTTCTTTTCCGCATGTTTGTTCTGTGAAACGTACGCTGTAGATTCGCAGATTTATTCTAACCAACGCTCAATAGGAAATGTTGAAAATTTTTGTCCACGGTGTACCCTCATACACACTAAACCTGCTCTGATGTTTTAATTACGGACATCATAATATTAAAACTTTGGAAACTTCAGCACTACTTAATGGAGATCAATCATTAACTTATACAAGCCATTAATTTTATGCATATTTTTTATATATATGTGTACAACGTTATCGGCAACAAAGAAGTAGTTTTGTTAAAATTCCTTCCCGGGATATTTGGCCGTAGTCCAATGTTTTCTACAAAACCAGACGTTTCGGCAATGCCATTGACTTCCATCATCAGTGAAAATCGAGTGCGATAACGTGAGGTGGTATATGTTAGTGACCACAGTACTGTTGTTAAGGCTGAAGCAGTAAGTAGAAAGAAGTAGTTTCTATGGTAATATTTCATTTCGAAAATGATTTTAAAAATAAATCTTAGAATATGGAAGTCATGTATGGTTCTCCATACCGATATTTTTGTATTAATGTTATAATTTTTTTCACCCGAAAACTTAAAAAAATTTCAATAAAATATCAACAATTGATATCGTTTCATGTAAACAAAATATCGTAACCACGGATACATAAACAAAATAACTTTTCGTTTTCAGAAATTCAAAGATTACAAACGTTGGGCGGTATTAGCTTTCTTTCGCCTTGTATAAATGAAAGATAATTTAATCAAATTAATTCTTTATTTGTAAAATATTAACAACTATGTACAATTCGTATTTTGATTATCTTTCTCAGTGTTTCTACCAAAAGCATGCTGATATATTTAGTTTTGTTCTGAGGTACATACTAAAAATAATTTTATAATTAATTAGAACGTGGAAGTAATGTATGGTTCTCCACACAGATTTTTCTGATCTGTTGTACTTAATTTTATATATGTAAAATAGCGTCAGAAATTGACATAATAATGATGATCTCAGATAACTAAGTTATCGTAAAACGTAACACACACCAATAACCAAATTATAATTGCCGTGTTATGAATCATGTACCAGATGTGTACCTTGTTTACGTCGTTAACGTGGGTCGTCTGTCACTCTGCGTGCAGTGTAGTAAATACTTGTTATGGAGAGATTCACATTTATGAGCAATGTTTTTGCAGTTGCTTTTTACTGATTTGGCGGGAATTTCTGTATTTATGATGTTTATTACACTCGTGCGGTGAGTGCTTTTAAGTTTATTGCATGTTATATTTTACATTTTAGATACATTTTTCATTTACTTGAGTTTGAACGGGAGCACATACAAACACATAAGACACATTCAACACTTCGTTTACGTTACTGTATACACTAAAGGTTTATTAGTGCATAGAATAAATGTTTGGAGCAATTTTTACAGCCTTAAATAGTAAAACATATACGCGTAGTATCTTGTGTGTGAGAATGTGAGCGACTTGTAATATTAGTTTTCGCTAATGTGCCTGCTCTCCGTTGGAGTAGTCGTGTGTATTCTTTTTATAAAACCGTGATCAACTTTTAAATACCGATTAATCAGCCATGTAGACTTACGATATTGTCAAATCATAAAAGTTTCCTTATTATCGCTTACATTTCAAAAGGAAACACGTGAGGAAAGATTCAGCATGAATTCGTAATTGTTACTGTAAATAACAGTCGATGTTTTTCCAATAGCATACATTGTAAAACGTGGGTTGATCAGTGCTGAGATGTTGTTCTCAAGTTCATTGGATTACTGTTGGAAAGTCATAACAACTTGAGGCAATGAATTGCAATTGTCGTTTTGCCTTACCACCCGGTCCGGGTTATGGTTAACAGCTAACGAGAGTTGATGTTTGGCAGGCAAAAACAGAGAGAGGGATAGGAAGAGAGAGAGAGAGAGAGAGAGAGAGAGAGAGAGAGAGAGAGAGAGAGAGAGAGAGAGAGAGAGAGAGAGAGAGAGAGAGAGAGAGAGAGAGAGAGAGAGATTAGTAAATAGTTTATAGTGGGGGTGCTGCATAAACCTGGCCGTTTACATGGAAAATACATAGTCAGCAGTATCGATACTTACTAACTTACATACATACACAGGCACAATTGGTTAAAAACTAATTAATGCCACCATTGGTATAGAGAATCTCAGATTTTCACACAAAATAAAAATTTAGTTTACTCACAATATGCATTAGTTAAAATTCAAATGATTTCTCTTTTGAATTGCCTGTGGATTATTGGTCCTATTGTGGTAGCTAAACTATTTAATTAAAAATTGTGGTCGCCCAGTGGTCGAAATTCGACCGTAATTCATTAAATTTTTAAGTTTGAACGTTATTGAGGTTCTTTTGTCAAAGAGTGTACCTCTATAATCATTGCATATAATTTTTTTGAATTTTGTTCTATTACGTCAGCTGCGAGCGTGTACAAATAAGTCATTAGCGTGTGTTGTTTGCCTTAATTCCCTGCAATACCTATGAAATTTAAAATTTAATGTTAGTAACAGTTAAAAAAAAACACAATTACAGCTTGTATTCGTATTTATTTTTTGATATAATTCATTGTCAGTTTTAATTTTTTTATGTTATTATTGAATCAAATAAACGCTAATGAAAATGAGACTTGACATTCATAGAAGTATAAGATACATTGTTTTCAATTCCAGTGGATTACATTTCATTTTTGGTAAGGTACAAAATTCGAAAACAGTTTGAAGATTATCTGCTACAAAGCTTATATAATTTTTTTTCTATGCATTAAATTTCGAGTTATTTGAAAAATATGAAAGATAGGAAAAATGAGGTTTAGCTTGGCTAAGCCATATTTAAAAAGCAATAACGCGTATTTTGACATTTCTTTGGGTTTTTTTATTGCCATACTGACCAGGTTTCGCCAAGGCTACACAGTTATTTTGCCTATTTTTTCGAATTATATAAAATTTAAATAAAAAATTAATACAAAATAAAAAATGAAATAAAAAGTATGTGCCTCGTATTTTTTCATATATTTTTCATTAAATCAAAAAAACCGGGCGGTTAAAAAAATAAATGTTGTCCATTGAACTTAAAATAGTTTGAAAGTGAATTTAATGATTCAGAACTTCTGTGTAAGCGATGTTTTTTGTAAAAACTCTTTCATCATTTGCTAAATGCCCTTGGCCATTATACTCGGAAATATAAAATCTCAAACCATCGAATGATCGAACTCTACTTGCTGCGACGTACAATTGACCATGTGTAAAAACTGGCTGCCTCAATAAAATTCCAATTTTTTCGAATGTTTGTCCTTGAGACTTATTTATTGTCATCGCAAATGCAGGTATAATTGGAAATTGAGTTCTTTGAAAGTTAAATGGTAAAACAGTACCGGAATATGTTAAATTTATACGTGGAATCAAAATTCTCTTATTGCCTGCGGTTCCAATTAAAACTTCGCAATCAATAGCATTACGATGCATACACTTGATGCGAATTCTTGTTCCATTGACTAATGCTTCCTTTGTATTTAAGTTTCTGATCAGTAAAACGATGCAATTAACTTTCAATACTAACTTATGTGGTGGTAAACCACTAATAGTCAAAGAGTTCAAAAACTCTACTGGATAGTTATTGATTTCATTGTCATCATCACAAATTATTTTATCGTAGCTATGATATGTTTTCTGTTCACCTGGTATTCGATTAAGTATATCAGTATTAATAAAAGTACAATCATCATTTTTAGGTGCTAAAATAACTGACTTCAATATGTTATCTGAGAGTATGTTTTCGGAAATATTTCCATACACCTCATTAATAATATTATTTTCATCTCCTATTAATTGCTGAGGTATTTCAATAATATTTTCACCAAACTGAGGGAATTGTGGGGCTTCATCATTACCAATTTTTTTCAAGAATTCACAAATTCTATTTCACTTGGTAAGGCTCTCATATTTTGAGTAAACGTTACTTTATGAAAATAAACAAATTTATGCCAACGCGTGACACAATTTTCAATTAAAGTTACACGTGATCCATGTGAATTGGGACAACTGGTAAGATTTGCCGAAAATCACCGCACAGAAGTATCGTTTTCCCTCAAAATGGTTTATGTTTATCATTTTCATCGCATAGATCCTGCAATAATCTATCTATGATTTTCAACACTTGCAGTGGGCACATAGAAATTTCATCAATAATTATCAATGATGATGAATTTATGTAACGTCCATAGCTACTATTTGCGGTAATATTCTCTACAGAATTTTCCAAAATGGGTATAGGCAATTTAAACACATTGTGTAAAGTTCTACCTCCAAGGAATAAAGTTGAAGCTATGCCACTGAACGCTGTTGCAATGCAACTAAGATTAAGCGAATTTAATTTGTGAATGATTGCTGTTTGTGTGAATGTTTTTCCACAACCTGCATGAGTGGTTAAACAAAAACATTAGATCCAGTATCATGATGCAAAACTTCACGAATCACACGATCAATTAGATCACGCTGTTCAATATTTGCAGTTTCATAATGCTCAGAAAACAGAAACTCTTGTTGTATTGGATCAATAGCATGTGCTTCGTCTGTTCTCTGCGAATACGTGGGAACTGGTAAACCAAGTTCTTGACATGACAAATTATGAACATTCAAAATATCTTCAATTCCTAATAGAGCTGTATTAAAGGATACTTCACCTCCACGCCTTCTCTTCTTCCATTTTTTTTCGGGAATCTTCCCACACATAATGCAAAGGAATTTCAATATACTTATATTCATGCGCTGATGGATCTGATAGATTCAATTCAAAAAATGCTAATAATTTTGTTTGTCTTGCATTTTTAATTGCTTGACGTTCTTGCCCTTCTCGAAAGTAAACATTCTGTCTACGCGGTAAATGAATGTCAAGTCTAACGATGACTTGTGATTTAAAATGCATTCATAGATGAATTCATAGATGCGCCATACAGCTTCAGTTGATCCGACATAACGGCCATTTAAAAATTTTTTAACTTCATCAATTTGTATTTATTGACCTGGTTCATTTCTCTCTGAACCTAATTCAACAGATGCACTGCCATAGCCTTTATACACGTATTTATAAATGTATTTAACACTTTTAACTGTAGTGCATTCTTCAACATTTATATGGCAATTAAATTTGGCAAGTAAATACGGATTGTATGGTACAACATAACGATTGTCGAGGCAACTACCACGAACTTCAGCATTAATACCATTATCACGCCCTCTGTATAATGGATATCCATTTAATGATTCACATGTAAATTCATTAAATCGTTTTGGATAATCTTTTGTGCATTGTCCATCTCTCATGCATACAGAATTTGGATTAAGTACACCGCATGGACCAAGCATCATGTGTTTTACAACATATTCATGTAATGTAGGATGTGTTTGAATGTTAGGAATCTCCGCAGATACAACTTTATCAATACCGGTAGCGTTAACAATTTTATCTTGCTCATTTAAAGATAGTAAAATGCGAGCATAAGGCAATCCTCTCTTTTGAAACTCAATTGTATAAATGAGTGCTTCAACTTTACAGAAGATTTTTTTTAGTGTAAAGCCCTCAATTAATGCTTTCAGTTTGCACTTGAATACACGCACAACAATATCAGGTCGAAAATTAGCTGACTCACCTACACCAATATTGCTAACTATTTCAGGCCAACTTGGATTGCAAGTCATTGTAATAAACAAAGAAGGCTTTCCGAAATGTTGTACAATTGACATTGCATCTAAATAATTCTGATACATATTTCTTGGAGATCCATTGAATGAAGATGGTAAAATTACTCTACGGCCAACATTATTGGCATCATTGGGGTTCAATTCTAAATAATCTGTTAAATTGTTGTAAACTTCAGACCTAAGACTTGTTTGATTTTGTCGAATGAAATGTAACCTTGTGCCCTCTATTCTCACATACATATCAACTATCCACTGCAGAAATAATTTTTGTGAATGGTGCTACATGCTAAAATCTTCTCTAATTGCAAGTCGATAGGCTGCATACTGAAGCATGGTTAGGGCGCTCTTGAATTAGATGTAGTTGGTACATTATGAGAAATATTGATATGCAACCCAGTATCACCATTTGGAAAAAGTAATGGATACGCTAAAGGGTCCAATGATGAATCCAATCAGAGATATTTATAATGGTACCATTAACTTTTGAAAACGAATCCATATTTCGTTCAAAGGGTGGCTCACCATCAACTGTACTAAATATTACTGCTACATCAGTTTGAACTGCATCATTATAACGGCGTAGATCTAAATCACGATTTACTATAATGAGCATACAAATTTCTTTATTTTGATTTTCAACTCTCTGACAATGATCTTTCATTGCAATGAATGACCGAAAAAAAGGATTAATGCGTTCCAATTCAAGAGAGATTTCGCGCATTATATTGTTATTGCATGTTTGATTATAGTGTTCACGTAATCTACTGTATAATTGACAGCAGTGTCAACATCATAAAAATATAATTGCCCATAACATGGTGAGCGACCATATCCAGCAGTCATTGGACATGATCTGTGATAAAAAACATCATGTATTTTAAAATGATACACTCCACGCGTAACTGTATCCGAAATTTTAGCTTCTGAGCTAACCATAGCAAATGATGAATTGTATTTACGAATGTTTTCAAAATAATTTTTTGACTTTCTTTTTATTGAAGGTTCATTTGAAGTAAGTCCATCATACAATGATATAAAGTATTCATTTTGACTTAAGACCGGTAATATTGCTTTACGCTTATGACAACATGAAGTGAATGCAGTCCTTTCACCTAAAGTGACCTCAGATTCGAAATGTTTTGCATTGCAAAACCTGCATTGTAAATGCATTAATCCACAATCAAAAGTATTAAAATTTCTTGGAATGAGATTCAGTGCGCATTTAAATGTATCCCTCAAAATAATTTCATCATTTTGTATACTATTTACACTATTTAAATTTGCATTTGGTCTATTATCATTTTGACTTTCACGCGAATATATATTCCTTCTTCTTTGTCTCTCACTCCGACCCGTCAATGTTCTATGTCGAGGCATAATGGAAGTAGGTGCGAATATCTGAATGTAAAAAAAAACATGTAATGAAATTACTGAAACTAAGATTAGACAGGGTTTAATTTAAAAATAATAAAATGTACTCACTTTTTTGAAACCACCAATAATAATTAGGCGAGAGTAAGTGAATTCAAATTGCTGCTACAAAATTTTCCTTTTGCAACAGGTGTATATTAAGCAAGCTGTATTTCACTTTCAACTGCACATTAATATATAAAACACAGATATCTAATACACAAAATATTAAATAAACGCTTTTTTGCCTTGACATACACTCCACAGACTATTGAAAAAGGAACATTTGAAATCACACAAAATTCACAGCTCATTCAGTCAATCTGTCAGAATTAAGCAAGCTGTATTTCACTTTCAACTGCACATTAATATATAAAACACAGATATCTAATATACAAAATATAAAATAAACGCTTTTTTTCCTTGACATACACTCCACAGACTATTGTTGCCTGGCAACAAAATTATTTTATTTTTAACAATTACCATTGTTTGAAAAAGTTTAAATGAATTTTCAAGTGCAAATGAATGTTTAATTTAATTTAATTTAATGTATTTGTAACACATATTATATATAAATTTTAGCTTTCTGCACTCCTTCTCCATATAAACTTTAACTATGCCAAATCTCACACTCCTCCGTGCGCGCAATATGCTTAAAAAGGGGTACAAAATTTTCTCTTCACGTATTAATATATAGATGAAAGATTAAATTACGTCAATCTTGTTTTCTATTTTATTTCACTATTTGTAAATCTTGTAGAAAGTAAATTAGATTAAGCTTAGACATTGTAAACCGAAGTAGAAAGAAATGAAACCCATTCTGAGAGAGAGAGAGAGAGAGAGAGAGAGAGAGAGAGAGAGAGAGAGAGAGAGAGAGAGAGAGAGAGAGAGAAGTAAATTAGACAGGAGACACTACTGTTCGTTTTAATTAAATTTCTTTCAACTGGAGCTTTATTTTCTTTAAGTAGCCTGGCAAATATTGTTATTGAATTGCGTCTTGACACAAGTGTTGTTATGTCCTACAAGAACTAAGTCTGTTTCAGATAATGTTGTAACAAGTTTTCGTCTATACGTAAGTTTATCGTTATTCTAATGCCAAATAGTTACACACATGTCATTGTTTACTGAATATTTGACAACAATATGATTATTCAATTATGTACACATTTTCAATTACATAGGTATCTTTTAAACAGAGATGCAAACGGTTTGCACAAATTTACGTTTAACCACTTGTAAATATGTATTCACAACATACGTACGAAGGCCTGTATTACCACACATAGCACACGTAAATTTATACAAATGATTACGTTGTTACAAAAATCGCGTACACGGTAGATAAAACAATTAAAAAAATTACTAAAACCACGAGAAATCGATCCTAATTATTCCTATTACCACTCTTATAACTAAACGAATTCCTGTTACAATGGTTCTGTTTGTTATACGATTATTTGATGGGCTCTGTATACAATCAATACCAAGTCGATTAAATAACAATGACGATAAGCAAATTAAATAATTACGTAGTCCGCAACACAAAAAAAAACACTCAACACATTTACTAATACACTGACTTATAACGCTCTCTTAATACCACTATCTTATCTCAAAAGTCAGAACTATCTGGCCAGCAGCTGTGACATAAGAAGATTGTGCATTGTGCAGATTGTGACATCCGCGTCAATCCGTGCAACGCTGAGAATTTGGAAGCTCAACTGCAGTTTGCCAGAGTCTTAAGTATTCTTAAGTATTAAGTATATCGCGTTATTTCACAGAGGACATGACTTTATCTCAATATCCGTTGGTTTGTTTGTGTGTACCGACGCGCAAGCGAGTGTGTGTATGTTGATGCTTTTTGTTTATACTATATATTACTTTAAAGTACACGATGGTTTGCAGGTTTTTAAATTTTGTTTCTTATTTGTACGTATTGTATTATTCAAGTAAATTTGGGCAAAACTCTCCAATTTGCTAATAGTGCAAAAAAAAAAAAAAAAAAAAAAAAAAAACGAATCGCTTTGATGACATTTCTTGGACAGTGCGGTGTATTCTTCACGTAATTCTCTTTATTTTTTTTATTTCGTTAACGTGTATCGTTTTGTTTATATGTTCCCATCAAACATGGTGCTTATATATGGGTTTTACGCACGAGTGATGGTTATAGATCGAATCCCGCATAGGACTCACAGTTATACAAACAACAACAAACAAATGGTTACACACATGTAACAAACAACATTGAAGGCTTAACTAGCCTAAAATCTTTACAAACGTAATAGAAAAGGTGTTTAAAGAGTTAAATCACTTGCTATCTGTCAAGGTTTTTGTAAACAAAAAACATCATCTGTTAAGTATATCTCGGTTAGAATAAAATATGGACTGTCAATGACGTTAAGAAAAATAACTTCATTATCTACATAAAGATAAAATTATTCTACTTAAGCGTAACGTAGTAATCGTAGACGTACGCTCGTCAATTATGTAACTAGTTTATATGAACTCACCCACCAGCTTTGAGAGCATAGCAAGAGACTGGAGGCTAATAAGATTATATTCAGTCAACACTTTAAGCTAAAGCTTTGTAAATGTAAACGGATTTATTGGAATCAAATGAAACTACCACAATTATGGCAATGAAAATTAATAATAATATTTAAAATGAAAACGTTATCTCAAAATATAGGGTTATTTAAGTAGAACATTGAAGGCTTTTAATATTTCATCTTGAATACATTAATGGAAAACTTTACGAATTATGTTCATAAAGACTAAATGAATTCAACAACAATGTTTACTTAATGGTAGGGAAACGTGGGCATTGTGACAGCCTCTAGTTTGAAGAGGATAATAAGAACGGCTTGAAAAGTAATCATTCCATGAAGTAAAAATAAACTCATGAAGTGAAAATATGTGCTGCAGAAAGTCATTTTAAAACTTCGTGTTTATTCTAGACTTGGAAATCAAAGCTACGTGTACAAATGGTAATAGTAAAATATTTCTGCTCATTTTATTTACAATTAAATTTTCAAAACAGTAGATTTATATAGACGAAAATACAAGGTCATATTTTATTTATGTGCAGGATTCACTGATAAAAAAGGAAGGAAGGCACCAACTAGCGCGTGGTGACGCTCATAGTTGAGGTAGGGAAAGATTATCGATTCTCTAGCCGACAGTGGGTAAGGTAAACCTGCGTAGTTTTAGTTGATTGTTTGACTTCATCGAGTAACAGCGTCCGTTTTTGACGATTTAATAGGGTTAAATAGCACAAAATAAAAAAAAGAGGTAAAAATAATATAATCCTAAATGAAACTACATAATTTCTCTCCCTATGTACCCCAACCAGTAGAAACATGCATACTTGTAGATGAATTCCATAACAGAAAAATAAATATAGCGAATGAAATAAATAGAAAACTAAGTAATGTTAAACAAATACATATGTAAACCACCTCCTGTTTCATCAGCAAGTAATAAATTATAGAGAGACGTAATAAACAAGCGATTAATTAATAAATTAAGAACTATTTCTCGCGCCGGTAAATAACAACACGCGCGGACAAGCACATCGCTAAGCCAGCTGTGCGCCCCAAAATAGTGGTAACTCAGACTCCGCCGCGAGAACAGTACAGTTGAACATGTAGGCAGTAACTACAATATTATAGAGAATGAAAAAATATATCGTTCATTCTCTTAGTTTCTTTAAGATAATGCTCAGTAAAGCAGATAGCAATAATTATCAGTAATTTCAATATGTTTATCATCTTTGATGCGTTTTAAGTGTTTGTTTATGACATCTCTGCAGTTGATTTAATATCACGTCAACGTGATAGAGATCACAGTATATGTAACAGTTTAACTATAAGGTAAAAGTGCGGTAAACCGAAGTAAGTGAGTTCAAGTGCAAGTTTCCCACCACCGCCAGCACCAGAATCTGATAAACCTTGCAAAAAAGAGAGTGACAACCACACCTTCCATTATTACACCTTCTTCAGACCTCCAGGATAGGCCAGAGGACGCATAGCCACCGTTTACTACAGACAACCCCGATTCGCCGAGGATGCTACATACAGGTGACACAGAAGTCAAACTTCTGTAGTTCAGAAATTAGTTAATAAAAATATGAAAGACAATTGACACCAAATTAAAATTAATATAATATACAAAAGACTGGCCGAATTTAATTACCACTGTAACTTTGTGATAAACAATATGATGTATTTAGCTTAAATGACTATAACATGCTAATATTAATAAGTCTATTCTTCAAATGGCAGCAAAAGTAAATTGTTTAACTTTAATATAAAGAAAGGATATATCTCGGATCCGAGGGTATGAATTACCAAAGTTTTATAAATAATTAACCAAGTTACATAATGAATACATTATGCAGTTATTATTTTTTCATAGTTAACTAATCAGTTGAACGAAATAGAGTACACGAAAAATAGGTTAAGTATATATATATATATATATATATGTTTTAACAATACAAATCACAAGCCTAATTGATTTTTAATAATAAGACAGTAACTCATTTTCTTTTATGCTAATTACCAGGTATGTAAATAAAGAGATGTCATGGACGTAAATATGCGTGAATAAATTTGGCAACACGAATCTAATATTCCTTAATTCACAGGTTCCAATTAAGTGTTTTGTTACGTTGTATTTTAATTAAATATATAACATTTTGTGAATATTATGGCAGCCTGTTTAATTGACCGACGCCAATTAACCGGGCTCCTGAGGTTATAAGGGCGATAGTATACAGAAGTTATAAAAGATAGTATACAGCCGTTATAAGATGCGCCACTCTGCTATGCTAATAAATAAAAGACTAATTGGAGTTACTGCAATAAAGAAATAAAAAATGGCCATATAAAAAGCTTAATAATAAAAATAAAAATTATAAGAAAGAATAATAAGAAATGGATATTAATAATAAAGTAAAGTAGTAAAAGAGTAAATAAAACAAGAATAGCAATAATATATTTGTACAAAATATTTGCAATTATTATTAAGAAAAATAATATATGTAATGATAATTTAATTCTGCAAACCCATGTTGAAGCGTGCACAGATTGTCACACCCCAAAGTAAGCGTGAGAGCAAGAACAAACAGGAAATATATTAACGTGTTAGAAACTGTATAAACTAGGCCATTGTTATAAGCGTATGTGCAACAACCTTGAATAAACTACCGCTGACCGAGATAATAGTCGAATACAAACGCGTAATCTCTCCCCTTGCATAGGAATGTTATCGCCTAAAAATAACAGTAGTCATAATATTTCATGTCACGTCCTGTAGTACTCTGTGTGAGATTCCCTTCTCTATCTGCATACGAGCTATTATTCTCTCTGTAAATTGAAAGGTATTTGATTCCACAAAACTAAAGATAGTCATATACAGTGATATAATTAATATAATAAAACTGATGTTGATTAGTATATGTAGATTACTACAATTAGCATATTAAGACAATGTCTCAATTTAACCCGGATTTGTTATTAAAAGACGAATTATGCTATGAAGCACTTTTACGCGGTTTACCTTATGCAAACGTAACGGTCGCAGAATTACGCAAAACGTTACGCGAAAACAAGCAAAATATACCTACCCAGTTAGATAGATTAAACGAAATAGAACTTGAAAGCGAAGTAGAAACGTGTTAGGCAAAATATAGGGAATTGACGTCAATATCGCAAACCCTCCACGACGAAAAATCACCCGCCATAATCTTGCGTACCACGCAACGGATAGAGCATTTAACCCGTCGCATAAATAATTTACTAAACTGGCCCGGAGCTACTGTAAAGTTATACTGTTAAAGTGCAAAAATTTGCAGACGAAGCATTGCAGCAATTACCAACGATAATAAGAAACCTACGTCGTAAATCAGACTCATTTAAAATGGAGGAAATAGAAGAATCTCTTTCTAGATTAAATATCACACCATCTCAATCACCCACCATAGAACAGAGACCCACTACCGTGACTTTCGAATTTCCACAAGTATCAAGTGTAGAACCGAATGCAGATCAGACGCTTAATAGAAATGTGAATACCACGCCAACAGCGGAATCCTCACCTCCAAATGCCCAGCGTAGTCTCACATATAATAATGATTTTAGGAGTAATCGTGTGTTACCACCCTCTGCGATAACTAATTCAGTGTCGAGACACCCGAGAATACAATCTCACGTGAACTTTAGTGGTAACCTATACGGAAAGATAACTCATCCCTTAGAAAAGATTTTAACAGAAATCCAATATACCGATGGATTAAGTATTACCAAACTGTTAGCGTTCATAAAACACCTTTTACAAATAAAAGACTTACAGCAACTGAGCGATAGCCAAATATTGCCAGTCATTATGACTAAATGTAGACCACCATTAAAAGACCGTGTACAGGAGTCAATGAATTTTCAGCATTCCGTAGACCAACTACATTCTGCCTTAAGAAGACATTTTATTCCAACGGAAATTTATGAAGAATTGAAACGGAACACAGTACTTAGAGTACAAGGAGCGCACGAGAGACTCGCGCACTATATTTTAGAAATAAGAGAATCTTCATTATTACTAAAGGTAAATTTGAGCGAACCACAGTTAGTAGAAACGATTCTGGTAGGATTATCCCCAGAAGAGAGATCGCGATTAGTACTGATCAATAAACCCAACACTTTTGCAGAATTATAACAATGCTGTATCCACTCATCAAACGTATGGTATTCGGACCAAAACAGACGTGCTTTAATTCCTCAGACACAACGCAGAAACGAAACACCACCCCTGGTATCAGAACCAAGAATACACCGTGATAGTCGACACTTTACACTTTACAACTCGGAAATCTTCACACTACCAACCTGCACAAAATTATCAACTGAAATCCCAACAGAATATGAGCGACACAGTGAGTAGAGAAAAATGATGCTATAACTGCGGTAAACAAGGTCACATTAGTAGGTACTGTAAACAGAAACAACACTACCAAAAATCCTCTCATTCAAAAAACATGTAAGGCAGGGAGTGCCGAAATCCTGTGTCTCCCGCCGCGTCGTAAGAGTAGGTAAAACCGAGAAGTACAAAAAAAAAAAAATAATAATAATAAAAGAAAATTAGACCCTTACGTAGAAAGATTTGTCAATAGATGCAACTCAATTACTACATGCAAATCCAGTGTGTGTCAATTACCATATATACAAGTAGACCTTGGCATTACGAAAACACTAGGATTAATTGATTCCGGATCAACACGGAGCTTAATTAGCCAACAGTTAGCCGAAACATTAGCCAAACACCACCTTGTTAAACGTAGTCAACCGGTGAATATTAAATGCGCTACCGCTAATAACCAAAAATTAACAATAAAACTCAGCGTTACTAACAAACTAAAAATTAAAAATTTAACATGGTATTTTCCAGTATTAGTATCTGAAGAATTAGGACCAAACTTAATATTAGGAGCGGACTTCATCAGTAAAACAGGTATATTCCTTGACATGTACGATAAGAAGTATTATTTTATATTCGACCGTACCCAAAAATATAATTTTGACTTCGAAGTAAATAACAGTAAAGGTACAGAAACAGCCGCAACGCACATAGTACACCACGAATCTCCACTAGATCATTTAGAGAGTAGAGATAAACAAAAACTACAAAATCTAAGAAAAGAATTTTCCACTGTTCTAACCCCAAAGTTAGGTTTAACGAATCTAATAAAGTACAAGATCAACCTGAACGATAATAAACTAATCCGACTGCATCCGTATAAGTTATCTCCTCCAAAAATGGAAATCACGAGAAATCAAATCAATAAATTGTTAGAACAACAAGTTATAGAACCTTCCACTTCACCGTATTCATCACCCGCGTTCTTAGTACCCAAAGGCACTGATAAACATAGATTAGTCGTTGACTATAGACAATTAAATAAAAAGATAGAATTCGAGTCCATACCGCTCCCCGACATCCACAGCGCCTTCCACTATTTTACAAAAGCTAAAGTTTTCACCATAATGGATCTCAATCAAGCATTCCACCAAATACCATTATCGGAAGAATCCAAACATCTAACCGCCTTCGCAGTCCCGTTCAACCTGTACCAATTTACAAGAGTACCCTTTGGAATCTCCCAAGGAAGTTCTGTTTGTAGTCGATTGTTAGAAAAAATATTCCACGACGTATAATTTAAATTAAATTAATTTCAGAAATTAAGTATCAAGTCGGAGACTTAGTGATGTACCAAACTCATCCGACGAGTAGTGCAGTTGATAAGACCACCTCCAAGCTCTCTTACCGATGGTGTGGCCCTTACAGGATTCACAAATATTTAACGCCTGTTACCGTAGCACTGTATGACCCCACTACGTATAATTATGTACGAAGAAGTCATGTTTCCCACATAAAATGATATCACGGAAATTGTTCTGCTAGTGAGCAAAGAAAGAAATGAAGTAAAAAACAATAAATGTACTACGAAGTATATTTCCTATATTGTAATTAAGTCACTGTAAACCATACTTAATTACAAAATCGTAAGATATGAATAAAAATGAGGCCTGATCAACTTTAGATCCTATTCTGTGACGATTTAGCATTAGCATCGACGACTGTAAAAATATTACAGGAAAGACTATTTAAAGACTACGGTACTCCAGTACGTATAGTATCTGATAACGGTCCACAGTTTAAAGCGAAAGAATTTAGGAATATGTGTTTCAAGTTAGGGATAGACCATATAACCACTACAGAGTATCGACCGCAAGGCAATATTGCTGAAAGGTATCTACGAAACCTCAAATCTGCGCTAATCGCCTATCATGCGAACGATCACACGTCGTGGGACCAAAATCTATCCTGGATTCAATACACTTTTAATTCGGCTTATCACGAAGGTCACAAGTCGACCCCGTTTGAGTTACTGTACAAATACCGACCAAACCACCCTTTGTCCACAAGATGGAATATACACGATCTGCTGCCTCCGCAAATAACGGATAAGCAGATAAAGCGAATATGGAATAAAGCCCGCTCTAATTTAAGAGCAAACTTAGAAAAATCCAGAAGATACCACGAGAAAGGTAATCATAGCAATTCAATTAGGTACCAAGTAGGTGACTTAGTAATGTACAAGTCTCACCCCACTAGTAGTGCGATTGATAAGACCACCTCTAAACTATCATTCAGATGGTGTGGCCCTTACCAAATCCAGAAGTACCTAACTCCCGTTACAGTAGCCCTGTGCGAACCTGCGACTCAGAAATATGCGCGGAGAACGAATATTTCACAGCTAAAATTGTATAAGAAGAAGAGACGGAATAGTATAACCCAAAATAGAAAAGGGAATACTAGGTAGTGAAGAAAATTGTACTTCTGAAACCGTGGAAAATGTTAAAAGTAGAGTTTGGAAATGAGGCCTGATCAACCTAAATTCCAGTTCTGCGAAGCATACATTAATGAATACTAGTTAACTAGAGGAGAACTAATACTCATTAACTGGATGAGTTATCTAGGACTCAATGAAGACAAGATAGAATTCTAAATAGCAAAGATTTAGAAAATTACTCTACAGAGAGAGAGTAAGACGAACAAAAAACCTGTAGTAAATTTAAGTGATAGAGATAAGAAATAGTTTTGTGTTTAATTGTGTAACTATTAAGTGTGAATAGTATGTAAAAAAAAAAGAAAAGGTAGTTAATAAGAATATATAAAAGTATATTGTGTTGTGGAGAAGAAGCAAGTAAATATAATGCTAACCAATAACTATGTGAAATAAATTACACACACTGACACCATCCATACTCCAAGTCCCCAGTAAAAAATTTTTAAACCGTAACGTGCAAATTAAGCGGTGGAGTATGTGACGATTTAAATTGTCACAATAATCGTAAAATAAAAAAATATTTAAAAATTAAGTTTGTGAGCGATTAAGCCACTTTAAATCTCACTGTAATGCCTAAAACCCCTGTATGTACTCAGTATGAGAGGAAGAAGTAATTAAGAAGTACGAAGATACTTTAATAAAAAAGCATATTGTAAATAGTTATTATTGTCGTAGTTAACCCTTTGCTTGTTGTCAGGCGCTGACCTGTTAATTCCGGACTCGACATGTCTCCCGAGTCGTCTGTAATTTAGAATAAGATAAAAAACCTAATGTTAATAATTAAAAATCTGAAGACACAGATAGTCGCTAAAACAACTTATTTAAATTATGTATATTTATTTAGGTATAGTTTGTGTAAATAAAAATGTTAACTTAAAGAGAGATAGGGACTATATTCTGGCGCAATAGTGGCCCTACTCCCCCCTTGTTATGTACCAGTCGAAGCGAGCAGAAAACTCTCTCTCGCTATGTTGACTTCATGCAGTGCAGACGTACGAGCGAAAGCTCTAACACAATGTTGCTAATTCGTTTGTTTTACTTAAATATTGTATACGAGAAATTACTGCTAAAAGCATGTGTTATGTATTAATCAGTATAGTTATGTAAAAAACAAGAGACATAACTTATAACACGAAACATAAAAATGGTGTAAAACAAGATGATTGCTAACTTCAAGAACTAACTACACTTTCAACATCATTCCTGGAGATGTGAACTACCAGAACTTATAAACACTCGTAGACCCAACAGAATATGCAGATCAGGACATCCGAGAATCTACATGTACCTGCATCGTAGAAGGTTCAATCTACTCTGCGGACTTTTGACCCATTAATGACGAAGACCAGACCGAGATGATGACGGCGCATTCAAGGATTCCCAAGACGGACACCCCAGGACGAGGTTTCTACATTCCATTCTAAAGGTGACTCGATAGCCTGTCTATCGAGGGTTACTAATATTTGTTAGACAACACACTTTAAAAGAGACTTTTCAGAGACTATTAATTTTGTAAACATTAAAAGAGTAGATCTAAGAGTTTTAATGTAACTACTCAAATATCATACGTTGTAACGGCTTATATGTTAATGTATCGTAGTACAATTCCAAGTAATAATACCATTCTTCAAATGGTTAGAAAAAAAAGGTCTTGCAAGCTAATATCATGAATTGAGTATAACTAAAAGTCTTAACTACTAAATACCGAAAGTTAACCCGGATCCGAGGTATAGATAAATAGAATCAATTTTGATCCCAAAGTTTAAAGAAAGCATTGAAATAATTTTAGTTTAATTAGTGATGTCATGGGATCTATCAGTAAATGTTTTTAAATGTTAAATAAAGAGAAGTCGTCTTGTTACACACATATAATGAGTGCGTAAATCAATAAAATACCTTCCCTTGTTTCCTTACACAGTTAGCAAGTAAATTTGTTAAGTTAATTATTTGTGGATACATTTCGTTACAACGTAGGCAGCCCATATAATTGACAGAGCTCAGTTAATATGGGTTCCCTGGATTTGTAACGCGGCAATACGTTACAATTCACCAAAAATAAATAAAAGCGATACGTAAAGTCAACTGACAAATAAAGGTAAAGTTACCACAGAAAAATACAGTAATAAAATAAAATTGTCGACGAACAATTAAAAATATCGGTATCGAGAACCATACATAACTTCCATGTTCTAAGGTTTATATTTAAAATCATTTTCGAAATGAAATATTAGCATACAAACTACTTCTTTCTACTTACTGCTTCAGCCTTAACCTGTGGTCACTAACGTATACCACCTCACGTTATCGCACTCGATTTTCACTGATGATGGAAGTCGATACCATTGCCGAAACGTCTGGTTTTGTAGAAAACATTGGACTATGGCCAAACATCCCGGGAAGGAATTTTAACAAAAACTACTTCTTTGTTGCCGATAACGTTGTACACACACACACACACACACACATATTATATATATATATATATATAATATGCATAAAATTAATGGCTTGTATAAGTTAATGTTTGATCTCCATTAAGTAGTGCTCAAGTTTCCAAAGTTTTAATATTATGATGTCCGTAATTAAAACATCAGAGCAGGTTTAGTGTGTATGAGGGTACACAGTGGACAACAATTTTCAACATTTCCTATTGAGCGTTTCGTAGAGTAAAGCTGCGAATCTACAGTGTACGTTTCACAGAACAAACACGCGGAAAAGAAGGAGCGCTCCGAAGTCACTCATGGACCCTCAGCATCTTGCAGAGGGTTCATTCCCTAAAGACGAAAAGTCGGTCTGTGAACCGTTCCTCTGTAAACACGTGCAGTTACAGTGCCCAGCGATCCACAGGAAGCAAATCGCTATCCACGCTGACAATTTTTCGGCTTGCACGCGTTATGTTGGTGTGGGTTTCGGCACTTTCCATTTAAAGCGTGCAAATGTAAGAAAATAAACATGAGTGCGACCAGAAATAACGCGAATTTTGTGTTTGTGTGTGTGTGTGTGTGTGTCTTGCCTGCCTTTTTGTTGCAGTAATCATAATAATAAAATGGAAACGTAAACATTACATAATTGAGATATGCTGGCCAGCCACGAACGATAAATTTTCTCTCATACATGATTTACATTAAAATGAAAAAATTATAATTTTGTTGCCTGGCAACACAATTATTTTATTTTTAAAAATTAGCATTGTTTGAAAAAGTTTATATGAATTTTCAAGTACTTTACTGTTGTTAAAACGTAAACGGTTGCTGGTAAACTACCCCTTCCCCTTAACCGATCTTCACCAAAATCAAAAGACCTTAAGATCACTACAATTCAGGGACGTATGCAAAAACTTATTTGATTCTGTTTGAATTTGCGGCTGTTATCGTTTGCCACAGAAAACTACCCTTCATAAAAAAACGTTGCTGGTAAACTACCCCTTCCCCTTAACCGATCTTTACCAAAAACAAAAGGTCGTGAGTACTCTACAAATCAGGGCTGTATGCAAAAACTTAGTTGATTCTGTTTGAATTTACGGCTGTTATCGTTTGCCATAGAAAATACCCTTTTTAAAACATAAAACGTTGCAGGTAAACTACCCCTTTCCTTTAACCGATCTTCACCAAAAACAAAGGTCTTGAGACCTCTACAATTCAGGGCTGTATGCAAATAGTCTTTTGATTCCGTTTGAATTTGCGGCAGTTATAGTTTGCCATAGAAAATACCCTTGTTAAAACATAAAACGTTGCCGGTAAACTACCCCTTCCCCTTAACCGATCTTCACCAAAAACAATAGGTCTTGAGATCTCTACAAATCAGCTACGTACGCAAAAAATTATTTGATTCTGTTTGAATTTGCGGCAGTTATCGTTTTCCATAGAAAAAAATCTACAGACAGATACACAGACAGACACAGAGACACACAGACACACACACAGACACTTTTCGAAAAACGATTTTTTTAATGTTTTGAGTGTAGTACAATCAGAATCTGCAGTAATCTCAAACACGATTTTTTTTGCCATCACCATACTTCCATTTACTTAAGGAACATGGAAGTAAAAGGAAAGGAAACGCAGTAAGTATGAAAAACATACTCTGTGTAGAATAACTCCACTAAACGAGTTAGGAAAAGCTAAACGGAAAAAACCGGTAGTAGTATTACGTAGTAGAATTAAGATAAATTTTAGAGATAGTATGGTATCGTATCTTTTAGATGAAAAAAAAATTGAATTGATAATGATTCGATTATCACATAAGTGAATCACGAAAAGAGTGAAAGGGGGTTTCACACGGAAGCTCGTACCAAATTCCCGTTGTAATTCTTAGCTATTTCCCCTTTGAATACACATCGGTCACCGACCCAGTGTCTTCTTTAAGTGGAGGAGAATGTGACGATTGAATAGGGTTAAATAGCACAAAATAAAAAAATAGAGGTAAAAATAATATAATCCTAAATGAAACTACATAATTTCTCTCCCTATGTACCCCAACCAGTAGAAACATGCATACTTGTAGATGAATTCCATTACAGAAAAATAAATATAGGGAATTAAATAAATAGAAAATTAAATAACAAATAAATATGTAAACCTTCTTCAGACCTCCAGATAGACCAGAGGACGCATAACCACCGTTTACTACAGACAACCCCGATTCGCCGAGGATGCTACATACGGGTGACACAGAAGTCAAACTTCTGTAGTTCAGAAATTACTTAATAAAAATATGAAAGACAATTGACACCAAATTAAAATTAATATAATATACAAAAGACTGGCTGAATTAAATTACCATTGTAACTTTGTGATAAACAATATGATGTATTTAGCTTAAATGACTATAACATGCTAATATTAATAAGTCCATTCTTCAAATGGCAGCAAAAGTAAATTGTTTAACTTTAGTATAAAGAAAGGATATATCTCGGATCCGAGGGTATGAATTACCAAAGTTTTATAAATAATTAACCACGTTGCATAATGAATACATTATGCAGTTATTATTTTTTTTATAGTTAACTAATCAGTTGAACGAAATAGAGTAAACGAAAAGTAGGTTAAGTATATATATATATATATATATATATATATATATATGTTTTAGCAATACAAATCACAAGCCTAATTGATTTTTAATAATAAGACAGTAACTCATTTTCTTTTATGCTAATTACCAGGTATGTAAATAAAGAGATGTCTTGGACGTAAATATGCGTGAATAAATTTGGCAACACGAATCTAATATTCCTTAATTCACAGGTTCCAATTAAGTGTTTTGTTACGTTGTATTGTATTTAAATATATAACATTTTGTGAATATTATGGCAGCCTGTTTAATTGACCGACGCCAATTAACCGGGCTCCCGAGGTTATAAGGGCGATAGTATACAGAAGTTATAAAAGATAGTATACAGCCGTTATGCGTTAGTCGCAAATGCTACATAGTGAGTTACGTGAAAGAAGCATTCAATAATAGACATTTTTACACTAGAAGATTGTATACCAGTCAAAACTCACAGAATATGAAATCTACTTGTGGGAATGGTTCTATATTATGGGTCAGAAAACAAAAGGAAATTCATAGAATACAATTACTTAGGTTTCCGGAATGTAAAGAAATATCCAATCAGTTCCTCCAGCAAATAATTTTATACTCACCAGTTTTTGGGACGTAAAGAGCCAGTTTTACATAGAATTACTTTTGGCTTAACAAAATAGTGATTAATTCCGAAAAGTGTTGCAAAACTTTACAAGCTCTCGGGTGTTACAGAATAAGGCGTCGTGCCATAACAATGCAAGACAACACTATACCCTAGAAACAATGGAATCAGTGTCAATTGCGAAATTCACATATTTTCGACACATCCATAGAGAGCAGATATTTCACGGTCAAACTTTGTGTTTTTAGAATTAAAAAAAATTTTAAAAATCAATACTTTTTATCCGGTGACAAAACTGAAGTTGCTATGCATAAAATAGATTCAAAACTAAATCTCAAAATTCTCTGCAAGAATTGAATGAAAAAGTAGATTGAATGTTTGGAAAAATGTTAAGCAATATATAGTGACTATGCCAAATATAAAATTATAATGTTTAAGAGAAATAAATGTTCTTAGTTTTGTACCATTTTATTAATTTGTTTATATGGAAAACATATTTCGTACGATCGGAGACCATAATTATCAGTCGATCCTCGTATTTTAGGAATTGTATTGATAAAACGATTCATATTTTGTAACCTACTAGAGATTTACAACGCTATTGTATCTTGTTATAATAGTGTTGTTTAACAAGATTTAAGTCGAAACTTTTAATGTGAAGAAAAGTTATCAACATCACTCAGAAGTTCACAAAAATTGCACGCGAAATTTATTTAACAATTGCGCGTCCTCACCTGATATCTATAATTTGTCTATAATTTGCCATGATTTTGTATGTAACAACCATCTTAATCTTCTAAAATTGAATCTGCAAAACAGAAATTGAAGAAACGTTTTCAGTATAAAATCGGACTGAATTCCAATAACGGGTTTCGATCTAAAAGACATTCCTTCACTACAGCTATTTCAAAAGTCGTATTTATAGTGAACTACTGTTAATACTCTTTTGTTAATTAATTATTAGTTTGCTGAGAATATTTTCTCAATTGTTTTAAATAAACAAGTGCATTTTAATAGATAGTAACGTTATACAACTGTTGCGCTAGTATATTTTGAATAAAAGGTATATATGTAAAATTCATTGAGTATTTAGTAGGCAAAGACGCAGCTTATTCTGGAATTATCAAGTATGTACTGAAAGGAATATTACGTCTCATGGTACTGATATAAAAGTAAGAAGATCGCTGGTGTTGATTATCAAACTGATAAACTAATAAAAGGAAAGTGATGAACCAAATGAGAAAAATATTAAACATGGGAGTACGAAGTAGATGTATCAGAGAGTACGACAAATCTAATAACAGCGTGCTGTAAGGCGATGCGTGATACGTTTTTTATGTAACAGCTTTAATACGTTTAGAAAAACTTTATTTAGTACTTTGCTAAAGGATGTCGAACTCAATACGGGAATATTTCAAGGCTTTGATTAAATGTTTCGAAGCGACTTCACTTCCCTGCGGCAACGAAATTACGTTCTATTGACTTTTCTAAATGACGCGTGAGCGGAAACAGTTGATGGCTGTTCGTTTTGAACGCACGACTTGTCTCCGTTTCCGGGATGAAAATGTTTAGCCTTCTTTCTATCAAGAACAATTTTTGTTCCTAATTCTTCCCAAACCACTTTCAATTTGTTTTTAACTTGTTTTCACCCATTTTCTTTTATATAAAACTTATACTTCTATTATTTATAAAATAAAAGGTTTATTCCTAAATCTCTACAAGAAAGTATTAATTAATTTTTTATACGACAGACGTATTGGGAACTTATACAACCTGTCTTCTGAAAGAACAGTCACTCGTAAAACGCCTTGGAAAGTCATAGCAAAAACAATGGCACGCATAAGATGGTGTGATAACAAAAACTGGGCTTGGTTTCAATTACTGAACAGTTTGGCGCATATTTTTAACACTATCAGCAATTATGAGGAAGACGTTAGACGTCTACACTGTAGGACGCCGATTATCAGCGTCCTACACGTCCTAAACTTATTTCGAAAAGTTTTATTTTATAATTAGCAGTAAGAAGTGTCGTTGGAAGCAATAACGAAGGGTGTATGTGTGGAAAGCATATTTTGTAAGGGACAAAAGGAGAAGGGAGCAAACACGCTCTAGTGACGGTCAGGTCATATATTTCGTAGGCAGCTGCAACGCATACCCTGTGAACAAGCAGAGTTCACTGCTCCCGGTACGCAGAACACCAGTTTTTTGTGAAAACACATTGATTCCATAGGAAACTACATACAATGTGTACAGAGCCATTAAAGGAGAAAAGGCTTAACAATGGTCAAGCATACATGTGTACGCCAGCTGTCAGGAGAAAGCGACGAAGGGTGTATTGATTT
The DNA here is from genome assembly GCA_034769895.1 of Magicicada septendecula. Classification (NCBI taxonomy): domain Eukaryota; kingdom Metazoa; phylum Arthropoda; class Insecta; order Hemiptera; family Cicadidae; genus Magicicada; species Magicicada septendecula. The sequence goes on along the minus strand of CM068371.1, from coordinate 195,229,476 downwards.
GAAGGACTCCAGCGGTCGATGACAGGGTTTTGACCTTACTTGGAAACGATAGCGCAGAGAGTACGTCCCAAACTCAAGGATAGGGTGTTGGCTGGCAACTAAAAGAAAAAGCCAACTTTCAAAGAAGGGTAGGCGAGGCCCTTGAACAACAATAGATAATAACGCCAGAGCGACGAAGTTCAGAAACAATGCAAATGGAAGAGAAACTCAGAGTTGTCGCTGAAGACTTTAGAAAAAACGACAGATACAATTTATTGCTGCGTTGTCTGGAAATGACAACGACCCCAAAATACGAAGCAAGGGAAGAATCTGGTGGAGAACCAGGAGCCCTATCAGAGAACGCCTTTGAAAAGATAGGTGGTATTTGAACTTGGAGGGAAAAATATGAAACCAATAAGGACACGGCGTCGTTGGAATCAGAAATCTGGTGGGAAATTTGGTAAGGAGAATATAGGAAGGAGACAGAAGCGCGCTCGAGGAGTTCTAACTAATTTTCGAACGCGATCGGAGTGAAGTCCGTTACTGGAGTAATTAGCATTTTATTGAACTTAGAATAATTTGATACACAGTGTGAGAAGGTAGTTTTCGAACTTATAACAAAAGTTAATACAGTGATTACAAACAAACGAACTATGAAGTAGAGTCACACTATTAGCATACCAGTGAACATTAACTGAAACAGATAGTAACCAGACAATAATGTAAATTCAGTGTATACGAACACTTTACAACAATAACTTTTAAGAAAGATTAACAACTCAAACTACATTCATAAACACTTGACATACCGCAACAAAGGTGCGTAATATTAATTCAGATTTGAAATAATTCACGATGTCGGTGTACAACAGAGAATGCTAACTTTTAATCATAAATTATAATCCGAATGCGTGGAGTTGGTGAGTGAAGTATCTGTGAGTGACATCGTGGGATTCATCCAGTACCATCTATCATCTGGAGGAGTTATCTGCACGATTCTAGAACGATCGACATGAGGGAATCATCACCGCAACCACCGAGTGATTGGATATTCGAATATCAAGTATAGTAAAACATGTCTTAATTAATTTAGATCCACTGTCTGTCATCTCAAAGAATCCACACACACTAGAATTCATTAAAGTAATCGTAAAGGAATTATATAAATAGATTTTAAAGTCTATTTAGAAGTAAAATTATCATTCTTTATCAGTTTTGGAGTAATGTTTATTTCCAAGTTCTAAATGAATCCGTAATTACAAAGTATAATAATAACATAAGAGATTGTTCATAATAAGAATTTATAAGATGAAGCTAAACATTATAATTTACTTAAGTACTGAACGCAATTGATGAATGATTATTAATATGCAACCATTAGATTGAGAGTTTGAATAACTAATTTTATTAAATTGTTCGATATTTACAATTTAGCAATGAGTATTAAATTATGGTAATGTGTTAATTTTATATTTACAGATACTAATGAGTATGTAGAATTTTGTGCTATTTTTACTTCCATATTCCTTAAGGAAATGGAAGTATGGTGATGGCAAAAAAAATCGTGTTCGAGATTATTGCGAGATTATTGTACTACACTCAAAACACGAAAAAAGTCGTTTTCCGAAAAGTGTCTGTGTGTCTGTATTTTTTTTTCTATGGCAAAGGATAACAGCCGCATATTCAAACAGAATAAAATAATTTTTTGCATACAAGCCTGAATTGTAGAGTTCTCAAGATCTTTTGTTTTTGGTGAAGATCAATTAGGGGAAAGGGGTAGTTTACCAGCAACGTTTTATGTTTTAACAAGGGAAGGGTATTTTATATGGCAAACGATAACTTCCGCAAATTCAAACATAATCAAATAATATTTTGCATGCTACTCTGGTTTGTAGAGTACTCAAAACCTGTTGTTTTTGGTGAAGATCGGATAAGGGAAAAGGGTAGTTTACCGGCAACGTTTTATGTATTAACAAGGGTATTTTTTATGGTAAACGATAACAGCCGCAAATTCAAACATAACCAAATAATTTTTTGCATTCTGCCCTGAATTATAGAGTTCTCAACACCTATTGTTTTTGGTGAAGATCGGTTAAGGGAAAGGGGTAGTTTACCGGCCACGTTTTTTGTTTTAACAAGGGTATTTTTTATGGCAAAACGATAACAGCCGCAAATTCAAACATAATCAAATAATATTTTGCATACGGCACTGAATTGTTGAGTTCTCAAGACCAGTTGGTTTGGTGAAGATCGGTTAAGGGAATAGGGTAGTTTACCTGCAACATTTTATGTTTTAACAAGGGTAAATTTTTTTATGACGAACGATAACTGCCGTACATTAAAACAGTATCAACTACTCTTCTGCATACCTTTTTGAATTATACAGAACTCAAGGTCTGTTGATTTTGTTGAATATCGGTTAAGGGGAAGGGGTAGTTTACCGGCAACGTTTTATGTTCTCACGAGGGTATTTTCTATGGCAAACGATAACAACCGCATATTAAATCAGAATCAAATGATTATTTGCATACAGCCCTAACTTGTAGAGTTCTCAAGGTCTGTTGATTTTCTTGAAGATCGGTTAAGAGAAAGGGGTAGTTTACCAGCAACATTTTATGTTTTAACAAGGGTATTTTCTATGGCAAACGATAACAGCCGCAAATTCAAACAGAATCAAATGATGTTTTGCATACAGCACTGTATTCTAGAGTTCTCAATACCTACTGGTGTTGGTGAAGATCGGTTAAGGGAAAGGGGTAGTTTACTTGCAACATTTTATGTTTTAACAAGGGTAATTTTTTATATGACGAACGATAACTGCCGTAAATTCAAACAGAATCAATTACGTTTTGCATACCTTTTTGAACTAAAAAGAACTCAAGGTATCTTGATTTTGTTGAAGATCGGTTAAGGGAAATGGGTAGTTTATCACCAAAGTTTTATGTTTTAAAAAGGATAATTTTTTTATGACGAACGATAACTGCCGAAAATTCAAAGAGAATCAAATAATTTTTTGCACACTTGCCTGATTTGTAGAGAGCTCAAGGTCGTTGATTTCGGTGAAGATCGGTTAAGGGAAAAGGGTAGTTTACCTGTAACATTTTAAGTTGTAACAAGAGAAATGTTTCCATGACGAACGATAACTGCCGCACATTCAAACAGAATCAAATATTTTTTTCATGCATCCCTGAATTGTAGAGGACTGAAGGTCTATTGATTTTGGAGAAGATCGCTTAAGAGAAAGGGGTAGTTTACCTGAAACATTTTATGATTTAACAAGAGTAAAGTACTTAATTTTTATAAAGTATCCTGATAAGAAGGTCATAATAATCCACTATGGAAACGTAGATGAAATATCTATAAATGAAGAGGTTAGGTGAACGGGGTGGGGGTAATTTTCTATTATTAAAAATTATAGTTGAAGTTGGAGGAGAGAATTTTTTATACGTGTACTACGTTATCGGCAACAAAGAAGTAGTTTTTTTGTTAAAATTGCTTCCCGGGCTGTTTAGCCGTAGTCCAATGTTTTCTGTAAAACCAGACTTTTCGGCAGTGCCATCGACTACCATCATCAGTGAAAATCGAATGCGAAAACGTGAGGTGGTATACCTTAGTGACCACAGTACTGTGGTTAATGCTGAAGCAATAAGTAGAAAGACGTAGTTTCTATGGAAACATTTTATTTCAATAAAATCATATTTAAAATATGATTTTAAATATAAATCTTATAACATGGAAGTCATGTATGGTTCTCCATACCGATATTTTATTTCCAAGTGATAACAAACTAGTGTGAATAAATGTAAGAGCTATCAGTAGAAGTGAGCATTTATTAGTGTCTTTTACCCTAAGCTAAAGAGCATAAGTAAATCCTTATATTGGCCCACAACAACGTGGGGTATTAAGTAATTGAAAAAAGCTGTAAAAGCATAAAAACCTTATATTGGCGCCGCACCGCACGGCTTGATAAAATAGTAAGCTAGGGCAGTGACAGACAGTGGCTAGCAATAAGTTTAAAATAAGTACATGTAAGTAGCTTAAGCTATATTATTGTTGTCGTATATCGGTCCCTAAGTCTCTGAATTATAACCCGAAGTCAAGCTAAAATGGCATCTAGGGGAGAGAATTCAGATGAGTTTGATATCAATAACCAGATGGCCTATGAGCAGCCTGAGGAAGGAAACGTAATGGATACCTCAACAACCAGTGCAGAACTTAGGGCCGGGGGACCGCAATCACAGTCGCAGTCATCTGAAGCAAATTTTCAAATGTTAATGTCATTCATAAAACAAAAGTTTGAAGAATCGGAAAAGAAGAGTGAAGAAAGAGATGAAAAACAAAGAAAACTACATGAAGAGACTCTAAGACAGATAGAAGAAACAAGAAAACACATAGACGAAAAGATTGAAGAAACGAAAAAACAGAATGGAGAAATAGGTAAACAAATCGCCGAGAAATTAGACGAAAAAATAGAGTTAATGAGAAGAGCTCTACAAGGTCAAAACCACCAAGTAAATGCTGATTTACAAAAACAATCAGAAAAAATGGAAGAAAATAAATTAGATGGAAATACTATGGATCAAATTGACACCGAGTATCAATCTTCAACAACTAAAGCATTGTCTGCACATCATGCCTCAAGATCAAAAGAAAGCTCTACAATTAATAATGGTAGATATGAAGGTGATAAAGACACTTGTACTGTGTTGGTTGGCAATCTTACCAAACACAATTACAAAAAAGAAAATTATCAAATATTTCAGAAAGATTGGTATGGTTGTAAATACGTGATTGCGATATGCTGCGGTAACTGATCCACGATGTCCCAAAAGACGTACTGTCATTAAGAAAGAGTTTCATAAAGACAGAACAAATATCCATGCATATGTACGTTTTACTGATGAAAATAGTGCATATCGTGCTTTGGAAGCAAATGGTAATGAATATGAGGGTTACCACCTGAGAATTGAGTTAGCTAACACGAAGGCTGAAGAAAAGCAGAGAACTAAAAAGAAAAAATTGAGTACTAGAATTAATATTACCAGTACTGATAGACAATTTAGAAGTAGGACTGGGGAAGTGCGTAAAACGTTTGGAACCAAACCTGAGATTAAGAAGATGAAAACCCGTTCTGATGATTATCAAGGGCGAACTGCGTAAGCACGAAAGAAGAAAAGGATGAAATTTGCTGGACCATTCAAGAATATTGTGAAGATTGGTACGAGAACGAAAGGAAGATTTCAAGCGATGGAGATAAGATTTCTTAGAAGTCCTGAAAACAAAACATCATTACGTGAGTACGCGGACAGGGAAACGAATGTAATTAACGCGCCACAAGCAGTCAAAGAACGTATTTGTAAGAGGGTTTGGAAAAAAACGACAAAAAACTCAGCGCGTACATAAATAATGGTAATATGACTGGGGAAAGTTGTCGAAAAGGATGGCGAGAACCACTTTCAACACACCCTCATAAAGAGAGAGAGAGAGAGAGAGAGAGAGAGAGAGAGAGAGAGAGAGAGAGAGAGAGAGAGAGAGAGAGAGAGAGAGAGAGAGAGAGAGAGAGAGAGAGAGAGGTCATAAATTCTTTAGGTGTCAACGGCACTGACTTAACAAGACGTACAACTATGTCTCCACAAATAGAAAATTAAAAATAAATAAATGTAACGGATTAAGGAAAACAATCTTAAGAATGTGCGAAAATTTGATAAATAAGTTGGATAATATTGGGTAAAATACCTTAAATAAGATTGGTTGTGTAAAATTACATTAAACGAAGAAAATAAATAGATATGAATATAATATGAATAAAATTAAATAAATGGTAAATAAAAACATTGCCGTGAAAGTACGGAATTTAATGAAGAAAATTAATAGCGAATGAAATAGTAAGATGAGTTATACGAAGGAGCAGAAGGAAATTGATCATTAAGGAATGAAGGTCACGAATGGATAAACAAATGAGAGTTATGCATACCCAGGAAATAATTGATATGGATTGAAACGAAAATCACCACCAGGACATGACAACATAATAAACCCGAAAAAAATGGGATTTACTTGACCAAAATGCACCAGAAGGCTGAAGTAGCTTTGATTAAGGAATGCTTGGAATGGGATTATTAAGAATATACCCAAAGCACCGATATCCAATCTCTGGGAACTGCAAGTAAAGGAGTACGGGGTTATGTAATAATGTCCAGATACCTGGTAGGTAGATCGTTTGCAATTGCCTTGTATAAAATGGAAATATCATTCAGGGCTTAGGAGGGCCTAACGAAAATGTAAAAGAACTTGTATAATTTGCTAGACAATTAATGAAATGTCTTAGTAGTAACATGAGATAAAAGAAAATAGAAATAAGAAAGCAAGAGTATAAAATGAATTATTTTAATGATTAGTTGTTATAGTCAATAAATGTCATGTTAATGATTATGAATAAAACAATTAATGATAATAGATGTCAATAAGAGTGAAGAAGATAGAAGGGTATATGTTTAAATGGTATATATATATATGTGAAGACAATTAATAGAATTTTGAGAGAACTATTCAAGTTGTATGTATTTAAGATTATGTTTACGTAAGGACAATTTACAAGCTTAGTATAAGATTGTATCATATAATTGTGTTCAAAGATGTTAGTAAATAGAAAAGAAAAATTTTTTTTTGTGAAAGTGCTAGTAAGATATCAGAAAATATGGACTAACTAGAGACAGTAATAATAAAATAGGTTAGGAAACTACAGTTAATTATGATATTGAAATACGTATTATTATTATTAATACCAATGTGCTATTTATAATTTAATGATGATAGAAAGTATGATGGTCACTAAGAATTCTATATATATATATATTTCAATCACTTTCTGCTACAGTCCGTTTCTTGATGTATATAATACTATAATACTTATAACTATTTTACCTCAAGATGTATTTTTTCCTTTAGGGACATGTTTCGGGAGATCCTGTTCTCCCATCTTCAACCTTCGCCATCTTGCTTCTGGTGCAGTATTTGTGTGTTGGCTTCTGGATGTTATTATAGTGGTTTGTTGGTCTTTGGTCCTTCAATGTTTCATTATTGTGTGTGGTTGTGGTATCTGTTTTTGTATTTTGTGTACTTTCGATGTTGAGTGCTTTGAATATTGTGTCATGTTTTGTATTGGTTTGTATTTGTTCTGGTATTAATTTGTTTTGTGTTTTATGTTTGTAAATCTGTAAATTTTCCCAAATGTTCATTATGGTGCCTTTGTGTGGTATATGTTTTATTAGTGTTACATTGGTTAGATACAATGTAAACCAATGTAACACTAATAAAACATATACCACACAAAGGCACCATAATGAACATTTGGGAAATAATCAATGTAACACTAATAAAACATATACCACACAAAGGCACCATAATGAACATTTGGGAAAATTTACAGATTTACAAACATAAAACACAAAACAAATTAATACCAGAACAAATACAAACCAATACAAAACATGACACAATATTCAAAGCACTCAACATCGAAAGTACACAAAATACAAAAACAGATACCACAACCACACACAATAATGCAACATTGAAGGACCAAAGACCAACAAACCACCATAATAACATCCAGACGCCAACACACAAATACTGCACCAGAAGCAAGATGGCGAAGGTTGAAGATGGGAGAACAGGATCTCCCGAAACATGTCCCTAAAGGAAAAAATACATCTTGAGGTAAAATAGTTATAAGTATTATAGTAATATATATATTGCAACACATCTTTTTATGATTTCTTTCATTATGGATTATGAGTTTTACATGGACCTGGTTAGGGTATATCATGCCAACACTTACCTGCAGTATATGGTACTTTTCTGCTTTGCCGGCTATTAGGTGTGGGATTTGGGCTTATTAGGTATCAGGTAACGAGTTGGGACGATGTGTTTCCAAAAGAATTATTTTAGGAAGCTGAGTTGTATAAATTGTGAATAAATGAAAACTACCTTTTTAGTCTATCATTCCAATGATTATAATTGTCACCCTCAAGGTGCTTATCTTTAAACAAATCATAATAATAAAAAGAATTTCAAATATTTAACACAATTTACGGCGGGTTCCACCATTTATATTCTTTCTTGAATATTACTTTACCATATTTTCTCTAGTGATATATTGTTATAATGCTTACGTCTAACAATCACATATTAAAATCATATATCTTAGTACATAATTTATAAGTTCCTGAAAATAAGACATACAATACACAGTATATACACAAAACATATAACATGGAAATATACACACATATATGGGCAGTTTCACACTGTCTGCCTGTAATTATAATTCATTTATAAAAAATCATTTTGTTATATTGAATTTAAGTATTTAATAAAATGGAAATACTGAATTGATTTCATTCTATGAAATCCGTAACCCTGTTCTTTATACATGAGAAAATAAAATACGAACTTTTTAAATGAATATAACAAGGGTTATAGTTATCGTTATCTCTATGGTAATTATTATTAATCTAAACACTTTTATTAAGGGTAACTCCCTTTTAATTATTCTAATCTTCAGCCTGCTTGGCTATCAACAATAATTAATATGAAACAATAAAATTTGTGACATCTACTGTCTCGAGAACACTCTTAGAGCTTCTCTGCACTCTCCCTTAATTTATCACGTTTAATTTATCAAATATAATTCTTTATACAGTGCACAATCTCATGAAAACATTTGCTTAGAGTCTTTCTGCACTCTTATTAACATATTATTATAATAATCACACATTATCTAAATGTTCTGTCTTTTCGAATAAATGTCTCTATATGATATACAGTACAACATTTAAAAGTGTCTTTAGGCTTTAGTCATACCGCCTATATAATTAAATGTTTATCAATTATTTAAAACTGTTCAATTTCGCTTATAGCGGCTTTTCATTTACTTTTTGTGTTTTACAACATTATTATGAACCCTGAACCATATCAGGTCACCTGTTTTGATGATTTCATGTTACACAGATGTACACGGGTCTCAGGCGTCTGCGTTGAGTACAGCTATTCCTCTCGAAACCTCCGTCAGCGTCGCTTAGCGGTGTATGAACAGCTAGGCTAGGCGTCGTTCCTTTATCGTCATGGACACAGCGTCTCTGGCCTCGGGTATAGTCTGATGTCCGTAGTACGTAGTTGTAGTAACTCAGGTGTCTGCCGGTCTCATTGAAGCGTCTTCTGCAGCGTATCGTTCCGTGTGTACGACTTAACGAATACTTTATGAATGAGCCAGATGCTCGTTTTGGCTCACTGTTTATAGGGCAAAGCCACGTGTGCAAATGAGTTTCTATCGGCGAATATCTCAACAATCCTTTATTTATTTAGGTAACAAAGTTGTTTGTTAGACGTGTCTTGAACACAGTTATTAGCTATGTATACACGCGATCTTTAATTAGCACCGCGAAAGGTGTGAAATAGTAAAACGCTTATAGTTCACGACACTCTCACTATCTCGTTATGTGTTTGGTGTCTAAATAAAGCTACATTTCCGCACTATTCACTGGTCAACCTAGTTCTTCTTAATCTTTTGTCATTTTTTTATTATTTAAGTTTTAAAACACTTCTGACATGTGCCGACAAAATTATACATATTTATGCAGGTGGACTGTTATCTGTTTTGTTTGCTATATAAAATCTTATCTGTACCCTTCTAAATGTACAATTGTAGCAGATAACGCTTATTATGCGTACTCCAGTTAGAACGATAAACATTGATAACAATGTTTCGTTATAACACTCCCCCACTTGCTTTAAAAAAATTGTTTGTGCTTTACATAACATTTTTTTTTTTTTTTTTTTTTTTTATCTATGTTTAGTACATACACAGTCAGTTATATTACATGTTTATTAGAAAGAATATAAAATCTTATCTTAAAGTAACAATCACATATGGGTATTATTGGATATAATGACGCAGAGATGACGCATGGTACTTTCCGACGTCCTTTTCTTCACTGGGTCATATACCATGTAGGTGTGTGGTCCTAGACGACTCCTTAGTTCATATGGGCCACAGAATAATCTGAAGAATTTCTTGGAAGTGTTTAATATACTACTTCCCACAGGATTTGTCTTTATCAATACCTTATCACCAATCTGGAATCTTGTCAATCGGTGAGTTCTATTATACCGGTCTCTCCTTTTACCTGCTTGATGATATAACTGTCGTTCAGCTCTGTTTATTTTAATTTGCATTGGCAAATCTACATTATAATTTTCCGGTTTATTAATCATGTTGTGCCAGAATCTTTTAGGTATTTTATTCTCACTTAATTCTAACGGTGTGTATCCTGTAGCTTCACTATAATTGTGATTCATTGCATCTTCGAAAAATTGTAGATAGTCAGGCCATTTACTCTGTTGATTGTAGCAATATAACCTCATGTACTTGCCTAACTCTCTATTTATTCTTTCAGCAAGATTAGTTTGTGGATGCCTTATGGATGTAAGTATAGGTTTTATACCTTGTCTTGTCAATGCGTCCTTCCATAATTTATTACCAAACTGCTTACCTTGATCTGTCAACACTTTATCCATTTTTCCATACTTTGGTATATACTTCTGGGTGATGACGTTCAGAACAGATTTCATGGTGGGTCTTCGTACAGCATATAACTTTACTAGCTTGGTAAACACATCTACCGTCACAATTATATGGCGGTACCCACGACTTGATCGCGGGAGTGGTCCAAGGAAATCAAGTGCAACTATATCCCCCTTCTTCTTAGTTCTGATACTCCCCATTTCAACGCAAGTGTTTAAATTCGGATGTTTGGCTGTTTGACAATCATGGCATTTCCTAACAATTATTTTAATTTTTCTGAACATATTATTACAGGTGAAGGCTTCTTTCATAGTTAAATAGCACTTCAATGGAGATGCATGAGCTAGACTACGATGACATGGCATAATTAATTGCTGTAACATGTCATGAGATAGCACAACTTTCCAATCATAATTAATAAGCTTAAATAAAATTCCATCTTTCACACAATAATTTATAGGTAACGGATTATTTTTTATATTCTGTAATCGCTGATCTTTATCTTGCTCTCTAGTGAGATTACGTAGTAATTCTTGTACTTCTCTCTCGGGTTTGTATGTTATGTTGCTAAGTACCCTGACATCTTGTGGTTTAGCTTCATGTGTTTCTATACAGACTCCAGAATGTAGTCATTGATTTTCAGTCTTCGATGTGGACGGTTTATTACGTTCATCAGTGTTTCTCAGTGGCTCTTTCTGTTTTTTCTCACCGGTAATCGCCTGCGTATTTGCATTCCTATCGGATGTCCATGGTTTCGAAAATCGTTTCGACGAATTCGGCCATCGGTAACCTCCTTTGTAATTACCTCTTTCATTATTTTGCTCCTGCTTCTCATATGTTCGTCCATCTTCATGGCGTCTATCATATGATACATTTTTGTTTTTCGGATATTTTTCCTCGTCTGTACGTCTATCTTCTCTGCCTTTATCTTCTTGGCGATATCTTTGCGAATACCACGTACCTCTATCTTGATTTTGGTTCCGGTTATCTCGCTGAACTCCTCTTGGTGGGTCTCGTTCACGGATTACACCCTCCATCTGTGTTAAAAGTATTAATAGATCTTCAATGGTAGCTATACCCTGAACATGTATAGCTAGTTGGATGTTCCTGCTGAAATGATTAGCAAGCTTAATGACTAATTCTTTTTGTGTTAAAGCGGGACGTAAATGTTTACTCCTCTCTACTAACATAATGACGTATTCATCTTCAGACAGCTTACCTGGATTATATTTACCAAATTCCAGTGTATTTCGTATTCTCATTTGTATGTATTCATTCCAATACCTCCGTTCGAATGCTAGTTTAAATTCTTCATACGTTTTTAAATCGTCATTCACCATCGTGAACCAACTGGCTGCTGCATCTTTTAAGTAACGGCTTACAAAGTCTATTTTATCTTTGTCACTGAGAATAGATCCAATACTATCCATTTCTTTCTCACATTTGATACGAAATTCAATGGGATTTTCCCCTCTGGATCCTCTAAAATAGTTAATGGGTCTCTCTTCTCTAGGTACGGTCGAGTATACTAACGCTTGTGTTGGTAGTCTTCTCACTTCTCGTGTAAGTCGGTCTACTTCACCTTTTAACTTGACTTCCAGCTGAGCTACCCTGTTGTCATGGTGTTGGATAGATTTCTTGATGGTGTCGTCTGCTGCGGCGAGACTTTTTGTTTCTTCTTCAATTTTCATGGTCTTCCTGACATTACTCTGCACCAACTCGCTGATGACTTGTATCTTGGTATCTTGTCGATGCGTAATTTTTTCGAGTTTCTGGTCCAGTGTGTCGGCCATAGATTTAAAATTTTGTTGTAGTCTTTTTCGCTGCTCTTCGAAATTTTCATTCATCACCACCGCTTGTTGTTTTAGAGACTCTTTAACTTTACCTTCTAAGGTCTCCATTCGTTCCATAATTTCTACCTTACTTTCAGCATTATACGCGTATAGTTTCTGAATTTCTGACGTGCTTGCTTCCAATCTTCTCATAGTTTCAGCACCACTAGTTTTTATTTCTTCAAACCTTTTTACGTTTTCAGCGTTGCTGGCTTCTAACTTCTTCATTATGTCGGCTAAACTGACCTCTTGTTTATGTGCCATGTTTAATTTTAATTTGGTGAACCGATTTTAAAATATTTATTATTAATTTGTATATTATTAATTATTTGGATTATTATTAAATACTGTATTGGTAGTCATTTATTCATCAACATACAACCATTATCTTGGGCGCCTGTAGTATCAGTTTCTGATAACCACAATATTTATCTAAGCTCCCCTTTGTTTACTCTACTGATAACGCTAACTGTACGTTCTTATCAGCTACATTCAACATATAAATGCACGTTTTATAATAATTACACATCAACTCTAAATATTCGTTCTACGTGAATTTATATTTATTTAACTTCTTACTAATTATTAATTTTTTTCGTATTATGTTTTTTTTTTTTTTTTAATTTATTTAATCGTGCCCCACGTTGGAAGCGACATTTTCTTTTGCAACACATCTTCTTATGATTTCTTTCATTATGGATTATGAGTTTTACATGGACCTGGTTAGGGTATATCATGCCAACACTTACCTGCAGTATATGGTACTTTTCTGCTTTGCCGGCTATTAGGTGTGGGATTTGGGCTTATTAGGTATCAGGTAACGAGTTGGGACGATGTGTTTCCAAAAGAATTATTTTAGGAAGCTGAGTTGTATAAATTGTGAATAAATGAAAACTACCTTTTTAGTCTATCATTCCAATGATTATAATTGTCACCCTCAAGGTGCTTATCTTTAAACAAATCATAATAATAAAAAGAATTTCAAATATTTAACACAATTTACGGCGGGTTCCACCATTTATATTCTTTCTTGAATATTACTTTACCATATTTTCTCTAGTGATATATTGTTATAATGCTTACGTCTAACAATCACATATTAAAATCATATATCTTAGTACATAATTTATAAGTTCCTGAAAATAAGACATACAATACACAGTATATACACAAAACATATAACATGGAAATATACACACATATATGGGCAGTTTCACACTGTCTGCCTGTAATTATAATTCATTTATAAAAAATCATTTTGTTATATTGAATTTAAGTATTTAATAAAATGGAAATACTGAATTGATTTCATTCTATGAAATCCGTAACCCTGTTCTTTATACATGAGAAAATAAAATACGAACTTTTTAAATGAATATAACAAGGGTTATAGTTATCGTTATCTCTATGGTAATTATTATTAATCTAAACACTTTTATTAAGGGTAACTCCCTTTTAATTATTCTAATCTTCAGCCTGCTTGGCTATCAACAATAATTAATATGAAACAATAAAATTTGTGACATCTACTGTCTTGAGAACACTCTTAGAGCTTCTCTGCACTCTCCCTTAATTTATCACGTTTAATTTATCAAATATAATTCTTTATACAGTGCACAATCTCATGAAAACATTTTCTTAGAGTCTTTCTGCACTCTTATTAACATATTATTATAATAATCACACATTATCTAAATGTTCTGTCTTTTCGAATAAATGTCTCTATATGATATACAGTACAACATTTAAAAGTGTCTTTAGGCTTTAGTCATACCGCCTATATAATTAAATGTTTATCAATTATTTAAAACTGTTCAATTTCGCTTATAGCGGCTTTTCATTTACTTTTTGTGTTTTACAACATTATTATGAACCCTGAACCATATCAGGTCACCTGTTTTGATGATTTCATGTTACACAGATGTACACGGGTCTCAGGCGTCTGCGTTGAGTACAGCTATTCCTCTCGAAACCTCCGTCAGCGTCGCTTAGCGGTGTATGAACAGCTAGGCTAGGCGTCGTTCCTTTATCGTCATGGACACAGCGTCTCTGGCCTCGGGTATAGTCTGATGTCCGTAGTACGTAGTTGTAGTAACTCAGGTGTCTGCCGGTCTCATTGAAGCGTCTTCTGCAGCGTATCGTTCCGTGTGTACGACTTAACGAATACTTTATGAATGAGCCAGATGCTCGTTTTGGCTCACTGTTTATAGGGCAAAGCCACGTGTGCAAATGAGTTTCTATCGGCGAATATCTCAACAATCCTTTATTTATTTAGGTAACAAAGTTGTTTGTTAGACGTGTCTTGAACACAGTTATTAGCTATGTATACACGCGATCTTTAATTAGCACCGCGAAAGGTGTGAAATAGTAAAACGCTTATAGTTCACGACACTCTCACTATCTCGTTATGTGTTTGGTGTCTAAATAAAGCTACATTTCCGCACTATTCACTGGTCAACCTAGTTCTTCTTAATCTTTTGTCATTTTTTTATTATTTAAGTTTTAAAACACTTCTGACATGTGCCGACAAAATTATACATATTTATGCAGGTGGACTGTTATCTGTTTTGTTTGCTATATAAAATCTTATCTGTACCCTTCTAAATGTACAATTGTAGCAGATAACGCTTATTATGCGTACTCCAGTTAGAACGATAAACATTGATAACAATGTTTCGTTATAATATATATATATATATATATATATATATGGTAAGTTTGTAAATTCAATTAATGTGGAGATATTAATGCATATTTTAGTAATTTGTGACATAAGAATTAAATGTATTAAAAGGATACAAA
Organism: Magicicada septendecula; assembly: GCA_034769895.1. Lineage (NCBI taxonomy): Eukaryota > Metazoa > Arthropoda > Insecta > Hemiptera > Cicadidae > Magicicada > Magicicada septendecula. The sequence goes on along the minus strand of CM068371.1, from coordinate 195,214,278 downwards.
GAAAATTAATCCCAAAGGCAAGAAATATTAATACCATTATCGAATAATTTGTGTAATTGAATTTTGTAGATATTGCAATATTATATGAAGAATAGTTAAGGAGTTTAAAAAAAAAGATGAGCAATTACAAATTTAAGATGTTTGACTAAATATAAATTTGTAAATATAATACTATGTTAATTAGAGGGAAAAAAAAGGATTCATTTAGGATGTCGAAAGCGAAAGTACTTTAGAGGGGATGGGGTGTGTTTACCATTATGTAACGAACCTTTTTCAATTACGCTGAGAAAAGGTCAACAAGGGTATGTAAACAACACTATACTAGGTCCAATGAAGAACGAGCCACTACAAGGGAACACAAAGTACGCATATTGGGACGCAGGTTTTGGCATATAAACCTTACTGAAAGGGCTCAACATTTTGGATCAATTTTGGATGTACAGAGTCCATCCAAACTGACAAAATTTGGGGACAATATAACACCAACAATTTCGAAACGTTTTATTTTATAATTAGCAGTAAGAAGTTCGTTGGAAGCAATAACGAAGGGTGTATGTGTGGAAAGCATATTTTGTAAGGGACAAAAGGAGAAGGGAGCAAACATGCTCTAGTGACGGTCAGGTCATATATTTCGTAGGCAGCTGCAACGCATACCCTGTGAACAAGCAGAGTTCACTGCTCCCGGTACGCAGAACACCAGTTTTTTGTGAAAACACATTGATTCCATAGGAAACTACATACAATGTGTACAGAGCCATTAAAGGAGAAAAGGCTTAACAATGGTCAAGCATACATGTGTACGCCAGCTGTCAGGAGAAAGCGACGAAGGGTGTATTGATTTGAAGGACTCCAGCGGTCGATGACAGGGTTTTGACCTTACTTGGAAACGATAGCGCAGAGAGTACGTCCCAAACTCAAGGATAGGGTGTTGGCTGGCAACTAAAAGAAAAAGCCAACTTTCAAAGAAGGGTAGGCGAGGCCCTTGAACAACAATAGATAATAACGCCAGAGCGACAAAGTTCAGAAACAATGCAAATGGAAGAGAAACTCAGAGTTGTCGCTGAAGACTTTAGAAAAAACGACAGATACAATTTATTGCTGCGTTGTCTGGAAATGACAACGACCCCAAAATACGAAGCAAGGGAAGAATCTGGTGGAGAACCAGGAGCCCTATCAGAGAACGCCTTTGAAAAGATAGGTGGTATTTGAACTTGGAGGGAAAAATATGAAACCAATAAGGACACGGCGTCGTTGGAATCAGAAATCTGGTGGGAAATTTGGTAAGGAGAATATAGGAAGGAGACAGAAGCGCGCTCGAGGAGTTCTAACTAATTTTCGAACGCGATCGGAGTGAAGTCCGTTACTGGAGTAATTAGCATTTTATTGAACTTAGAATAATTTGATACACAGTGTGAGAAGGTAGTTTTCGAACTTATAACAAAAGTTAATACAGTGATTACAAACAAACGAACTATGAAGTAGAGTCACACTATTAGCATACCAGTGAACATTAACTGAAACAGATAGTAACCAGACAATAATGTAAATTCAGTGTATACGAACACTTTACAACAATAACTTTTAAGAAAGATTAACAACTCAAACTACATTCATAAACACTTGACATACCGCAACAAAGGTGCGTAATATTAATTCAGATTTGAAATAATTCACGATGTCGGTGTACAACAGAGAATGCTAACTTTTAATCATAAATTATAATCCGAATGCGTGGAGTTGGTGAGTGAAGTATCTGTGAGTGACATCGTGGGATTCATCCAGTACCATCTATCATCTAGAGGAGTTATCTGCACGATTCTAGAACGATCGACATGAGGGAATCATCACCGCAACCACCGAGTGATTGGATATTCGAATATCAAGTATAGTAAAACATGTCTTAATTAATTTAGATCCACTGTCTGTCATCTCAAAGAATCCACACACACTAGAATTCATTAAAGTAATCGTAAAGGAATTAAATAAATCGCTTGTAAAGTTTATTTAGAAGTAAAATTATCATTCTTTATCAGTTTTGGAGTAATGTTTATTTCCAAGTTCTAAATGAATCCGTAATTACAAAGTATAGTAATAACATAAGAGATTGTTCATATTAAGAATTTATAAGATGAAGCTAAACATTATAATTTACTTAAGTACTGAACGCAATTGAAGAATGATTATTAATTTGCAACCATTAGATTGAGCGTTTGAATAACTAATTTTATTAATGTATTATTGTTCGATATTTACAATTTAGCAATGAGTATTAAATTATGGTAATGTGTTAATTTTATATTTACAGATACCAATGAGTACGTAGAATTTTGTGCTATTTTTTATTTCCAAGTGATAACAAACTAGTGTGAATAAATTTAAGAGCTATCAGTACAAATGAGCATTTATTATTTTGTTTTACCCTGAGATAAAGAGCATAAGTAAATCCTTATATTGGCCCACAACAACGTGGAGCATTAAGTAATTGAAAAAAGCTGTAAAAGCATAAAAACCTTATAACTCTGCAAAGTTGAGTCTGGATGACCATACATCCGAAATATAAATAGTCAAATAATATTTTATAATTTACGTATTTTGTAATTTACCTTTCTTTAAAGTTTAATAAATACCACACTGTATTACAAAATGCTAAATTTAAAAATACTTTAATTCAATACAAATTAATAAATTATGCCTAACAATTCTATACGGAAAATAAATACTATACAATAATTACAAAACATTACAACAAATTCAGAGAGCAGTTTGGTGATTTAAAATTTTTAAATTAACAACAGCAATTCAGTTGCTTCTATTAACTAGCACTATTAACCATTTAGCATTATTAGCATTTTAACATATACTCCCTCATGTAAATAGACTTTACTTTAGTATAATCTGTTTATGCTCTCTGGTTTGGTCCCTATCCTTTGAGTAAGTTAATAAGATGCGGGCACACGACATTTCACTAATCGTTTAACAATTAGCATCTCATTGTCTTCTGGGCCTGAAAGAGATTATCTATTCCTTCAGCGTCTGAAAGCTAAAAAGGGATAAATAAGTAGTGTTAAATTATTTGAAAAATTATTCTCTTTATATGCTTTTATTTCATAACGATAACAAAGGTCAGACGCGTCTCAAACCTCAAATAATTGCAGACTATTACTACTGTAGAGTTTTAGTATCTCGATCTGGGAATAACCTCGGTGCTTAATGATGCACACTGCTTTACTTACTTGCTTTAATTATAAGAACGCATGTTATTGGCAATATAAAATATCGGTATGGAGAACCATACATGACTTCCATGTTCTAAGATTTATATTTAAAATCATATTCGAAATGAAATATTTCCATAGAAACTACTTCTTCCTACTTATTGCTTCAGCCTTAACCACAGTACTGTGGTCACTAACGTATACCACCTCACGTTTTCGCACTCGATTTTCACTGATGATGGCAGTCGATGGCACTGCCGAAAAGTCTGGTTTTGCAGAAAACATTGGACTACGGCTAAACAGCCTGGGAAGGAATTTTAACAAAGAACTACTTCTTTGTTGCCGATAATTGCCGATAACGTAGTAGACATATATAAAATTCTCCTCTCCCCCTTCAACTATAATTTTCATTAATAGAAAAATACCCCCACCCCGTTCATCTAACCTCTTCATTTATAGATATTTCATCTACGTTTCTACAGTGGTCTATTATGAGCTTCTTATCAGGATACATTATTTATCAAAATTAAGTACTTTGCTCTTGTTAAAACATAAAACGTTGCAGGTAAACTACCCCTTTCTCTTAACCGACCTTCACCAAAATCAACAGACCTTGAGACCTCTACAATTAAGCGACGTATGCAAACAGTTATTTGATTACCTTTAAATTTACGGCAGTTATCTTTTGTCATATTAAAAATTACCCTTGTTAAAACATAAAATGTTGCTGGTAAACTACCCCTTTCCCTTAACCGATCTTCAACACAAACAATAGGTCTTGAGAACTCTACAATTCAGGGATGTATGCAAAACATTGTTTGATTCTGTTTGAATTTGCGGCTGTTATCGTTTGCCATAGGAAATACCCTTGTTAAAACATAAAACGTTGCTGGTAAACTGCCCCTTTCCCTTAACCGATCTTCATCAAAATCAACAGCCATTACGTTCTTTAAAATTCAGAGCAGTATGCAAAAAATTGTTTGTTTCTGTTTGAATTTGGGGCTCTTATCGTTTGCCATATGTAATACCCTTGTTAAAATATAAAACCTTGCTGGTAAACTACCCCTTTCCCTTCACCGATCTTCAACAAAATCAACAGACCTTGAGGTCTGTATAATTCAAAAAGGTATGCGAAAGAGTAGTTGATTCTGTTTGAATTTACGACTGTTATCGTTCGTCATAGGAAAAATTACCCTTGCTAAAACATACAATGTGTCTGGTAAACTACCCTATTCCGTTAACCGATCTTCACCAAAACAGACAGGTCTTGAGAACTCTACAATTCAGCGCTGTATGCAAAAAATTATTTGTTTCTGTTTGACATTGCGGCTGTTATCGTTAGCCAAAAAAAAAATACCCTTGATAAAAACACGTTGCTGGTACCCCTTCCCCTTAACCGATCTTCACCAAAAACTATAGATATGGAGTACTCTACAATTCAGGACGGTATACTAAATATTATTTGATTCTGTTTGAATTTGCGGTTGTTATCGTTTGCCATAGAAAATACCCTTGTAAAACTTAAAACGTTGGTGGTAAACTACCCCTTTCCCTTAACCGATCTTCAACAAAAACAATATGTCTTGAGAACCTTACAATTCAGGGCTGTATGCAAAACATTGTTTCATTCTGTTTGAATTTGCGGCTGTTATCGTTTGCCTTAGAAAATACCCTTCTTAAAACTTAAAACGTTGCAGGTAAACTACCTCTTTCCCTTAACCGAGCTTCACCAAAAACAATAGATACGGAGTACTCTATAATTTAGGAAGGCATGCTAAATATTATTTGATTCTGCTTGAATTTGCGGCTGTTATCGTTTGCCATAGAAAAAATTTACCCTTGATTCAAAAAAAATGTTGCAAGTAAAATACCCCTTTCCCTTAACCGATCTTTACCAAAAACAACAGGTCTTGAGAACTCTACAATTCAGGGCTGTATACAAAATATTATTTGATTCTGTTTGAATTTGCGGCTGTTATCGTTTGCCATAGAAAATACCATTGTTAAAACAGAAAACGTGGCCGGTAAACTACCCCTTTCCCTTAACCGATCCTCACCAAAAACAACAGTTCTTGATAACTCTACAATTCAGAGTAGCATGCAAAATATTATTTGATTATGTTTGAATATGCGGAAGTTATCGTTTGCCATAGAAAATACCCTTCCCTTGTTAAAACATAAAACGTTGCTGGTAAACTACCCCTTCCCCCTAATTGATCTTCACCAAAAACAAAAGATCTTGAGAACTCTACAATTCAGGCCTGTATGCAAATAATCATTTGATTCTGTTTGAATTTGCGGCTGTTATCGTTTGCCATAGAAAATACCCTTGTTAAAACATAAAACGTTGCTGGTAAACTACCCCTTCCCCTTAACCGATCTTCACCTAAAACAATAAGTCTTGAGAACTCTACAATTCAGGGCTGTATGCAAAACATTGTTTGATTCTGTTTGAATTTGCGGCTGTTATCGTTTGCCATTGGAAAAAATCTATATACAGACACACACACACACACACACACACACACACACACACTTTTCGAAAAACGACTTTTTTCATGTTTTGAGTGTAGTACAATGAGAATCTGCAATAATCTCGAACACGATTTTTTTTGCCATCACCATACTTCCTTTTCCTTAAGGAACGTGGAAGTAAAAATCGGAATGGAGAACCATACATGACTTCCATGTTGTAATATTTATGTTCAAAACAATTTACTTGAATTCGGTTCGGTAATTTCTAAAAAAATATCGCCCACCACACACTAATTTCACTATTTATAGATATTATTGTTATTGTGGGGTAGTCGTTTAATATAATGTTATTTTCTGTCACTTTATCCATAAAACTTAGGTAGGCGTACTTTATTCTTATAAAGAAACCGAACTAGGCAGATAATCAGCCCTCCTCCGAAGCGCTCCGAAGTCACTCATGGACCCTCAGCATCTTGCAGAGGGTTCATTCCCTAAAGACGAAAAGTCGGTCTGTGAACCGTTCCTCTGTAAACACGTGCAGTTACACTGCCCAGCGATCCACAGGAAGCAAATCGCTATCCACGCTGGACAATTTTTCGGCTTGGACGCGTTGTGTTGGTGTGGGTTTCGGCACTTTCCATTTAAAATGTAAGAAAATAAACATGAGTGAGGCCAGAAATAACGCGAATTGTGTGTGTGTTTGTGTCTTGCCTGCCTTTTTATTGCGGTAATCATAATAATAAAATGGAAACGTAAACATTACATAATTGAGATATGCTTGCCTGCCACGAACGATATATTTTCTCTCATACATGATTTAAATTAACATGAAAAAATATAGAATTTTGTTAAAGTGAAGTGAAATGTTTCCATAGAAACTACTTCTTTGTTGTCAATAACGTATTATACAAATAAAACTTGTAAAATTTACTTCCTCCATCATCAACTACCATTTTAATTTATAAAAAAATTACCCCCTCCTCCTTCATATACCCTTTTCATTTATAGTTATTTCATCTACCTTTCTACAGTGGATTATTATGATCTTCTTTTCAGGATACATTATTTTTCAAAATTAAGCACTTTACTCTTGTTAAAACGTAAAACGTTGCTGGTAAACTACCCCTTTCCCTTAACCGATCTTCACCAAAATCAATAGACCTTCAGTCCTCTACAATTCAGAACTATATGCAAACATTATTTGATTCTGTTTGAATTTGCTGTAATCGTTTGCCATAGAAAAATTAGAAAAACACACACTTTTCGAAAAATGACTTTTTTCATGTTTTGATGGTAGTACAATCAGAATCTGTCATTATCTCGAACACGATTTTTTTCGACATGACCATACTTCCATTTCCTTATTGAACATGGAAGTAAAATGTGTACTTGTATTTGAGCGCGCGCATCTGAGTTGTTTGGGTGAATGCACACCTAACGTTATACATTTTTACGAGTATTTACAGTTAGTTCGTGTACTGACAGAAAATGATTTCGTTTCTTCTTCGGGAAGACAACAAAGAAACCTGTTCTCCAGATTACCCTTCCACAGTTACAGTTAACTACTACAGACTGAGTAACCTGCAATGAATGTAACTCGGTATTGCTGAGATGAAACGGTGAGATATTGATCCGGTCTTATGACGTCACACATTTTAACCACACTTTTATATATATATGTGCCTCTTTGCTATATCTCGTCTTAACTTTTCATCTTGATGCCGTGTATTTTTAGAGCTTTTTTTGCACTTTTCAAGCGTAGAGAATGTAATATGTGTTTTGTTTGCCCGCTAAAAGATTTCGTCAGGCACTCGTAGGAAGACTTGGGAAAATGGGAAAACGTTCTGAAAACAACAGTAAATATATTTTGTTAATTTTTGTTTTTTAGTCGTATATCATAATCATATCTTAGCAAATAGGCCGCAATAGATGACGTATTTTAACAAATCTATTAGACTCGACTGTTTATTGCCATAAATGCTTAAAACAGAAATACAGTGTGTACTCAACAACTCAAAACATACCAGAGAAACTTTATGTTTTTTATAAAGTTACGAATTTACCACCCGTAACTTCTTAAAAGGTAGAAGTTTGTGTTGGTATTTAATATATTCAAGAGAAAAAAAATTTATTTTCCGAATGTTATTTAAAAGTATACGTAAATAATACTATGCTATACTAGTGCTATGATGAATATGTAATATAAGATTACATAATGATACTATGTAACGATTCTAATCAATATAAAGTGTCCATTGTAACTGACTACGTGTAGAAAGATCGATACATTAGTAGACATATTTAAAGTACAAAGGAGTTAGTGTTGGTGTAATTATAAACAAGGGATGTTACGACTTATTTTACTGTACCATATTCGGTTTCAAAATTTCTATGAGCACTTAGGACCTGGTATAAAACCACACAGATTATGGGCAATATTGTATTTCTATATAATTAAACTCTGTTTAACGTATAAAAATATTTAAATAAGCTTCATAAAATATAATGATGTTCTAAAGTTTATATCATCTATTTATATTTAGACCCCACACAGTTGCAACTTTACTTTTTAAAAAGCCCTGATTAGAAATGATTATTGTAGAATATCAGTCTCAGGAAAAACGAGTTATTTTTCTTAGTACCAAAGTTCTAGCTAGTCTAGAATAAGGCGTTCTACCATACTACAGTGCCTTTTTCTAGAAAAAGTGTAACGTTTAGTGCTTAAAAATAATATAAAACATGTGTTACACGAATACAGTGTTGTTATTGATGGAAAATACCACGAAAGTTTGCAAGCAAGATTACTGATTATAAATAAATTAAAAAATATGTGACGGTTATAATAATAACATAACACTTATTAATGACGGTAATAATAATTAAAATACTGGAATTCAGTCAAAAAGAATTTTATTCATGCATATAAATACTTTTACAAGCATATAAATACTTACAGTGTCTGTATTATTACATTTGTAGAAGTTATCCGAACTTCAAAAATATTTTAAGTAATATTTAAAACGAAATCTAATCCGTTGGATTAAAGACAAGTAGACATAACGTTACTTTTTCAAAGATGTTTTAATATGGATAAATAAAATTTACACACTGGACTGTCTCGGAATGGAAAAGAAACAAGTAAATTTGATAATAACTTTTAACGATTTTACACAATTTCATTCTCTTCCAATTACAATTTTTAAAAATTTTGAATTGTTAGTTTAAAGTTATTGAATTTATAATATTTAATTATAAAACTGAAAAACTAGTTTTAGTATTTAGCATTATAACGTTTTATGACTTAGTAATTTATGACGGCTTACGATGAGTCATAATTTTAGTGTTACATTTTTAAATTTATTAATAAAAGGAAATACAAATAAATTGAATTTTGAAATTTGGACATGTACTTGTATGGAATTTGAAAATTATTTACTTTTTGCGTTAGAAATATAGAAATAATATTGCCAATAATGGTATACCAATAATGTACAGTGTTACTAACAACTTAATCCCTATCAGTTAAACGTTACTGTTATCTGTCGTAACTATTTTTTTTGTAATAGTGTACAGAGAAGTTGTGCTCATAAGAAGATATTAACCGTCTACAACACTTGTACCCTTTCAGAAAAGACTGGTTTCAGAGTGTATTAAAATACATTAGAGTGTGCGCATTGCACTGGTTATAATACTCGTATGCTTTGTACTGACAGTCTGTGCAATATGTAGAACAGTGTTGCTGCCGTTATTTTTCCTCATGATCTATGATACCTTGATTTTAGGCTGTATTACATAATACGATGTGTAGTAATTCTTGTAGCAGACCTTAAGTAGAAATATCATCAGCGACTGAATTTGTTAATAACTATTAAAGGGAAAGCGAGTTGTTTGACGATGTGTGTAATTTGTAAATTTGAGTTTTGTTCGCACTCGTGGGAAACGGAAAATTGGTTTTCGTATCGAAACGCGGATGTTCGTCTGTCCATACCATCGATACCATATGGATCGCGTGCTGACAGGCAAAGTGAACGGCAGAAAACGTTCCGAAGCACGTACAGTTTCCCCCACCATCGGGAGAATAAAGCGTTTGGCGCTAAGTTAACACGTGAAATAAACGAGTCGTTCAGTCAGTAATGCACTTTTTTTGACATCTTACAATTATTACATTTAGGACAGTTCTACGGAAAATTTTTGGTTATGAAGATTTTATTATTATAACAGTTTGTTTTTACTTTTGCCTGACTGATAACAGATGACAATAACTTAAAAGCGTTTACACTCATTTTAGTGACTTTGTCTCAAGCGGAAAATTAATTAGAGCGTCGTCAGACATTTTAAAGATTGTAAAATATACGAGGGACATTCAATAATTAAAGAGACAAATTGATCTAGAGAAAAAACGGTTGGCAGGAAAAATTAGGTACTTTTAGGACTTCATGTTGGCATCCCTGGAATGATCTCTGAGCAGCTGTATAATTTATTGATTGTATCTGGCAGTAAACTTAATACCAAAAAAATGATTATATCAGCTTGCAAAACTTTGCCGGCACAGTATTTAGAAAAAATATTTCAAACAAAGATTTTTCTGAAGACAGCCATGAAATGAAACTTACCAGATTATTAGGGACATTATTTTATAAAATCTTGTGCTATGATACTGGTAAGGAAAGAACCGCTGCAGCTACCTTCTCTAAGCTTGGTGTCCGCCAAAAGTTAAATGAATTTGTATTATTTAGTAATGTTTATTGTAAACAATTTTTATACAATTATTACGTAGCTAATAAAATAAAATAAAAAAATTTAATGTAAATTACCATTGCTAATTGAACACTTTAACGACCATGGCGAGCGTATACGCCAGCTTCTTTTACGGAATAAACATTTTAAAGTTTACGGCTCACGTCTTTTATTCTTTGTTTCCCTTATTCTTATCTATATTCGTCTGGCTTCAACATTAAATGTTCATAAATAAAAACGCAACAGAACTGTTTATGAACGCAACAGAACTTAGCGATAAACTGAAATAATGTGTCAGAATACTGAAACAAATATGTTTATTTTGGAAAATAACTTATTAAAAACCTCCCACTTAGGAGTCATTAATTGTTAAAATGACATAGCTATACTATTTAACGCAAAATGTACTCCGCTATGGCAACAAAAGCTATAACAAAGCAGAAAAGTCAGACTTTGTACAGGTACAGTATATAACATACGCATTGTTCTTGCCTCCCACTGGTTCAGCGGTCGGATCGAATTCAGTGAATGCAGCACACGTTCCATATATAGTATACATCGATGGTCCATACAGATCATTCTGATATTTGACAGACATACTGATCTTTAATAATTTTATTATACACTTTTGTTATACAGTAAAATTAATTAAAACGTTTTGTAATGAACAATTTTCATTACAAAGTAAAATCGAAATTTATTAAGAACAAATTTCCTAAGAATATTTTATTGCATTGATTTAGTGAAACTGTTCCTACTATTTTAACGAAGTAGGCCTACAAATTTTTTAAAAACACTGGCATTTATATTTTGGTGTATTATTAAATTTACAGTATAGTGGTGAGGCGCTACATGGTAAAAGAGCACTGATACTGATGACTGGTGTAACATAATTGCTTTGAACTAAAATAACAAACTTACGTGTATATATTTTGTGTAAATATCAGCCTCGACTATTTTACACAGTTCACTAGCTAATGGGCATTGTAGGTGATTTACACAGTATAGTAAAAGATCGTATTGATTATTTCTATGTAAGTTGAATGTTCTAAGTTAGTAATGTAAAATTTGTAATAACGAATGTTCTGATTTCAATATTAGAACAATTTCGATTCGTTGGGCCTGTATTACACTTTGGTGGTGATTGTCACTGGTGTCTAATAGCGTGTCCTGAAGTATCGTATCTAGTCAACAGTTACCGCCTTAAAACAGCAAGGTGTGTAGAAATTAGGTACTTCCGATATAACATTACCTAACGAGACATAAACGTTTGGGGTAACGTATACTGCGAGTTGTGACGTCACCACGTTATTTGTGGCAGATTCCAACTATCAACTTGTATAGTTGTACTGACCTCACACCGGTGTATACGTTTAGCCAAATTAAATTGTAATATTAGCCTGCAACACGCAGTTAAAAGAAACTTGGCGAAACAAGGATCCGGAAACTATGACGTCCACGGGGAATAGGGAAGTATCTTCCACATATTTTTTTTTACATTTCATATCTCCATACTATAAAATGGAAGTGCGCACTAAATAGGTTCATCATCATACTACCGATTGATAGGCTCTGTACGTCACTATAGAATCTAATTACTCCTACCCCAGTTTGGCTCTTTAGTTCCTCTCACACTCTCTTCGCTTAACGCCGTTAATCTATTCTTTCCTCTTCTCGTTCCCCCTTCCGGAGTGCTCTCAAGAACTTTTGTTGATATGCCTTTTTTCTAATATCATGTCTTATCCAGTGTCTTTTGTATTGTATTGTCTTATCTTCTTCAGTATTGTATCCACGTAAAAGTGTCCTGCTTTGGTTTGTTCTGTTCATAACCTTCTAATTTCTCACCCTATCAACCTATTTTTTTCCAAATGCACATCTCAAAAGCCTCAATCCTGTTCCTATCTCTGCTCTTATTCTTTCTCTTTTCCACTTCCTAAAGTCTAAGCTTTACGTCAGTATAACACAACGTATCACGGATAGAACTTTATCAGTTCTTCAGCGTTTACAGGTGCCTAGTGGTGCACAGTAGTCTCTACTTAACATCTACTCTGCTTCCCCTATGACGATTCTTGTTTTAATCTCCATTTTGCTCCTCCAGAGCTGCAGATTATCCTGACATAATTAAGAAACAGAAAATATTTGTGCCATAAAATGTATAATGTCATCAAGAGTTATACAACTCTTTTCAACTCCCTTAACATTTTTGAGTTAAATTGCTAAATGAAGATAACTAAGAAAAATTTTGCCTTTGACCTTTAAGATTTTTGAGTTTGGTGTTTACCTTTGGTGTTTTGTGCCTTTTGTGTGTAAGTGTGAAGCTGGAAACTCCGGTTAGTTAATTACTATCGATCATCAAGTAAATAAAAATTAAGTTAGTATCCCAAAATATTAAAAATATTTTATATTGTATTTTAATAAATTTTTGGTAACATATTGTAATAAAACAAAATGTTTAATTTTGTTTAGTTGTTTTCAATCAAGCCCGTGTTGGGTTCGTCACGTTGTAATATATCTCTTTTTAATTTGATTGTTATTATGTTTAATTTGTGTTTAATTTAGGTTTGCTCAAAATAAAGTTCAAAAAGTTTGTTTAAAAAAAATGTTAAAATTCTCTTGAAGCACTGGTAGATTTACCGTTGCACTTACCAATGGTGATCGTCGTCAGTCTTCCAAAATAGGCCCTGTAATACACTGAAATGTCACAACGCAGTTTATAATATGTCACAGGTGTAATTGTGTATGTACAGGAAATAAGTTGATTCTGTATATTCGATACTGCTTTAAAATTCGAATATTGGCCGCTCCTTTGACGTACGGCCACTGTAAAAATAATTTCTCTGTAAATAATTTTTTCTTTCGCCTATTTTGAAATAAAGAATCTGATTCAAGGTAAGAAAATTATTATTTTATTAGCAATAAGTTAATTTGAAATTAGTATCCTTTTAAACAATTAATAATCTTTAAAAACAATTGAAATATGTATTGAGAATCTTACGGCTCAGGGCTGGTAACACTGATTATCGTATATCGCATAACTGTTAACCTAGTTTGGTTAGTTTGATTTACAATTACCAAAATTCGTGTGTTCTTTTAGTTAACATGATACAAGGTACAGAAATGCTGAAATATAACAATAATACATAATAGATAGTATTTAAAATTCAAGAAAACAAGTTTAATTACGATATTGGAAATTATCGTATTATGGTACCACTGGTGTCAAATTACCAGCTAGGTAGAGAGGTGTATGACACGATTTCAAATACTGTTTAATTAACATTTATAAACTAGTTTAACCATGTACGGTTGTACTTGGCTAAAGTAGTTCCAACGAAAAAACTTTCGTTGATAAACTTTAGTTTTGCATTAAAATATTGTTAATGATAAGTACTCCCTGAATTTCACACTCATCATCGCCTTTATTATACACTGGCGATGGCCATTATTTTATCACATCACTCGTTGCACTTTCACACGTAATGGTTATGCACTTTGGTTAGGTTAGAATACTTGTTTATACTGGGGGGAACGCGCACTATTTTAAAATATGGTCACCGACTAACATACGTTCCGTCCGCTCTGATGGTCAAAGAACTATTAATGCTTTCCTTCGGAGTTGCTGTCGGCGTCTCCTGAAATCAGCTCTTCCTATTGGTTGAGAATTTGATAATCTCGACCCCATATGCCTTAATAAAGTCAAAAATTTTATTTTTTAGCATTGGTCTTTGGGTTCAAGAGTATGCTATGACGCGTTCAATCCTTTTCGGAATTGAAGGAAAACTTTCAATTGCTTATATCTTTGTTAATATTTTTCGAATTAAGACGTGAATGGTATCATCATCTTGCGGACGCTTGGATCATTAATTAGAGTTCACTCAAGCTATAAATCCGTCCGAAATTAACCTATGTCACTCCTTGACAATTCACTTTTCGTGGTTCTTAATCACAGTTAAGTCCTTTCCACTTTATTATGATATATTTTAATCCTAATACTTATTCTAATTGTTTAGAGTCCATTTCTCTTTATAATTATTTCTGTATACTAAAATATTTACATTTTTTGTCAAATGCTCTTTAGGCGTTTAAACCCTACATGTTCTTGCAATTGTATTCATTATTTTTAATATATTTTTTCATATTAACATATTCCTCAGGTGTTTAGGTTGTACCTTAACTATTTCTACACCTTTAGTGCAGCTTTGTTTCCACTCATTGTGCTTCATACATTTATATTAGATGGCTTTAACACACCATGTCATCATTCTGTTACTTCGATATACATAATTTATCATTAATTGTACTTAATGGATGTGTTTTAATCCATTAGAGTGTACCTAGACCTTGTACATAGTTTGTCTATAGTGTATAACACTTTTTTGTTGTGTCCAACATTCATTAATTACAGTAAGATTGCTTTTTACATCTAGCCTCATGGGTCATGTATATTTGTTTATTATTGTTTACATATATACTTGTGTATTTAGTGTTTGCTAGAGGTTCTCATAGAGGTATTGAATATTCTAGTTGCTACTGTCAAACTATTTTCCTCTCTTTTATCAAGTTTAAGTGAGTAATTTGTATAACTGATGGTCATCTTGTGTTTTGTTATTCTGGCTATTTTTGTTTAAATAATATAGATCGTATAAATGTTTTTCTCTACTCATATTGGGTTTATTATGTTACTCATTTATCCTATTTTGGCTGTTGATTTGAACAATTACCTTTGATTGCATTTTTCGCAACAATACACATCCTAATCTGTTCATTATTTTGCTTAATTGCTATAATTTTGTTATGATATGTTATTACTATTATTTATTACAATATTCTCACTATTTTATACACATTTTGTACTATTTGTTTACACATTATCACTTAATTCTTACTTGTTATAATTGTACATGTTATGTGTTTACATTTTGGTTTGGGTAAATTGTCTTGTCTCTCTATAGCAGGTTGTCTTATTTTCAATACATTAATTATTACATTATATATTGGTTTTTTACTCTCTATTCTTTTGATATTTAAACACATATCTTATTAAGGATTTTATTATTCAGTTTCAATTGTTATTGAGCAATTATTTCTCTCTTTAATCTCAGTATATTTGTGGTCTTTCTATGTTTGTACTTTGTCATAATCTTGGCTTATAAATCATACACTAAATGTTTGTGTTGTTTATTTGGGATTCACTATTTCTCCTTGTTAACACTTTTTATCTTCCTCTTCCATAAACATTACATTTTTATTGTCTGTGGTGTTTACTTTGGGGTTGTGTTATTTTAACATGAATCGATGCACTCACATAAGATACTCACTATCATTGTTTGTGGCTACTTATTAAGTTGTCGACACTTGGTTCTTGGTTATCTTTTCTTCATTATGTTCTTCCTTGTTGGAGGGTATTATAATTCACTAGTCTGGCATTCTCTACACATGCCTTATTATCTTCCTGGTCGTAGTGCATTCCTTATACTGGAATGCTATTGTCTTGTCCTTGTTAAATCTTCTTCATGGTTTATTATATATTTCTCTTCTTCTTCATAATATGCACATCTCCTCTTCTAGTGTTCAGGTTTCTTCTTCTTCATATACATATGTTTCTTCACTTATAGGGTTTTTTCACTCACTTGTATGATTTATTGTCATATTTATATTACCGGTTGTTCCCTCACTTGTATGATTTATTTGTCACGTTTATATTAATGGTTGTTCCCTCACTTGTATGATCTATTTGTCACGTTTATATTAATGGTTGTTCCCTCACTTGTATGATCTATTGGGTCTTTGTTGCTAACGTATTTGTTTGGTTTTTTTATATACTCTCCTCTTCTTATCACATTGATGATGCTTTAAGTAAAGTTCGTTTACAACTCATTTCATTAATTACTATTTTTTGGGTGTTAAGTAATATCACACCTTTTGAATTTACTTAATTGATTTTCCCTTATAATCTGGGGTGTTTATTTATTACATTATTAACTTCTTATTTCCTAATTAATCTCTACCTTCAATCCGTGTTAACACTAGCTGTTTATCTTTTCATGGGATTCTCCCTTTTAATTACAATTGTTTAAAATTAAACTTAATTTTCTTAAAATCCTTTATTAATTAACAATGTCATCATCACCTTCCAGTGTTCATTTCTTATTACTAATTGTTTACATTTAATATTATCATAAACCATATATTTTTAATTACTAATTTGGTTCACTTTTAATCACATAGTGTTTCCTCATCACTCTTCAGTGTTTATCCCACATTATGAAGTGCTTACATCTAATTCTATCATTAAAACCTTATTCTTAATTATTATTTGTTTCACCATTAATCAATTATTGTTTATTATTGATCATTAAGCGTTTTATTACCATAAATCTGGTTTTTAACTATTTTGGGGTTTTACACCTTCACTATTGCACTCCTTAAATGTTTACATTAAGTGTTTCTTAGTGGGTAATCCCTATAATTACTTCTCTTTGTCACTTTACTTTCTCACTTTCTCACTATTTCTTTCTTTACAAATATTATATATAGTATTACTAAGGTTATATTCCTATAGAGTTTTATTACATCTAACTCTAATTCTTGGGTTAGTGTACTTTTCTTTTTAGTATATTATTTTAATGGGTTTTGTTAAATCAGTTGCATTAATTATTTAATTGATAATAATATTTATTTCTGATATTGGATAATCATTGGCTTTATTCCCAATATTATACTTGAGTGTACCATTTCTCCCTTACATATTTTATATTATTGGTTTGCTTCTTATCCCTTGGTTTCACTTTAGTTCATTTTCATTTTTCTTCTTCTTCTCCTTCATTTTCAATTAACTTCATTTTAATTTGGTTCTCCCCTTCTCGTTTGGTTTTATTTCATTTGGTTGTATGAATTCATTCACTTCCTTCAATTGGCTTTATTCTTATTTGGTTTCGGTTTTTTCCCTTCTTCTTTGTTTTCCTGTTTGTTTGGTCAATCACTTGGGTTAGGTCATGTCGTCGTTTGTCGTGTTATTGTCATTTTATTTTCATTAGTTTAAATATTTTATTATTCAGATTATTTTTTATATAGTAGATTCATCTTTTTTATCCCTGGTATTGGGGTGGCTTATTTGTGTTGTAACACAATTAATTTCTGACTCGTCCATTCATACTTCTTCCTTTACTTTGATCAGTTCCACAAGGATTCCGTTTACGTCCATTGTATTTTTGTTATTAATACTCTGAGTGGCACGTTCAAATTTTTTGTTTCGTCATTAAAAGTTCTAACAGCTGTCTCAGGCCAAGGGTTGGTAGATATCCACAATATAAAATCTCCAGGTTGTTCAGTTGAACGGAACTCGCGTATCATCTTTCTATCCCTGAAACCGAATCGAATATCATTCAAAACTTTAACAGTTTATAGCAAGTTTATTATCAGCAGCCTACTTGTGTTTATAAAACATAAGAATGTGATGAAATGTTGTATATTATGTGTTATGTCATACTTTTGTCATAATTCTAAGAAATAAGAATAAACAAAAGTAAGGTAAAAATAATTATTATGTTATAATATAATTTTAATTATGTTATAAAAATAATTAATTTTCAATAATGTTTTTACAAATTATACTACGTAAGTCCTTTAAAAATTTTAACTGGTACGTACGGTATTCATCCGTAATATATTCTATTACGGATAGTTTCCATAATTTATCTGATTACTTTGCAATTATGTACACATACAGATCAGTTAAACAGTGTGTTTGTTTTTATTCAGTTAAAGCTCATGATGCCTTACTGGCTGATGTTAATTTGAATTTGGTGGATAAATGTGTGCACACGTGCAGCACTTTGTGTAGGCGAAACCAGTTTTTAACGCAGTCTGTGGTAAAAGTTCCCGACTCACTAGTAACAGCTGCGTACACAAAATCTAACATTTTCACTAAATGGTTAATGCTGGGACTTAAAAAATAATTTATTATTTTTAGAGAAAGGAAAGCTTTATACAAAGTACACTTACGTGCAAAAACTAGGTACATTTTTAATTCACCTTTGTTGGGTGTTAGGCCCAAGTGGGCTAAACAATGTTTCTTGAAGTGAATAATCCTGTCGGCTGGTCTTCCATGCTTGTTAAGAATAGTATGTAATGCATGAATAGATTCAGCGGGATGAAAATGATAAGATGTGGATTGTATTGAAGATATTGATTTTAATGCATTTCTTAAGTTACATTACAAGTGTTTAATTTATTGAAATCAGGTCGGCTAATAATGCGTGTTGCCAAAGTATTATAAATTTGAATTACATTGAAGCGGGCCTAGTCGGCCATAAGTAAGAATGTGCGGCCTAAAGCCTACATTAAATGTCGACAATAAATGACAGCGAAAAGGGTCGGCGAACCGACCGCCGAAAGCGCTTGATACACACTGTACAAAGTTCTAACACGCAAAAATTGAAGCAAGGCAGTAAGCAGATTAGCCAACTTAGAAAGTGAAATTATCGCGCTACCGTACATAAGCTGCCCGTCAAAATCAAATGATTTTTTAACATTTTTTAATAAATTATGATACATTTTACAATTTAATTTAAAAGGATACAGTTTTCTTAATAATAAGCGTTACATTCAAGGCTAAGTTGAACCTTGAGTTCTGAGATTAGATAACGACAGTCCGTTACTAGTTTAGAGATAAGCATGCATAAGATAAGCCTATAAGCCTAGAGATAGGCGTTTGTAAGCCAAGGTTGGCGAATAGCTGTTTCAGATATGAATAAAGTCTGGTTTGACCAATATTACCATCACATAGTGTATGTGCACAGTATATAACATTACAAAACATAAAAAAAATACATAGTTATGCAATGTTTAATGCATGATCGGAAGCTCATCACATGATGGACCGATAACTGGTAACCCTATGCATGTCATAGATGGTTACTGTAAAATTAGTTGAGGCCCGTGGACCTGTACAGAGAGTTCATTACATGAACAAAATTGTTATTTAACATGTTGCAGTTACATGTTCAATCGTATATTCAGCAGGGCGGCATGTATTGACCTAGTCATGCTGTTCCTGAAGTTTCAGGAACTTACAATATGTAATAATGTATGAACAAGCTAGATGCTGACTGAATGCAAGCCCAAATATGACATGTATGTCATAATTTAAGTGAAAATAATTGTGCATGCTTACTTGCAAAATGAATACAATATAAAATACAATATAAAATAAATCTAGACGTGGCAGTTACATACGGCAGACGCAAAGCAATAGTTTTTACATAGACGCAATTTATGTGAATACAATAAAAATAATTTAGATAATTACAAGACGAATAATTGCAATGTCAAATAACAAATACAATACTAAAATTACAGAAACAATTTAACAATTTAAAGACATTCACAGAATAATACACATTTATTAGCAACAGTATAAAGAAATGAATGCATGATTGCTCAGCTGCAAGACATGCGAATATTATGTAACAACATTTTATAAAATGAGACCACCAAAAACATGAAATATACCTCATAACATCAAATGAAAATGTGTAAGACATAGTATGCCACACAAATTAACATACAATACAAATATTAAGATACCACCAAAACTGTGATAATTATAGAAGCGTGCAATGGCGCAAAATTGATAAGAAAATATTGTGATAATTCATCACAATTAGGTTGACCAAATGGTCGTAATAAGTAATAAGCCAGTGGCTAAATAAAAATAGCATTGTGCTAAGTAATCATAATGTCAAATCTCGTCTCGCGCTGGCAACAGACATAATTTATGTATTGGTCTCCGCAAAACACCCGTAGGCGTGCGAATGTCCACGACACGAACCAAGTTATCTGGGCCGGGAAATGTGGCGATAATTACGCCAAATTTCCAGGCTAATGGAGGTAAATTATCCTCAATAAGCAAAACTAAGTCACCAATGGAAACATTATCCTTGGCAAATTTCCACTTGTGACGCTGCTGCAACTGGTGCAAATAATCGCGAGACCATGCCTTCCAAATGCCTTGGACAAACCTCTGAAGAAGTTGCCAACGCCCAAGACGAGAAACAGGAACGTGAGAAAGGTCTGGGTCCGGAATCGCCGTTAAGGGTGCGCAAATCAAAAAATGGGCAGGTGTGAGTGGCACCGGGTCGTTAACATCTGAAGAGATAGCAAATAAAGGTCGAGAGTTCAGACATGCCTCTATCTGAGACAAAACGGTCGTGAACTCTTCGAAATTGAGTATGGATTTGCCTACCACGCGGCGCAGATGAAATTTCAAACTCTTTATGCCGCTCTCCCAAAGGCCACCGAAATGAGGTGAGGAGGGCGGAATAAATGACCATGATATCCCCTGAGAGGACGTGAATGACTTGATCGAAGAGATGGCATCCTTATTGTGCTAAAAGTTGTAAATATCATGTAAGATAGTGCGGGCCTTCCTGAAGTTTGTGCCATTGTCGGAGTACAGTTGAGTGGGTATACCCCTACAGGCCATGAAACGACGTAATGCGGCTATAAAAGCGCTGGCCGTAAGGTCGGAAACCAATTCCAAGTGAATAGCCCTAGTCGCTAAGCAAACAAACAAAGATACGTATGCCTTAGAAAGAGTTCTAGACTTCTGCCCGCCATGACGAATCATGAAGGGACCACCATAATCAACCGCGCAAAATAGAAACGGCCTAGAAGGAGTGACTCTAGGGGATGGTAAAATACGAAGTCTCTGAACCTGCTGTGTGGCACTAAACCTGATACACCTCACACACCTTCGAATAATGGAACGGATGACTAGCCGGGCATTAACAATCCACCAACGTTGACGCAGTGAATGATGCACGAGTTGAGCACCAGCGTGAAGTAAACATGGTAATTGGGAATGCTGCAATCGTCCGCCCACGCGTATCACTCCAGAGTCGTCAAGAAACGGGTCGAGAGAAGCCAACTTCCTCCTAATGGAAACAGAAGATCCGTTACGAAGACAATTAATTTCGGCTGGAAAGTGGATCGACTGAGACTGTTTTATGAAGAAATTGAGAGACTCATGAATTTCTACAGGGGTCAGATCGCCCGTAAGTTTGTCCGCACTTGAGTGACTAATATTTCTGATGAACCGAAAACAGTAAGCGTATACACGCGTTAGCCGGTGCAACGAGGAAAAGTCCAAAGATAGGTCGACAGCCAGGATAGACATTAGAGAAAGATTATGTGTATTTTTCTCTTCCGCGGTGACTTCAGAAGACGACGGAGTGACCGGTACGAAGGATGGGAAGGGATCAGACTCTGACGATTGAGACAGACAGCTAGGACCGTGCCACCAAAGCTAGCAATCGCGCAAAACGTCAGGGAGACACCCCCTAGATATAATATCAGCAGGATTGTGTCGCGAATCAATGTGATGCCAAGTATAAGTTTGCGTACGACGCTGAATTTCAGCAACCCGATTAGCGACGTATGTTTTCCAACGCGTAGACTGCGCATGAATCCAGTAAAGAGCCACCATAGAGTCAGAATACAAATGTACATTATCAATAAACGAATAAAGAGCAGGAATAACCTTAGGTACGAGCCGCGATAATAACAAGCAAGCGCAGAGTTCGATGCGAGGTAATGATACCTGTCGTAGGGGAGCCACGCGAGATTTGGAACACAAGAGGTGACAGGAGGCAGTAGAATCTTGATAAATGACTCTGACATGTATACAACAGCCAAACCCTCTTTCAGAAGCATCCGAAAAACCATGCAATTGAACTGTAGCTGCCTAAGGCTTGCAACGAATAGATCGCGGGACTACAATTTTGCCAATCAGAACCAATTTGTCACACAAAGAATGCCAATCCGAACGTGACTGACCGGAAATCGGTTCACCCCAACCAAGCTTACAAAGACAAAGTAAGTATATGAGTATATATAAGTATATATAGCAAGTATTTGACGCTACTGAATTGATAGCGCCATCATCGATGAGTGTCGTGTGCCCAAGATCCTTATATTCTTTGATAAAGTCCGCGTAGTCGCGAGCGAGCTTGGCATCTCGCCTAAATCGACGCTCTAAGCTTAAGAATCTTGATTCGGCACTCGTGTAAGATTCCCCCAAGTGGGGATTATCAGACTTAAATGGAAGTGACACTATAAATCTACCCTCGTGGTTGCGCTGAGTAGAGCGCACAAAATGCTCTTCATAGGCCGACTCGCTATCAGGGGTATTGTCAGGGATAGTTTCTGCTTCCCAAAATCTCTCGAGAGATTGCAGAATTTGACTGTCGTTGTTCCTTGCTAGGAACGAAACAGCAGGACCCTCATTGCGGCAGTGCTTGGGCAGGTTGCCAGCAAAAATGTAGCCCAGTTTTGTTTCCTGAATGATGGGAAAATTGGGGCCGCGTGTGTATTTATTGGCTAATATCAAATCCAGATAAAATTGTGCCCCTAATAGTATGTCGATTTGCGAAGATATATTAAAGTCGGGGTCAGCCAGAAAAATTTTGATTGCAATGCGGAACTGGCTGATATCAAACGAGGTTGAAGGCAGATTGTGAGTTAAGGTAGATAAGACGGCACATTTCGCCTCGAAACTATATCTCTGATAGCGAGAAATGATACGTATAGAAGCAATATCAGTTGCGCAACACGCTGTGTTGTTTATTCCTGTTATTGGAATATTAGATTTGGCTAATTTGAGCTGTAACCTTTTTGCAAATGATTTTGTACAGAAATTTATCTGTGAACCGGCGTCCAGGAGCACCCTGGCCCTATGCCTATTGCCAGCCTGATCAACGACAGATACAACCGCTGTGGATAAAAGAACATTATTCTTGCACTGTAATTTAAGCGAGCAATAATTGCTGCTGGTACCTGTTGATTTCGGCACGTAATTTGCGTGCAACAATGTGTGGTGTCGTTTTGAACAGATTTTACACACCTGTTTACTCTTACAGTTAGCTATCAGATGACCTGATCTAAGGCAGTTGCTACAACATTTATGATTTGCAACAAATTGCCCCCGCTCAGCGGTGCTTAATATACGAAAATTATTACATATGTAAAGCGGGTGGTTGGAAATACAACACACGCATGAATAATGATTTGCCGCTGTGTGATAGCTCTTAAATGTAGTGCTGCCAGCAGTATTTCTTGAGCTACACTTCTCATGTTTATTGTTAGGTCTTACATTAAGTTTGTTGAATTGCTGTCCGGGTTCAATAGGCATTGTATTTTCTAACAGCTGTCTGCGTAAGTTTAAAAATTGCGTGAAGTCTTGAAAGCTAGGCAAATTGTCAGGGTCTATTGACTCCTTCCAAAGTTTGAAAGTAATAGGGTCAAGTTTGGTGGATAGTAACTGTATAGTGATAAATTCAAATGAATTCACTGACAGCTTCATTGCTGCCAGTGAATTAACGGAAGACGTTATTGTGTTAGTGAACTCCGCCAAACTTTGGACCGAGTCCTTTATTGTGGACTTGACCTGAAGTAGGTTTTGCACATAGTATTTAGGTAATATGAATGGGTTGTTATACCTTTCGGACAGCAAATTCAACGCTATTGTATAATTTTCTTTACAGATAGGTAATGACTTGATTAAATCTAACGGTTCACACTTCACAGAGGAATGTAAGTAATGTAATTTTTGCACTGGTGTTAAATCAGATCTGGAATGCACTAAATCGGTAAAAATTGAATAAAAATGTTGCCATTCCAATATGTTGCCTGAGAAGCAGGGCAAACTTATCGGTTTTAATTGCATGGGCGTCGATAATACGGGAGGTACAGTCTGAGTATTAAATGTGTCAAGTAATTGCAAAATGTTTGCTTCAGTTGAATATATCATTTCTTCGACCTCAACTCGGTCTCCTTGAGCAACGCTCGTGTCCTTACTAATGAGCTCTATTTCAGACTGTACCTCGTCGTACTTCGAGGCCAAGCTTTTGAGACCACAGCTTGGTGAGCTTGTCCAGTCTTACAGTTAAAAAATGTTTTGTACTTAAAGTTATATCAAATGAATTTACAGCAGATTGTATCCGCACTATTGCGGACTTTAAGCCGCCTCTCTTTCTGGTCAGCACCTTGAGGCCTTCTTCAGACATTTTACGCACTTTGTTTCACTGTTGTTGATGATACCTTGTTGGCGATGTCCTGCAGCGTCGGCTCCTTGGTGAAGATGGCAAACAGCTGGCAGAGATGACCACCTTGTGTAAAGCACTGTAGCTGGCAGGCACTTGCTAATATGTTGTCAGAAGGCTGCAAGATGACGAGCGAAATGCCGATGCAAATCACGCCACGGTCGTATTAGCTGACGTGCTAATTCGCCCGTGATGGCCAGAAATAGTGGTAGAAAATATTGGATGGAAAATCCAGGTCCGGAGTGACCAAAAAATGTTGGGTGTTAGGCCCAAGTGGGCTAAACAATGTTTCTTGAAGTGAATAATCCTGTCGGCTGGTCTTCCATGCTTGTTAAGAATAGTATGTAATGCATGAATAGATTCAGCGGGATGAAAATGATAAGATGTAGACTGTATTGAAAATATTGATTTTAATGCATTTCTTAAGTTACATTACAAGTGTTTAATTTATTGAAATCAGGTCGGCTAATAATGCGTGTTGCCAAAGTATTATAAATTTGAATTACATTGAAGCGGGCCTAGTCGGCCATAAGTCCTAAAGCCTACATTAAATGTCGACAATAAATGACAGCGAAAAGGGTCGGCGAACCGACCGCCGAAAGCGCTTGATACACACTGTACAAAGTTCTAACACGCAAAAATTGAAGCAAGGCAGTAAGCAGATTAGCCAACCTAGAAAGTGAAATTATCGCGCTACCGTACAACCTTCTTTCACTTTTACTTTCACTACCTTCACGCCTCCCTTCCAAATGTTTCTTGATTTATTTTTTCCACACTTTCAGTAATGCATTTATTACTATGTTTAACAACAACTGTAAGTATGTAATACCGTATGATTCTGTTTACTAACGAGCAGGAACAATGTTATATGATTCTCGAAGTTTTCAACATTACCTATACTTAGTTAACATTTAACCGCCTAGTTAATGAAAACAGAATCCTATTTTACGCCAGCACTGCTTAACTATAATAAAATACATTTGTGGGCATTCAAAAACGATGTCATTTCAACAATAACACAATTTTATCACTGTATTACCAAGATGTAGTATAAACAATATTCAGTTGTATTAGATAAGGTATTCGGGTTCGCTCTTAGATATTATCTTATATTAAAGCTTAACACCACATGTATCCAAATAACCTATTTTCTATTTATGTGAATTACATTTTTTAAAGCATAACTACTCTTCTACTCTCTGTAACCAAAGTTTAATGAGAATAAATGTGTGTTATGTTTTGGTTGTGTTTACTTAAGAATTTCGCTAGCTAATGTACACGCTGTAAATTAATTAGTATAGTAGGAAATATTCGGCGTTGAATTTATTTCTGTATACGTTACAAACTGAATAAAGACGTCTATTGAAACTATTAAAAGTAATATTGTAAGAATTTAGATACTGAGTGTAGAAAGAATTTAACAAAGTTAAAGTTATAGAATATTGCAACTGGAAAACAGAAAACAAGTATTTATTGAAAATGTCAGTTTCTGATTATGCAGATAACAATTCAAATAACATACAAAATTTGTATGCTTGTAGGAGGAAAACTAATTATTCTTGTGATAATTGTGATACAGCGTACATAATTGGTTGGGAGAAATCACAGGGGAAATGAGGTCGAAGAGCCTGTCTCACCAGTAGACTCACAAGCATCGCTGATGGTGGTTTTGTGCGTGCGCGCGCGCGCGCGCGCGTGTTAAACTCAGTGAACAGGTGTAATGTAGCACCTGTGAAGATTTATGTGAAGGCTAGTTTTGTTTGTACGGACTATACTTTTGAAGTCAATTTGTTGGGAAGAAGTCAATATATAAATAACGGACATTCGCTGTATTATTATGTGCACAGTTACAAATACTCTAACACATCATGCATACACTAGAGACTTGATCTAACTTGTACAAAGATACACTTGTGTAATTATCTGGTCACATTTGTGTCATGTCTTTTCAATTGTTTTAGTGTTATGTATTAAATAGTTACGTCTGTACACAATATATTAAGATGTTTTCTTTCCCACTTTGTCTAGTGCAGCTGTTCAAAATTCCTACACCCATCTCTGAACTATTTAAAATAAAACAATTCAACATTCGACTGGATGAGATCCCTCGCGAATACATTAAACCGGTTTGCGAGTTTATTTTGTATTGGAAATATTATACCTCAGGGGATGCCCATTGTCTAGATATTATCATACTACCACGTGGAAAGGTAAAGAATATTAATTTAATTAGTTCTCAGTAACATTTTGTTATTCTTTTGCTAAATTAACAATATAGTACAAGTAAATGTTTTTATGGAAATACATTCAAAATTTGTTTCACGTTTAATTTAAATAAATAGTTTTTACTTTTATTAATTTGATTTTCAACAACTAAACGAGGCAAACAGTTCAGAATCGGTGTGTAGAGTGTAATGAAGCATGTGTTTGTTTTGGTGCGCGTCAGTGACAGGATTTAAGTGTCATTATTTTTCAGCTCTATTTTAACATAGTTATTACGCTTGCAATTGAAATTGTGTTATTGTGTTACGACATATTGATGAGATAATTTTATTTATATAATATTTTTAAATAATGGCATGTTTCTTTAAAACAAACCTTTTACAGTACGCCTAACATTTACACGGTTTCATTCCATTAACGTACACATACGTACACATGCTGCTAAGGTATTGAGATGTGCATGACAGACACAGTGAATTTCCACAGCTCAATTAAATTTAATTTGAATGTGAAAATATGCATTCCTCAAAATCGTTGTGTCGCATCACCGCAAAAATTGACCGAGTTTACTAAGGATCATTAGTTGTACAAAATGTGTAGGAGGCGGCCCATTCTATAGAAACTGTTTTCACAACCGATTGTAGAATTGAAAGCCTTTCTCGGCTTTTGTATAGCAAAACCTTCCACCATTTATGCTTGTATACAAAATCGTTTCCATTCTCTGAGGGTACTTAACTTCTTTGTTAAACAGTTTATTCTTACAGAAATATTAAACAGAATAAAATATCGTTATACATTAGTGTATCCCACAAGCCTTTCACAATTTTCACTACTGTTTAAACATTGTGCGCATGTAAATTAGTTAATAAATTTAACTACGTAGATTTAAGTGTTAATTTCAATTAATAAGATAAGTTCTGCTAATGATTCATATCACCATATAAACTAATTGTGTTTCTATGAAGTAGAAGTTTTCAATTAGTATCTGTGTGTGGTCTGTGTGTAGAATTTTTTCTATGGCGACCGATAACTGCCGCAAATTCAAACAGAATCAAATATTGTTTTGCATATGTGCCCGAGTTGTAGAGAACTCAAACTATTGATTTTGGTGAAGATCGGTTAAGGAAGTAATGGTTTACCTGCAACGTTTTACGTTTTGACAAGAGTGAAGTCCTTCATTTTGATAAGTAAAGTATTTTGAAAAGAGGGTCATAATAATCCACTGTAGAAAGGTATCTATAAATCTATAAATGAAAAAGGTAGTTGAAGGGTGAGGATGTAATTTTTGCAATGATGTTATAAATTTATTGGACCGAAACCTATAAAATATTAAATAAAATTTTAACAAATATTAAACAATTTTATTAAAATATTAAACAATTGTTAAAGTAAATAAAAATTTTCAGAAAAATAATAACAATTGATATTGATTGTTCCATGCTATGTAACCACGGATTCGTAAACAAAATAATTTTTCCTTCTTCAGAAAGTCACAGAAAACAATCGCTGGGCGGTATTCGCTTTCTTTCGCGTTGTTTAAATAAAAGATAATTTAATGAAGTTAATTAATTATTTTTAAAATATTAACAACTAGTTACAATTCGTATTGTGATTATATCTCTCGGCGTTTTTACCAAAAGCACGCTGAAATATTTGATTTCGATCCGAGTTTTTGTGTACGTATTAAAAATAATTTTATAATTAATTAGAACATGGAAGTCATGTTAATTTTCCATACCGATTTTTTTTTCCTATATCCTACTACTAGACTGGGCGTTGTGCCAACGGCGCCAAATCTTATTTCTTAATTTTAATTGCATCCAAAAAGGAACTTTGAAATTAAAAGAAGACATTAATAAACTATGTGTTTCGATTTAAACAGGATGTTAAAAAAAGTTTATATTTTTCAAACTTAGATCTACGTATGAATGCTATGACGAAAGCTAATATAGATTTTTGTTACAGTGTTAATACACTTGGTTAGATGCGATCAACTAAACTATTTTCCCAACAGTAAGTTATATTGTGTTATATAAATGTATGTAAATATTATTTAGTTTTTAATTTTACCACTTAATTGATTTCTAAATGTAATTCTTGATTTTCTTGTAGCCTCACTTCATTATTAACCTAATAGTGGATCAAACAATCATACAATTCTGAATATTCTGTAATTGCAACAGTCAATAACCGTAAAGTACCAGTAAATTTATCCAAACGTAGTATATACTGTCGAGTCTGGCAAATATGGATATTGCAGTAAGATTACTGTAGTGATAAGTAGCAAGTAGATGGGGAAGATGACTAAGGCAGTAAGAAATGGACTGACATTGATGTGGCCAGAAACATAATTAACGACAACAGTTCTTCAGAATTGTCAATATGTTAATTACAAATATTCTATGAACGTACTAGCCAACTGTTCTATATGTTAGGAAGGTAACGTGATGTTTAGCGATTACATCCTTGTGCGATATGTAAGTTACGGATTGCCGATTTTCTCCATAATCTGTTCATACATATGGTTTGAATTATAACTCATTTAATTTCAGTTCTTTTTAACAAATTATTAAATTTCTATATAGCATATTTACACAAATTAAAAATTATTGGGAACTCAAAATGTTTGAGAACGTTACTCTGAATAAATTCGCCGGGTAAAGTTGCACAATCAAACTTGAAAAATAGTGTGGCGCCGAAGTTTGTCGGAGGAGTGACGTAATGTTTGAAGCGTTACTATTTTCGTTTTAATAATTGAAATTTCTTTTTAAAACCCACATTATATTTTTTATTTGAAATTAACAACATTTCTTTTTGTGGTTTCTATTTCAAATGGATAGAGACGCCCATTATCAACATCACTGACTATCATATATTAATTCCTACATGTTTGGTTCACATTATGTTGTTTACTAGATTTTGTTGTTAGAAAATCAACCATTATTCAGTATATACATATATTTTTATGGCGAAATAAATATTTTAAATTTTAATTTGTAAAAACTTCGGTACATAAAATTACTAAATAAAACTATTTTCCTTTCCCTCCCTTGCTTTCTCATTCCCGATCAGTCTGTCTTTCTGTTTGTCAACCTCTCATTTTTCATATTTCTCAGTCTGTCTGTTTGTCTGTCTCTGTTTACGTCTCTGCCTCTGTCTATGTCTTTGTCTCTGTCTGTCTGTCTGTCTCTCTCAATTTATAACTCACATTCAACTTATGAGTCACACTCCGCCATTTTTGTTTACTAACACAGTTTAATCAGTCAACATTCAGTTTCGCGACAACATACGTACAGCTTCCACATGAGTCAGTAATCCTTAATATACTGTAGTAGACAAGTCCTCACACACTCTGAAAGTGTGTATTTCTGGAAATGTATCACACGAACGCCTCATGCACTGTAATGAGAAATTAATTCTTCCTGTTGTTATTGTGACTTGTAATCGGATTATAATGTAATATACTGAAAACTTCTCGCTATATGATTAGTTACTTATGTAACAGAAATCCCGATTCCTTTGTATTGAGTTTGTGTTGTGAGTGCGAGCACGCGTGCCTTTGTGGTTTTACAGTATCTGCGTTACTAATTAACACCAAGCGTCTCCTCGTTTTTGTTTTTTTGTGTTAATAACATTAGACTATAACATCACATACGACGCGAACGCGAATGCTACAACATACATGTCACAGTAAAACGAGGAATACATATCAACACATTCCACTCATTACTAAAATTGAAACTTCTAACGATATAAATTTGTACACTAGCTGGGCTCTTTTTAGTTCCATGTTCCATAAGGAAGTATGGTGATAAGCAAAAAAAATCGTGTTCGAGATAATTGCAGATTCTGATTGTACTACCCTCAAAACATGAAAAAAAGTCATTTTTCGAAAAGTGTCTGTGTGTCTGTCTGTCTATGTGTAGATTTTTTTTTTGGCAAACGATAAGAGCCGCAAATTCAAACAGATCAAATGCTTTTTTGCATACAGTCCTGAATAAAATTGTAGAGTTCTCAAAACCTATAGTTTTTGGTGAAGATCGGTTAAGGGAAAGGGGTAGTTTACGTGCAACATTTTATGTTTTAACAAGGGTAATTTTATTTTTATGAGAAATGATAACTGGCGCATATTCAAAGAAAATCAAATAGTTTTTTGCATACGTTCCTGAAGCTGTAAGTACTCAAGGTCGGTTGATTTTGGTGAAGATCGGTTAAGGGAAAGGGGTAGTTTTTCCTGCAACGTTTTATGTTTCAAAAAGGGTAATTTTTTCTATGACGAAGGATAACTGCCTTAAATTAAAAGAGAATCAAATAATTTGTTGCATACGTTTCTGAATTGTAAAGAGCTGATGACCTATTGATGTTGGTGAAGATCTGTTAAGGGAAAGGGGTAGTTTACCTGCCACCTTTAATGTTTGAACAAGAGTAATTGTTTCTATGAAAAACGATAACTGCCGCACATTCAAACAGAATCAAATAATGTTTTGCATGCATCCTAAATTGTAGAGGACTCAAGACCTATTGATTTTGGTGAAGATCAGTTAAGAGAAAGGGGTAGTTTATCCGCAACGTTTTATATGATAACAAGGTTAATTTTTTTCTATGACGAACGATAACTGCCGTAAATTCGAACATAATCAAATAACGTTTTGCATACGTCCCTAAATTGCAGAGTACTCAAGGCCTGTTGATTTTGGTGAAGATCGGTTAAGGGAAAGGGGTAGTTTACCTGCAACTTTTTATGTTGTAACAAGAGAAATTTTTTCATGACGAACGATAACTGCCGTAAATTCAAACAGAATCAAATATTTTTTTACATATATGTGCCTGAGTTGTAGAATACTCAAGGTCTATTGATTTTGGTGAAAATCGGTTACGGGAAAAGGGCAGTTTACCTGAAATATTTTTTGTTGTAACAAGAGTAAAGAACTTAATTTTGATAAATAAAGTATCCTGATAAGAAGATCTTAATAATCCACTGTAGAAACGTAGATGAAATATCTATAAATGAAGAGGCTAGTTGAACGGGGTAGTTGATGGGGGAGGGGATAACTTTTATGTGTACTACGTTATCGGCAACAAAGTAGTAGTTTGTTGTTAAAATTCCTTCCCGGGCTGTTTGGCCGTAGTCCAATGTTTTCTGCAAAACCAGACGTTTCGGCTGTGCCGTCCACTGCCATCATCAGTAAAAATCGAGTGCGATAACGTGTGGTGGTATACGTTAGTGACCACAATACTGTGGTTAAGGCTGAAGCAATAAGTGAAAAGAAGTATTTTCTATGGAAACATTTCATTTCGTAAATGATTTTAAATATAAATCTTAGAACTGGTAAGTCATGTATGGTTCTCCATACCGATATTTGATTCATGTTAAGGAGTCCTGAGCCACGAGTATCTGCAATTAAAATTTTTTTTTGATAATCCACGTATGAATCATAAAGTCGCGGGGGGGGAGGTCAATCGTTGGGCAACTCAATTTCAGGATCAAAACGTTATCTAAAACATCCAGGATGCAAGTATATATGTGCTCGTTCATAGGTACCGTCGTACGGTTAAAATATCGTCACACACTTTAATACGTACAATAAATCAAACAGTATTCGTATTAGTAATTTTAACTTCAAAATATCTGAACAGGTTAAAACTCTTCTTGTTTGACGAAATGTTTGTTTTGCTGAGAGTAGACAGTCTCATTTCCCCTTTTGGTGACATTTTCATTTTCAGTTCCAAATGGTAATTCTCGTTCACATACTTTTAGCACAGAATGTTGCACATCACGAAATAAATAGGCTAACATATCATTTATATTATTCCTATATATTATTAGATATAATTTATATATTCACTAATTACAACATACTATTAAATATTTATAAAGAATTTAACGTTATTTAATACAAACATAATTAAAAGCGTTAGGTTGAGAGAATGTATTTTTGAACAATACACGCTCTAATTTAAATATACGTAGTGTTTTATTTCTAATTAGCCGATTTACCCAGCGTTGCTCGGGTTCATAATTTATTCATAGGCTCATAGGCACCTATTCTTGTTCTAACGTTATATTACTTGTATATTGTATAATCTTCCTTATATTGTTACGTTCGCATTCTCACTGGAGGAATACTCTGTAGCGCACCTGTTAAAGAACATGTCATAAACTTTATTCTTCTTTCTGGAGAAGAATTCTGTTGCGCGTGATGCTCCTGCTCGATTTCTAACTCTGGGAGAGGGCGAACAGCTAAATTAGTTTTCAATAAAATGTCTACAGTACTTGCACGCGCTGAGTATTTAACTGTCGTTTTATAATTCTTTCTGTTAATGTTGAAATAAGGTACGGTATTTGTTAAATTAGTGTCTCCTAAACTTATTCTAACAATACAATATCTCTATAGATTTCAGCTTATCAATTTTTAAATTCAAACTGAAACAAGCGCATTTATATTGTCTGAACACAATGATCTGAATTTCATTCGCTATCAAAACGTTGTTTTTTATACTCGCTTATAACTTACTTCGATCTTAACTTATCCACTTTTAAATTCAAACTGAAACAACTCTGAATTCACGCACTATTAAGACGTTTCTTAAGATGCATACACCACCTTCGATATCATAACCTATATCTTTACTTATAAGAACCGTGGACTCTGGCCCCGGCGTCTTTCGCGGGATCCGACCTAAGACTCCCCGGGTTCCGTGGACGGACTCCGGGGGAGGCCCGTCGGACGACTCCCGCGCTATTCCTTACGCGAAAGGCTTCCACCTATGCCGGGACACCGCCTGCTTTTTCCGGTATCCAGGTCGATGAAACTCCCGCGCCACGATTTGTTCAGAGACCTCCCCGGGGTAAGGAAGGTTCTCCGAAGCCCGGGAAATCCGTCGACATGCCGGGCGAGGCGCTAGGACTCTGGCCCGGCCGTTTTTCGCGAGATCCGACCTAAGACTCCCCGGGTTTCGTGAACGGACTCCAGGGAAGGCCCGTAGGACGACTCCTGCGCAATTTCCTACTCGGGAGACTTCCACCGATGCTATGGCAACCAGAATCTATTCTATTGGGTTGCTATGGTAATCAGATCTAATAGCTTTTAAGACCCAAAGGACCCCCCAGAGGATCGTATCGAAAAAACATCTGTCCTATGTTGGTTCTCCCGTTGCGTAAAATATTTGTGCCAAGTTTGGTTGAAATCGGTCCAGTGGTTTAGGAGGAGATGTGGAACATACATACATACATAGATACAACATAGATACAATGACTTTTATTTATATTAAGATATCCGTAAAGACATATTGTGCCTTTACGTTAGCGCGCGCGCGTTGAACATATCTCTAATACGCTGATTTACACCAAGTTTAAAAATTTGCAGGAACGATAGGTTATCGTGAAATGAAAAAATTATTGTCAATTTGGAAAATTATAAAATTTTCTTTATTTAAGAATGCAAACATTTAAAAATATGGCTCTTCTTGTAAGTGTGAATATACATAGAATATTTATCACATTAATGTCTATATTGAAAGATTATATGCCCAATGAAGAACATCAAATTGACATACAAAAAAAAATTAAAAAATGTATTTTACATTTGGCAACTGACAAAAAATAATTGAATAATTGAATTCGCACAACCGCACGTCTACGGGTGCGGAAGGTTACTGAATATTCCTTGGTATATTTCATTTTCGCATCGCGTTACGCTATTTTGCTCATTTCGAGTAAAATTTACCGTTTTTGCAGGTGTCCAACTTTTTGTCTGTGCTGGTTGTCAAACACTATGAATACATTATTCACACTCGCACTGGACTCTTCAATTCGAGTAACACACACCTGCTCGCGCTTGTTCTTCAAATTACAGACTGTCTATTAAGCTTTTATACTTACTGGTTGATATGAATTTGCATATTCATCTCTATACGTTCTACTTGTAATTTGTTTTGTTGTAATGTGTAATATTGAGCAACATTAGACTTAATATTAAATTTTAATATTACATACTACGTAATCGCATACATACTAGTTGAATTATTATTTTGTGGAAAAAAATTTAGAATGTTTTATTTAAAATTATGTATTTTAAAAATTTTGCATTTGACGTTCAAAAGGTAACATCGCAGCTTATGTTTAAGGTTGGCAGACTTAGTGTGTCTCTCGAAACAAACACCCGGCAAAGCTGTCTATTTAATGAAACAACTTAAAATTATTAAGTAAAAAACAAGATAGGGGTAACAAAGTTGGAATGTAATATATATTTTTAATAAAAAAAAACATTTCAGTTGAGTGATTACAAATTACATTTTTGTAGCTTTCATTTTAATGTTACGAAGCATCCTTAGCGGGGAGGAAATAAAAAATTCAAAATTCTTACAGCCTCTTCCTTTTTACAGTCTTCTGAGTAACACGAGCGAGTAATAAACACACACACACACACACACACACACACACACACACACACACACACACACACAAAACACTTACAGCTTAACAGTTACTGATACCGGCTTTATAATTTATTACATTCATTGTACGGCCCTATATTCACTTCAGATTTTTTTAAATATTTACACCTTTATGTTATTATTATATTGGTTTCGCTATAATAATTTATCACGTCACATGAGTTTATATTTATATCAGATATAAATAAACTGTGGTTACTAAACAGAGAATATATATTTGTTGTAAATATTAATCCTTGTGATTTACTACAGCATTATGTTGCAGATTTTACAGAGTTAAACTAATTTAATCCGTGTTGTATTTTAACATTTACCAAGTGTAATATCATCCATAACAGTTTTTAACTTTCGCCAGTATTCGAACCCACTCTCTTTCCTTCTCGCTAGAGTTCCCATCTTTTTCAAATCCACCTCCCGTCCTGCTCCTGTCGTTTCCGTATCAATTTCACTTATACTTTTCATCAAAGAATTAAGCCTTTTGTTGATTATCTCCTTTCATTATTTCTATGTAGTAGCTAATAACATTTTCAAGATCCTTGAAGTCCATACTAAATCTTCTTCTTTGACTAGGCAATCTATTTTAAATTCTGTTTTATCCGATACTCTTCCACAACTTAACAACATAACGAAAATAATTGTGATGGCAACCTTTAAAGGTTTGGTTTAAATTAAGTTTGAAAGTAACCAGGCTAGGTATTTCTACTCAACTGAGTTAAATTGATGGTTTCCACTGGTTCAGGTCAACATTCGATTTGTCTTATTGTCTTAAAAATATTAACAAGCGGAGGTTTAAAATAATTCTAAAATGGATGCTTTGGGGTTTTCTTGTTCAAAATTTAGTGTTTCTCGGTATTTTACAAATTAAAATGGTGAGGAAAAGGTTACAGTTTTATCTTACTATATATTAAGCACAGTCATACTGCACTAAAACAGACTGTGTGAGATACGCGGCATACGTGAACTCCATACCCCCCCACACACACACACACACACACATCTGCAGAGCACGTTTTGTTAATATCTATTTATATTTTTAAATGGCAAGTGTACTATTTTCAAGAATGTATTTATATATTATTATGATTTAATACTTGTGTAGTAAGATAGGGTGTATAACAAAAATGTATACCATAAAAGAAATATAAACATTTAGTAAACAGTCAGCTATTTCGCCGTTTTTGAAATGTTCTGAGTACTGTGTTTTTTGGGTATAAACTTTTCCCGTTTTGGTCTGTACATCTGTGATTACATGTGATATACATCTGTAATCATGTAAGTGATGTGTAGGCCTACGTATGGATATTGGATTGGCTTTAGTCTTCACTTTTCAATTTAATTTTTTACTGTTTCCTTTACTCTGTTTTATATTGTGTTCTTTCTCTATATCTAACCGATCTCTTGAACTTGCATATAAAAAAACTTGTTACGTTATACGTATAGTTAAGCAGCCATAACTAGAAAATCCTGGAAGAAACATTAAAAGATGTGCTACATTGGTAGTAATATTATATATGACTTCTATACAAACCAAATTAATTATTAAGGGGTAAGAATGCCTCGGAGCCAGAGATATACCTAACGAAAGGAAATGATACAACTGGGCCTCATTACCGCGGAGTTAGTAGGTAGGATTGCGATGATCGGAACGCTCACTAACGTAAGAAACAGTAATTGCCACCTCACTAACAACATCGGACTGAATAATTAATGTACATATGTCCGCACACAAAAGTTCAAAAGATAGAATCATATCGATTCTATTAACGCAGCTAAATAGAAATCAAGACTGTTTTGGTTGGCGCTGGCCGCTTATATTTATATCCCGCTGAGGTTCGAGAAAAGTGTACAGCTTTATAGGCCACGCGTCGAGAATAATATCATATGACGCCAACCTTACCGATCTTGTTCACACCGCGCAGACAGAATGACGAGCACGAGACGCAATTTACCTATCTCCTGGAGGTAAGAATATTATCTGTTTGGTGAGATGTAGAAACTTATTTTGGCAGTAAAAATTATATTCACAATCTGAAACAGTTATCGATTTAGGATAAGTTATTTGTTATTGTTTCATAAATGTGTGTGTGTGTGTGTGTGTGTGTGTGTGAGTGTGAACATAGTGTTATTACTAATAAAAAGGATTTTTTGTAATTAACCTTGAAACCATCAGAATAATCTCTACGAGAGTTGTTTTACAAAACGAGAAATATTATTTGTGGTAAAATAATACTATAGTACTACTAAATATGTAAGAACACAGTCGTGTAAAACATTCAGTTATATTTTTCTTGAAATTATGAAAATAAGAACTAAACGATTATTTATTATATGTGAGGTTTAATTAAACGTTCTGTTGATTCTTGTTTTTAAAAAGTTATACCTTTACTCATCTATAAGTGTTGTTACGACGGTCTCGCTATGGTACAGTGGAAAACAAAATACAAGAAACCAATGAGGTCGCTAAAACCCAGCTTTAATTATCAGAATTAAACAGTTTGTAATCAAGAAGTTATCCAAAAAGATTATACTAGTATAATAATTCAAGTTAATCTGTCTACACATAAATAATACTGTCAACTATAAAGAATTCCGCACTATAATCATTTTTCACTAATAGACCACTTGAGACTCACTGTGTAAATCGCCGGACAATAACTGAAAACTAAGGGGCAGGTATGGACTATTTATAGTCTGCAGGGATCCATAATATGGGTCCTTAATAAACATTTGGAAATTATATAGGACACTTCAGCGCGGCGTTGGCAGAAACACACACACTGGCAGGGTAGTCGAGAAGCTTGTAGAACGACCCATCGAACGCATGAGAACGTTCCGCATTACGTAAGACTGCCTTGTGTGTTAAGTGTCACGTACGCACACAACATTACAGCTGGCACTGCTGGGATAGCCGAGAAACATACTGTAATGGCGTAACAGTATACATTTTCCATTTTACGTGATCTCTATCGGATATAACTTACGCCAACGTTTTTCTAGCCTTTAGAACATTTTTGGAACGCATTTTAAGGTATTTCCTTGAGAACGTTCAGTAACTATTTTAATGTCTTCGTTCTTATAAATTAAAAAAGTTACTTATATCCAATATAAAAGGAATACAGCGATGCGGTATAATAAATATGTAATTTTTTACAAGATATTCCTAAACTCGCAACGACATGGGGGGAGCCGGTGAATTGTCATCTTGAAATTCCGTAAATTTTTCTTCTATAAACCTAATCGTTTTCTACAAATAGCTCTGTGAAAGCGACATAATGTTCCCAAATAATGTCTTTATTGTCTGTAGTAGAATTCTCTTTGTTTACTTTAACATTTCCTGGAATAAAAAACAACAATGCTATCACCATCTTTAACTGTTTTACAACGGTCTTGGAACCATAGGTTGGCGTACCATTTGTATCATTGTAACGTATTGCCGCGTTACAAATCCAGGGAACCCATCTTAACTGACCTCTGCCAATTACGTGGGCTGCCTACGTTGTAACGAACTGTATTCAAATCCAATAAACTGAACAAATTACTTACTAACTGTGTAAGGAAACAAGGGAAGGTATTGTACTGATTTACGCACTCATTTTATGTGTGTGACAAGACGACTTCTCTTTATTTAACAACTGTTACTGACAGATCCCATGACCTCACTAATTAAACTAAAGTATTTAAATTCTTTTATAAAACTTTCGGATCAAACTGACTCTGTTTTGCTATACCTCGGATCCGGGTTAACTTTCTGTATTTGATAGTAAAGACTTTTGATTATTTTCAATTCATTATCTTAGCTTGCAAGACTTCTTTAACCATTTGAAGAATGGTACTATTACTTGGAATAATAATAAGATACATCAATATATAAAGCGTTACAACGTATGATGTTTGAGTTTCTTACAGTAAACTCTTAGATTTACTCTTTTAATGTTTACATAAAATTAATTGTCTTTGAAAAGTCTCTTTTGGAAGTGTGTAGTATAACAAATATTATTAACTCTCGATAGACAGGCTATCGAGTCACCTTTAGAATGGAATGTAGAAACCTCGTCCTGGGGTGTCCGTCTTGGGAATCCTTGTACGCGCCGTCATCATCTGCGTCGGGTCTTCGTCAATAATGTGTCGAAAGTTCACAGAGGAGATTGAAGCTTCTTCGGTGTAAGTATATGTAGATTCTCGGATGTCCTAAACAGCATCTTCTGCCGGGTATACGTGTCTTTAAGCAGTTCCTGCAGATCACATCTTCAGGAATGATGTTGAAATGTGAGTTACTTCTTGAAGGGAGTCGTCATCTTGCTTAACACTCTTACTTTTTGTTGTTGCATATTATTTCTTCTCGTTACCACATATTTATAGTTAATGGTACATGCCACACGCTTTTTATAGTAGTAGTTACTAAACTACATTTAAATTAAACAAACAAACTAACAACATTTTATCAGAGCTTTCGCTCGTACGTCTGCACTCTGTGAGGTCAACATAGCGAGAGAGAGTTTTTCTGCCCGCTTCGACTGGTACTTCACAAAAGGGAGAAGGGCAACTACTCCGCGAGAATATAGTCCCTATCTGTATTTAAGTTAACATTTTTAATTACAAAAACTATACCTTAATAAACATATATAATTTTAATGAGTTATTTTAACGACTATCTGTGTCTTTAGATTTTTTAATTATTAACATTATGATTTTTATCTTATCCTAAATTACAGACGACTCGGAAGACATGTCGAGTCCGGAATTAACAGGTCACCGCCTGACAACAAGCAAAGGGTTAAATATGACAATAATAACTATTTGCAATTTGCCTTTTTATTAAAGTTTCTTTGAACTTCTTAATTACTACTTATTCTCATACTGAGTACATACAGGGGTTTTAAGTATTATAGTGAGATTTAAAATTGCTTAATCGCTCACCAACTTAATTTTTAATTTTTTTTTTATTTTACGATTACTGTTACAATTTAAATCGTCACATACTCCACCGCTTAATCTGCACGTTACTTTTTTTTTTTACAACTGGGGACCTGGAGTATGAATGGTGTCAGTGTGTGAAGTTATTTATTATTAGTATTATTTATTATTAGTGCACAGTTTGTTTTCTCTAATTCTCTTTAAATGATCTTGTTCATTTAAATGATCGCCTTCGTGAAATTCCCTTTTTCTCACTTCTTACAGTACTAACTTATATTTTAATCTTAATACTAATTTCCAAACCTTAGATTGGAAAGATCCCTACCTATCCGTAACTCACAACATCGTGCCCCGACTGACATCAGCTTACTCTAACTACTCAAGTTAGCTTTCAGCATTCATTAATGATCTTTGGCACCTTTCTGCCCTATCATTACCCTTTTCAGTCGGCGCCGTTGTGACCTGTTACGTTACATGTATATAATTCTCTCTTAATTAT
Source organism: Magicicada septendecula (assembly GCA_034769895.1). Classification (NCBI taxonomy): domain Eukaryota; kingdom Metazoa; phylum Arthropoda; class Insecta; order Hemiptera; family Cicadidae; genus Magicicada; species Magicicada septendecula. The sequence goes on along the minus strand of CM068371.1, from coordinate 195,173,656 downwards.
ATACCATAAACTTATTTCTAATGTAATCTAAAGAGGATCCCATACTCCACCTTAGATTACTGTTACTTGAGAGAAGCGGAATCTCACGAAGATAATTCTCTTTTATCTCTTTAACAATAACTAAACAAACTATGCGGGAGGGGAGACACTTTACACAAAGCAATGTAAAATGGTTTTCAATTGTTTAGGCTAGCACCGGTTTATCACAATAGGGAGGGTGCGTGGCTGCTTACTACAATTCTGAACACGCTTTATTTTCTCTAACTGGCCACCACCGGGGTGTTTACACTATGCAACGTTACTTGTATTATTATTATTCTTTTCCCTTACTTACTGCTACACTTCACACAATTTAGTTTAAGTTAAGATTTAATCAGCCTTATTATTTAAGCAATTATTATTGACTTATTATTATTTTCTTTGGGGGATTTAAGAAACGCACCAAGAACTATTTACTATCTAATTACCATATTTATTTAGCACTCTTTATTTATTATTATAAATTTATTATTAAGTCACTACATTATTTAATTGTTGTCACGGGGAAAATACTTGAACTACTACACTGTACACATTTATTACACATATATAGGATCAATTCTTAAGTAAATAATTTGCACAAATTCGAAAAGAACAATTTCTCTTCTAAGGGAGAGACAGAAATTGCACACACATATTTTTCAAAGTTAAATACCGATCAGCTGTTTTCTGGAATGTAGGTCACCCTCTTTATTTAGTTAACAAAGGTAGGCTGAGTGTGTCAGTGAGGACGGGGGGTTTTACTCTTACGTATTGTTCTCTACACAATGCCACCGATGACTTCCTGAACAGGTCTGAACTAGCGGAGAGGGGCGAGCCGGCAGGCATAGGGTGAATCTTATTCAACAATACAGACTACTATTACGCTTTATAACACTTTGACTCTATTCATTCATATACTTTCCCCAATTAAATCAATTATTTATTTTGTCACAATTTCAAATTACGAAATTCTTTCCACGTAATTAACTGGGTCTACTTTACGCAGGAGCATTATTATTATTAACAAAGTTTTGTTACTACAGACACATGTTAGTGTATGTCTAACATATACTATGTAGGAGTATTCAAGAAACAACAGGTCATGGATTGTCTTAAAACAAACCAGTTAGAGACTGATCAGTTGACCAAACATTACAAGTCATATATGCAAGTAGGTACATGCATATTTCTTCATACAATGATATTTCAACTTATACACACTATCATTTAAGTATTTTTGAGATACGTAAGATATGAGATATGTTTTGAAAATTAAATTTACCTTAAGTACATTCTCTGAGTGCATAGATCAATAACATTCAGGGAGTTATTTAATTTACTAACAAATTAAGAAAACTACAGAGTGGCACAATTTTGTTTGGGTCACTATGTACACAATTACTCTTACAAGACAACAACAACACAATACCTTTTATAAAAATAAGCAGTGGCGCAACTTTGTATGCGTTACGAGGCTTACAACACCTTTATAAAAATAAGCAGAGTGGCGCAATTTTGTAACGTATTGCCGCGTTACAAATCCAGGGAACCCATCTTAACTGACCTCTGCCAATTACATGGGCTGCCTACGTTGTAACGAACTGTATTCAAATCCAGTAAACTGAACAAATTACTTACTAACTGTGTAAGGAAACAAGGGAAGGTATTGTACTGATTTACGCACTCATTTCATGTGTGTGACAAGACGACTTCTCTTTATTTAACAACTGTTACTGACAGATCCCATGATCTCACTAATTAAACTAAAGTATTTAAATTCTTTTATAAAACTTTGGGATCAAATTGACTCTGTTTTGCTATACCTCGGATCCGGGTTAACATTCTGTATTTGATAGTAAAGACTTTTGATTATTTTCAATTCATTATCTTAGCTTGCAAGACTTCTTTAACCATTTGAAGAATGGTACTATTACTTGGAATAATAATAAGATACATCAATATATAAAGCGTTACAACGTATGATGTTTGAGTTTCTTACAGTAAACTCTTAGATTTACTCTTTTAATGTTTACATAAAATTAATTGTCTTTGAAAAGTCTCTTTTGGAAGTGTGTAGTATAACAAATATTATTAACTCTCGATAGACAGGCTATCGAGTCACCTTTAGAATGGAATGTAGAAACCTCGTCCTGGGGTGTCCGTCTTGGGAATCCTTGTACGCGCCGTCATCATCTGCGTCGGGTCTTCGTCAATAATGTGTCGAAAGTTCACAGAGGAGATTGAAGCTTCTTCGGTGTAAGTATATGTAGATTCTCGGATGTCCTAAACAGCATCTTCTGCCGGGTATACGTGTCTTTAAGCAGTTCCTGCAGATCACATCTTCAGGAATGATGTTGAAATGTGAGTTACTTCTTGAAGGGAGTCGTCATCTTGCTTAACACTCTTACTTTTTGTTGTTGCATATTATTTCTTCTCGTTACCACATATTTATAGTTAATGGTACATGCCACACGCTTTTTATAGTAGTAGTTACTAAACTACATTTAAATTAAACAAACAAACTAACAACATTTTATCAGAGCTTTCGCTCGTACGTCTGCACTCTGTGAGGTCAACATAGCGAGAGAGAGTTTTTCTGCCCGCTTCGACTGGTACTTCACAAAAGGGAGAAGGGCAACTACTCCGCGAGAATATAGTCCCTATCTGTATTTAAGTTAACATTTTTAATTACAAAAACTATACCTTAATAAACATATATAATTTTAATGAGTTATTTTAACGACTATCTGTGTCTTTAGATTTTTTAATTATTAACATTATGATTTTTATCTTATCCTAAATTACAGACGACTCGGAAGACATGTCGAGTCCGGAATTAACAGGTCACCGCCTGACAACAAGCAAAGGGTTAAATATGACAATAATAACTATTTACAATTTGCCTTTTTATTAAAGTTTCTTTGAACTTCTTAATTACTACTTATTCTCATACTGAGTACATACAGGGGTTTTAAGTATTATAGTGAGATTTAAAATTGCTTAATCGCTCACCAACTTAATTTTTAATTTTTTTTTTATTTTACGATTACTGTTACAATTTAAATCGTCACATACTCCACCGCTTAATCTGCACGTTACTTTTTTTTTTTACAACTGGGGACCTGGAGTATGAATGGTGTCAGTGTGTGAAGTTATTTATTATTAGTATTATTTATTATTAGTGCACAGTTTGTTTTCTCTAATTCTCTTTAAATGATCTTGTTCATTTAAATGATCGCCTTCGTGAAATTCCCTTTTTCTCACTTCTTACAGTACTAACTTATATTTTAATCTTAATACTAATTTCCAAACCTTAGATTGGAAAGATCCCTACCTATCCGTAACTCACAACATCGTGCCCCGACTGACATCAGCTTACTCTAACTACTCAAGTTAGCTTTCAGCATTCATTAATGATCTTTGGCACCTTTCTGCCCTATCATTACCCTTTTCAGTCGGCGCCGTTGTGACCTGTTACGTTACATGTATATAATTCTCTCTTAATTATATACCATAAACTTATTTCTAATGTAATCTAAAGAGGATCCCATACTCCACCTTAGATTACTGTTACTTGAGAGAAGCGGAATCTCACGAAGATAATTCTCTTTTATCTCTTTAACAATAACTAAACAAACTATGCGGGAGGGGAGACACTTTACACAAAGCAATGTAAAATGGTTTTCAATTGTTTAGGCTAGCACCGGTTTATCACAATAGGGAGGGTGCGTGGCTGCTTACTACAATTCTGAACACGCTTTATTTTCTCTAACTGGCCACCACCGGGGTGTTTACACTATGCAACGTTACTTGTATTATTATTATTCTTTTCCCTTACTTACTGCTACACTTCACACAATTTAGTTTAAGTTAAGATTTAATCAGCCTTATTATTTAAGCAATTATTATTGACTTATTATTATTTTCTTTGGGGGATTTAAGAAACGCACCAAGAACTATTTACTATCTAATTACCATATTTATTTAGCACTCTTTATTTATTATTATAAATTTATTATTAAGTCACTACATTATTTAATTGTTGTCACGGGGAAAATACTTGAACTACTACACTGTACACATTTATTACACATATATAGGATCAATTCTTAAGTAAATAATTTGCACAAATTCGAAAAGAACAATTTCTCTTCTAAGGGAGAGACAGAAATTGCACACACATATTTTTCAAAGTTAAATACCGATCAGCTGTTTTCTGGAATGTAGGTCACCCTCTTTATTTAGTTAACAAAGGTAGGCTGAGTGTGTCAGTGAGGACGGGGGGTTTTACTCTTACGTATTGTTCTCTACACAATGCCACCGATGACTTCCTGAACAGGTCTGAACTAGCGGAGAGGGGCGAGCCGGCAGGCATAGGGTGAATCTTATTCAACAATACAGACTACTATTACGCTTTATAACACTTTGACTCTATTCATTCATATACTTTCCCCAATTAAATCAATTATTTATTTTGTCACAATTTCAAATTACGAAATTCTTTCCACGTAATTAACTGGGTCTACTTTACGCAGGAGCATTATTATTATTAACAAAGTTTTGTTACTACAGACACATGTTAGTGTATGTCTAACATATACTATGTAGGAGTATTCAAGAAACAACAGGTCATGGATTGTCTTAAAACAAACCAGTTAGAGACTGATCAGTTGACCAAACATTACAAGTCATATATGCAAGTAGGTACATGCATATTTCTTCATACAATGATATTTCAACTTATACACACTATCATTTAAGTATTTTTGAGATACGTAAGATATGAGATATGTTTTGAAAATTAAATTTACCTTAAGTACATTCTCTGAGTGCATAGATCAATAACATTCAGGGAGTTATTTAATTTACTAACAAATTAAGAAAACTACAGAGTGGCACAATTTTGTTTGGGTCACTATGTACACAATTACTCTTACAAGACAACAACAACACAATACCTTTTATAAAAATAAGCAGTGGCGCAACTTTGTATGCGTTACGAGGCTTACAACACCTTTATAAAAATAAGCAGAGTGGCGCAATTTTGTAACGTATTGCCGCGTTACAAATCCAGGGAACCCATCTTAACTGACCTCTGCCAATTACATGGGCTGCCTACGTTGTAACGAACTGTATTCAAATCCAGTAAACTGAACAAATTACTTACTAACTGTGTAAGGAAACAAGGGAAGGTATTGTACTGATTTACGCACTCATTTCATGTGTGTGACAAGACGACTTCTCTTTATTTAACAACTGTTACTGACAGATCCCATGATCTCACTAATTAAACTAAAGTATTTAAATTCTTTTATAAAACTTTGGGATCAAATTGACTCTGTTTTGCTATACCTCGGATCCGGGTTAACATTCTGTATTTGATAGTAAAGACTTTTGATTATTTTCAATTCATTATCTTAGCTTGCAAGACTTCTTTAACCATTTGAAGAATGGTACTATTACTTGGAATAATAATAAGATACATCAATATATAAAGCGTTACAACGTATGATGTTTGAGTTTCTTACAGTAAACTCTTAGATTTACTCTTTTAATGTTTACATAAAATTAATTGTCTTTGAAAAGTCTCTTTTGGAAGTGTGTAGTATAACAAATATTATTAACTCTCGATAGACAGGCTATCGAGTCACCTTTAGAATGGAATGTAGAAACCTCGTCCTGGGGTGTCCGTCTTGGGAATCCTTGTACGCGCCGTCATCATCTGCGTCGGGTCTTCGTCAATAATGTGTCGAAAGTTCACAGAGGAGATTGAAGCTTCTTCGGTGTAAGTATATGTAGATTCTCGGATGTCCTAAACAGCATCTTCTGCCGGGTATACGTGTCTTTAAGCAGTTCCTGCAGATCACATCTTCAGGAATGATGTTGAAATGTGAGTTACTTCTTGAAGGGAGTCGTCATCTTGCTTAACACTCTTACTTTTTGTTGTTGCATATTATTTCTTCTCGTTACCACATATTTATAGTTAATGGTACATGCCACACGCTTTTTATAGTAGTAGTTACTAAACTACATTTAAATTAAACAAACAAACTAACAACATTTTATCAGAGCTTTCGCTCGTACGTCTGCACTCTGTGAGGTCAACATAGCGAGAGAGAGTTTTTCTGCCCGCTTCGACTGGTACTTCACAAAAGGGAGAAGGGCAACTACTCCGCGAGAATATAGTCCCTATCTGTATTTAAGTTAACATTTTTAATTACAAAAACTATACCTTAATAAACATATATAATTTTAATGAGTTATTTTAACGACTATCTGTGTCTTTAGATTTTTTAATTATTAACATTATGATTTTTATCTTATCCTAAATTACAGACGACTCGGAAGACATGTCGAGTCCGGAATTAACAGGTCACCGCCTGACAACAAGCAAAGGGTTAAATATGACAATAATAACTATTTACAATTTGCCTTTTTATTAAAGTTTCTTTGAACTTCTTAATTACTACTTATTCTCATACTGAGTACATACAGGGGTTTTAAGTATTATAGTGAGATTTAAAATTGCTTAATCGCTCACCAACTTAATTTTTAATTTTTTTTTTATTTTACGATTACTGTTACAATTTAAATCGTCACATACTCCACCGCTTAATCTGCACGTTACTTTTTTTTTTACAACTGGGGACCTGGAGTATGAATGGTGTCAGTGTGTGAAGTTATTTATTATTAGTATTATTTATTATTAGTGCACAGTTTGTTTTCTCTAATTCTCTTTAAATGATCTTGTTCATTTAAATGATCGCCTTCGTGAAATTCCCTTTTTCTCACTTCTTACAGTACTAACTTATATTTTAATCTTAATACTAATTTCCAAACCTTAGATTGGAAAGATCCCTACCTATCCGTAACTCACAACATCGTGCCCCGACTGACATCAGCTTACTCTAACTACTCAAGTTAGCTTTCAGCATTCATTAATGATCTTTGGCACCTTTCTGCCCTATCATTACCCTTTTCAGTCGGCGCCGTTGTGACCTGTTACGTTACATGAATATAATTCTCTCTTAATTATATACCATAAACTTATTTCTAATGTAATCTAAAGAGGATCCCATACTCCACCTTAGATTACTGTTACTTGAGAGAAGCGGAATCTCACGAAGATAATTCTCTTTTATCTCTTTAACAATAACTAAACAAACTATGCGGGAGGGGAGACACTTTACACAAAGCAATGTAAAATGGTTTTCAATTGTTTAGGCTAGCACCGGTTTATCACAATAGGGAGGGTGCGTGGCTGCTTACTACAATTCTGAACACGCTTTATTTTCTCTAACTGGCCACCACCGGGGTGTTTACACTATGCAACGTTACTTGTATTATTATTATTCTTTTCCCTTACTTACTGCTACACTTCACACAATTTAGTTTAAGTTAAGATTTAATCAGCCTTATTATTTAAGCAATTATTATTGACTTATTATTATTTTCTTTGGGGGATTTAAGAAACGCACCAAGAACTATTTACTATCTAATTACCATATTTATTTAGCACTCTTTATTTATTATTATAAATTTATTATTAAGTCACTACATTATTTAATTGTTGTCACGGGGAAAATACTTGAACTACTACACTGTACACATTTATTACACATATATAGGATCAATTCTTAAGTAAATAATTTGCACAAATTCGAAAAGAACAATTTCTCTTCTAAGGGAGAGACAGAAATTGCACACACATATTTTTCAAAGTTAAATACCGATCAGCTGTTTTCTGGAATGTAGGTCACCCTCTTTATTTAGTTAACAAAGGTAGGCTGAGTGTGTCAGTGAGGACGGGGGGTTTTACTCTTACGTATTGTTCTCTACACAATGCCACCGATGACTTCCTGAACAGGTCTGAACTAGCGGAGAGGGGCGAGCCGGCAGGCATAGGGTGAATCTTATTCAACAATACAGACTACTATTACGCTTTATAACACTTTGACTCTATTCATTCATATACTTTCCCCAATTAAATCAATTATTTATTTTGTCACAATTTCAAATTACGAAATTCTTTCCACGTAATTAACTGGGTCTACTTTACGCAGGAGCATTATTATTATTAACAAAGTTTTGTTACTACAGACACATGTTAGTGTATGTCTAACATATACTATGTAGGAGTATTCAAGAAACAACAGGTCATGGATTGTCTTAAAACAAACCAGTTAGAGACTGATCAGTTGACCAAACATTACAAGTCATATATGCAAGTAGGTACATGCATATTTCTTCATACAATGATATTTCAACTTATACACACTATCATTTAAGTATTTTTGAGATACGTAAGATATGAGATATGTTTTGAAAATTAAATTTACCTTAAGTACATTCTCTGAGTGCATAGATCAATAACATTCAGGGAGTTATTTAATTTACTAACAAATTAAGAAAACTACAGAGTGGCACAATTTTGTTTGGGTCACTATGTACACAATTACTCTTACAAGACAACAACAACACAATACCTTTTATAAAAATAAGCAGTGGCGCAACTTTGTATGCGTTACGAGGCTTACAACACCTTTATAAAAATAAGCAGAGTGGCGCAATTTTGTAACGTATTGCCGCGTTACAAATCCAGGGAACCAATCTTAACTGACCTCTGCCAATTACATGGGCTGCCTACGTTGTAACGAACTGTATTCAAATCCAGTAAACTGAACAAATTACTTACTAACTGTGTAAGGAAACAAGGGAAGGTATTGTACTGATTTACGCACTCATTTCATGTGTGTGACAAGACGACTTCTCTTTATTTAACAACTGTTACTGACAGATCCCATGATCTCACTAATTAAACTAAAGTATTTAAATTCTTTTATAAAACTTTGGGATCAAATTGACTCTGTTTTGCTATACCTCGGATCCGGGTTAACATTCTGTATTTGATAGTAAAGACTTTTGATTATTTTCAATTCATTATCTTAGCTTGCAAGACTTCTTTAACCATTTGAAGAATGGTACTATTACTTGGAATAATAATAAGATACATCAATATATAAAGCGTTACAACGTATGATGTTTGAGTTTCTTACAGTAAACTCTTAGATTTACTCTTTTAATGTTTACATAAAATTAATTGTCTTTGAAAAGTCTCTTTTGGAAGTGTGTAGTATAACAAATATTATTAACTCTCGATAGACAGGCTATCGAGTCACCTTTAGAATGGAATGTAGAAACCTCGTCCTGGGGTGTCCGTCTTGGGAATCCTTGTACGCGCCGTCATCATCTGCGTCGGGTCTTCGTCAATAATGTGTCGAAAGTTCACAGAGGAGATTGAAGCTTCTTCGGTGTAAGTATATGTAGATTCTCGGATGTCCTAAACAGCATCTTCTGCCGGGTATACGTGTCTTTAAGCAGTTCCTGCAGATCACATCTTCAGGAATGATGTTGAAATGTGAGTTACTTCTTGAAGGGAGTCGTCATCTTGCTTAACACTCTTACTTTTTGTTGTTGCATATTATTTCTTCTCGTTACCACATATTTATAGTTAATGGTACATGCCACACGCTTTTTATAGTAGTAGTTACTAAACTACATTTAAATTAAACAAACAAACTAACAACATTTTATCAGAGCTTTCGCTCGTACGTCTGCACTCTGTGAGGTCAACATAGCGAGAGAGAGTTTTTCTGCCCGCTTCGACTGGTACTTCACAAAAGGGAGAAGGGCAACTACTCCGCGAGAATATAGTCCCTATCTGTATTTAAGTTAACATTTTTAATTACAAAAACTATACCTTAATAAACATATATAATTTTAATGAGTTATTTTAACGACTATCTGTGTCTTTAGATTTTTTAATTATTAACATTATGATTTTTATCTTATCCTAAATTACAGACGACTCGGAAGACATGTCGAGTCCGGAATTAACAGGTCACCGCCTGACAACAAGCAAAGGGTTAAATATGACAATAATAACTATTTACAATTTGCCTTTTTATTAAAGTTTCTTTGAACTTCTTAATTACTACTTATTCTCATACTGAGTACATACAGGGGTTTTAAGTATTATAGTGAGATTTAAAATTGCTTAATCGCTCACCAACTTAATTTTTAATTTTTTTTTTATTTTACGATTACTGTTACAATTTAAATCGTCACATACTCCACCGCTTAATCTGCACGTTACTTTTTTTTTTTACAACTGGGGACCTGGAGTATGAATGGTGTCAGTGTGTGAAGTTATTTATTATTAGTATTATTTATTATTAGTGCACAGTTTGTTTTCTCTAATTCTCTTTAAATGATCTTGTTCATTTAAATGATCGCCTTCGTGAAATTCCCTTTTTCTCACTTCTTACAGTACTAACTTATATTTTAATCTTAATACTAATTTCCAAACCTTAGATTGGAAAGATCCCTACCTATCCGTAACTCACAACATCGTGCCCCGACTGACATCAGCTTACTCTAACTACTCAAGTTAGCTTTCAGCATTCATTAATGATCTTTGGCACCTTTCTGCCCTATCATTACCCTTTTCAGTCGGCGCCGTTGTGACCTGTTACGTTACATGTATATAATTCTCTCTTAATTATATACCATAAACTTATTTCTAATGTAATCTAAAGAGGATCCCATACTCCACCTTAGATTACTGTTACTTGAGAGAAGCGGAATCTCACGAAGATAATTCTCTTTTATCTCTTTAACAATAACTAAACAAACTATGCGGGAGGGGAGACACTTTACACAAAGCAATGTAAAATGGTTTTCAATTGTTTAGGCTAGCACCGGTTTATCACAATAGGGAGGGTGCGTGGCTGCTTACTACAATTCTGAACACGCTTTATTTTCTCTAACTGGCCACCACCGGGGTGTTTACACTATGCAACGTTACTTGTATTATTATTATTCTTTTCCCTTACTTACTGCTACACTTCACACAATTTAGTTTAAGTTAAGATTTAATCAGCCTTATTATTTAAGCAATTATTATTGACTTATTATTATTTTCTTTGGGGGATTTAAGAAACGCACCAAGAACTATTTACTATCTAATTACCATATTTATTTAGCACTCTTTATTTATTATTATAAATTTATTATTAAGTCACTACATTATTTAATTGTTGTCACGGGGAAAATACTTGAACTACTACACTGTACACATTTATTACACATATATAGGATCAATTCTTAAGTAAATAATTTGCACAAATTCGAAAAGAACAATTTCTCTTCTAAGGGAGAGACAGAAATTGCACACACATATTTTTCAAAGTTAAATACCGATCAGCTGTTTTCTGGAATGTAGGTCACCCTCTTTATTTAGTTAACAAAGGTAGGCTGAGTGTGTCAGTGAGGACGGGGGGTTTTACTCTTACGTATTGTTCTCTACACAATGCCACCGATGACTTCCTGAACAGGTCTGAACTAGCGGAGAGGGGCGAGCCGGCAGGCATAGGGTGAATCTTATTCAACAATACAGACTACTATTACGCTTTATAACACTTTGACTCTATTCATTCATATACTTTCCCCAATTAAATCAATTATTTATTTTGTCACAATTTCAAATTACGAAATTCTTTCCACGTAATTAACTGGGTCTACTTTACGCAGGAGCATTATTATTATTAACAAAGTTTTGTTACTACAGACACATGTTAGTGTATGTCTAACATATACTATGTAGGAGTATTCAAGAAACAACAGGTCATGGATTGTCTTAAAACAAACCAGTTAGAGACTGATCAGTTGACCAAACATTACAAGTCATATATGCAAGTAGGTACATGCATATTTCTTCATACAATGATATTTCAACTTATACACACTATCATTTAAGTATTTTTGAGATACGTAAGATATGAGATATGTTTTGAAAATTAAATTTACCTTAAGTACATTCTCTGAGTGCATAGATCAATAACATTCAGGGAGTTATTTAATTTACTAACAAATTAAGAAAACTACAGAGTGGCACAATTTTGTTTGGGTCACTATGTACACAATTACTCTTACAAGACAACAACAACACAATACCTTTTATAAAAATAAGCAGTGGCGCAACTTTGTATGCGTTACGAGGCTTACAACACCTTTATAAAAATAAGCAGAGTGGCGCAATTTTGTAACGTATTGCCGCGTTACAAATCCAGGGAACCCATCTTAACTGACCTCTGCCAATTACATGGGCTGCCTACGTTGTAACGAACTGTATTCAAATCCAGTAAACTGAACAAATTACTTACTAACTGTGTAAGGAAACAAGGGAAGGTATTGTACTGATTTACGCACTCATTTCATGTGTGTGACAAGACGACTTCTCTTTATTTAACAACTGTTACTGACAGATCCCATGATCTCACTAATTAAACTAAAGTATTTAAATTCTTTTATAAAACTTTGGGATCAAATTGACTCTGTTTTGCTATACCTCGGATCCGGGTTAACATTCTGTATTTGATAGTAAAGACTTTTGATTATTTTCAATTCATTATCTTAGCTTGCAAGACTTCTTTAACCATTTGAAGAATGGTACTATTACTTGGAATAATAATAAGATACATCAATATATAAAGCGTTACAACGTATGATGTTTGAGTTTCTTACAGTAAACTCTTAGATTTACTCTTTTAATGTTTACATAAAATTAATTGTCTTTGAAAAGTCTCTTTTGGAAGTGTGTAGTATAACAAATATTATTAACTCTCGATAGACAGGCTATCGAGTCACCTTTAGAATGGAATGTAGAAACCTCGTCCTGGGGTGTCCGTCTTGGGAATCCTTGTACGCGCCGTCATCATCTGCGTCGGGTCTTCGTCAATAATGTGTCGAAAGTTCACAGAGGAGATTGAAGCTTCTTCGGTGTAAGTATATGTAGATTCTCGGATGTCCTAAACAGCATCTTCTGCCGGGTATACGTGTCTTTAAGCAGTTCCTGCAGATCACATCTTCAGGAATGATGTTGAAATGTGAGTTACTTCTTGAAGGGAGTCGTCATCTTGCTTAACACTCTTACTTTTTGTTGTTGCATATTATTTCTTCTCGTTACCACATATTTATAGTTAATGGTACATGCCACACGCTTTTTATAGTAGTAGTTACTAAACTACATTTAAATTAAACAAACAAACTAACAACATTTTATCAGAGCTTTCGCTCGTACGTCTGCACTCTGTGAGGTCAACATAGCGAGAGAGAGTTTTTCTGCCCGCTTCGACTGGTACTTCACAAAAGGGAGAAGGGCAACTACTCCGCGAGAATATAGTCCCTATCTGTATTTAAGTTAACATTTTTAATTACAAAAACTATACCTTAATAAACATATATAATTTTAATGAGTTATTTTAACGACTATCTGTGTCTTTAGATTTTTTAATTATTAACATTATGATTTTTATCTTATCCTAAATTACAGACGACTCGGAAGACATGTCGAGTCCGGAATTAACAGGTCACCGCCTGACAACAAGCAAAGGGTTAAATATGACAATAATAACTATTTACAATTTGCCTTTTTATTAAAGTTTCTTTGAACTTCTTAATTACTACTTATTCTCATACTGAGTACATACAGGGGTTTTAAGTATTATAGTGAGATTTAAAATTGCTTAATCGCTCACCAACTTAATTTTTAATTTTTTTTTTATTTTACGATTACTGTTACAATTTAAATCGTCACATACTCCACCGCTTAATCTGCACGTTACTTTTTTTTTTTACAACTGGGGACCTGGAGTATGAATGGTGTCAGTGTGTGAAGTTATTTATTATTAGTATTATTTATTATTAGTGCACAGTTTGTTTTCTCTAATTCTCTTTAAATGATCTTGTTCATTTAAATGATCGCCTTCGTGAAATTCCCTTTTTCTCACTTCTTACAGTACTAACTTATATTTTAATCTTAATACTAATTTCCAAACCTTAGATTGGAAAGATCCCTACCTATCCGTAACTCACAACATCGTGCCCCGACTGACATCAGCTTACTCTAACTACTCAAGTTAGCTTTCAGCATTCATTAATGATCTTTGGCACCTTTCTGCCCTATCATTACCCTTTTCAGTCGGCGCCGTTGTGACCTGTTACGTTACATGAATATAATTCTCTCTTAATTATATACCATAAACTTATTTCTAATGTAATCTAAAGAGGATCCCATACTCCACCTTAGATTACTGTTACTTGAGAGAAGCGGAATCTCACGAAGATAATTCTCTTTTATCTCTTTAACAATAACTAAACAAACTATGCGGGAGGGGAGACACTTTACACAAAGCAATGTAAAATGGTTTTCAATTGTTTAGGCTAGCACCGGTTTATCACAATAGGGAGGGTGCGTGGCTGCTTACTACAATTCTGAACACGCTTTATTTTCTCTAACTGGCCACCACCGGGGTGTTTACACTATGCAACGTTACTTGTATTATTATTATTCTTTTCCCTTACTTACTGCTACACTTCACACAATTTAGTTTAAGTTAAGATTTAATCAGCCTTATTATTTAAGCAATTATTATTGACTTATTATTATTTTCTTTGGGGGATTTAAGAAAACGCACCAAGAACTATTTACTATCTAATTACCATATTTATTTAGCACTCTTTATTTATTATTATAAATTTATTATTAAGTCACTACATTATTTAATTGTTGTCACGGGGAAAATACTTGAACTACTACACTGTACACATTTATTACACATATATAGGATCAATTCTTAAGTAAATAATTTGCACAAATTCGAAAAGAACAATTTCTCTTCTAAGGGAGAGACAGAAATTGCACACACATATTTTTCAAAGTTAAATACCGATCAGCTGTTTTCTGGAATGTAGGTCACCCTCTTTATTAGTTAACAAAGGTAGGCTGAGTGTGTCAGTGAGGACGGGGGGTTTTACTCTTACGTATTGTTCTCTACACAATGCCACCGATGACTTCCTGAACAGGTCTGAACTAGCGGAGAGGGGGCGAGCCGGCAGGCATAGGGTGAATCTTATTCAACAATACAGACT